>CM056950.1:11283803-12500721 GCA_029856935.1 Cyclocarya paliurus
AACATGTATCTGGAGCATATGGCACTGGATAGTATCTCGGAGTAAAAATGAAATACTATTATACTTTCTTTTTCCCGATAATGAGTGTAAGTATTAGATTGCTGTGACAGTTGGACGTGATGATGCGTATTATCATGTTTGCAAAAGGCTACAATGTTGTTAGAAGGGAGCAAATAAACTCTCTGCATGGTAACATTAGTTGCTTAGCTTTCCATATCAAACTGTGGAATTTGATGCGGTTTTATTCTGTCTTAAATCGTTGATTGTAGTTATACCAATTCCCATATCAAGATTATTTTCTTCCATTATCTTGATTATGTAAATAAAAAAAAAAGAATTAGATTTAATAGTAGGGTGGAAGGTGTAAAGGGCTGAAGAAGGGGATGATGTTTGGAAAATGAT
Source organism: Cyclocarya paliurus (assembly GCA_029856935.1). Lineage (NCBI taxonomy): Eukaryota > Viridiplantae > Streptophyta > Magnoliopsida > Fagales > Juglandaceae > Cyclocarya > Cyclocarya paliurus. The sequence continues at coordinate 11,284,206 of CM056950.1, forward strand.
TCCTCCTGTCTTATGTGGTGCATTTGGCTCGAAAGAAATGGGAGAGCTTCGAAATAGAGAACGTTCTTTGGGAGATCTTAGGGTTTTTTTCTTGAGTACTTTGAGTTCTTGGGCTAAAGCTTTTGTAATGGCGGATAATTTTCTGCATCTGTTTTAGCTTTACGCTGGTAGTTTTCTTTTTTGTTTTTGGAAGTTGTAGGTATTTCCTTTGTATATGTCCTGTGTACTAACTTATGCCTATTTCTTTGAATAAAATTTATTACTTCTATAAAAAAAAAAAAAAGAATTAGATTTAATAGTGTCCTTGTTTGGTGTTTATTAATATGTACTTTGGTCAATCAATAGCAATCATTCCTCACTTCTCTTTTCCTGTTAGATCAATTCATCAAGAGTTACATGTTCACGCTAACAGACTTTGTTGGCCTTGCAGCGACTCTATGTCTGATATCAAGTCACCATCAGACAGGAGAGATTATTACTCTGAAGACATCATTTCCTTCTCTGAAGTGGATACCATTACCCCAGCACAGAAAATGTTGGCTAGGCAGTTGACATTTGACATAGTACCAGGGAAAAGCCTGCTTGTTACTGGTTAGTGCAAGTAAGCTTCTTTATTTATCTGGTTATGCAAATTTAAATCTGACAAGTATGCATTGTTTTAAGGTCCAAATGGGAGTGGGAAAAGTTCAGTCTTCAGAGTCCTTAGAGGTCTATGGCCTGTTGTAAGCGGACGACTCACTAAACCATCCCAAGATATCGATGAAGTGGCTGGATCTGGCTGTGGTGTTTTCTATGTTCCTCAGCGACCTTACACATGCTTAGGAACCCTGAGGGATCAAATTATATATCCTCTCTCCTATGAGGAGGCGGAATTGAGGGCATTAAAGTTGTATGGAAAAGGTGAATTCCTGACTTAAATTAGCATGCCCATATGATACTTTTAACATTCCATTGTACTTATATTTCTAACTGATGAAATGCTTATTTGTCCCTTCGTATCTTTTTTTCTTTTTTCTTTTTTTTTTGGGGGGGGGGGGGGGGGGTCGTAGTTCCCCAGACCATTTGAAATTGCACTTTTGATCTCACCTTAAAAAATATTTCCGAAGTACTTGGCTTATACTTTTGATCAGTAAGTCCTTGGCATATACTTATCAGCAAGAGTTTTCAATGTAGAGACATCTAAGACAATTGTAGCTCGAAATATTTGTGATAGCTTCAAGGTTGTGCGTGATTTAAGTCTCTTCTCTCTGCATCAAGAAACTCAGAGAAAATGCTATCAATCAACCTTTTACCCCTATTTGTTTTTTGTTTTTATTTTTTGCAAGTAAAATAAAATTTCATTGAAAATAGTAAATAGGCATAGCCTAAGTACACAGGAAGTATACAAACAGCATACACCTAGTTACAAATTAGGAGCTAGAAAGTGATGCAAGAAAATAATGTAAGCTGTTTTCATTAAAAAGACAGGCTGAGGCCCAACAAAATGAAGTATGGAAGAAGAAACTTCTAAGCTCATCCGGAAAACGTTCCTTATCTTCAAAACTTTGACCTGACACATTTTTTACCATGGACAATTTGAGAAAGCGTGGAACTTTAAATCGTCAAGACACTCTTCAAAACTTTGTGTTTTGTGTTTAAAGTTTAAAATATTATTTTTAGTTTTGGGATTTGAAAAAGTTGAATTGGAATTTGAAAAAGTTATATTGGGATTTGAAAAAGTTGAATTGTTTATTTTTTTTATGGAGATTTGAAAAAGGTGTAATGATGAGTTGAGATAAGATGAGAATTTTGGAGAATTTCTCACCCCCAAACCTGCCCTAAGAGTTCCGGTGAATTAGACACTTTATTATTATAATATCCATTGTTTAAGAAACATGTCAATAGTCTACTTTTGCCATGATTCAGTTGAGGATTGTAATTGTGAAAATTCAGGTCAAAACTCTCCTGACACCAAGAACGTACTGGATTCATGCTTGAAAACTATTTTGGAGAATGTTCGATTAAATTATCTTTTGGAAAGAGATGAAGGTGGTTGGGATGCTAGTCTGAATTGGGAAGATATTCTCTCTCTTGGAGAACAGCAGAGATTGGGCATGGTGAGCTGAATCTTTTCAAAAGTCACCTATTCAAACTACTACTATGACCAAGAATTTACTGAAAGATTTATTTCCTTCGTTTTACCAGGCACGCTTATTCTTTCACAAGCCTAAATTTGGCATCCTTGATGAGTGCACCAAGTATGTTTCAGACCGCACATCTTTTTCTTAAAAGAAGTGTTGCTAGTTGTCTGACATCTTTGTTTTATGTGTATATTTTCTGAAATTGTAGCGCAACCAGTGTTGATGTTGAAGAACACCTTTATAGGCTTGCAACAAATTTGGGCATCACAGTTGTTACCTCCTCACAAGTAAGTATTGTAATTATGTTAGAGATGCACTCAGTATTGATTGGTGACCCCTTCCATTTTCTTGTTTGCATGTATTGTGATGTAAATGTGAAAAATATTATGGATTGTGTTGTTATGACCGTAATGACGCCAATCAAATTGAGTTCCAAGAAGTAATTCGACTAGTGCATCTAGTTGGCTATTGCTGATGTAGCTTAGATTGTGTTAGATGCAATATTGTAGGATAGGGCTGGACTTTAAAATCTGGGGCATTTCTTTCCTGAATTCCATTCTGACATTTTCCCGTGACAGAAATATGGTGAAGATTGATATTGTTGTCCAGCATTAATCTATGTATTTGCTTTAAATCAGCACATCTTTTTGTTTTGGTGAATAAATTTAATTTTCCTCATTTTTCTGGAGTCCTTGAGACGACCAATGCGATGCTTCCCCAACTCCCTCCTCGTCCCTGCCGCCCTTCCTCTCTCATTATGCTTATATCACTCATGTTTTGCAGCGTCCGGCCCTAATACCATTCCATTCCATGGAATTACGGCTAATTGATGGTGAGGGCAACTGGGAACTTCGTTTGATCAAGCGATAAATTCCACTCAGCTAGCATCTGCAGTTGTGACTTCCTTTTTTTTTGCTGTTCAATTCTTACACAATGCGGTGTCAATCAAAGGTATTGATATTTTCTGGTGCTACTGCCAATTATTGTGCACCATACATGATCTTGCATTTCTTTTGGAAGGTGGGGGGCAAAGCAGAAGATAGTCAGATCAATCCAAATTGCAGCAACTGTTAAGAAAGTGGATAGATAATAAGTTTGAAGCGTAATCGCATTCGTAGCTTCTGTAGCATTAAGAATCTGTACAGCTTTTTTTTTTCCCTTCTCTTTCTTCCTTTACCCTTTGTGTTAGCCATTCGATCAGCCATGTTGTAAGAATTCGAAATCTGTCATATTGATTAGCCCCCATTAATAAAATTTCACAAGAAAAGTCATTACTTGTTAGCATCTTAGTTTGTGTGGTTTCCTTTTCCATTTTGTTTCTTTTTCTTTTATAAGATTTTTTAAGCCTGCTCAATTTTTAGCTCTCCCACCACTTTCGAGCACCCTATATTTCTGTCACTCTGTTTATGAAATTTATGTTAATGAAAGATTTTTTCTGTTCATGCTACTGGCCAAGATGGAGTTAGGATTACGAATGTGAAATGTTAGGCTTGAAAGAGAACTATAATGACATGTTAAGATCTCCTTTACCATAAACAATAACTTTATGATCTAACCTAAAATTGTATTTTGTAATTTTCTTTTGCTAACATTTCTCCTTCCAAATTATTCTCTAGTAGCCAACCATTTACATCTTTCTGTAACAAGATGAAAAAGATATTCCACGCAAAGATTAGGATTTGACTTATTTTATGAAAAAGTTATGTTACTTACAAGTCAGTGTGTAAACAAAAATACTTTTTAATTTTAAATTTTTAACTTTTTCATCTAATCATTTTACAAATTTCAAAATAAAACAAAAAATCAATTCTTTTTTAGGATTCAGAACAAAAGTAATATTAAAAACTTATATTCACACAATATTAACCTTTATAATATTTTCTTTCACAAATTTCTCTCCTTTTTCAAAATCTAATAAAAATATCTTAATTTAAACTATTTTATTATTATTCATATATCATTTTACTGCCATTCACATAATTTTGAGCAGGGCTGTAAATTGATCGACTTAGTTTTTTGGACTCATGGGAACTGACTGAATGTGAGGATACGGCTAGACCGATTCCGATCGGTTCTCGATCGATTCAGCGGGCTGATGTTGGTTTGGGCCCTTTTTTGGGCCTTTTTTAATACTATTCTTAGATCACTTTGAGCCTTTTTGAGATTGGTTTAAACTCTAAATTTGCTTCAAACTATTTCTAGATCACTATTTCTATATATAAGTTTCATTTTTTTTTTGATCGGTGAAAGAGATATAATAAGTAATTTATTTTAACATCATTTGTAATGTTATGTTTAAAATATAAATAAATTAGCAATAGACGTTACTTACTATAAGTATAATACTAATACTATAACTATATACTATACTTATAATACTAATAGTAACTAAATTACTTACTACTTACTAGATAGTTAAAAAAGATAAAAATAACTTCACTAGATGTTTAGTATTACACATTACAAATAAAAATAAATTGTCTTAAGCATAGCAACAATGCAAATAAAAAACATAACATAAATAAATGAAAACAAATTGTCTTAAGCATAGCAACAATGCAAGAAACACATAACATAGATAAATGACAACAAATTGAAAGTGATCTTCATGTTTGTAAATAAAATATCAAATGTCAGTGAATTGGACTATGAAAAATACTAAAATTAAATTATAATAAAAACAAAGAAAATATTATTTAGGGGTTTGCAACCGGATCCAGATATCCGGCCATAACCGAATCCGGATTTGGATTCTAAAAACTGGACAGTTATCCGCCTAGATTAATCCGAGGGATCACCGAATTCAATCTGGATATCCGGATTTTTTTTTTCATTTTTTGACTTAAAACTTGGATATCCGGATTATAATCAAATTTAATCTGGGTTTTTAATTTAAAAAAAAAAAAAGACTTTAAAACTTTGAAAAAAGCACTTTTTTTTAAAAGAGTTTTGATATCATGCTTAAATTGTCCAGATTTAAAAAAAAAATGATTTAAACACTTTCAAAATTATTTAAACACTTTTTAAAATTATTTTATAAAAAAAGTAAATTAAAGAACAAAATAAATAAAAAAGCAAAATAGATAATATTGTTGTTACATCACAATGCAAAATATAAATTTACAAAGAACAAAATAAATAATAATAAATCATAACTAATTAAACTAATAATAATGCAGCCACACAAAACACTATGAACTCCATATGGGTCATAACCTTGGAGTCATCATTTACTAATTTAGGGAATGTTCCAACACCAATGGTAAAGCTTGCCAATTACAGAGAAACCACAAAGATTCATTACTTCGATAGGATTTTTCTTTGTGCCATCTTTTAAAACATATGCAATATCAAAGAATATGTTCTTTGAACATTATAAACAAGATGATGCAAAATCGAAAGCTAATAATGGCGATGAATTATGTTACACAAAAATAACATTATAATACTCAGTCAAGGCGAGTCATTGCTCCCATTGACTAATGGCACACGGGCTTCTAATTCACTGAACTACTTCCTGTGAGACAGTAAAACCTCACTACGAAGGATAGAAAACTGGAGGCTCAAATAGCATTAAACAATCCATTTAGCATTTTAGCTTGGTAAAAGTTGCATGCCTTAACCTTTGAGTGAGTTTCACACAGATTCTTTAGCTCAGTATAGTCCACATGCCCATATGCCATCTTTACTTCTACTTTCTGCTCAGCCACTTCAAGTTCCTGAAAATGAAGATTTCTGAGTATGTCAGTTGACAGCATGAAAAGCAATAAAGCATAAAGAACGTACAATGCATATGAGATAATGTAGTATATGATTTTAATTATTTAATGGGCAAAGGCAGCTACTAAGAGCATTTATTTTAATTCAGATATTGTTACTAACACTAATTTCATGTCCTTCTACATACAAGTTGTACCCATTAAATATTAATCTCCCTTTCCATAATACGTACTCGATCCTACAAATTCTACTTGGCAATTTTCGCATCAAGAGTTGTATGACATACAATATTGTACATCTTGGATTCTCTCATTTTAAATTAAAACAAACAAATTCGGTTAGAAGCTTAGCAATCAAACATAAGAGACTGCACAAGAGGACCTGTAAATTGCCTAAAAAGTCCAACTTACTGCATAAGGAGAGTTTTCAATGCATAGGGTGGGAGTCCATATGCTTAAGTTGCTGAAGTTGAAGGAAGATGGTTACCTTAAGCAGAAAAAAATGTAGAGATTAAGTTAAATGGATAAATTAGTAATAAAAAATCAAAATTGTGTTTACCTTCGATGTCAACACGTTATACATGCTCCTCCACCTCCTAAGAACTAAGTGGTTTACAAGTCCAATTTTACATGTAGATTAGTGTTTGGACAGTCTCCAGCGCTAATGAGCTTCGCTATGAGTCTATTACACGTCCACCAGTGTTGAATGCGGACTCGGATGCGATGGTGGAAATAAGGATGACCAATACATCACGTGTGATCTTTGCAATGATGAGATATCTAAATGAGTTCTTCTTCCACCACTCCAAATATCAAACTCGGGTACTTTTGGTTCAATCATATCTGAAAAATACCCATGCATGTCTGAGTTAAGTACCGAATTGTTTTACTTCTCAAGATATTGCCCTAGAGCTGTCTTAAAATCTTCACAATCCAGATTATCACCAATAATACTTGAGGAACTTCTATGGGCAATGTTTGATCTTCCACTCCCTAGCCCATGAAACTTGTAGTATTGCTCAATTAAACAATTCATGAGCAATCTTATGTTGGCCTCAATTCTATCTCCGCATTCATCCCCTTTGCACCTTTTTAATCAATATGACAAGGTTGTAATCTTATATCGAGGGTCAAAGACAAAAGTTACATAAACAATCATGGTCATCCTATCTGTGTTCCCTCAATATTTATCAAACTTTAAGTTTCATAGTAGACCTCATCCTCATCAACATACCATCCTCACTCTAACCCATGTTGTTCAAAGTGTTCTCAATTGTACAAATTTTTTGAAATAACATATTAGAGGTAACATAAAATGAGCCAGAGATTTTCAAAGTAGCATCATAAAAAAATTTTAGAAACTTAATAAAAATACGAGTCATTTGCCAATATTCAAACGGTGGTGCTAATTACATTTAGCTTTCGAATCTTTTACAGAGCAACTCTCCACTTTCATAAAATGGTTTTATACAATCGATAGATCTTTCCCTTTCCGTTTCTTAGGTAATGGATAATTACTACTAGTATGGGCACTAGGGGATCTTGATGTTTGGATCTCCCTCAAATCATCTCCCAAGTTAATTGGTTCATTTGAATTAACATTAATTGGAGTCGACAAAGAATCCATCTAATTTATAAAATAAAATATAAATGTTAAATGTACATACTACATAGTGCATAACACAAATTAGAATTACAAATTAGAATATCATATATTAACAATAATATTCTTTTTCATGCAAAACATATTAAGAAGTGTGAACACTCAACAATGACAGTAGAATAGATCTCGGATTATTGTTCATAGCCCCCAAGAACAGTTCCAAAAATTTTACAATGTCTGTACATACACATAAATAATTTAGTAAATAATTTACAATGTCTCACATACACACATAAATAACTTAGACTAGAACGTTCTCCAAAACAGAGGTGAGGCAATAGATTTACATACATAGAGATTTAGACTTTAGTGGCATAAAATAAGAACTAATTCAAGGAACTAATTCAACAAAAGTCCCACACAAATTACACAATAAGTTAATAACATAACAGATTGTCAGATTATAGTTTTACAATGTCTATATAGAAATAAGTTTAACAAAATTATGGTGAGGCAACACAAATTACACAATAAGTCAACTAACCCTAGCCTCCGTCGATAATAATAAAAGTCTCACATGTTAAAAAACACTGGGGATTTCATAGAGAAAGAGATGGACAACTAACCCTAGTCTCCGTAGAGAGAGGAGAAAGGCGTGGGTAGTTGGCAGCTGGGAGTCTGAGAGAGGAGAGAGGTGTGGGTTGTGGGGGTTCGTCGGCAACTAGGAGTGGGAGTCTAAGAGAGGAGAGAGAGAGTCTAAGAAAAGCCGAGAGGGAATTCGGCAGAAGAAGAAAATGGGGTGGGGGGAATTCGCGAGTCTTAACCCTACCCTGAAACGATGTCGTGTGGTTAAGACTCAATAGCGTCTTTTTCTTTATTTATTTTTTTACGGTTTAAGATAAAACGACGTTGTTTCAAATGAAATAGCGTCATTTTCTCATAAATATATAAAATATATATATGATATCGGCTGGTTTGGTGGTTTGAACCTGGTTCAGACTAGGACCGAACTAGCCGACGCCAATTTTAGTTAATTTCTATCGTTGGCCGACCGATTTTCTATTGGTTTCATCTGGTTCCAGTCGGTGACAGTCTATCAGGTTGGTTTCTGTTCACCCTTAATTTTGGGATACTCCAAGTGTCCAAACGAGCCTACTTATAATCTTATTGATGCTTAACAGTTTTGATAAATTCAGAAATGCAAGGAGAAGGTTGGAGAAGAATAACTTCTGTATATTGATCTTGCGTATTACAATGTACATGGCTTTCTATTTATAGTAATTACAAAAGGAATAACAAGAATCTTTTCTAACTGATTTGTACAGACAATCCGTAACAGAATTACTATCCTTTTATTCTAAAATCATCTCTGCTCTGCTGACTGTGCATTGCTGAGTATTGATCTGATCTGGCTTGAGTGAAATGCTGTGATGGCTGCTTTGTGGTCTCTAATATCCCCCCACAAGATGGAGAGTGCATGTCAATTACTCCCATTTTGAGCAAAAGAGAATAAAAGGATGGAGAATGAAGAGCTTTAGTAAGTATGTAAGCCAACTGTGAAGTAGATGATGTGTATGTAGTGGCAATGAGACCCTCTTGAATTTTATCGCGAATTAAATGACAATCTAATTCAATATGTTTGGATCTCTCATGAAAAACAGGATTTGAGGCAATATGGAGGGCAGACTTGCTGTCACAATGAAGAATGGCTGGCTGAGGATGAGAAATTGTGAGGTCAGCAAGTAAATATCTTAACTAAATAAGTTCACATGAGGCAGCAGCCATGGAACGATATTTTGCTTCAGCAGAGCTGCAAGAGATAGTAGTTTGTTTCTTGCATTTCCATGAGATGAGTGACTTACCAAGGAACACACAGTAGCCTATGGTTGACCTCCGTGTATCCGAGCATGAAGCCCAATCAGAATCACAGTATGAAGTGAGCTGACAGATTGAAGATGAAGGAAAAAATAAGCCCTGGCTAGGGGACTTCTTCACATAGCGCAGGATTTATGGGCAACTTGAAGATGTGGAACACGAGGAGAACTCATATATTGGCTGAGAAAGTTAATTGAGAATGAAAAATCTGGCCTTGTGATGCTTAGGTAAAGAAGATGTCCAATGAGTCTTCTGAACTCAGATGGATCAGGAAGTGGCATGCCTTCATCTTTGCTGAACTTGAGATTTGGGTCCATAGGAATTAGGCTAGGTTTGCAACCAATTAAACCAGCATCATGTAAGATGTCAAGAGCATATTTCTGTTGACATAATTGAATGCCATTTGGAGTCCTAGTTACCTTTAATTCGAGGAAGTACTTGAGGGTACCAAGGTCTTTTATTTTGAATCTTGACTCAAGAAAAACTTTGAGTGCAAAAATTTCATGAGACTTATTTGAAGCCACAACTATATCATCAACATACATGAGTAAGGCTATAAAAGATGGACCATTCCCTTTTGTGAAGAGGATATAATCAGCTCAGGATTGAGTAAAACCAAAATGTAATAAGGAAGAAGAGAATTTGGCATACCATTGTCGGGAAGCCTATTTAAGGCCATATAAACTCTTGTTCAATTTGCAAACTTTGTTGGAACTCTAAATGGAATAGCCAGGAGGTATCTTCATGTACACTTCTTCCTCCAAATCGCAGTGTAGAAAGTAGTTATTAACATCAAATTGTTGGAGAATCCAACCTTTGACAGCAGCCACGGTTAGAAGTGTCTTGACTGTCACGAGCTTGGCAACAGGTGAAAATGTATCATGATAATCATGGCCCTCCTCTTGGGTATAATCCTTGGCAACTAAGCATGCCTTGTGCCTCTCAATTGTTCCATCTGAGTTGCATTTAATTTTGTAGACCCATTTTGAACCAATTGCCTTCTTTCCAATAAGCAGATCAATGATATCCCAAATTTTATTCAGTTGTAAAGGAGCAATTTCGTTATCCATTGCTTTGCGCCAATCTAAACTTTTCACAGCTTGTGCATAAGTGTGTGGTTCAGTATGAGTAATGATGGAAGTGGCAAAAGCAGCATGTTTGGGTGATAATTTATCATGGCATAAAACAAAACTTATTGGATAAGGATGAGAAGAGAGGGAATTACCTTTTACCTTGGAGCTTGATGGAGAAACAGTGGGCATGCTAACCTATTGACAGTAGTAGTCATGGAGGTAAGATGGGGGTTTCCTTTATCTGTTTGGGCGTTGGGGTGGAGGTTGGATTTGGGAAAAGGTGTCTTGAGAGGGAGATATAGAGACAGGCTGCTGTGATGGTATGGTTTCTAGTATGGGGTCAGAGTGAGGAAGAGTGGAAGGTGATGTATTGTCTGGTATAGGGATAGATTGAGGAAGATGTGGATCTGCTGTGTGGTATGATATGGGTTCAGATTGAGAAAGAGTGGAAGATGGTATGTTATCGGGTATGAAGTCAAATGGAGGGAGAGGTGGAGCTGTTGTGTGGTCAGAATGAAAATGAGGGGAAGGGAGTATGGTTTCTGAGGCTAGAGAGGGGAATTAGAGTGAAGGGGATGTTTGTGAGTCAGGGGTGGTAATGGCATTTTTGTAAGGAAAGAGATGCTCATAAAAGATAACGTCTCTTGAGTGAAAAACAGACTTACTCTCTAGATCAAGTAATCTGTATCATTTAATGCCAAAAGGGTAGCCAAGTAGGATGCATGCTTTTGCTCTGGAATCAAATTTGTGGCAATTGTTTCTTAATGTTGAGGCATAGCAGAGACAGCCGAAATTTCTCAAGTGAGTGTAGGTTGGTTTGGCTTGAAATAGAAGTTCATATGGTGTCAGATTTTGTAAATTGGGAGAAGGTGTTCTGTTGATAAGATATGTGGCAGTTAGGATGCATTCATTCCAAAAGGATGTGGGAATTCCATATTGGAATTTTAAGGCTTGGACAACGTTTAATATATGTTGGTGTTTCCGTTCAATAATCCCATTTTGTTGGGGGCTCTCAACACAACTTTTTTGATGGATTATCCCTTGTTGCATGTAGAAATTGGTCACTGCAAATTCATTCCCATTATCAGACCGAATTACTTTAACTTTGGTGTGAAATTATGTTTCAACTAAAGAACAAAATGATTGAATGAAGTTTCTGGTTTGAGATTTGTTGTTCATTAAATAAACCCATGTTGATCTTGAGAAGTCATCGACTATTGTTAAAAAATATTTAGATCCATCATGTGCCATTTGGGAACAAGGTCCCTAAATGTCACAATGAATGAGATCAAATGGTTTTGATGCACAGTTGGAGTTAACAGGAAAAGGTAAACGGTGATGTTTGGAGAAATGGCAAGTAGAACAAGGAAAGTTATGATGCATAACTTTCAGATTTGGTAAATATTGTTGTAACAAAGATAAACGTGAGCATGATAAATGACCCATTCTACAATGCCATAAACTGTAATCAGAGATAACAGAAGCTGAAGTGGGAATGAGATTTTGTGGAAATCTGGAAACACTAGATGAGAGGGCAGTGGGAGACACATCTATCAACTGGAGATGGTATAAACCATTGTGAGCCTCACCTTTCCCAATCGTGCTCCAAGAGAAAAGGTTCTACACATAACATGCATTATTAAAAAAAATAAAACAACAGTTAAGGTCATGAGTTAATTTCTAGGCTAAGAGAAGATTGAATTTAAAAGATGGGATGCATAAGACATCTTTGAGAGTAAGATTGTGATTGAGTTGAACAAGTCCTTTGTGAGTAACATCGTTGTTGAGTCTGAACTTTCACTTAAAATAATGAATAAAAAATCCAGAGCAGTTTTACCTGTAAGTATACAGATGTTGTAGTACCTTACAGGATCGAATCCACAGGGATTGACTAATGTGATAAAGAGAATAAAATAAAAAAAGATTATTATCAAAAGGAGCGTGCAAAGAAAAAGAGGAGATTACAGAGATGAGAATTTTTAAAGTAACAAAATATAACTGAAATAATAGAATAAATTAATATGGAGAACGACTAAGGTTTCGAAGATCCGTCTAATAATTTAGAATATTATTTCCAATCAATTTAGCTCAGTTAGACTAGAATAAAGATTCCGTCTAACTGGAGGATTTAACAATTAAGCCTAAGAAAACTAATCACCAAAGATTAAGTTTGAATAATTGATGATATAAACATTTAAAATTCCATTTGATTACCACAGGAATTCTTCAAGCATCCAATGTATTCGAAAATCACAATGGATCAAGAAAAGTATATAGATAATCAAAGTTTCCACTGCGTGTAGGTTGGTGCTGCTGCACTATTGAGGATGAACGTTGGTAGCGAGGTGGAGGTGCTGCCGGGGCCACAGTTGCGCAATGGTGCATGCATGGCTCACTGGTTGTGGAGGTGCAGTTGGACGGAGGTTGAAGATGACGAAAACGACTTGTCGTTTTCATCTATTGACTAAACGACAAGTCGTTTAGAACAGAGGGGCTATTAATTTGACAAACAAAACGACATGTCTTTTTAGTCCGTGAACTAAACGACACGTCGTTTAGCAGAAAGTCGAATACAATTATAACCCAAAACAACATATCGTTTTGTCTTGTTGACCAAACGACATGTCGTTTAGCCTGCGCAAAAAATCGAAAATAAAATAAAATAAAATGAAACAAAATAAAATAAAATGAAACAAAATGAAAAATAAAATAAAATAAAACAGGCAGAATAAATAATAATTAAATAAACAAAAATAAAACTAGAAAAAGAAAATAAATAATTAAATAAAGATAAAACAAAACCAGACTAAAATATTAAAAGTGTGTTGTGCATGTGAGGAAACAAAATCAAATTAAATCACAAGTTATAAAAATAAGCATAAACTATGGTTTTAATCAATTTAAATCACAACTTGGATTTATTGCCTCTTAATCATTTTTTCATCTAAAATCAATGATAAAATAATAAAACAATTAAAAATATATTGATTTTAAATGTATAAAATATGTAATAATGCAGCTCAATCAATCGTCATGGTTGCCATTGGGGAATTTAACTTGAAAATCAACTTTGGGAGTTAAAGAGGTATAAATGGAGGTGTAACAGATCATGCACCCGTGTCAATAATCCATGGAATATATTGCGGAGAGGTTGATCCTGTGTTAGGGGCTGAGAAACAAGAAAAAATACCAGACATAGCAGTGATAGAGGTACAATTATTGGAATCATTGGGCTGAACTTGTTTAGCAGCCTGCTGTGTAGCTTGAGATTGGAGCAAAGTAATGAGATGTTGATATTGCTCTTTAGTGAGAGCAGCTTGTGAGTCCTCAGAGATCTGTTCTCGGTTGGAGAGGCTAAGTTGGTTAGCTGATGGATCAGAACCTTTGCTTCGAGTGGCCAATTTGTGACCTGGTGGATAGCCATGGAGTTTGTAGCATCTATCAATAGTATGCCCAACAAGGTTGCAATGGGTGCAGGTGGGTTTTTCAAGGTGAGGATTGGCTTTGAAACATTTGTCTAAAGAATGACCAGAGATTTTGCAAAAGGAACAAAATAGTTTTTCTCTCCTTTGAGAACCAAACTGTTTTGGGCTATCTTGGTTTGAGGAAAAATAGATTTTAGTAACCATAGCAAGAGTGTCATGAAGACTATGAGAGGTTGTAGAAATCTGTTTACGCTTTTCTTCTTGTTGAACAAGAGCATAAACTTCACTCAAGGTAGGGGTGGGTTTAAGAAGAATGATCTGAGCTTTGATATTAGTGAATGAATCATTAAGTTCCATGAGGAACTTCATCATCCAGTCACATTGTTGGTTTTCAATGATAGGTTTCATAGCACCACAGGTACAAGATGGTATGATTTCAAAATTAAGAAGTTCATCAAATAAACTCTTTAATTTTGAGAAATAGAGACTAATAGAGTCATCCCTTTGAGTAAGAGAGTGGATTGATTGTTTCAATTTATAAATCCGTGGGCCTTTATTTTATGCAAAATGTTGCTCTAACTTAAGCCATAGGGCATGAGCAGTCTCAACATACACAACACTATTTTTGAGTTCAAGGGACATTGCATTTTGAAGCCAAGTTACCACCATGTCATTACATTCAAGCCATGGTTCTAACAGAGTAGAGTTTGGGGTAGTGGGTGCAGGAAGCGTACCATCAATGAAGCCCAGTTTCTTCTTGATTCGAAGAGATCTACGGATGGTATGAGCCCAAGAGTGATAGTTCTCTGCTATGAGAAGATGAGTGGTAAGTAAGGTTCCAGGGCCATCGTTTGGATTAAGGAAGTAAGGGCTAGAGGGGTCTTTAGGGTTGGTATTGGAAGGAGGGGGATTAGGAGGAGGATTATTGACAGATGAATCAGTTTTCTCGAAGGCCATGGATGGCTCTTGATACCATAACAATTTTGATAAATTCAGAAAAGCAAGGAGAAGGTTGGAGAAGAATAACTTCTGTATATTGATCTTGCGTATTACAATGTACATGGCTTTCTATTTATAGTAATTACAAAATGAACAAAAAGAAACTTTTCTAACTGATTTGTACAGACAATTTGTAACAAAATTACTATCCTTTTATTCTAGAATTATCTCTGCTCTGCTGACTGTGCATTGTTGAGTATTGATCTGATCTGGCTTGAGCGAAATGCTGTGATGGCTGCTTTGTGGTCTCTAACAATGCTTGCCACAAATCTTGACTTTATAATATTAAAAAAATTTATAATATTTTCATTTAAGTTTTTCTCTCATTTTTCAAAATCTAACAAAAATATCTTAACTAAAATTATTTTATTACTATTCATATATCATTATATTACTATTTACATAATTTTGAGATATTTCAAGTATCCAAACTAGCTCAATTTGTGTTTTGAATAATCTTAATGATGCTTGCCACAAGTCTTGACTTTTCGATCTTAGCTATCCTGCTAAGTTCCTATTTCTCTCGAACGAGGATATTGATGTATTAAATGTGGAAATTGCCAACAAAATCATCAAAATAGTTGTTTGCAGTATCCGGTTAGGGTCTTCGACTTCAACCCTTTGGTCCCCTCATTTAGACCATAGCAAATTGCCTTGGGCGTGGCCTTGGCTTTTACCAAGGAATAAGGTCCCGATTCTTTGGTCCATTGTCTTTTTTATTTTAATCTTTATTTATTTTTTAATTACTGCAAGCACTATAACGAAGCATTTGTTTATATAGGACACCCATCCTCCTGATCTTAGCATCTCTGTTTTAGTTTAATAGAAATTAGCTTATAATAAAAATAATCTTAATGACATGACGTATGATTAAGAGGAAAAAAAAAGGGGGGGTTTCATTTCCACTTGTAAGTATAATACTGATTTCCACCAGAACTTGTGGTGTGAAGATGATGGCAAGCGATATGGTGGAGATTCAATTGGGCATTTTATAAACATTGTGCCATAACTTTAAATTGATGCCTTGCAATGGCAAATTATTTTACGTAGTGGACATTTTATAATACATAAAGGATAAGGAAAGAAGAGAACACAATACTGAGGCTGGACGCTTAGGGACTCTGGGTCCCAGACCTTTTCTACTGAAACGAAATACAGTGCTCGGAAAAAACAATATTATATATCGTATATATTAACTATAAAATACATAGAGCACACAAATCACTGTACATTGGCATTGATTTTTTTTTCACAAGGCATTTTAAATTGAATTAATTAACCCTAATCTATTTTCAAATTCATCATTTATTTAAGACGAGTCGTATGCCCACAAAGAGATTAATACACAAAAATAAACTTACAAATTGACTTCATATGATATATTAGATCTACTTTATAATAAAAATAGTTTTACAATCTAATAGATCACATAAAATCTCATCAGTTTGCGAGTTTACTTTTATAAAATTTCTTTATTGTTAAAACATTTCTACAACTTTTCACACATATGTTCTTCGTACCATCCCACAGTGGATTGTGACTAATGTGAAAGATTTCCTTATGAAAATGATACTTTTATGAAAATGGTAATATATTTGGATCCAAAAAGTTTATGCAAGGCTTTTATTTGAGTTTGTAAAACCGGTGGATCGATTGAAAATGTGTTTTCGGGAAAAAAAAATTGGGAGATATTTATTTTTTTATTTTTTGTGGACTTTCTTTCTGTGTTAATGTTTTTTTTTCAAATATGAAAAATATATACGAAATTATTTTTTGAATGATCTTATGATCACTTGCTTTGATCATTTTATATACATGAACAAGGTAGTACAAGAGATGCCAATATTGCATTGATGTATTTGCATGCTTCGTTTTTAATAGTACACATGACACATGCAAGTAATGAGAAGATTTTATATTAGTTAAAGCTGCCATTACGTCTAAACCAACTTTACACCATTATTCGAATTTTCGAGTAATAATAGTAATATTGAAGTATTTGAGGAGAATGACTTGAGTTTCAGTTTCTAGTTCGAATGGTTTTTTCCAATGATATATTGAAAGCAAAATTAACAGAAAGATTTCAAATGAATAAAAATAATGTTTTTTTTTTTTTAAATTGAGAAATATTTTAATTACGAAAGAATTATATAAAAATAAATTCATAAACTGATGTTGTTTGATATGATACGTTAAATTATAAAATTAATTTATTCGTAAAGTAAATCTAACGAATCACATAAAATCATGTCAGTTTATGAATTTACTTTTATGAAATCTATTTGCATCTGTAAAGTTTCTAAACAAAATTATAACACAAAAATACCACTTTTAAGTTTTATTACAACAAAACATTTAAATCTCTGATGTCTTGTTACAATTCCCTTGGTTTTAAATCCTTGAATCCATATACAACCTAAAAGAAAAGTGAAAGGATTAGTAAAAGCCTGGGAAATACCACTCACGCATAGACTGATACTGTTTTCGTATCTATGATCCCCACTTAAAAGATGAGACTGAAGCTGCACTACTAACAGTTTCTGAAGTTTAGCAATTAGCCGAGTAATGTTAAGCATAAGTTTCAAACAGATAAGTTTTGTACAAGTCTTTTATAAAAGAGTAAATTTTCTTAATAAAAAATAATTTTTTAAAATAAAATCTACTTTTTTACAAAAATTTACAGAAACTTATCTACAAATCATTTTTATATACATATATATTTATACTATATATAATAAGTGTGGATAGCGTGTGAATAATATTTTTGTCATCCTCCGTGTATGTCCCTTTTTTGTGTTTTTTTATCTTTTTATTTTGTGTTTTGTGTCCTTTTATCATCATTTCTTCTTTGTATTATCTAAAAACCGGATCGTAGAGTGGACTTCTCGTACTACTTCTCTCTCTCTGCACTGTAACACTATTCCCTGAATCATGGATCTCTAGCATCTTCTTAATTGGAAAAGCCACTTGGCATTTGTGGGCCACTACATTAATTAATTGACCTGCAAGTTGCAACACAGATAGACTACGGCTGTATCATGAGACTTTAATTAGTGGAAAAACTCACACAAAACTTGCTTGGATTTGGTAGTTTGGAGATTTTATATGGGTTTGTTGGATTTTTTTTTGGATGCCATTTGTTTGAGAATTTTACATGGTTTCTTCAGATTTTACATAGGTTTGTGCATGTTATGGATTTTTTTTGTAAAAAAAAAAAAATCGTCGTTTTTGTTTTTGTGAAAAAATAGATTTTTTACCTAGGCTTTTTCATATTCTCTTTTTGGATTTCTTCTCTTAGTGTTTTGTGCTCTCTGGGTATTTTATGGAGTTTGTTTTCTGCAATTTGGTTTTTTTTTTTTTTGGGGTACCATTAGTTTGGGGATTTTACATAACTTTGTTGGGTTTTTTCATGGGTTTGTGCACTCTGGATTGTGATGTTCTGGGTTCTCGGTTTGCATATTGTGAGTTTTTTCTAAAAAAACTCACAACATAATTACTGCTAATTATGTATGAAACTTAATTTTTGTTTCTATGCATCAAATTAACACATATAGATATATAATTAACATATATATTTTCTCTCCGTTGGGGGAAACGTCTATTGGACATTTCATTACTACTAGTATATATAAATATTTATATACATACACACAAGTGTCTAAAACTCTCCAATTAAAGAGGGAAAACCCTAGTGCTAGCTGCTCACCCTATCTAATATCTGACCAAAATGTACGTGATGCAGTCACATTTGTCAAACAAAAAATCTTCACAACTTCTTACTATTCATCCACACTTCACACATCATATTTTTTTTATTAAATATTTATTATATGAATAGTGAATAAAAAATTTGAAATAGTTTAAAAAAAATAAATTCAAAAAAAATTTAAAAATTTAGAAAAAAATGAAATACAGAGTATGGTAAAGATTGTGTAACAAAACCCTTTTATCAAAAACCAAATGAAAATGAAAAATTGAAAAATAAAAAATTATACTCATTTTGAAAAGTATAGATACGTGAGACACGAGTCCATGTATAAAGCCGCATAAGAGACACTATCTATCAAGTCTAAAGTAGAGATCGATATGATTCTCACCCACTCAAAAGTAGACACAATCTTTTATCAAAAAAAAAAGTAGACAATCTTTACGAGATCAGACACTCTCTATCAAGTGTAGAGAAACACTATCAAGTTTACACGTGTCTTTTAGCTTATGTGGCATGTTTGTACTACTTCTCAGTTCCACAAGAGTCAAAGATGTAATCATCCTGGAAACAACTCCTTTCCTTTCCTTTCAGTTATTTTCTTGTTTGTTTTCTCTTTTAGAGTATTGATAGTGACTTTTTTATTTTTATCTTCATTTTTAAATTTAAAGAATCTATCTTTAAAAATATCTGTATTGACTTTTTTATTTTTATATTTTTACATAACTATAAATAGTCATTCTTCAAATATAAAGAAGCACTATTCATTTTTCAAATATTATTTTACTAGTTTTTTCTCTTTCATACACGTTAAAATTAACTTTGTAAAATTTATATTAAAATAATTTAGATACATAAAATTTTTATTAAATTGATAATACAAAGTAGATGCTAATTGTAAAATATATATAAAAAATAATTTTAAAAAATAAAAAAATAATATTTTATTATTATTTAGTTCAAATATACATAAATCAATGTGGGAATCATTCTTCAAATACAAAATCATTTTTCAAAAGAAATAATTTTACATATGAAGATGAAAAAACCACTACCAATACTCTTAGTGGGCATGCATGATCCTGGTAATATATGCGGCTCTAGAGTGTAGCCCCAACACTCCCAACTATATTAAAAAAAAAAAACACTCCCAACTTGCAAGGGTCACTTGTGCAAAATCTTATCCCTTGAAGCTTATATAACCCTATTTTAATTTAGCATAATCTTCAAGTCAATCTAGCAGGATCCATGTCCATCTTATTATAAAGCATAAAAATCAAACCCTGTACGAAAACAATCTAATACTAGCCAACTGGGTGTTTATACAACAGCGGCCTTCTAATATGCAAACACTACATATATTCCCCCACCAACATCAACAATCAAAGCCTTCCATCCACAACTCATTCAATTGTTTCTTCACCAGCAACCAAAGCCTTCATCTCTCTCTCTCTCTCTCTCTCTCAAATGGGTACTTCTCAGCAGTTTTCCTCTCTTACACTACAAGAAATTCAATTTTTAGGGACGAAATTAGTTAGGGACGAACTAAATTTCGTCTCTAAAAGTCATTTTTGGAGACGAATTTTTCATTTCGTCTCCAAAACTGCCTCAGATACAAATTTCGTTCGAACGGAAAAATATCCATTCGAACGGCATATTTTGTGACGAAAAAAATCGTCTCAAAAAGAAAAACCGTTCGAACGGGGGATAAAGTGTTCGAACCACCAATTAATTATGTTCGAACAGTATATGATCTGTTCGAACAGTAATAATATTGGTGGGAAATTAAATTTGTTTTCCCGGGGAAAGTTAATAACCGTATGAACTTAAATTTATTACTTCGAAAGAAAATTTTTTTCATTAATTTGTTTATCATTATTAATTTGTACATATATTTTAAATTTTTTTTTTTCCGATAAAAATGATTTATTTTCTGTTAAAGTATATAAATATAACTTTAAAGATAATATTATTTTGTATATTATCATGAACGCCAAGTAAAATGAAAAAAATAAATAAATTAGCAAACACGAGAAATAAAAATTATACATTAATTACATCTCAACTATATAATGTTCAATACAATATAAAAAAGTAAAATAATAACTAAAAAGACTATTTGGTGTTGAGCAGATCAACATCCTCTTGTAACATTTTCACGCGCCCATCCAGATCTCTAAGCTTCTCCATAATGGGCTCAACGAACTCAACAAATAGAGCTCGTACCTGATCCAAAGTAACCCCAGGAGGCTGTCTCTCAACAGCGGCAGTAGTACTAGTAGAAGCTGGATCAGTGGGCGGGGCACTAGGCTGTCCTGGTGCAGCCTTCCGCAAGTGCCCCTCGCTCTTGCTGAATGTGATCTTGTTGAGGGGCCCCATCTGTGGCGACCTCCGCTCAGTCGCTGAAACTGTAACCCCTGATCGAAGTAGGAAGTTAGATATCAGTAGTGCAAATGGTAGACTACCTCCACTAACATAGCGTGACTCCGATCGGATGCGGTAAAAGAAATATAAGGCCAGATCAATGGGGTCCCCCCGCCCTATCCTCAACAAAAATCTGGCTCGATCGATCCCAAAATCAGTCTTGTGTTTTTTCGGATCAATGTTATAGCCGACAATCAAGTTAAGCATTCTAAAAAATGCTATGCAATCAGCCTGTCGGATCACTTTGCTCCCATCATATGGAGGAGCCGAAGGGTCTCGCACTAGATGACGCACTTGATCATCTGTCAAATCATCATCAGGTAGTTCCACATCCTCACTACCATCCTCACTATCATCCGGATCTACATGCGGAGCTGGTATGGGGGATGCGGCATGTGTGTCAGAATCAGATGGTGCAGCCGCTGGTCCCGAAGTAGCCGGTCCAGGATATGCGCCGACCTCGCGTCGGATGTCGAGGAACTCAGCAATAATACGGGGAGAGAAATTAAATTTAACTCCCCGGACTGATAGAGTGTAGAAAAGAGAGTCAGCACTCTCCTCTCCCAATGCACGGTAAAACTCAACGACCATATCTGGGTATGCAGTCCCCTGCTGCTGACAGATTGGTACCCATCCCCGCTCAGTGAAAATGGATTGTATGCTCCGTCCCTCCCACGAAAGATCAGAGAAGTCAGACAAAACGATCTGACGCTCGACGAGTACAGATCTCGACGCCTGAGTAGGAGCTGGTCCAGTGCTACTTTCACTGACTTGGTCTCTTACACGTTTTCTTCCGGTAGATGCCATTAATATACCTATTGGACCACAAGAAAATTAAGAATATAATTATAAATATTATATTTAAAATATATTATTTAAGAATTACACTTAGATTGAACTGTATGGAAATAATCCGTTCGAACTAAGAATATTCCATTCGAACTAGCATAGTTGTTCGAATGGAAGATTCTGTCAATTCGAACAGGCAACTAATATTCGTTCGAACGGTAAGTTTTTGTTCGAACAAAAATAAATCTGTTTGGCACGAACACGTTCGAATGGAATGGAACCCGTTCGAACGAGATCGAACCCAAACAGCCATGGCTGAGTCGACTCAGCCATGGCCGAAACCCTAATCTACACCAAAATGGATCGATTAAATCGGTATAAATGATGAAGAAGTGAATCTAGATCACTTATACCGATTAAAATCCATAGATACAAACAAACCAAACCAAAATGGGGGGATTTCGAATCCGAAACCCCCCTCCCAAACAAACGTCATTAATCTCAAAAAAATTCACAATAGAAGCCCATACCTCTTAGAAGAGAAAAATGGGGTGTTTCTTCGGCGGTTGAGTGGCGGTTGAACGGCGGAGAGGAGCTGGGACGAGTCGGATGTCGTTTTGGGTTCGAATGCACAAGGTTTGTTTGATGGGAATCGAACTGGGTGTATAAGTATCGTGACACCTGGTTCGAACGGAATAAAACCCGTTCGAATGGTATTAAAATCCGTTTGAACTTGTCAATATCCCGTTCGAACGTTTAATACTATGAATATATTTCTAATTATATAACTATACTAATGTATAATAATACTGATATTACAAAGTACAAAAGTATAAAAATAATACTAATAATAGTATTATAATGCTTTAATATACAAGTTAATATTTTAATATAACTATATTAAAATATCCTAGTTTGGGTATAGTTATAACTATTGACTGAGTTATGATTAACTACATAAGAGGCATTGGCTTCATCATAGGCCTAGCCAAATATTGTAAAATGAGTAATAAGTACTATAACTAATATACTATAAGTACTATAAGTATATAAGTACTATTACTAATATAGTAATATAAGTAACTATACTATATAGTACTAATACTAATATAGTATTACTTAAATGTATCATATATATTTTATAATATATATACTGTAATTAATAAATTTAATTAGGCCTATATATTCATATAGTACTAAATTAGTATGTTAGTAACTATATTAGTATGTTAGTAATCTAATTAAATGACACTAGTGATTGCTGAATATAGTAATTAGGGTTCGAACGGTTTGCTATGTATCATTTCCCGTTCGAACGTTCTGTTTATCAGTTCGAACGTGAAACTCTAGGAGGGAATTCTCCCGCTCCATGGTTTCCCGTTCGAACGATTAGTAAATAACCGTTCGAACGGGAAACTTTATTCAAATATTTGCAACAGATCTCAGAAATCAGAATCTCCCCATTTCCCACTCTCACTCCCTCACAAACAAAGTTGCGTCATTCTCCCTCCATCCAGTTCCAAATATTTTCATTTTAATTTTACTTTTTGTGGAGTTCCTTCTCAGTACACGCAATTCTCATCTCATTATCGGTATGTTTTTTATAATATTTTTAGCTTCCTATGATTTAGTTATTTTGTTGAAAATTTGTTGAAATTTTTTGATATTGTTGTTGGAATCCTTTAATATTATTGTGTTGTTACGGTGTTGTTATTACTATATTGAAAGTTTTTGAAAAATTGTTCATCTGTTTTCCGTAGTTGAAGTAGAATTGAAATCTGGAACGAACACGTTCGAACGTGTTATTCTTTACGTTCGAACGTATATTCCGTTCGAACTGTGTATATAAACGTTCGAACGGTTTATATAAACGTTCGAACTTGTTCGTTCCAGATTTCAATTCTAGTTCAACTACAGAAAACAGATGAACCAAAACACAATACACAAACAAACCAAAACACAATCAAACTTAGAAAGATATTAACTGCAAAAGATAGCCCGTCTACAACTATACAAACATAAATATTTGAATTAATTCACAAACTTCCTCTCGAAAAAATAATACACAAACATAATCAAACTTAGATATAAAGTCATAGCAATATATTATACAGACATAATCAAACTTAGATATAAAGTCATAGAAATATATAATACAGACCATAAAATTTAGATATAAAGTCATAGAAATATATTATACAAACATAATCAAACTTAGAAATATTAAAATTAAAATACTCCATCTCCCATCTTCCATGTCCACCACCTTAGCATTGCCACCACCACTATTATTTAGGAATAATACCAAGCGCAACTAACTCTTGAAATAAATTATTGAGTTGTGAACTTCCGGAGTTCCCAAAACCACTTTGGACATCTTGAGTTGGGTTTGTATTGACAGAACCGATAGAACCACCTTGGACATCTTGAGTTGGGTTTGTATTGACAGAACCACCTTGGACATCTTGAGTTGGATTTGTATTGACAGAAGCATATGATAGACAATTTTGTTCTGTCTCATTCATTAGTGTTGCTAGTTGAGTTGAAAGATTTTCAACCTGCAGAAAACCAAGTAGGATTATAGATCTTGGTTGACAGAGCATATTAGTATTAAATATGATTAAAGAGAACCTGTTGCTGAAGAGCAAAAATATATGAAAAAATTCCATTGATAGGATCTTGAAGCCTAGCTTGCGCTTCATATATAAGTGTGTTAATCGCTTCATAACAATTATCGACCGGGATGCGATGTAGCAGCCTCTTTACATTACCACATCCGAAAACCTTATGAACGGCTCCAAATTGGATATATCCAACTGGACCTTTGAAATAAGGATAAAAAATACATCCCCCACTACATTTCCTTCTCACAAATTTGCATGCTTCACAAGCAGAACCTCGCCTACCTCGCATCTTGATTGGTGGTGGGAGAGCATCCTTCTCACAAATATATAGACGGATGATGAGCTCGCATCCTTCTCAATCCTGATGAGCTCGCATCTCGTGATGCGAGCATCACACCATAAAACCCGGCCAATTGAAGATGAAATTGCTTCGAGCCCCACAAAAAGAGAGCATAAACGGAAGGCCAAAGCTCATTCATCAATATCCATAAATCCATGTGCACCTTGTGCACATGACCAGACCGACAATATCCGTAAATTATGGATATAGTATATCCGTAAATTATGGGGATATACATCCGTGACAAAACTCACATTTCTCACACACAGAGAGCATAAACCATCCGGGGCCAAAGCGAAGTTCATCAATATCCATAAAGAGAGCATAAACCATCCGGGGGCCAAAGTGAAGTTCATCAATATCTATAAAGAGAGCATAAACCAGACCGACAATATCCGTAAATTACGGATATAGTATATCCGTAATTTATGGGGATATACATTTCTCTCAACTCTCATTTCTCTCAACTCACAGATTTCTCTCAACTCTCATTTCTCTCAATTCTCACACACAGATTTCTCTCAACTCACAATTCTCACACACAGATTTCTCTCAACTCTCATTTCTCTCAACTCACAGATTTCTCTCAACTCTCATTTCTCTCAATTCTCACACACAGATTTCTCTCAACTCACAATTCTCACACACAGATTTCTCTCAACTCTCATTTCTCTCAACTCACAGATTTCTCTCAACTCTCATTTCTCTCGACTGACATGGCCGGTTATCGTCCTTATAATATTGTTCCTGATTTGAATCGAGAACCTAGTTTGCCACAAACATTATGTTTCACTCCTGATGCTATCAATACCATGATAGCAACAGATAATTATTTCTTAAACAAGAGTGATGCGGAGGTTGTGGATGGAGGTCGAATAATGACATCTCAGTATGCAGCTGTTGTTACTACCTTGAGCCGAAGGTTACTCCTCAGGGTAAGTGAGATAGAGATGCTTAAAAAACAAGTAAGTGAATTGAATACTAAGCTTGCAAATAAACGAAAAAAAAAACAGATATTAAAAGGACAAAATAAGGAATTAAAGCTGTCTATGGACTTGTATGCAAAAGATTTGGAACCAAAAGTAGCAGAGCTGGAGAGAATGCGAAAACAAGTAGATGAGCCAAAAACAACTGAAATAGCGGAGCTTGAGAAGGAAAATGCAGGGAATGTCCTCAACCCTCCGGAAAATACTTCAACAACGCTCAACCCTGATGAAGATGCTTAATATATGTTTGATATGTTCTGTTTTATGTTCTGTTTTATGCATGGACAACTCATAGTTTGATATGTTTTGATATATGTATGGACTCTATGTTTTAATATATGTATGGACTATATATTCTGTTTGATATGTTCTGTTCTATGCATGGAGATGTGTTAGTTTGACCCAATTGTATGATCTGACCCAATTGTATGCAAAATCACATAAAAATCGTGATGGTGTTTGGACCAGTCCCGAAGCAGAGGCAAATTATGTAAGTTTATAAGTTTCTTTAATTCCATTGTGACTATAGTTTTGTTACTTATACTAACTAATATGTTTTTGTTTTTGTAGGACAAGATGATATCTCTCAAGGAAGTTAATGCGGATCCATCTGATGCATTATCTGTCAACGATGTTCAGATCATTTCTCAAGTTCTTGGATCACATTCTGGATATTTGAGGGGCTTAGGACGTTGCGTTAAACCATCTTCAACATCATCATCCTCTTCTCAAACTAGATCGAATGACGACAAAATTAAAAAATTGGAGGAAGCAGCACTTGAAATAGAGCGATTGAAGTCTAAGGAAAAAGAGTTACTGATCAGATTAGATCAAGCAGCAGATCTTGTAATTTGAACAATTGACATTTGAATTATATTTTGTGTAAAACTAATATGGTATTTTTAATTAATTTGGTTTTGTTCTGTATGTTTCATACCGTTCGAACGGTAAAGAACTAATTCTAAATCCATTCGAATAAACAAATAACCATTCGAACAAAAAATAATCCATTCGAACGAATATCACGGAATACAGTTCGAACGGACGCAATTTGAATTCGAACAAAATTTATTGGTTCGAACGAACTTTATTTGTTCGATTCAAAATTTTATTTCGTTCGAACAAAATTAGAGACGAAATTTTTTCATCTCTAATTCTTTTTTAGGACGAAATTATGATTTTTTGAGACAAAAGTTTTTGTCTCAAAAAACCATTTTTCTTGTGCTAATTAGCTGTAAACTAACCATCAAACAGGCAAAACAAGTGGAACTCAAGTCTACGGGTTCTCTCTTTGTTAGATACTATCTTTCTGCAGGAAACAACAAAAGAATTCGGCTTAACAGTCGAGAAATCTCCTCCAGGTTCGATCTCTATTGGAACGAGTCCTTCTCATTGGATTGCTTTGGTACCCACGACACCATGGACAACCTAAAGCAAGAAAACGTGGTTTTCGAGCTCCGGTGGAGAAACAAAGTGCCTGTTCTTGGGAGGAATATTAATATTGGGGGCTCAAAACTCTTGGGTAGGGCAGAGATTCCATGGAAAGAAGTGTATGAGTCACCAAACATGGAGATCGAGAAGTGGGTCACGATGATTCCCACGAGTGGATCATCACGTGTGCTTGTTGAAGGTGTCAAGCGACCTAAGCTGCAAGTGGGAATGCAAGTTCAAGTTCCTGCAATGGTGGAAAAGGAGAGGAGGAGATCAAACTATGGGAAGGGAAAGAAGTCATGGGATGAGTCATGTGGATGCAAAGATGGTCATGATGGGCATGGCTGCAGTTGTGAAGATTATAATATTTTTGCACTAGCGGCTGCTTTGGAGGCATTTTAGGCGCAATGACACAAAATGTAATGGTTGGTGTCGACACTAGTTTGGCCTTATTATTGTTTTATTAATTGTTTTCGGGACGTTGAGTTTTGTACTTAAGAGATGAATGTATATTTGATGCGATGGGACTACAACTCTTGAAGAAATGAAATGGAGTCCAGCTTTTTTTTCTTTCTTTTTTCTAAGTAGTTGTGCTAGTTTTCATTTAGTTCAGTACTGTCCTTTTCACTGGGTAATTTTTTAACAAAAAATCTTCACAACCTCCTACTATTCACTCACACTCCACACTCCATCTTTTTTTAAATTTTTTTTTAAATTTTTTTGTATCAAATATTTTTTATATGAATAGTGAATAAAAAAATTTGAAATATTTAAAAAAAATAAATTCAAAAATTTTTTTTTAAAAAATATTAAAAAATATTTAAAAGTATGGAGTGTGGAGTGTGGAGTGTGGAGTATGGATGAATAATAAGAAGTTGTGTAGCAAAACTCATTTTTTAATTACTTGTCTGTAAATGGAGCATTTATAAAATAGTCAATTCTATCTCTATACATAATATTTATACAAATAAATTATCTTTTAATTAATAATTATTTCAATTTTCAAACAAGTATGTTTGAGATTCCCAAATAAGTATGTTCGTACTTTACGAATCCCTCGACCTGGCATTGACAAATTAATGGTAGTGCCGCGTCAGCGTATAACTCTTTTATATTTTTAAGGAAAATTTTCATAATTCATTATCATATAAACTTACAGTCATAACTGGATACATTCTAAACTATTCTCATATTAAACATGATATCATAAATCAAAATAATGTATTTAAAGCTCTACTAATATACTATTTTCTTTTGTGACTGGTCTAATCTTCACTATTGCTGATATTCTCTACAGACAAATGTCCAAGAGACAACACTTTCTGTCTAAACAGAGACTCAACTTTATCATTCATAGAACGTGAGGACTCAACCTCTATAGACAAACGTCCGAGAGATGAACTTTTTTTTCAATTAACAATAAGGAAACCAAAAAGAAAAGTAGTAAGATAGATGAGAAAAAGAACGGATTACAGTTTGGACCAACTCCGGTAGACTTTGAAATCTATGACGGCTTGTGAAGGTAACTCATTTTTCTCTTTTCAAGCACAATTGTCATATCTGAAAGGTCTGGTGGTGGCGAATCTGGTAATCCGGTGCATGTGTCGAGAAAAGCTACTGGAAATGGTGGCGCGTAAGGACCACACGTAGTGATTTTTGCAAAACCACCACTTTCCTCATAACGATTTTCGACCTGTGAATATTCTTGTGCCGCGCATGTCTCTCGGGAGTTGTCGGAAAAGTGAAAACTGTAAATTTCTTTTTTCGACCTTGAAAAAATTAAAATAAAACTAAGTAGAAGAAATCTTGATAGATAAGGTGGGTGAATAGAGGAAGGTGGGAAGGAGAGGGAGGAGGACGAAGTCGAGACCTCCTCCCCCTCCAGCAAAAATCAGATTTGGAATCCTTGATTTTTTACGGTATAACTCATTTCTATAGCGAGTATGTGAAGACAGAACATTTATATATATATATAAATATATATATATATATATATATATATATATATATTTATATATTACTCATAACTACGTATATATCTATATATATATAAATCTTCTGCTAGATCTCATTCTCTTAAAACTACCCAAAACAATATCGGTTTCATCATCCCTAACCATAGATTTTATTCTCTTTAGTGTGACCAAAGATATTACAACACTTGTGAATAATATCCTATTAAATTACTAAACCGAAAAACAAAACATTAATTTTTTGGTTAAGTTAGCTATGTTTTCATTGTAAGTTGGCAAATTATATCTACAACATGCCAATTGCTCAATAGATATTTGTAATATTCTTGAGCAAATTTTTTTAAAAAAATACATGAATTAATGTAGGGCGAATAGAGGTCCAGCTACCAGTACCACTCATTCACATCCCTAACAAAGGTCTAGTTAGTCATTAGTCTCTACCACAATCCTAATGTTGTGGTTAGTCGAATTTAGTGGGAGAAGTTTTGTGGTTAAGAGTAGAGGACTTAGTGAGGGGCTTGCCTATTTGTGGAATAGCACAGATGACATTACCTTGGAATGGTTTTCTTATAATCATATCTCTTTGTCTATGGAGAGGGAAAAATATAGTGTTGAACTATTGCTGACATGGTTTTTATGGACACCCTTCCACTTCTTAGAGGGAGGGTAGCTGGCAGCTTTTGAGAATGCTTAAGCCTAGCAAAGATAGAGCCTGGATTTGTTTTGAGGACTTCAATAAATTAGTGCATCAATATGAAAAGAAAGGTTCAGGTCGAAAGCCTTATCACCAAATGGAAACTTTTAGGGAGGCAGTTTAGTTTTGTGGTTTGAGTGGTCTTGGTTTTGAAGGAACAAAGTTTACTTGGAACAATGGAAGAGATGGCTCTCAATTTACCAAGGAAAGATTGGATCAAGTTTTTGGAAACCTATTTTGGACTAAACTGTTTACTAAATGCAGTGTCAATGTTCTAGCAACATAGACTTATGACCATTGTCCTCTTTTGCTTAAAATGAGGAATGGGAGGGAGAGGAGATGGAATAAAGAAGGGGGTAGAACAAATGTGTTCAGATATGAGGTAAGTTGGGATCAAAGGGAGGAATGCAGTAGAATTGTTCACAATAGCTGGTCTTAGAAACAAACTTGGTAGGGATCTCATTTTGTGGGGTGTGCATAACAGCGCATTGAGGTGTAGGGACTCTTTGATTCAATGGAGCAAAAATTCTCTTGGAAAGCACAAGAAAGAGGTTCAGGAGAAACTCAAAAAGCTTTCTAAGTTGCAGGATTGTAACTCTGGTGATCACTCAGTGGCTGTGAAACAGATGTAGAAGGAAGTTGATGTACTTATGGAAGAAGATAATGTGAGATGGAAGCAAAGGGCCAAACATATATGGCTCAAAGATGGAGATAGAAACACCAAGTTCTTTCATAAAAGTGTAACCAGAGAAACAAAATTAATGAGATCAAGAGAGTGGTGAGGGGAGATGGAAGGGTGGCTAGTTGCTTGGATGATATTTCAGAAACTTTTTGTTTAAATTTCAAAGACCTTTTTTCCTCTTCTAATCCTGATAAAATAGTTGATTGTTTGACTCACGTGGGAAGGAGGGTGGATGAGCACATGAATAGAATGCTGTCAAAAGAGTTCACTTCATATGAGGTAAAAACAACTTTGTTTCAGATGAATCCATTGGGGTCTCCTGGCCTTGACGGATTCTCAGCTGTGATTTATCAAACTCATTGGGACATAGTGGGAGGGGATGTGACTCGAGTTGTGCTTGAAGTTCTTAATTCAGCCGGTGACATTTCCACTATTAATGAAACTTACATTATGCTAATTCCTAAAGTCAAAAAATCTCAAATAGTTTTTGAGTTTGGACCTATCTCTTCATGTAACGTTATTTACAAGGTGGTCTCAAAAGTCCTCGCAAATAGGCTCAAGCTCATCTTGCCTCAACTCATTTCTCCTACACAAAGTGCGTTTGTGCCTGAGAGATTAATCCTTGATAATGTGATTGTGGCATTCGAGGCTATGCACTCAATGAGTTCTAAGGTGAAGGGGCAGCATGCATATATGTCTTTGAAGCTGGACATGAGCAAGACCTATGATAGGGTGGAATAGAGTTTTTTTAGAGAGGCAATGAAGAAGATGGGTTTCAGTTTTGGATGGATTTCTTTGGTGATGGGGTGTATTTCAACTGTTTCATATTCCATTCTTATTAATGGTTCCCCTCAAGCTTGGTTCCAACCCACAAGGGGATTAAGACAGGGGGATCCCTTATCCCCCCATCTTTTTATCCTTGTCTCTAAAATATTGAACTTCCTTTTAAATCATGCTAAAACTTCTAAGTAGATTCATGGTGTCCAATTTGGTAGAAGCAAGTTAAGCATTAACCATTTATTTTTTTACAGATAATAGCTTGCTATTTTGTTGAGCAAATGTAGTGGAATGGTCTAAGACACTTGACTTGCTTGATCTCTTTGAACAAGCCTTAGAACAGAAACTCAACAAGGACAAAACATCCATTTTTTTCAATGCAAATACAAAAAGGTTGACAAGAGATTACATTCTTGGAATGGCTGGAATCAGAGCTACATCATACTATGAAAAATATCTTAGCTTACCTGCTCTTATTGGTAGGTCAAGGTATCAAGCTTTTAAAGGGATCCTGGATCGAGTTAGAAGTAGAGTGAGCCATTAGAAGACAAAACTACTCTCACAAGCAGGAAAAGAGATTTTATTGAAGGCTGTTATTCAAGCTCTCCCCACCTACTGTACGGGGGTTTTTACATTGCCTCAAACACTTCTAAGGGAGCTCAATAGAGTTATGCATCAGTTTTGGTGGAGTCAACAACAAAATGAGCATAAAGTCCATTGGGTTTCTTGGAAGCAAATGGGGAAGGCCAAAATTGCAAGATGGCTGAGTTTTAGAGACTTAAAAAGTTTTAACCTTACTTTACTGGTTAAACATGGTTGGAGGATACTGCAGCAGCCAAATTCTCTGGCTTCACAGGTTCTTAAAGTGAAGTACTTCCCTTGTACAGATTTTCTTCAGTCTAAGGTGGGTGCAAGGCCCTCCTTTATCTGCAAGAGTATTTGTTCTACTAGAAATCTGGTTGAAAAGAGTTCTTTTTGGAGGATTGGTGATGCTCATGATACTCTTATTTGGAAGGACAGGTGGTTGCCCACTCCTTTTGGCTATAGGGTCCAGTCTACTACTAAGATTCTACCTATGGATGCAAAGGTTGCTGCTTTTATAAACCATACAGATAAACAGTGAAATAAGGTGCTGGTGAGAGATGTGTTTGAGGAGGAGGAAGCTGCTACTATCTTGAAACTCCCAATTAGTGCCACTAGTGCTAGGGACAGATTGATATGGTTAGGCACTAAGGATGGGGTTTTTACAGTTAAGAGTGCTTACCACCTTCAAAAGGAGCTGAATGCATTGGCTAATGGTCAGTCATCTTTTGTTGCTTATAAGGAGAAGGATTGGACTACCTATTGGAGGTATAAAATCTCAAATTCATCAAAAAATTTTATGTGGAGAGCCTGCCTCGAGTCATTGCCTACAAGGTTAAACCTGTTCAAGAAGAAAATTTGTGACTCACCTATGTGTCCTATATGTTTAAGTGAAGAAAAGCTATTGTCCATATTTTGTGGAACTGTAAATCTGCTATGGATGTTTGGAGTCAGGGCCCTTCTATGTTTCATAAAAATTCCATCAGAACAGAAAGATTTAGTGAGCTTGTTGAGGAACTGAGCCTATCTTGTGATTAGGAGACTATGGAACTCTTTACAGTAATAGCTAGGAGCATCTGGTATAAGAGGAACCAATTTATCTTTAAGGACTCATTTGCACATCCAACAGTTTTAGCTAAACAAGCTAAGAAGTTCCATGATGAGTTTAGAGCTGCTCAACAAACTCTTAAGGCTTCCACTCGTGAGATATCAGATGAGAGAATTAATTGGATCCCTCTTCCACCAGGCACTATAGAGATTAATTGGGATGCAGCCTTGAGTGAGGTCATAGGCAGAGCAGGTTTTGGTCTAGTAGCCCATGATCATGAGGGTAGGGTGATTGCCACTAAAAGGATTTCAAAAGCAATCTTAATCGATCCTTTACTAGTTGAAGCTCAAGGAGCCTTTCATGCTGTAGAGTTGGTTGCTGATATGGGACTTAGATCAGTACTCTTGGAGGGTGATTCAAGCCAAGTTGTCAAAGGCTTGGAGCAGCAACTGGACAGATCGGATAGGGTGGGCATGATCCTGTGTGACACTAAACTGAGACTCATCTTTGTCTAGTTGGAGTGTTCTGTTTGTTAAAAGAGATGGTAATGTGTTTGCTCATAATCTTGCAAAAGTATTGTTGTACTAAAAATATTTGCAAGTGCACAAAATAGTAATAAGTAGTAAAGTGATTTAAAGAAAACGGATATCGAATCCACAGGAAATAATTATGTTAGTGAGTATTGAAATTAACTAAATTAATTACTATTTGGAAAACCTAAATTTGAAGAATGAATTATCTAAATTAAACTGAAGACAAAAGTATTAAAATTAAGATTTTTAAATATAATAAGAATAGATCTAGAGCGTTTGATTTCACCTAGCAAATCTCACACAATTTATTCTTCCTTGTTATGGAATTCTAATTATCTCAAGTTGATGATAAAAATTCCTTAATTATTCAATATTTTCTCTCGAACAATACCAAAAATATCTCCAACTAATAACTTCATATCTCTATGTGAATTTAACTAATTGGAGACTCATTAAGTTTTTTAGATTTTTCTTGAAAAGCACACTAGTCGCGGTAAAGTATTTCTACTTTCACTCAACTAATGGTGCTTAATCCTAGAGCTCTAGTCACAAATCACCTCGCGGTCTCATTGCGATTCAATAGATTGAACAATAGTTAAATAGAAAATTGTAAGCATTAAGGACAAAGAATAAACACTAAATGATGAAAATATTGAAAATACGAAAACTTAGAATATAAGTTCAATGCTAGACTACATCAAAACTCTAGAAGATAAAATTAGTTCATAATGAAATTGGAAAGAAAAAGAATAAAACTAATGTTTTTCGTTGGATTCAGTTGATGAAGCATGCGGCTCTCACCTCTGCTCCCCCAGATCTACCTCCTTGAAAGAAACTTAAAAAATAAACTCTGGACTATTGAAACCTAAACTCAAACTCTCATCTTCATCCCACAAGTCGAGATTAAATAGATGTCGAAATTCAAATATGGAAACAAAATAAATGCGGCTACAATCTAGCCTAAAGATCTGGAAAATCATTTCTAAAAATAAATGTTAACATAAAAGAAATTATCTCAAAAATAACGAGATTATCTAAATTGGAAGATTCAGTGATATGCGGCTTGAATTGCAGAACTCGGGAGGATTTGGTCACCAACAGATTGATTGCAGAATTTGGATTTAGTGGTTAGCAGTAGATTGATATCAATCGAGAGGAATTATCCAACCGGGTAGATGTCGTGTGCACTGAATATAACTAATCTCCTCACCTACCTAGTGGAAAGCCTTCCGATCGGGATGAAAGACTCTTCTTGTCAACCAAGTGGAAAAGCTGCTCACCTTTTGTCTCATTATTGACCAAGATGTTGTTTAGGTTGGTTTTTTAAGTTGGTCGTTTAAACTAGTCACCCAATCCAACTGCCTGGGGCCTTATCGTCAAGTTTTCTCGTCCAGGTCTTCGTGCCCACTCTAGTACCAAAATGCCCTCCTTTAGCACTAAATCTTATCATTCCTTCAAATTCAAGAAAATAAAGAAAAATATGTAGAAATATAATAAAATCAATAAAATTAAAGGAAAACTGACATTTTTCATAAATAAAATAGTCATAAAAATCACATAAAAATAACACTTATCAAGCATCTCTAGAGTTAGAAGAGGATGCTTCTGAACTAGTTTTTAGCCCAGCTTGTATGGAATTTGCTACTCTTTCTTGAGTTTTAATAAAGAGTATTATTCCTTTTAAAAAAATTAGCCGAGTAATGTTAAGTATAAGTTTCAAATAGATAAGTTTTGTACAAATCTTTTATAAAAAAGTAGGTTTCACTAATAAAAATAGTTTTTTTTTATAATTTTTAAATGTAGAATCTACTTTTTTAGAGACTTACGTGAAATTTGTCTATTTAGAACTTATACAAATCATTTTTGTATATACATACGCACAAGTGTTTAGATTATGTTTGGGTAGAGATATTCTCAAGTATTCTGTAAATAGTAATAAAAAAATAATGATAGAATATTGAATAGTAGTGAATAGTAATGAAAAATAGAAAAAAACTTACAATAATATAATAAATAGTAGTGAGCTATTCTGAGAATACCTGACAGTACCTAAACTAGGAAACTCTCCAATTTAAGAAAGAAAGCCCTAGTGCCAAAGCTGCTTGCCCTAGCTAGGAATATTTGACCAAAATGTACATGCAGTTACATTTGTCAAAGAAAAATTCTATTCATCATAATTTTTCTCAGCATCCTCTCATCATATCATGATATGTCATTAAATGATAAGTTTACAAGTAAAATATAATAAATAGTCTCTAATCATCTAATGTCACATAGTGAAATAATGAGAAGATGATAAAAAATAGATGATGAGTAGTACTATTTGTCAAAAACCAAATATCATAAACCAATTGATAGAGATGTTTTATTTATTTATTTCTTTCTTTCTTAGCAAAAAATGAAAAATTATACTTATTTTGAAAAGTATAGATAGGGGTGCTACTCGCCCCTTCCTCGTCCCCCGCCCCCCTCCTCCCCTCCTTTGCTCCCCCAATCGATTACAACAAACCCAAACACCAGAACAAGTTACAAACTCAAATCATGAGAGATTTACAACAATGAACAAATCCATGAGAGATTCATGTACCTTGGTGTCTGTTACTTTCATGGCAAACGAAATCGATTCCTCTCAGTCTCAACGGCGTCTATTACAACAAACCCAATCGAGTCCTCTCTGTCGGCGTCTGCTACTTTCATGCCAAACGAGATCGAGAGCGTTCAAGATGATGAGAGAGATCGAGAGAGATTGAGAGAGTTCGAGAGTCTGGGTTTGGGTTTGGGACGAGAGAGATCGAGACGAGAGATCAAGAGGGTTCGAGATCAAGAGAGTTCGAGAAACAAAGGAATCGGGAGGGGGGTTTGGTTGGCCTTAGGCATGCGGGAGCGGGGCAGGGTGGGGTATTTATGAAGCGAGGCTGAGCCCCCTCCGTCCCCCACTTCCGCAACGCCCATATCATACAGGTGAGGGGCCCCGCCCCCTGTCTGTGCGGAGTGGATCCCCCACCCCACCCAGGCGGGGGTGAGGCGGTGTAGCGGGTGGTGGCTACTCACCCCTAAGTATAGATACGTGAGACACGTGTACCATGTATAAAGATGCGACACTCTCAATCAAGTCTAGAGAATTACTTGTAAAGTAGAGATATGTTTCTCATCCACTCATAAGTGGCCACGATCTTTACAAGAGACTCTCTATCGAGTGTAGAGAAACACTATCAAGTTTACACCTGTCTTTTAGCTTAGGTGGCATGTTTGTACTACGTTCCACAAGGGTCAAAGATGTAATCATCCATGACTGGAAGTAACTCCTTTCTGTTTTTTCCTTTTTTTATTCTATCCTTCTTAGTGGGGGGCAAGCAGATCCAGGCAGTATATGCGGATCTGAGAGTGTAGCCCAAAATCTTATCCCTTCAAGATTATATAACCCTATTTTAAGTTGGCATAATCTGCGAGTCAATCTAACAGGATCCATTTCCATCTTATTATAAAGCAAAAAAATCAAACTCTACGAAAACAATCTTAACTAGCCAGCTGGGTGTTTATACAACAGCGGCCTCAGAAAAAGCAATACCAGCTTCCTTCCAATATGTAAACACTATATATATTCCCCCACCAACATCAACAATCAAAGCCTTCTATATATCCACAACTCATTCAAGTTTCTTCACCAGCAACCAAAGCCTCTCTCTCTCTCTCTCTCAAATGGGTACTTCTCAGCAGTTTTCCTCTCTTAGCTGTAAACTAACCATCAAACAGGCAAAACAAGTGGAATTCAAGTCCACGGGTTCTCTCTTTGTTAGATACTATCTTTCTGCAGGAAACAACAAAAGAATTCGGCTTAACAGTCGAGAAATCTCCTCCAGGTCCGATCTCTATTGGAACGAGTCCTTCTCATTGGATTGCTTTGGTACCCACGACACCATGGACAACCTAAAGCAAGAAAACGTGGTTTTCGAGCTCCGGTGGAGAAACAAAGTGCCTGTTCTTGGGAAGAATATTAATATTGGGGGCTCAAAACTCTTGGGTAGGGCAGAAATTCCATGGAAAGAAGTGTATGAGTCACCAAACATGGAGATGGAGAAGTGGGTCACGATGATTCCCACGAGTGGATCATCCCGTGTGCTTGTTGAAGGTGTCAAGCCACCTAAGCTGCAAGTGGGAATGAAAGTTCAAGTTCCTGCAATGGTGGAAAAGGAGAGGAGGAGATCAAACTATGGGAAGGGAAAGAAGTCATGGGATGAGTCATGTGGATGCAAAGATGGTCATGATGGGCATGGCTGCAGTTGTGATGATTATAATATTTTTGCACTAGCGGCTGCTTTGGAGGCATTTTAGGCACAATGACACATAACTTGAAATGGTTGGTGTCGACACTAGTTTGGCCTTATTATTGTTTTATTAATTGTATTCGGGACGTTGAGTTTTGTACTTGAGAGATGAATGTATATTTGATGTGATTTTTTACGGTCCTTTTCACGAAGTAATTTTTTAATTACTTGGCTGTAAATGGAGCATATATATAAAAGAGTCAATTCTATGCCTATACATAATATTTATAAAAATAAATTATTATTTAATTAATAATTATTTCAAATTTCAAACAAGTATGTTTGAGATTTCCGAATAAGTATGTTAGTACTTTACAAATTTCTCGAGCTGGCATTAACAAATTAATGGTAGCCCGCATCAGCGTATAGCTTTCGTCTTCTTCCTTTTTTTTTTAAGGGAAATTGTTAACATTCATTTATTATATAAACTTACATCTATGACCGAATACATTTTGAGATGTTCTCATATCTAATATGACATCATAAACCAAAATAATGCATTTGGAGTTTCAACATTACACTATTTCCTTTTGTGATTGGTTTGGCCTTCACTATGACATTCTCTACAGACAAACGTCCAAAAGACAACACTCTCTGCCTAAACAGAGACTCAACCTCTTCCTTCATAGAATGAGAGAACTTAACCGATATAGACAAACGTTCGAAAGAGGAACTCTTTTTTTTTTAATTAATTTTTAATTAACAATAGGGAAATAAAAAAGAAAACAGTAAGATAGATGCGAAAAAGAATAGATTACAGTTTGGACCAACTCTGATAGACTTTGAAATCTATGACGGCCCATAAAGGCAACATACTTGTCTCTTTTCAGCCACAAATGTCATATCTGAAAGATCTGGTGGTGGCGAGTCCAGTGATCTGGTGCATGTGTCAAAAAGAGCTTCTAGAAAAGGTGGTACGTGAGGACTACACATAGTGATTTTTACAAAATCACCACTTTCTTCCGAATAATTTTTGACCTGTGAATCTACTTGTGCCGCCCGTATCTCTTGGAAATTATCGAAAAACTGTAGATTTGTTTTTTTTTTTTTTATCTTGAAGAAAGTAAAATAAAATTAAAGAAAAGAAATCTTGATAGACAAGGTGGGTGAATGGAGAAAAGAGGGAATGAGAGGGAAGAGGAGGAGGAAGCCAATGTCTCCTCCTCTCCAGTGAAAATTAGATCTGGAATCCTTATTTTTTTACTATATAACTCATTCATGTAGCAAGTATGTGAAGAGCATTTATATTCCTCATAACTACGTATAAAAAAAAAACATCTTTTGCTAGATCTCATTCTCTTAAAACTACCCAAAACAATACCGGTTTTATCTTCCTCTACCATAGATTTTATTCTCTTTAGTGTGACCAAGGATACTACAATACTTGTGAATAAATATCCTAATAAATTATCAGGATATCCATATCCTAACAAATATCCTAATAAATCACTAAACCAAAAAACAAAACATTAATTTTTTGGTTAAATCAGTTATGTTTTCATTGTAAGTTGGCAAATTACGTCTACAATATGCCAATTGCTCAATAGATATTTGTAATATTCTTGAGCAAATTCTTTTTTTAAAAAAATAGGGTGAATAGAGGTCCAGCTACCACCGCTCATTCACATCCCAAACGAAGGTCTGTTTAGTCATTAGCCTCTACCACAATCCTCATGTTGTGGTTAGTCGATTTCAGTGTCCTGATCGGGTTTCCCAGACCTACTTGAATATGGTGGGTCTTCACCATGATAGGATACCAACGAATCTAGTTCAAATATCTACTCCTTGGGCCACCCTTAGGGATGGTGAGTCCTCAAACCCAAAAGGGTGGCAGGCCATTCCAAGGGAAAATTGTTTTTAAATTAGTTTTAGTTATTTGTTTTCGAATTATTTTTTATTTTTAATATGATATGGTATTTGGCACATGTGATTGTCTACAGAGGAGGAAAGATGAAAGGTTTGGCTTACGTTCTGTTAAAAATTTACTAAATACGTTTTATTGACAGCTTAATGGACAAAATTGAAAGATTGATAAAAAAAGTTAACTTGTTTATTCAGTTAAAGCAATCTTATCTATTCAATTTTCAAACAAGATGTAACAAGATGTAAAACAAACCCGCAAATGACAGAGGGTGTGATGCAAGATCAATTGACATGCAAATAGAAAATAAAAAGAAGTAGAAGACACTTTTTTTTTTTTTTTTTTATGTGAAATCAAGGAACGGCGAGTTACAGTTTCTCAAAAATAAATACACGCCAATTAACATAAAGTTATAAAAAAATGATAAGAGTCTTCTTTATTTTACTATAAAATTTTAATGCATGAAATCCATTTCAATCATATGAAATATTAGATGGTTGTATTTTTTTTTTAAAAGAATGATTATTTATTAAAGAAATCAAATAACAAAATATATAAATAGGATGGAGAGATCTGTTTGAGGTCTTTATCTGTATTATGTTTTAAATATTGATTTGGTTATACAAAATTAAATTATTTTATTTTATTATTATATTTTTTAAAAATTTTTTATATAAAATATAATAAATAATTTAATTATTTAAATTTTAAAATAAAAATAATATTATAACAAGTGTAACCAAACGAGGTTCCAAATCTTTTAAAAATATCTCAAACTCAAAAAGTGGTGACCACGCAGAGAGAGAGAGAGAGAATGGAGAGAAGCACACCGGTGGCGAAGCCTCACACGTCCACTGCCGATCTGCTCACCTGGTCCGAGGTCCCTCCTTCCCATTCTCCGGCCACCGTCTCCGGCGCTCGCTCTCACCAGGTAATTTTCCTCTTAAATTTCTCCGGTGACGAATATAATGCTCCTTTTTTCTTACTTCTGCAGCATTTCGTGCTAATCGAGACATCTGGTTTGCCTGTTCATTTTCAAATTTCAGCCGTCCGATCGAATCAGCAAAGTCCTCCATGGATGTCAGCTGACAGACGAAGAAGCTCAGAGCCTCATGAAAAAGTAAGATCCCTTTCTATTTTTGGCTTAAAGCTTCTCTCGTTGACGTTCACCTGTTTTTCTTTTTCACTCTAAAAGTGGTTTACAATGCGAGTATATGCTCTTAGATTTCGTTGCATGCACTATCGTTTTTGTGATTCTCGATTCTTTTCCATTCGAAATATGATTTCTTATGTAATTTTCTCTTTGATGGAATTTTCAGATCTAACTGATGCATTCTTGGCTTTGATCTGATTTCTAGTCTTATTTTGATGTTCCTGGTCGGTCTTAGAAACTATACTGAAGCTTCTTTTCTGATTAATCTCGAAGAGAAAAAAAAGAAAATTGAAATGTAAACGTGATTAAAGCCCGCACTCCCATACAAACATTTTCCATCTTTTTTTTTTTAATAAGTAAGAGATAAATATTATATATATGAATGAAATAGGCATAGCCTATGTACATAGGAAGTATACTGAAGAACACCTAAATACATTCTAAAAGTGATAAATTAAAGACAAGAAATCATGAACATTGTCCCCATGCAATACAATAGTGGAAAGCCAAGACATTAAAGTGTGGAACAAAAAATTCTTCAACTCAGCCATTGTGAAAGCGTGAAGAAACTACATCTTAGAAGAATATGAGAATCAATGATCTTTTAAGACTTCCTCTAGTCTGACTCCTAGTTTCTCACTGAAAATGCTCTTAAGCTATTGAATCCGATGATGGGGGTAAAACATCCGCTTATCAAAATCACTGGCAAAGCAAGATTGATATGAAGAATAGCTTGTTTGTAGCAGGGTGGCAAACTTAAATTTCATTTGATTATGGATGTAGAGACTAAAAGCCCAAAGAAGGTGCTTTAGAGTCTATTTTGGTAGTTCAGCACTATCACTCATGTATACTTCAAATGCAATCCTTTATGGACCAAAGCTAAGAAATCAAGTTCCATTGCTAAGAGGAATTGGTAACCAATTTATTTGAGGCGGGATTAGGGACATTTTTATTTTTGATAAGTAAAAGAAAGTGTTGATGAGATCGGGACAAAATAAGAGATACAAAAAAATAAGTAAATAAATGAAAGCAAAAATAAAAAATAAAAAACGTATTATTAGTTTTTGTTGCTATAATCAATCTTATGGGTACATCATTTAGGGTTCTCATTGCATGGTCTGTTGTAAGCATGATTTCATATAATGGCTGTCTTTTATCTAAGGCTAGTTGGAACTGTTTCATGTGCTACATTCAGGAAGCCATGTTCTGGGTATAAATTGAAAGAAATCACTGGTAATGGTATATTTGCTGGAAAAAATGAAGATGGTGCATCAGAATATGATGCTGCTAATCATAACAAAACAGGGCTGCGTACTTACCAGGTATTTAGTTTATCTCTTTGCATTCGCTGTAAAATATGAGCATCTTGCATCAGAAATCCATCATGTTGGCTATTCTCCTTCTTACTTATAATGGTTGGACTTTCAGCAAGCAATGAATGGAATTAGTCAAATCTCATTCAGTGCTGAAGGGA
Source organism: Cyclocarya paliurus (assembly GCA_029856935.1). Taxonomy (NCBI): domain Eukaryota; kingdom Viridiplantae; phylum Streptophyta; class Magnoliopsida; order Fagales; family Juglandaceae; genus Cyclocarya; species Cyclocarya paliurus. Next base: position 11,326,422 of record CM056950.1, read on the forward strand.
GTGTTTCTCCCAAGAAGCCTACTTCTCTCCCTGAGGTAGCAAAGCAGCGTGAATTAAGTGGAACACTGCAAAGTGAGTTGGACAAAATGTGTAAGAAGCAGACATCAAATGCCAAGTCCAAGGAGCTCAGTGGACACGACATCTTTGGCCCCCCTCCTGAAATTGTGCCTCGGTCAGTCGCTGCTGCACGCACCTTGGAATCAAAAGGAACCAGAAATGTGGTGGAACCGGCACCTCGAAATGTCCGAACTTCTGTCAAAGTTTCCAATGTGAGTACTCTTTTTGGCATGGAAGAGAATATTTTATTGTCTTTATAGTTCATAATTTGGTGGAAAAGCTCACAGTTGTCGCTGTGCTATCTCCTTTTCTAATACACCATGTGGGATAACTTTATGGGATGGGTCTAATATTGAGTTATGAAGTGTTCAATTTTATGCATTCCTAAATTGCAAATGTTTTGAATTCGAATTAAGCTGAATTCCAAGCTTATGAAATGTCGGAATGGGATCCTTTGATAATAATTTCAATTGCAATCATATGATAACCACCATGAATCCTTTTGAGTTATGCATTATTTCAAGGGATGTAAGACATGTATTAAAGTAGTTCAAAGTTATACTTGAACACCTTTTCTTTAACATAATTGCTTGATTTCCTAACTTGCGTTTCTTTCTTTCCTTGAAGGTTCATTTTTTGTCATCCTATCCAAATTATTGCCAAATTGTATCATTTCCATAGTTTCTTTCTATTACTACTTTTAATAGATGCAAGGCTGTACATCACGTGTTCTGTCTAATATTTTTTGTTTTCTTCTGGCTTTTATGATGATGTTTATCAATAACATATTCAAGCACAAAGTATGAAGGGATGTACCCTTCCAGTTGTGCAGTTCCGCTAAACATTTATCCTATCCTTTTCTATAGGCTGAACTTGGAAGGTTTTTTGTTATAGGTGCTTGAACTTGAAAATTTTTCTCAAATTGATGTGTTCTTTTTTTTTTTCCTAATTTTCTCATCTCTGGCTCTCAGCTATATAAACTAATTCTTGTCTTTGTTTATCAATTTTATAGCCTGCTGGTGGACAGAGTAATATCATGTTTAGTGAAGAACCAGATATCAAGACAGCAAAAAAAATACATAACCAGAAGTTTGCAGAGCTGACTGGCAATGATATTTTTAAGGGAGATGTTCCTCCAGGATCCACTGAAAAGCCACTGAGCACGGCTAAGCTGAGAGAAATGAGTGGAAATGACATCTTTGCTGATGGCAAGGCAAAGTCAAGAGACTATCTTGGTGGTGTCCGCCAGCCCCCTGGTGGTGACAGCAGCATTGCCTTGGTTTAAATAATAGAAGTGCATGATGCTTTCTTCATATCCCTTCATGAACTTTTGTGTCAAGATGAGGTCTGTAAGATTGAAGGTTTTGGAGTGAATGAGTACTGTTATTCCAATACATTGTTAGGGTTTAACATTCAGTTATGTCGACTATCCATTCAGTTATTTCTATCTGCTTGACTGTCAATATCAAAACATTATTGGTTCAGGTTTATAAAGAACGAGGAAGGAGATGACAAATAAGCCCAATGAACGCTTCCCTCACCCCTTTCTACTTCACCCCCTATTTACTGTTCAGACACTTCAACCACTTAGATCCTCTGATTCGTCTATTATCCCATCAGCAGCCCCCCCTTTTCTTCACCCCCCATGAGCCTTTCAGTAGCCATCCTTCCCCGGCAACTCCGACCAATTTGATCCCCTGATTCCTCTCTTATCCCATCAGCAGCCTCTTTCTTCACTCATGAGACTTTCAATATCCATCCTTCTTGGCAACTCCAAACTCAGCTATCCCAATCGGCACACATCTGGTCCCGCTTTTCAGATGATCTTGTGTCTGTTGTTCCTGCGACTTTATTTCTCTAATGTGATTTCTTTTGCAGAATTCTGTAACATTTGTTTAGTAGGCTAATTGTATTCACAAATGTTGGTTTAACTTTTGTTCGGCGTGGCTATATAATGTATCCGCATTCTGGTTGACTCGATCTATCTATGGCCAACCTTGATGATCCAACTCTTTCAAAATGATCCAGATGCAATCAAATTCTTCCGATCAAAGTTGCATCCAAACTTACTACTAGGTGAGTTTGGGGGGCTAGTGATTTTGTGAAGCATGATGATGGATGGAGACTAGTACGATGGGTAAACATGCCCGGCGCATTTGACAAATTAGGGGAGATGAAATCATGAAAGTGCGTTTGAACATGGTGGCGTAAAAGCTGTATGCATAGTTACCAAGAGCTGGGGCCATGTGATGCGAGGGCTAGGGGGAGCCATTTGGAGTTAAAAAAAGGAAATGCGGATGTCATTTTGTGCCCTGTTCACGTGCACTGCAAAACTTGTTGCTAGGGCATTAATACATCTTCTCTCGACAAACAATTAGATCCAAAGATAAGATAATTAAACCAGCAATAGTGGATAATCCTTCTGATGGGGGTTTTTAAGTAAGCGGCATTCATATGATATCATCAAAATATGAAGGATAAAGAGAGAACAACAACAAACTCGTTCAATTTGGAACTCAAATAGAGTCGTATGAGAACAACACCCACTTGAAACCATAACAAGACGCATCCAAATTAAAGACAACTTATTGCACGCAACTTACATTCATTCATATGCAAGTTAACAAGACACAGCAAAAGCAATGACACTTGGCCAGCAGCATTCCTCATGCATCCTCATTTCCTATCAATGTCAGAAGCATTTTCTCATAGTCTCCCGAAGTGTCTTTGTTAATTGCACGATCCAGAGGAATGCTGTTCCTCCGATAGTATTCTTCCTTGATCCGTTCCATGTCAACCTCTGCTCGAGTGGCCACCACTCTTGTAATAGCCCATTCATCTGTCCCCAACTTGTTTATTGCCAGCCGCAGAACCTCCTCAAAATATTTTGCAGGGTAGGTCAAGCACTCAATTGTTGCTCTCAGTAATTTCTTGTACTCATCATCAGGATCGGCCTCCAAATCCTGCAAAAAAGTTGCCCATCATAAGTTTGAATGGCAGCGGATTATCATTCAGCACATTCAGGCGTAGACTCCTTCTGCTTTGATCTATATTAGCTCATAACATTGACCTTATAATAGTGAGAGACAAACCATCACTCAAAATTGGATAGTCATAAAGTCAAGTCACTCAAAAATTTTATAGTGCACCAGGACCGCTCCTAGACCCTTTTCTGTATGCTATCACATTTAGCTACTTTTTTGTTTTACTTATTAGTTATATTTTTCTTCCTTAGAGATCAGAATCATATGGTTATATGAATCTCCTCGCACAGCCTTGGGTTGTCAGAACAAAGAAGTACTTTTTTTTTTTCAGGACAAGAAGTACAATAAGGATTTTCTCACTGAAAAATCAGACCACAAATATCACATTGCTGGATCCAACCTTGGATGCAATCCTAGCTACATCACACACATATCATAAGAGATGCTATATACCTTGTCAATGGCATTTCCAAACTCATTGTTATAGTGATTGAGTGTCGCATTCAGCTGTGCTTTGCTTCTTGTAGTCAGAATTCTAATGAGCTCATCATGATTATAAGATTTCTCGGATATCTTCTCATGAAGTATCTTGGCCTCTGATTTTGCTAATTTCATATTCACTTCATCTCCATCATATCGGAATGAGCTCACAAGGGGAACCAAAAGCTGTGATGGAAGCAGAGTTAATCTATCAGCCAGTGCATGGATTGCAATCATAGCAAAAAGAAGACAAATATTCTAAGAGGTTGGAATGAATAGCTGCTACCTACAATGTGAAATAAAAGAGTATGAAAGTAAATCCTGATTTTTGGTCCTTACGACATCTTGTGGCCATTCTAAAGGGCTTGTATCAAACCATTTTGTACGTATCTATTCTTGTAATATCAGTAAGGTCCAAAGGATGCATTAGTCCCATTTCAATTAAGTTTCTGATAGGGCAAAAAGGTGTGTGAAGACATCATCAAATACAGATAAAAGTATCATTTTATAGGCACTACACTGAAAATGTCTGATTCAATGTTTGGCAACTCGAATAAATCTACTGATGACCTCTGGGTTTAAGGATGTACCTTGCGAAAATCTCCAGATGTATGATATGCAACATCCTCTTCAAGAGATTTTTTAAAACGAGCATGATATGCCTGCCTTACCATAAAGAGGTCAATAGAAGACCTAGTACACGCTACTTCCACAAGAACCAAATTGTTTGATGTCAACATCTTTGTTGCTTCATTAGCCAAAAATGCATCACGCTCAGCTGGATCCAGAGTCCATAGCAGTACAAGCCGCTGTTTCATGCCAATAACATGTGGAAGTATTAGCCTTCTGCCTCCCTCAATCCTCTCCTACTCAACTAAAGAGTACAATGAAAGCTATGCCGAGCCTCTTGGCATGATTATTTACTCCGCTATTTTCAATGACTATTTGAGAAGCATTGCCCTTTTAACAATTAAAATATTCGTGAATATAACCTGACCTCAAAGTCACTTGAAAGTTCTTTGTCTAGTGATTTAAGAAGATCTTCCCCATAAGTTTCAGCGTAGGACTGCTTGATTAACTTCCTCTGAGCTGCATTCCTGTGAGCCAATATAGATATGATCAAGGCCTCATTGGTTCCCCATCCTGCACCATATTATCAGGACAGCTCGTAATGTATCCATCCAAGGCAAAATTCTTATCAGAAAGATTAGAATTCTCGACCCAAGGATTTGTATTGGGTATGAAAAATTCCCAAGTTAACCAATAAGCGATCAAACTTCTTCTACAACTAACCAATGCAAACAATGCCAGATCCGAAATGTGTTGCAGTTTACCGATAAATAATCAAACTTCTTTCACAACTAATCAATGCAAACAATGCTGGATCCAAACCGTGTTGCACACAGATAAAGAGCGGTTCCTTCCTCAGATGCTTCGCGATATAAATTCTAGACTCTCAAAGTAACAAAAACTTGGTGATAAACAAAACAATCATGCACCATTAAAAAGGAAAAAAAGAGAAGCGATCATGATCAACGGATCATTAACGGATCGGATTTAGAAAACTTAAAAAGCGATCATATAGCTAGAACCCAAAAAACAGAAATTCAGCAAGGAGAAAAATTTGAATGCTGATCAAATGCATATGGTCAAAAAGATATGATGATGATAAGAATAATAAAAGAATAGCAAGCGATCACATTGATAATCAGAATCAGTAGCAAAGGAATGGAGTGGACATGAAGTCAGATTGAACTGAGAACCTTGGAAAGCCTTTCGGAGTTGCTCGGCGTCCTCAGCTGGTGAAGTAACCGCTTCTGGCACTCTAAGGGTCGCCATTGTCTCTCTCTCTGTGCCTATGACTCTCTCTCTCGCTCTCTCTCGGTGCCTTGTCTATTAATGTTTGTTTGTGGAAAGACTGGCGATGCACTTTAAACGGTTAATTATCGGTTACGGTGTAACAAAAAATTATCGGTTACGGTTAATTACCTAGTTTAAATAAAAAACGTAAAAATATGACAAATCATATGTCTTATATGGTATAGAATGATATGTAGTATTTCTCTTTCCATTTTTATTTTTCTCGAATTCAGTCACGGACACATCATCCAAAAACTGGCAATATTTAAAATAAAGTGTAACATTATTTCTTTTAGATAAATGATTGTAAATTTTATGCATTTTCTTTTAAAAATGGATAAATTTGAAATCTAAGTCAAAACAATTATTATTTTAACAATAAATTCTACTTTTTTAAAAAAGGAATGTATTAAACTTGTACATTCTAAAATTATATTTAGCTCATTTTAATTTCGAATATATAATTATTTTTTTAGACAATTTGGGCAGGAATGTTGAACCCTATTGCCCTATTGAGGCGGATCAAGTCAGTCCATTATATTAAGAAAATGAGATTTATGTCCAATATTTTTGTTCATTGATTTGTACCATTATGGATTAAACTGCGACTTCAATTCATTTTGAGGGAACGATCCCAATTCTTATTGTAGGACTCTAAGGACTTCCTCCGCAATGTTTAGACTTCATATGGAGATTATTCATTTGTTCAGATTTATTTAAAGAGTAATGTTAAATATAGTTTTAGAGTGTTTAAGTCTCACTCACTTATTTTGAAAAACAGTCGGTCTATTATTAAAAAAATAATTTTTTCATGTAGATTCTAGATTTATCCATTTTTTACACATCAATGTTTATCAATTTTCGAGAATAATAAGTGGGGTTTGAAAAACATACTTGAAAAAACTATCCTAAATGTTCTAACAGATGAGACTGATACTAATTTATTGATCAGATATAACCTACCATTACTGATAACCACAAATGAAAGTAATCCCCTCAGTGGTGTGTTTCATTCAATCCAAATTGGGCCAAAATACTTCAAAAATATCCTAAAAGTTCTAAGAGATCAGACTGATTAAGTTGAACATGATACTAGTTTATTGATCAGATTTCACCTACTATTATTGATTAACCACAAATGACAGTAATCACCTCAATCGTGAGTTTCATGAAATCCAAATTGGGCCTCTAAAACTTGAAGCCCACTATATCAAACGATGTCGTTCTCATACGACCAGAGTGTTAAAAAAGATCTAGGTCAGTGGGTTGTACTGCCACGGTCCGACTCCACTGGGGATCGAACCCAAAATCTCTGGTTCCGTAGACCAGCGCCTTATCCATTGGGCCATGGAGTCTTCCTCTTCGACCCGTGAGATAAAGCCATATGTTATTTTTAGAAAGCAGCTGATGGCGTTGACTGGCGTGGAAGCCGACACAGAAACCCCCCGCATTGACGTCCATTACAGAGTTGTTTTCAAAGATCGTGTTGGGTGGCAACAAATTACAATTACCTGCAAAAAAGTGTCCCCTCCCTGAAAAGAACATGCTTCTTTGAGCATGCTCTTTCTTCCTCAATCTATGGGCAAATAGGAATAATTTCCATCTTTACTCATAACCCATATGGTGGAAGTCTTTATAGGTTGTAATGGTATCATAGGGTTCGTAGTCAAGGATTCTTCTAGCTTACAGAAGCAGAAGCCAAAAAAGGAAGAAGGAAAAGAGAAAAGAGAAAGGTGGGAATAAGCATATATAGACGTTTTAAAGGTTGAGGCTTGAAATTCCTTTGCCTTTTTTAGAAAATGGGTAGGCAGCAGTCGCTGCGGAACAAAGCCGTCCACTTTGTTTCTGATCTCACCACTGTTTTCCTCAACCCCATCTCTGACAAACCCTCGGAACCTCATCCTCATCCTCCCCCTTCACCCACTGTAAGTCTCTCTCCCTCTACTGTTCCTTGATAAAGCTTGGTTTATTTTCTTTTTCTTCTTTTTGTTGTTAGTGTTTTATTTTTCTTTCTTTCTTTCTTTCTTTCTTTCTTGTTTCTTTGATGGAATCATGGAAAACCTATAGGGTCTAAGAATTGATGGATTTTCTAGTATTGATAGACAGGGTGGGGGGTTATGTTATTTTTCCTTGCGATCAACAGCAAGTGGGAGGGATGTCGTTCTAAACGATACAAAAAATGCGAGGGTGATGGTTAGGGCCCGTTCCTGGACGTCTAGCATAATTGATTCATATAATTAGCTAAAATTATAAGAACCCCGCTCTGTGCATTGAAGGAAGCTGGATAGAGTGAGTGAGAAAGTGTAGTGGAGTGAAACAATCTTCTTCTTCTTTTTTTCCATTTACAGTAAGTAAGAACTTTATTAATAAGAAAAGTAGGCATAGCCAAGTACACGGAAACAATCTTGAATATGGGAACACGGTCTAATTTATTGGGGTCTTAAAAATCGAATTTTGTGTTATCTATTTAGGAATCAAAACTAGGTCCCATGCCTATTCCTGATGGATTAGTTAACCTTTTTACCAGACCAAGCTCCTATAACCGCGATTGGCTTTGCATGGCATCAATTGTGTCAGGCATAAAGCCGGGGAGCATGGTGAAATTTTGACCCCTCAAGTAATAACATGGTAACCCGTGATAAGCTAACGTATGCATGTAGAAACAAAACCCTTTGTACGTATAATCATTTATTGTTTTGACTCTAGTTTTTTTTTAAATATATTATTGAACAGGAAGATGCGAGCAAGTCGAAGAGAAGTGAACAAGAGTCAATTAGTGCAGAGGGTTCTGGGGATGTAGTCGATGGGCCTGATACTTCCTCTTTTCCAGCATTTCTCTATTCCCTATTGTCATCCTCTGAACCTGGGGATAATTTGAAGTCAGATGAACAGAATAATGACAAAGTAGAATCAGGGGACCAGCAATCTGACACTCTAACGAAAGAAAGTGGTGGGAAGAAAAGCTTATTTTCTAGGGGAAGACATTCACTCGGTAAAGCTATTTACAAGGCTGCAAGGATCGGTGGCTATCGAAACCAGGATCGCAAGGGTGACTCTGACATGATATTTGATGGGAATGATGCAGGAATTTCTGGAGTTGAAATGAGGCATATGGAAAATGAGAAAGAGTCTGTGGGCTTGGTCAAAGTCCCAGATGTTTCTGAACCTTCATTGCTTCTTTCAGAGAAAAGTAGAAGTGCTCTTTATGCTTCCCTTCCAGCACTTATTCAAGGGAGGCAATGGTTATTGCTCTATAGGTGTGAATCTCATTTGCATAAATGAAATGGATCTTCCTAAAGTTGTATGGTCTTTCTATCACTAAACAATTATGGTACTTTTTCTGACATATCTATTGTCCTTTGTAGTACATGGAGGCATGGCATATCACTTTCAACCCTGTACCGAAGGAGCATGCTTTGGCCCGGGCTCAGCTTGCTGGTAAGTATATATATCATCGGTTTTTTGGATATTAACTCGAAGTTTGGGATTTTTGGCTGTAATACTGCATAGAAAAGATCGAGAGAATTTTGCTTAGAAGTTCAGAGTTTTAGGGAAAGATGTTTTCCTTGGAGTGGAATTCATAGGCAATATTGGATTTTACCATCTTCTGAAAGGATTTTTTTGTAAGTCTATCTTCTGAAAGTTTAAATTCTCTGGGGCATTTTGCAAATTAAGTGGAGGCTTTTGGTTTTGAAACAGTTATTCAGCTGAAAAAGATAGCCTCGTTTATTTCTATTACTAAGCTAAATCCGTGATAAGTGTTTTTATAAATCATTTGGATGTCACTATATAAAGGAATCCTTTTGGAGGTCATTATCCTCAATTTGACCATAAAACTTCTGCACTTGTCATATTATCTTAATAATTTATTCATTAAAAAAAAACTTCTGCACTCGTCATATTATCTTAATATTCCTTCAGGTTATTGGAGACCGTAAAGGTGCTGTATTTGGTGGCTTGGTTGAGGCACCCCTAAGACCAACCAACAAGAGAAAATATCAGGTTGCTAAAACTCATAATTATTTTGAATTCACTTAGTAACTGTATCACTTCTTGTATCATGTTGACCCTGGACATTGAACAGGGAACCAACAGTACATTTGTTTTCACGAATAAACCCGGTCATCCTGTTATCTATCGCCCAACAGGTACTTTTGTTGGTGCCTCATGGGCACTTACTACTGCATATTAGCTTTATCAATGAAGTTAACATGTCATCATTAAGAGGATTATATATAGTGTTCTGCAAATCAACTCTTTCTACCTACTTGGTTCTGCAAATCAACGTTTTCTGCTTTTTTTTATCAATAAAGAAAATATTTTATCAATAAGAATAGGCATAGCCAAAATACGCGGGACATATACAAGAGCAACACCTATGCATAATTGTCTAAAGATACAAGGAAACCATTAATGCTCGTGCCATTAAAGTCTATTACAGATGACCAATGGAATAAAGTATTAAGAAAAAACATTCTAGGCGCACAATAAGAATAAGACCAATAGAGACTTCATTAGAGTCCATTTGAGCTGCAGATCGTAATACTTGTGCTTATTATTCTTTTGAAACATATTCTTTAGTTATAGCAGCCCATAGGCGCGAGATGTACCTTGTAGCTCATCCATTCTCTGTTCGTGATCATTGAAGCTCCTTTCATTCTCTCCATACATATGCAACACCATAACAAATCGGGACCATCTTCCACCTATCTACAATTTGAGAATTTGTTTGGAAGCCTCTCCAACTTGCTAGCAAGTCAACCACCTTTCTTGGCATTTCCCAAAGTAAGCCCCACTCTAGCAAAGATATCATTCTATAAGCTCATGGCCACTTCACAATGCAATAATAAGTTTTTGATCAGACAATGCAATAATAAGTGGTCAATGGATTCCCCACTTTTTGTTGCACATACAACACCAATCCATCACAATGCTTTGGTGTTTCCTTAGATTGTCTGTGAGATTCTTCCCAAAGGAAGCCATTCCCAAGAAAAAGGAAGCTTGTAGGGGAGCCTGCTACGTTTGGATGTTGAGTTGAGTTGTGAATAGTAGTATTTTGTAGGTCTCCTTGAGATGGGTTTAATTTTTTAGGTTAAAATGTATGAAGTAGGTTGAGATGAGTTTAACTTTTTTATGGGAAGTTGAAAAAGTAGTGAGTCCAATCAATGATTGGTTTGAGGTGAGTTGAGTTTGGTTCAACAATCAAACACAACCTTAGTCTTCCATATGTTCTTCCAAGGGAATGGACTTGACTTTTGTGTAATGAGGAACTTGTGGAATGAACGAACACTGAATCCCTTCTTAAAAAGTACCAAGATCGGTACTTTTCTGCTTATACCTTGGTTAGTTTTTAATGACCATAAAGATGCTGAATTTCAGTTTCTATTGGGGGAAATGAACTTTTATTTTCTATATGCAATTGCATTGATCTCCTTTTCATGGTTCAAAGATGTAATTAGAATGTGGATTAAAAAAAAGCATCTGGGTTTTTTCTAATGCTTGGTTGGAAATGTTTTAATATTTTATTTTCATAAATATGTAAGTTGCCATATATGAAGTCAGATCCTTGTTAACACAAAGAGGCTATCATTTATATGAATGAGTTCATGCTATACTAGAGTTCTCTCTGTTCTACCAGTGTTAGATATTGTAGAAAGATTATGATTATGTGAAACATATATAAAATGTGGAAACATAACAGAAGATTAAAGAGATAATGTTATACACCTGGCATGCACTCAGCAGTATGGTTCTGAACCTAAACCTTCCCTTAAAGGGACCATGCTCTCATAAGGGTGCTCTGTGTTGGTTCAACCTCTGGTTTGGATTGGTAAGTAAGACTATGTTTAGTGGAATGACATTGTCTATTAGCAGGTGTAAATCGCTATTTTACTCTCTGCTCCACTGAATTTCTGGCAATTGGTGGAGGAGGTCACTTTGCACTGTATTTGGATGCTGATCTGTAAGAATTCTGCTCCATTTGTTCCTTTTTTAAGGAATCTGGATGCTCTATCAGTTTTGTAACATTTTCAATTCATTTTATTTTAAAGATTGAATGGATCAAGTTCTGTTTCGGAAACATATGGAAATCCTTGTCTTGCGCACTCGGAAGACTTTGAAGTGAAGGAAGTTGAGGTATGCAGAAATGCACTGTCTCTCTCTCTCTCTCTCTCTCTCTCTCTCTCTCTCTCTCTCTCTCTCTCTCTCTCTCTCTCTCTCTCTCATGTTCTCAACAGTTTGGCTTACCAAGTATTTGACTGTGATGCATTTATAGTTTTGACACTGTGTCATCTAAAATGAAGAAATAAATCTATAACATCTTCATGTAATGCAGTTGTGGGGGTTTGTATATGCTTCAAAGTATGAGGAGATGCTTTCTTTAAGCCGAACGGAGGCTCCTGGGATATGCCGATGGTAAATGCTCCTCAAGCTTTTTGTGATAATTGGTCATGTTGTAATCTGGTAGCTGCAGCTTGGTACTAATGGTACTCTTGCATGATGCTGAGGTACTAATGGTATTCTTGCATGATGATGAATGTCTTTTGTATGCGCCATGATATGCTCCAAATACCAGGTTATGTTTGTACATACATGTGCATCCCTTTTATACAAAGAGTGCTTATGTATTGAACTGCAAGTTGTTATGGATAATGGTAGATTTTGATGGCATACCGAATGATAATAAGGATGTCCTAGCCTGGTTGTTCTGGGGTATATCATATTCTCTTGTATAGTTTTTTCTCTTTGTATACTGTTATTTACTCATCCATAAAGACATAAAAGAGAGGAAAAAAAAACTGGGTCAAGTATGATCTTTTTTTCTGTCTAAAGAAACTGAAGAGGTTAGTGAGAAGATTCTGGGAAATTTTTGGCATGTGCTTATAATGTAGTGTATACAATGACTAGAAACAAAAACATAGAATTTCGAGAGCATGTCATTTCAAAAACCGGTAGTATGTATATATATTTTCTACAACGTATTAAACATCTGGAGACTAGAGTGTATCTTAGAGGTGAGCATTCATGTAGCATATGGTACTTCTTTATAACAAGGCTTTTGTTCTTTCCTTCTTTTGGGGGGGTTGGGATAGGGGAGGCTTCGCAGCTCAGTTCACAAATTGTTCTAGCAAAAATACCATAAAATCCTCTGAGCAAGTTCATCCAAAGCTAGATTTGAAGTAGATGAAAAATAGATGAAAAATGCTAGGTTTATAAAGAGATTTAGGTTTATAAAGTTTACAAACTGATTTAGCAAAATATGATACTTTAAATTTTTTTATTTAGCAAAAAGAGTTTTATAATTCAATGTTCCACAATAAACCACATAAGTTTATGAATTTTATTTTTATGATATCTCAGTATAAAGAAAGCATTTGTCAAAGTAGATATGCTAATCCTAGAAAAAAGGAAAGGCAAGGGCATCTTATGTTTGGTTCATGGAAAAATGCGGCAAGATTAAAGAATTGGCATTCCAATTTTGTGCAGTAATTACAATAAAAATAAGTGTTTTTTATTATTGTATTTATAATTGGAATGCTATAATAAGTACAGGTTGACATACCAATTTGTAAGTAGTAGAAATCTTATAATATTCGTTGATACAAAGGCGTTTTACATCAATGGTGTATTGAATGTGTCAATAAAGAGTATCATTTTGATCATTATAACCAAAAAGTACCAGTATTTTGATCATTTTCATAGATGCAATAGTTGGCACAATGAACGATTTTGAAAAACTCGCTTGTAAATAACAGAATTCAAACTAAAAAATCTCTCATTGAAATTAGATCAAAATTCTTGGAGTATCCCAATTCCACAATTTTTTTAAACTACTGATTTTATTTTTTAACCTTCAGAATAAAAAAGATGAATTAACGAGAAGCCAGAAAAGACCAAGGGAGGTCAAACCATCGTGGCATCATGATGGCTAAAGCCACCTGATATGGCCATTGGATGGAGTGGAAGTGGTTAGAGACTCAGTTGCGTTTGGATAATGAAATATTTTCAAGCATTTAGTGAATAATAGTAAAAAAATAATGATATAATTTTAAATAGTAGTAAAAAGTAATAATAAAATAATAAATAGTAATGAAGTATTCTGAAAATATTTGACAAGCCTGTAAATCCATTTATGGAAATGGTCCAATGACTCCCACTTCTCGCTAGTTTGAATAGCGAGAATTATTGAGAAGTGTTGTGAATAGTTGTGAGTAGAAATTGGAGTGGGTTTGTGGGTCCCATTGAAAGTGTTTTGAGTTGTTTGGATGTATGAAGTATGTTGAGTTGTTGACTTTTGAATAATTAGTTAAAAAATGTGTGGGTTCTATAAATATTATAGTAATTTTATAACAGTAATAAATATTATAGTGATTTTATTTTTAATTTATATACAATAATGATAAATATTATAGTGATTTTATTTATATATATAATAGTGATAAATATTAAAGTGAATTTTTTTTCCTCTCTCTCTCAAACCCACGCCCGAAATGGGTTTCAACCCAGCCCGGTGCCGCCATGCGCCGCCTAGCCTCACCGCCACCACCGGCGAGTCCCCCTCACACCGGCTACTCCCCCAGTCACCACCGATCTCCCCCACGTGCAGTATTACGTCCCCTGCAGTAACCCAATTGATTCGGGTGAAATCCATTTTTCTCTACTTGCGTCGCCGTACGCGGCCACTCAGGCCACCACACTTCCACCACCTCACGCCAGCGACCACTTCTGGCAGACCCAACCACCATGAACCTCCCTCTCCCTCTCCATCGTACACATGCAAACCACCTCACATAAATGGGTTTCACTCGAGCTCGCCACCGCACCTCCACCACCACCTCACATGGAGCTCGAGGCCACCACCACCTCACACGAGCTCGAGGCCACCGCACAGTGGCATTCGCAATTATTTTGTGGCGGATCTATTTTTAGAAAAGAATTACATGGGAAGGCTGAAGGATGCGAACTGCAAAGAGAGAGGGAGGGAGAGAGAAGTCATGTGGAAAGTATTCTCTCCGTACGGAAATGTCTCGGATAGCATTTGGATGTAAAACACTTCTCACCTGTACAAGCATATCTCAGAGTAGTTGAGGTATCTTCGGTGTCCAAACACAGCCTCATAATGCTCCTAAAATGGGGGGTTTTGGGGGTGGTGGTCCGATCACCCTAGCCCACCCTTGCCACTAGTGTTTAATATCCTTTTCTCGTTTAACCTTACTTTTGAAAAAAATTAAGGGATTTTTAAGAAATATTACAATCCTTACCCAAGAATCCATATTCCTCTCATATGTATTCCGTATTTAAAGGCATCATAAAACGTAACCAAATTTATAAATTATGGAATAATTATCCCCCAGTCTGTTCCTCGAACCAAGCATTCTCTAGACCATTCAAGATTTCAAAGGTACTACAAGAAATTCTTTACGCTTAAGAGTAATCTACACAAGAAGCTAGGAAATAGAAGTGCAGGACTCTGCACAGCAGTGGAATCAATTTCACAAAATACACAAACAGTTCGGTAAGAGTTGGATTGATCTCAACCAAGGGCCACAAGCCTCTGTCTGTCACAATACCAGAAAATATGTTATTGAACTATATAGTCTTATAGACATGCAAAACGCTCCGTTAGTACAATACCAAAAAAGGGTTAGTTTTGTCGCATATTTCAAAGAACGAAGGAGGAACCAAGAAATTGGGGTACCTTTTTCATCAGGAACAAATTTCTTCTGGTGGTTATGTGACAAATTTAAGATGCGAGGATGTCCTACTTCAAACAACTGCTGTAGTTTTCTCTACAGGCCCCTGAAATGTTTGTGGGGAACCATTCATCGCATTGGCATTCTTGGCATCCACTCCTTCCTCGTATGCAGCTGCATGAACACCAAGTGCTGCACGACCAGAAGGGTCAGGGTTTTTTGACCACGAGGCATCCCATTCCACAGCTTTTGCAGTGCTGCAAGCTACACTTGGACCTCCGGGAACTGTTGATCTAGCAGCATTCTGTTCAGCAAGTAAAAAATAATTATTTGTAATGAAACGAAACATTAAAAATGTAGA
Organism: Cyclocarya paliurus; assembly: GCA_029856935.1. Lineage (NCBI taxonomy): Eukaryota > Viridiplantae > Streptophyta > Magnoliopsida > Fagales > Juglandaceae > Cyclocarya > Cyclocarya paliurus. The sequence goes on from CM056950.1 coordinate 11,341,856, forward strand.
CAGAAGGCAGCAGGCAGCACTCCAGTAGATAAATGTTGTTACATTTTATTGACGGCGCAGATGATTATTCGGATATTTAGAACAACCACCCTTACATTTACCATCGAGATTCATGTGCATTCCATAGCTAACCAACTTACCCTATTAAATATCATAATCTATTGATTGCTAAACAGGAGCAAACAAATAAATCTACCCAACTCTTCTATACATTAAAAACATGAAAGGTCACCTTTGGAAAGAACTTCTCAAATATAGCTCGGTAGTAGTATGCTTCCTTCGTCGTAGGAGTATTTTCAGGGTAAATAAAACTTGCATGCGTCAACATTGCATCTGTTACCTGACCAATAGCAAAGAAAAATGAGAAATAATCACAGTAACCAAGACAGAAGTATCTCTTCTGTTTCTTGAGCAGGACTGTGAAACAAAGTTAACTACAGTTCTGGTTCAAAAAGGAGAACTGCTGGCCATGATGAAGAAATGTAAGTCATATCACCATTCCTGGAAGTTCAAATGGTACATACTTGATCGTTTGCATGATCCTTCAAGCCATCAATCCAACTGTACCCAACGCCATCACTGAACTGTTCCTTTTGTCTGTACAAAATGTGCTATAACCAAAAAAAGAAGAATACTTTCAACTGTTCTTCCGTGGATGCATAAATTAAATGAGTAGGGTTCTCAAGTCAAAAGTGAGAAACCATACAAAACGCTGATAGGGAAAAAAAACAAACAAAACGTGTAAAAAGGTAGCCAGTGTTAGGCTTGAATGGCACAATGGATGAAAATGTGGCAAGCGCGCCGTGTCCCTCACCTTTGGCAAATATGGGTTCTGTTCATCATCAAATGCATTGCGTAGGATCCACTTTTCTATTCTTCCAAGATCAGGCCTGACCTGTCATTGCATATATGTGGAGGTAACTAACAGGCGGAAAAAGTGGACACTTAAAGGAAAAAGCTCAAATCAACAAATTTCAGAACAAATATTTCAATTCTTTTTTTTTTTATAAGTAAAAATATTATATATATAAATCAATAGGAGTATCCAAGTACACTAGACGTATACAAGAAAACACCTAGCCCATACAAGAGAGCCCCTAATGACCCAAAAATCCAACAAATATTTCAATTCTTTTTTATTCATTTGCTCTCGTTCAAAGCAATCTCAGTTCTATAAACATGATTAAGAGATTGTCTAGAGACCTCCCATTCTCTATTCAATGCATCAGGTGCCAATACTGAAACAAGCACCACATACGATTATATATCTTAGACATAGGAGTTAAGAAAACCCAGACACATAATGAATGTTCAAACATAATGGCCCATAAGAGTGGGAAAGAAGGCATCAAAAAGCAACCAAGGTAAATCAAACATTATAGGAAGTTACGACATGCACTGGCTCTTAAGATATAATTGGCAATGGCAAACGCTGCTATTAGGTAGGTTTCTATTAGATGGTAGTGAAAGATACCCTTTTGATTTTTTTTGTAGGTAGGTGACCAGTACCCTTAAACAACAGCTATTGAACTCTGATGACAAAGTATACATGAACTGCTCTGCAGTTGAAAAATGGGAACAAAATGTAGAGCCAGAGTCAGTACGTATTATACCATTTTCCACTCAGGATCAATGTTCATTGCCACATTGATGAATTCTTTATCTAAGAAGGGTACACGAGCCTCAACACCCCATGCTGAAGTTGATTTATTGGCCCTCAGGCAGTCATACAGATGAAGAGCTTTAATCTGTAGCAATATCATAGAAGCCATGAAAAAACATGAAATGATAACATGCTAGTACAATATAAACCAGAAATATTGCCTGAACACAATCATACACCACAAAAAGCTGAAAGGGATACAAAGAATGTGATACCTTTTGACATGTTTCTCGGTGAAACTCCTCCTTGTTAGGTGCCTTGTGGAAGTACAAGTAACCTCCAAAAATTTCATCTGATCCTTCTCCAGAAAGAACCATTTTCACTCCCAAAGATTTAATTTTCCGAGACATAAGAAACATTGGTGTGCTGGCTCTGATAGTGGTCACATCATATGTTTCAATATGGTAAATGACTTCCTCAAGTGCATCTATGCCTTCCTGATATGCCAAAGAGAAAGGCACTTAAGTCGCTAATTGGTTGGATGCACCTAATAGATCCAAATCCTCTCCAGAGAAAAACACAAGTGATTACCTGAACAGTAAAGTGAAACTCATGATGACGAGTTCCAAGATAATCTGCCACCTCCCTGGCAGCTTTCAGATCTGGGGAACCCTGAATATCAGAATAGGCAAAAGTAGCATTTAAATATATAAAAGATAGTCCGAAATATGAATATAATAAAAATTCAGTAACGGGAAAATAACCAAGTGGCACAAAACAAATAAGCTAGTAACTCTGTGTGTCAGACGCACAAAACTTTGCACATGAGAGACAAACAACCAAGGCATCAATAACCAGGTCAATTCACTCTATTCCAAATTACAGTGTCAAAGCCCTATATAGAGGTCACACACCAAATCCAATTCACACTCTTCACAGGTATATTATGTGGATAGCACTAGAAGCACCCAGACACCAGTTTTTTGGTCTAAACATTTTGAAAACCATCAGGCAAAAGCCAGAGAATAACCACCTTTATCTATTTGATACCTTTTTTTTTATATATATATAAGATCAATGTTTCATATCTATACCTTTATATAAGATCAGTGTTTCACATCTATAGTTGTGGTTCTTAGAGGTAATATGCTTAAAGAACATCAATGCCACCTCATTACTTGTACAAATTAGGTATTATTTCTTTATATATATAAGATCAATATTTCATATCTATACCTTTATATAAGATCGGTGTTTCACATCTATAGCTGTGGTTCTTAGAGGTAATATGCTTAAAGAAAATCAACGCCACCTCTCTGCTACAAGTCTGTTCAAACAATGAAAAAAAAACCGCTAATATGTCCTGGAGTAAAGGCATGCCTCAGGATCAGATAAAATCAACATCACTATGAGACCTTTTGTAGATATGACATGTATATGGGAATCTGCTGAGAATGATTAAGCATTAATTTTACTAGTAGGTATTTGCCTTTATTTTACAGCCTATCACATTAAGAGATTGTCCAAACATAGTCTGGATACATTACCAAAAAGAAAAAAAGTTTGAAATACAAGATAACAAAATAGCATAATGTTCTCTTGAAACCATTCCATTTTATTTTTCCAACCTAAAAATTTGTGTAACTAGAATCGTCAATGCACGTCCTCAAGCAAAAAGAACAAAGAAAAGAAATCAGAAGGACCAAACATGGCTATCTAACGTGAGAGAAGGATTAGGACCTTCAAACCAACACAAAACGTGTGCAATTGTGATCCCCACTGACAAGCAGCTTCTGATTCTGCCATATAGCGGCCAGCCACAGCAGCAACAAGAGAGGAGTCCAGTCCTCCAGATAAAAGTACACCAAATGGTACATCAGTCATAAGTCTCTTAACCACAGCCTTCATGAATTTGAGAGGGAAAAACGAAGAATGAAGTTAGAAACACTAGGTACTCCTTGAGTATGACAACAGGGGTGTGCAGGTGCTTGTTGAAATAGAAAATCAGCAACATCCAAATCAACAGGAGAAAAGTTATGCCAAACTTAGATAGTACTTAACGAAAAAAGCGAGAACTATCCAACCAGAAGCTGCTCAGTTTGTTTTTTAATCGATAGAAATAATAAATTTTAAACAAATGTGGAAGATTCAAGTGTTCTCCTTTGAGATTTATAAATCATCCACTCTCTGACAATTAAAGCTTATATAGATTCAAGTACTTAATATTAACCTCAAAGGAAATTCTATTTCCCTTTTTCCCCCCTCTGTATATCTTATTATACATCTTGCTTGGTACAGATTCTCCAATTAATAGAGATACAATTAAACATTCTAGAATCAGGATTTGCATGCAAGAAATACTAAAAAAGTTAGCTAATACAGGATGAAGTTTTCTTGGTATAATAATGTTTAGAGCTACATAACTTTATTTTCAGTTAATTGACACGCATACATATGTACATGCGTACATACATATAAACGAGATAATTCCTTCATAAGTACTTGCATACATATATTCATATAAACATTCAAAAAGTCATCTCCTTTTGAAAGAATCCAACCCAACCCACCCATTATTCGCATAAGAGGCTAAGTAGGATGAAGAACACAAATAAAAGCACAAGAGCTCTAACAGGCACAAGTTCAGAGCGTGCCTTCTCAAAGCTCTCACGTAGAAGTATGGGATCATATCTAGTTGATGGTATGCTCTCTGAATACCATGGTGGGTTATACCATCTTCTAAGCCCTCCTGCAAACATTTCATGGCCTATATAATAAGCAAATCATCCAAATAGCTGATGAACTTATATAAAGGATATAATTCCAACATTTATCTATACAAAATCAAAAAGTAATTTTTTTCAGAAAAAGAAAATGAAAAGGACAGAGTACAGTATGCATAACCATAAATCATTTAAAAGCATTGCCTAATTTTGAGTGATGACTTGTGTTGCACCTTTGCACTTATCAATAAAGATTAATTACTTATTGAAAAAATTGTCTGATGATTTGAGTTCCCCATGGGAAACTAAAACATAATTATCTCCTTCTGCCCTTATCTCAATCTCTATCGAGGTGAAATGTGAAATTTTAAGGAATAAAAAAAATCATATAGTTACATAAAAGCTTATACTGGAAAAAATGTAATATGTTTACTGTTCATAGCAAAAATATTTGTTTTTCTTGAATAATCTCTCAGAAAATTCCATTAAAGAAATTAATAAAATCATCAACATGAAAATCTGGACCTGAAGATATTTGTCTTATCAATCTTAAACAGACTTGAGAATTTAGAACCAACCCAGAAAATAAAGACCTCCATTAAATTTGGGAATTCCCAACACTTCATATATAATTAAAAAACAAGGAAGAAATAGTTTTGCATTCATTAACAGCGTACCCTGTTTGCTAGAATATATATGCCCAGGAAGAAAAGACATAAATCTTTCACAATCATCGCTCAAAGCCTTCATTTCTGAAGCAAACCATACTGAACCTATAAAGAAAAAAGCAATACATTATTTCAAGTGTGTATTCCTTAAAATATATATATAAATTAAATGGCAAGCTCTAGACAACGTATCAAAAAAAGTCAGCATCAATTACGCTAAATCAAGTTCGACTTTAAGTTATAGTTCATTAAGTTCTCACTGAATCCAATGAAATGAAATTTCATGTGTATAAGCATTGTGGTCATCTCCCTTAGGGGTCATTTGGATTCACAAACTACCTCAACTCATCTCATCTTCATCATTACATCTTTCCTAAATTCCCACACAAAATATAATAATCCTTTTTTTTTTCAAATCCCAAAACAAACTTTTCTAAATTCCCACACAAAATATAATAAACAATTTAACTTTTTCAAATCCCAAAACCACTTTCTCAAATTCCCACACAAAATATAATAAACAATTTAACTTTTTCAAATCTCAAAACAATAATAATACTAAAAAATATTATTCTAAAAATATTATTTTTTACTATTCACAAACCATCTCAACTCATCTCAACTCATTTTTGAATCCAAACGACCCCTATCAACCCCATCATGTATGTCAGCACAACCCAATCAATGTCAAGGATAAAAGTTAACATAGATTGTGACTAACCACTCAACTGCAATTTGAACCTAAAACAATATCAATATATTGGCAAAATAAAGTCAATTAAGAACAGGAACAAATGTCAGTAGAAGTAGTAGATGAATAAAAAAAATATCCTCTCTATCCCTTGGTGATATTAACAAAGTCAAGTCTTTTAAAATTGACAAGGTGTCACCAGAAGAAGTAAATTATAAATGGAATGACAATAAATACACTAAAGAGACAAACATACAAGAGATCTTATACAATTGGCATTGGAAATCCAAGCACGGATGTCTCCAAAGTTGGTTTTCTCTCCGTACAGTCTTCCAACATGAGTGAGTTTTTTGGTGATTCTTCCCAGGAATCATATTCTAATTAGTTTTTCCTTGAGACTGATATTGTGCTGAGTTAAGATGGGCGTTGTAAAACACTTATTAATAGAAAATAAGATGTTCATCTCATCTCTATAGGGGGGAAACTGTTTTCGTATTACTAAAAGAGGTAGGAAGTTTTCAAAGGTGATGTCTTTTAGTATTCCTTGCTCCCGCTGGCTAACAACACGATGGAGGAGTGCTATTTTGCAGAGGGAAGAAAGGAGTTTTACAAGACTTTTCGAGCTGAGTCCATGGCATTAGTTGCTCATCGGCGTGTTAATTCTTTTGGGTATTACCTGGAAGTAACTAAATACGGTGGTCATGGCCGTCGAGGAATGCTAGTGTTTCCGGCAAGGAGGGAAGGTCAGGGGTGGAAAAACCTGTCCATGGATATGAAGCTTATGCTGTCATGCTCCTCTAAGGTTCAGGCAATGGGTCAGGAAGGGGGGAAGGGGAAAGAGGTGGGTGGAAAAGCCAAGTCCTACATTGAGGCTACTGGTGGAGGTAGAGTAGGCAGGGTGGTGGTGCATGGCAGTACGTGTCATAAGATGGCTTCTCAAATTGGAGAAAAGGACAAGGAGAAAGGGGGTGCAGGGGAGTGCTCTCGGGCTGTTAAAACTCCTTTACCTAAATTAGTTGGAGCTGTTGTGTCAAGCCCTGCATGTTGGAAAGGGAGGAACAGATGACCCTTTTTGAGATAAAACAGGAATTGAAGAATGCTATTGAAGCCCTGGTAGGAAATGTGGACCTGGGCCTAGGAGTGGGCTTGGGTCATCAGGGTGCTGGGTTAAGGTTGAAAGCCAAGATGGGCCTAGGCCGGTCACGCCAGGCCCAACCCAAGTGGAGGTGGTGCCTCAAGAGGGTTGGGCCTTCTCCCGTGAAGGGCTAGAAAGCCACTGGGCCGTGTGGACTGCTAGCCCAACAACGTCAACGACAACTGCCGTTGACAACCATCAACGGCTCGATGTCGTCATCCTCAGGGACTGCTTCCGGCGGAAACTTAGTGTCGGAAGTGTTCTTGTTTACAGAGAAAAGTGCGTATCATACGGGTATGTCATCGGGAGGTTCCTCATCTCGTGGGGTGGCACAGAAGGGTGCGATGGACCCCTCCGGGTTGCCTCCACTCATCACAACGGCAATAACGACGTCTCCGGCATCTGTGGAAGTTACGATCCCGCACGAAGCTTTAGAGGAGGTTACTAGTTTCTCATCGGAAGGATCATTGTCTTGTGGGGTGGCACAGAAGGGTGCGACGGTCCCCTCTGGGTTGCCTCCAACCATCTCAATGGCCCTAACGTCATCGCCGGCATCTGTGGAAGCTACTATTCCGCAAGAGGCTACAAAGGAGAGGATGGGTGAGCTGTTGGGTGGCTCGAAACATTGTGAAAAATCACAGAACTTGACAGAGGTGTTGTCTGGGCCATCCCTATCATCTTCAATTGCACAGATACTGTTTATGGCTCTGGAACCTTCTTCAGCTGCCGTGAAACCCATGTTGGAGGACCATCACAATGTGGGTAGATTGGGTAATCCAGAGGACAATGCAATGGAAGGTATTCTAGTAGTTTGTGAGTCTACAAATGGAGTGGAGATGATGATTGAAGGAGGGGAGGATGCAGTGAGAGGCAGGTGCCTTGCTGAGGGGATAGAACCCACTTCTCTAAACTCTTTTCATCCAAGGGTCTCAGGTTGGGTAATCCAGAAAGCCATGGAAATCAAACATATTGTTGGGATTACATGCGTGGGTTTTGAAGATGAATTTTTGGTGCTACTCACAGCTCTTGAAGCTGCAAATACACCAACTAAAGCTGGTCCCTCACAAGCTCTAGACAAAAAAGAGAAAGAGAACTCGAGAGGCTTTATGTGGGATATGAACAATGAGGGAGGGGAGTGAAGTTCTTGTCGAGTGCATGGGAAGGGAAAGGCATCGATGGTTTTGTTATGAAGCCAAAAATTATATCTTGGAATGTACGGGGACTAAACGAGCAGGCCAAACAACTCCTAGTCAGAAACTTACTCCGACAATGGCAGGGTGATATCATTTGCTTGCAAGAGACCAAACTAGAACTAATTACAAGGAAAATAATTCATAGTTTGTGGAGAGGGCATCATCTTGGGTGGTCGTATCTACCTTCCAAAGGTGCCTCGAGTGGTGTTCTTATCATGTTCGATAAAAATGTGGTGAAAAGAGTAGAGGAATATGTGGGTGAATTCACTGTGGCATGCTCCTTTGTAAATGTAGAAGATGGGTTTCGTTAGGCATTTGCAGGTGTATACGGTCCTAATATTGACTCAAAAAGAAGCTTATTGTGGGAATAGTTGGCTGGAATCATTAGTTGGCGGGATGTACCAAGTTGTATAGGGGGAGACTTCAATGTATCTCGCCTCCCAAGTGAACGATTAGGCACATCCCACATAACTCCCACTATGAGAGAATTCTCTGGTTTTATTTCAAAACAAGAGCTTACGGATATTCCACTAATGGGAGGCTTATATACTTGGTCCAATACTCGAGATCTCCCTTCTTGGTCGAGAATCGATAGATTTTTGTTAACTTCAGAATGGGAATCACACTTTCCTGATGTAATTTGAAGATGCTTACCTAGAGTTTCTTCTGACCAATTCCCTATCTTTTTGGATTGTGGAGGCATCCAAGGAGGTAGAAGGTATTTTTGAAAATATGTGGCTTAAATCTGACGGTTTTGTAGACAGGGTCAAATAATAGTGGTCTTCGTATGACTTCCAAGGATCTCCAAGCTACATTCTAGCAAGGAAACTAAAAGCGCTGAAATATGATTTGAAGTTACGAAATGAACAAGTGTTGGGCGATATTATATCACAGCGACGTTCCCTTATGGAGGAGTTATAGGGCCTAGAGGGAGAGGAGGCAAGAATTCTTAATGAAGCTGAAAATTTTCGCAAGAGACAGGTAGTTACAGATCTTGAACGAGTGTTACTAATGGAAGAGACCTCTTGGAGATAGAAATCCAGGGCTTTATGGCTTAAAGAGAGAGATAAATGTACAAAGTTCTTTCATAGGGTGGCTAATTCATGTCGGAGGATCAATGCTATAGATACTTTGATGGTTGATGGTGTAGTTTTTTCGGATTAGCCAAGTATTGCGGAGCACTTGGTACAGTATTATGAACATCTTCTATCCGAACAACAATCTTGGAGACCGTTAGCAGATGGGTTGACATTCTCAATCTTAGACCAACAGTGTGCAGGATGGATGGAGAGGCCCTTTGAAGAAGAAGAAGTAATGCAAAGTTGTCTGTGGTATGGCTAGTGATAAGGCCCCGGGCCCTGATGGTTTTACCATGGGCTTCTTTCAAACATGTTGGGAGGTGATCAAGGGTGATCTAATGCCGGTTTTTCAAGAGTTATAATATTATGCTAGTTTCGAAAGAAGCCTCAATGCCACCTTCTTAGCACTCATACCAAAAAAGGTGGGGTCAATGGATGTTCGTGATTATTGTCCTATTAGCCTTGTAACAGGGGTCTATAAGATTCTCTCCAAAGTGCTAGCAAATCAACTGAGTACGGTGATGGAAAAGTTAATTTTGAAGCCACAAAACGCATTTGTCAAAGGTAGACAAATTCTAGACTCAGTTATAATTGCAAATGAAGTGTTGGATGGACGTCTCAAATCTTGGGAACCTGGAATCTGCAAATTAGACATGGAAAAAGCCTATGATAACGTTAACTGGAAATTTCTGCTCTATTTACTTGCAAGATGCAGTTTTGGAGAGAGATTGATGAAATGAATAGAGTTTTGTATCTCAACAATTCGATTCTCTATTTTGGTGAATGGTTCTCTAGAAGGTTTCTTTGACTCCTCCCGTGGGTTGAGACAGGGAGATCCGCTATCTCCATTACTATTCCTATTCGTCATGGAAGCCCTCAGTAAGATGATTGTAGGGCTTGTGGAAGGTGGTTTTCTCCACGGTTTCTCGGTGGGGAATAGTAACTTCGACTCTCTTGATATTTCTCATTTGTTGTTTGCTGATGACACTCTTATATTATGTGGGGCAAATCTCAGACATATCCAATCTTTGAGGGCCCTACTTCTTTGCTTCGAAGCCGTTTTGGGCTTGAAAGTTAATCTGTCAAAGTCTGTGATGGTGCCGGTGAGGAATGTTCTTTAAGTGGCAGCTCTAGCCTCTCTCTTGGGATGTAAGGTATCCTTTTTACCTCTTCAGTATCTTGGATTACCATTGGGTGCCTCCTTCAAATCAAAGCAGATTTGGAATCCTATGGTTGAAAAGGTGGGAGTGTAGGCTAGCATCTTGTAAGAGATTGTATTTATCTAAAGGTGGCAGGCTTACATTGATCAAAAGTACTCTCTCTAACCTTCCCACCTAATTTTTGTCTCTGTTCCCACTCCCAGCAAAGATTGCCAACCGTATTGAGAAGTTACAACGTGATTTCTTGTGGAGTGGTTTGGGGGACGAGTTCAAGTTCCATCTGGTCAATTGAAACACGGTATGCACTCCATTTTCTGGGGGTGGATTGGGTATTCATAACTTGACTAAATTCAACCAAGCTTTATTGGGTAAATAGTTGTGGCGGTACCAATAAGAAAGGGGGGCTTTGTGGAAGTCAGTCATTGATGCATAGGTTGGGGAAGCATGGGGCGTTTGGTGCTCGAAGGAGTTACGTGGTTCACATGGGATAGGGTTGTGGAAAAACATTAGGAAGGGTAGGGAGACTTTTAGGAGACATACACATGCTGGGGTGGGCGATGGCTCTCGCGTCAGATTTTGGTATGATAAATGGTGCAGTGAACGCTGACTCAAAGACACATTCCCAGCCATTTTTGAGTTAGCACGAGTAAAGGATGCAACGATAGCGGACCTTTTGGCTTTTTCTAATGGCTCCCCACAATGGAATGTGGACTTCATTAGGGCAGCCCACGATTGGGAGATGGAAGTTATTTCAGACTTCTATGTGGCTTTGTATTCAGTACGTATGACCGAGGGTACAATGGATAGGATGTTTTGGAGCACTTCCAAAAAAGGTAGATTCACGGACCAATCATTTCACAGAGTTTTATCAAATCAGGACAGGCTCTCATTTCCATGTAAGAGCATATGGCAGACCAAAGCTCCTTCAAAAGCAGCTTTTTTTGTTTGGACAGCAGTTTTGGACAAAATTCTCAACACAAATAATCTAAGGAAACGTCGATTAATGGTATTAGACTAGTGTTATATGTATAAGAAAGATGACGAATCTGTTGATTATTTGTTTCTACATTGCGAGGTGGCCAGGACTCTGTGGGCTGATTTTTTTACTGGACTTGGTTTATCATGGGTTATGCCCGGTAGATTGGTGGACTTTCTAGTATGTGGGAGAGGTCTTCGTGGAAACACACAAAAGTTGCAGCAATATCGAAAATGGTCCCTATATGTATGTATTGGTGTATTTGGCGGGAGCAAAATGATAGAAGCTTTGAAAACCAAGAGAGAACAATGGAGGAGCTTAAACTTTTTTTCTTTAAAACATTGTTTTCTTGGGTGGGGGCTATTGTTTGTAATGGACTCAATGTTCATGAATTTCTTCTTTTTGTTGTACATTATAGATAGGTATTTCACATGTATACTTCCTGTGTTCTTGGGTTTTGCCTATTACTATGAATAAAACTTCTTGATTACTTATCAAAAAAAAAAAAACAAATGGCATTGGCTAGAGGAGAACAAATGAGCATTGGAATTTGGCAAGCAACCGTGCTAACATCTGGTTTTTTCTGATAAGCATGTATGTACCAGCAATCAAACTAAACAACAAATAATAAATCTTTAAGCACCTTAAGATTGGGAGGCAAGCAAGATCAATATGCTTCATCATACCAGCTTTATAAACAAAGATACAATATTTGAATGAGTTTCTAGAATGGTACGCGTTAATTTTTTTTCAATTTCCTTACATGTAAAGGTATTGAAACAAATAAAATAAATGAATATATAGAAAAAGGACACTGATGTATGATAGCAAAAACTCCAATAATTTACAATGTGTAAACCCAGATCATAAGAGAAAAAAGAGCATTTCTAATATCGGGATGAAGTTACATACCATCAAGACCCCAGCCGATGTAAAGTGGGGTAATACCAATAGCATCACGCGCTGCAATAAAACTTTTGTCCCGGGTGTCAAGAAGAACAAAAGAGAACATGCCATCCAACATATCCACAAAACTTTCCCCATACTCTTCATACTGAAAAGGATAAGTAGCTAAGTTCTCGATTGCTTACAAGATGGCCAAGTAGTGAGGACACAAGATCTCAACAGGTTCTCAATTACTTACAAGATGGGCAATCACTTCACAGTCACTTCCAGTTCGGAATTGATGAGACTTCAGCTTCTCTCTTAATTGTTTGTGGTTATATATCTCACCATTAACCTAAGAACAAAGTTCCAAAACTCTAAAATGAGGCTCTGAAAACTAAGTATAGGTTTCGACCAACTCTATATGAAAGACTAATTGCTACTTTTTCAATGACAAGGAACCCCAAAGACCGTGCAAACGCAACATGTCTTTTAACCGGTTAAACCCTGGATCCATTTGAAGAGAATAAAAGCTTAAACTATATCACAGAAATATGATTCTACCCATTCACAAACTATATAACATTGCTTAAAGAATATTTACCGTGACAATTACTGTCTTGTCTTCATTGTAAAGTGGCTGATCTCCTGAAGTAGGATCCACAATAGCTAATCGTTGATGAGCCAGATAACAATCCCCATGACAGTGCAAGCCACTCCAATCAGGACCTCTATGACGCAACCTACACTTTCAAATAATTTTATTGGGCATTTTATTCTCTCATATATGTAGCAAAAGAAAACTGCATACTTACCACATACAAATTACAAAAGTATTTATCATAAATTAGAAAAAAATTGCATCTTTATAACACAACTTTAATATTATACAATAGTTGCAAAACAAAACTGTTCAGCCCCTGTTTCTTCCAAGCAAAGTCCACAAACTGTTAAAGTGAAAAACAATAGCATCCAAAACCTTTTTTTTTTATAATTTTCGTTTTACCACAAGTAATAAGCATCAATAATCATTTGGCATTAGAACGAGCAGCAGGGTAGTGTAAACCAATGGCTAAAAATCACATGCGTTGATAGAAACGGTGGTTTGAATTAGCAAACGTCGGCTACATTCGGGTGGCCATGGCGTGTATTCCCCAAGAAACGATTGCAATGCCATAGACAAAGGTTAGTTCTATTTAGTATTTACACAGTCTGACTCTGAACCAACAAAACCAATTACGGCTCAAAACACTGGGACTCGTAATCAATAGAATCAAATATGAAAATGACGTACATTTTCAGCCAGACCAAAATCATACGCATCAGAAAATAAATAAAATTTCATAAAGAAATACCAAAAAAAAAAAGAGACAAACCTCCGAGACAGTTCAATGATCCGGGAGCGCTTGGCCTGAGAGTTGTCGGTGCAGCCTAAGACCGCTAGTATTCCACACATGCTGGCGGCTCTCTCTCTCTCTCTCTCTGAGCACGAGACAGAAGAAATTTGGGAAGGGAGGGGGGTGGACTAATGAGGCCGAAAGGGTATCGCGCGGATTACGTTATATTATGCTATAATTATGTATAATCATGGTGATCCAGCCCGTTGATTCTGACCGGTTTACAAAAGATTCCAAAAGATTCTTTTTTCTCCCAAGTTAGTACAAAGGGTATATGTGATACTTTACACATTCTTTTTAAGTTAATTTTTTTTCTTTCTCTCTTTAAACCTAAATTAAAAAATTTCAGAGCATGATGTTCTAGTATAATTTAATAGGAAATAAATTTAATCAATTAACATAATTATATAATTTAATTAAAAATAAATTTAATTTTATAAAAATTAACCTTCTTTCATTTTTCGAGTCAAATTTTATAAAATTAAATTTATTTTAATTAAATTATACGATTACATTGTTGATTGAATTTTTTTTCTTTTAAATTATAAAATAAGATCATATTTTAAAATTTTTAATTCAGATTCTCATAACAAAATGAAGAAAAAAAAATTAAATAATAAAACAGTAATAAGAAAAGTGTAGGGATAATATACTAGAGTTTTAAGTCTGTCAACTATCGCTGCTCCTTCCAAAGTAAATAGATTTCGAGAATCTATTTTTATAAGAGACAATAATAGACTTATTATAATACTACTTCCAACCACCCATCTATTATTTCTTTTATTTTTAATTTTTTTTACTTAATAGTTAAAGAAATAACTATTTGTGAAGTTGTATATTTTTTTAATTTTTTGTTAATGATTAAGAATGTTAAAAAATACTTAAAAGAAATTAATAAAAAAATTAAAATTTGAATACATTATAAAATAATAAAAATGTGATTGGAGGAAACCTATCATTTTTCTTTTTATAAGACAGAATTGATATTCAAACTCAGCATATGATTGGTCGGTTTTTTTTTTTTTTTTTTTTGTCCCTTTAATCTCGACCCGCGTGGGTAAGGGTAGTGCCACTGTCATTGGCGGACCCTTGGCAGATTTGAAGACCCATCGGAGTAACCAAGAATCGTGCCAATTGCCAGCTGACCAAGAGAATAAAAAGGGAATGAGCGGACGAAAGGTAAGCCTGACGTGATGAAAGATAAGCTAAAAAAGTTGGACCACGTTCATGACATCGATAGCACACGCACAGAAATCCAATAACAATGTAGAATCATTATACATCATCAAGCCATGGACCTATTATTTCAAAATTATAATTAATTTTGAAAATTAGAATCATGAACCTTCATTTATTACCATTAAATGTGGACGTTAAAGTGTGCTATTTTTTGCAAGCTATTGTGTTGAGTAATAAAGGATTAAGATACATCTAATAAACAATCTATTACTATAAGTACAGCCTAAAGAAGAAAATAAATTAAATTTTGTGACTAAAAAATTAATCTCCACTTATTTTTTATAAAGAGGACGCCATGTAATTACGTTTTGCGTTTGTAAGGGTTTTCCCCACTTTTTAGTAGGCATGTGAGGAGTAATTAAGAAAATAAGAAAATAATGTCCAACTCAAAACAAATAGGCCACTCAGCCCAGCTTGCAAGTAGACTCTCCTGGACGCAATCCCCATATGGAAGTATACTACAGGGAGATGGGACTAGCCGTTCTGGAGATCCCTCAAACAACGTTTGGCCCTTCAGTACATGTCCACATGAATGAGTGGGAAGCAAGGGGGACCCTCGATCCTCTGATAAAGTGACATCGACGAACCACCGAAAACACCAACAGAGTAAGAAAAATTGGGGAATCATGCTGCATTAATGGCACCACTATCCAAACTATACACCATGTTAATGAGGTCGTCGTAGAGATACGTCGCATTAAAGGATTCTAACAAAAAAAAAATGACATGGACTCTAAGGGCCAACACGATCTGTCCCCCCAGACTCCCGGTATAAATAGCAATTTTCAGGTACGAAAAAACTCTGGCTTTCTGGTCTTTAGACTCTCTCATTATTTACAAATTTTCAAAATATTCTACTGACTTTGGCATTAGAGACTTCTCGACTCCAAGATTGCCCTCTCCCAACTGTTTTCTTCTTCATTTTTGCAGACCCAACTTTAAAAATTTGAGTTGTTGAACCCTGGTCCAAAAGGCAAACGAAACACGACGTTAACAACGTTAGTGATATTGCATATAAAAACTGTATCAACAAAATTCGTTTTTACTAAGTAGGAAATTGAGAGTTTTGAGATTATTGGTTTAACATTCATGTCATGGATTACATTGTTTACATTCGTGCATTAAAAAAGGATCTTTTGAAAGAAGAGAAGGGAGGAAAAATGAAATAGTGCACTTATCCATTCTTTTCTGGTCGTAAGGAAAACCAACACTGCAAGCAATTGTTGTTGTTTACCGTAGATGACGCCGTTTGTGCGCAGTGTTAACAGAAAGACCGACTATCCTGTATTTCTTCTTTAATTCTATAGCCAACCGGGGTGCGTCCCCGCCACAGCCCCGAAGATGACATGATACATGCCATGTCATTTGCCTTATTTAAATAAATAAAAAAATAAAGTGGAAAAACCACAAAATCAAAGCAGTGGGAAATGAAATAAAAGTAGAGGTCAAAGCCAGCCCCTTTTTCTTCTTCCTCCTAAGCTTCTAGTTTTCGAGTTTTCACCCCTCCTGAGCTTCATCTTTTAGTCGACCCACAAAGCAGAGCCAGGGAAACCCCATCCCCACGAACACACAAGCCGTCGTCTTCCCTCCTCTCAGCCCCGTCGTCTTCTTCGTCTTCGAAACCCACGTGGCAGCTGATCGTCTTCTCCCCATCGAAACCCCCATCTCGACATCTTCGTCTTCTCCCCATCAAAACTCCCAAGCATCTTTGTCTTCTTCACTAAAGTCACGGCCTGAAGTCCCTTCGTCTTCTCCACAGTCATCATCGAACCCACGAACACCCCCTTCGTCTTCTCCACGAACCCACAACACCCACGAACCCACTCTTTGTTTCACTCTTCTCGATGAACCCACGAACACCCTTCGTCTTCTCCAAGAATCCACAACACCCACAAACCCACTCTCTATTTCGCTCTTCTCAATGAACCCACGAACACCCACGAAGCCCCTTCATCTTCTCCACGAAATCCCCTCCAGATTCTCCACCCAGATCTGAAATCCTCATTCGTGGAGAAGTATTCTGTTGGTGCAAGGTAACCTAACCGTTTCAGATTGTTTCAATTGCTTTATTACTTGTGCTAACTTTGCATATGACCTGCAATGCTAGTATATGTATGGTTTTGATCTTGATTCTGATATGTGTTTTGTAGAATTTGGGTAATTTGGATTAGGAGCTATCATTCGTTAAAAGTGTAATGTTAAAATTTCTTATGTTGGCTATATAGAATTTCTTATGTTGTTTATGATCAAGAGCCCCCACTGATGATCAGTTCATACATGCTATTTCAACCATGATTTTAGAATGAGTCATAGAAAATGTGTACTTTGATTAATTAGTTTGTAAACTTTTCAGTTTGTTGGTTTAAAAGAGGATGAGAATGAGAGGCCAAAGTAACAAAGACAAACACATACATGCTTGTAGATTCAGACTTAATTGCTTTATTACTTGCGCTAAGTTTGCATATGACCTGCAATGCTAGTATATGTATAGTTTTGATCTTGATTTTGGATTAGCTTGTAGCTTTTGATTCTGGTATATGTATGTATGGTTTTGATCTAGATTCCTTTCGTATTTTTAGACTTGATTTGGTATTTACCACTGAAACTTGCAGCTGCATGTCATATGTTTCATAGATGACCAGCATGGATAGAAAGAGTTGGGTTTGGGGAAGGTTGAGGAGTTATTGCTGGTTTGTTTGTAAATTTTTGTTTTGTTTGTAAATATTTGTTAGAACCGGAGTTGTCGTGGTGTTGACCTGGTTGAATGAAATCAATTTGTTGCTAAATTCCTTTTTGGCCTTTTTTGTTTTGCCATTATCATGTGTCATTCAATACAATAAGATAGATTACTGGTTTCCTAAAACCATTAGTACCATACTGCCCACACATGTAGAATGAGTCATATTACCAGACTAATTCATTTAAAATAGGGTGAAGATTTTCTTGTGCAAATAATTTTTACAACTCAAGAAGTGATACACAAAATTTATAGATTTTGTAGTATTGATATTAACTAAATAATCCATGTTGGTTTTTGGATTTCACATTTAACAAATTATAAAATATCATGTTAGAATGTCATCATCATCAATGTCTTCTACATCGTTTGCAAAACATATTTTGGGACAACCATTCTACTTCTGTAAAGTTGAAACTACATTAAAATACTCAAATACTAGAAGAAATTCAAGACGACCCTTCTTAGGGTGTCCAAAATATAACATAGAGGTAACTACATCATTTTTACATCTAACATTTTTAAATTATAGTAATTAATATGTTGTACATCTAATTCTTTTTTTATGGGTATAAAACTTACAGGAATTACCATATTGTAAGTTTTTCATGTGGGCAGATAGTAATCAAGATTTTAAGGCCCAATTTCAAGAAAAAAATAATGAATTGTTAAGGAATGAGAAAGAGCTCGAACAGATACTCGATGATGTTGAAAAGATGAAGACTGAACTCCGTAAGAGAGTGGATAAAATCGAGAAGAGAGAGATGGTGGTATCCAATAGAGAGATGGTGCTCTTGAAGCGCGAAGTTGAAATAAGACATTCACACACAATACTTCGGGTGTATTGGATTTTTTTCATTTGTAGTTGTGTGTTGATTGGATAGTATGTAAGTAATTGCTGCCTAGTGTATCTAAGTATTGGACTTTCTATTTGATGTATATATTAAGTCCTTAGATTATGCCCAAACTTGATGCTAACTTGTAAAATTTACTTTATTTTGGCCTTTGAGCAAATATTGATGTATATATTAAGATGTATATATTTACTGACTGCATGTATTTTGTGTATTGGCTTTTTCAATTTGCATGTGTATTTGTGTTACTATGCTATCTGATCCTGGGTTGCTTTTACCAATTGAGTATATTGCCAATGGATTAAATTATACAATTCCTGCTAGACTTCGTTTATGATCAGAGCAAGTTGGCACTTGGCATTGATAGTTTCTCCTACTTTTTGTCCATGTTTGTACCTAAAATACATATTTGTCGATATCTTCATTAGTAAATATTGCTGGACTAAATGGAACATTGATAGATGAATTTTGTCTAGGTATTAGATAGCCAGACTTAAAACTGCTCTGCTTGTTTTGTTGTGAGATCCCTAAAATTAGTAATTTATTTTATTTGTTATTATTGGCTAAGTAATTGAATTTACTTAGATTATTATTAGTTGTGAAATTTAATTTTTATTTTTTTTCAAGTGTGTAATGTTATTTTATTTTATTTGCTATATTTACAGATTGAGCTTTTTAATTATAGTGTTTTGGTAGGTTATTTATTTTGGGTTTGATGTGAGTGGGTGTTTCTGGTGGGCCGAAGTGGGCGTCCAGCCCGTGTAAGTGTGTGTGTGTGTGTGTGTGTGTGTGTGTGTGCTGATTGAAAACCGGGCCAGCCCGCGTGAGGATTTGAGGTCGGCCCGTGAAAACCCAGCCCGTGCGTCCAAACGCTGCAACCCGGTCCATGATTTAGTGAAGCTGTGCGTTTTGGTATAGGGTTTTATCTTTAACTTGTCCAGCGCCGTGCTTCATCTTCTTCTTCCTTCTTCTTCTTCTTCGATTTTCTTCTGCACTTCGACTATTCCAGCAGCTGCTCAGCACCGATTCCTCCTCAAATCTGATCACGGCAGCACATGGGAAATACATTTTTATCACCATCAAGCCACCTCTTTTCTATCTTCACCACCTCCTTCTTGTATGATTTACGGCGTGTCACTCGGCATGGGACTCCGAAATTAGCTGTCAAGCCGCCGCCCATCTCAGTGCCACCACGTTCTTCTTCTTCCTCGTGTCGACTGGAGAATTTATTTGCAGCTAACGTGTCAAAACGCTGCACTTCACAGCCACCCCCATCACTGCGATCCGTGACTCATCTTCAAGATCCGAACCGCCTCTCTAAGCCTATAAATAGGGCCGATTGTACTATTAATTTGGGAGCTGATTACTGCATCTTTGTATCTCGAAAATCTAGTTGTTAGATTTTAAGTTGTGAATCTGTTTTTGGTGAGATCCGAGAGTTGGAAATTTGTATTTTCTGTGTTTGGGTTGTACATTGAAGCCGTGTGCTTCAATTGGTTTGCTTTAGAAATTTTGGAGTTGCCGAGTGTGTAGATTTTCATCTGTTCTTCCAGAAATTATTCCCGTCTTCGATTGTAAGTAAATTTCTGAAATGTAATTCATTTGATTTAAATTGCATTAAATTAATTGTAATTAAATTATGTTTTTATTTGGAATTTAATTGTATTTATTTGTTGGAGTTTAAATTCTGAAAAATGATGAAATTGTAAAATTGAAAATTTTGTATTATTAAATAAATGTCATCCAATAAATGTTATCATTCATATTTATTATCCTAAATTAATTGTGCTGTGAAGTCGCATTGTCTGTTTGATAAATTAAATTTATAAATTAATTGTGGGTGCGTGTGTATCACGACCCCAAGCCGAGATGGGGTATTATCTCGGTGGAGCTCCTCTGGTCACTCGGGAGCGTAATAGACTGACGTGACGTCCTCTGAGTCGTCACAGGGCGACGACGGGAATGAACGAGACGGTAACGCTCTCGTATCGATTCCGTGGCCTTTTGCTGGCGGGGTTAGAGGATGCCTGGCCACGAACGCACTGGGTGCGGAACTGGGCATCGCTCGTTACGAAGTCTCATGCACGGACGTTACCCGTGATGTGACGAAGAGAGCCAGGGTATGCGTATGGTCCTTAGAGGAGACCGTAGTGCATGCATATTAATTAATTATATATGTGGGCCAAAACGGGATTTTTGGCGTGAGTGGTTAAATGTGTATTATTTTGGAAAGTTGATCTTTGCCTGTACATAGTTGTATTGATGACATTGTTGCATTATAAAACTTCTTGGATTTATTTTAGTTAATTACTTGCTGAGATGCCATAATCTCATGTGGTGTTTTACCCTGCGGTTCCGTCTTATGGTGCCGTAGATTTTTGACGCAGAGTCTGGGTATGAGCCTGAAGGATCGGCTCCGCCGGAGGCATGAGTTATCTTTATGTTATTTGGCATTATGGGATTTGTTTTTCCCCTTATGTTAATTGTTTTCTTTAAATTACATGTCGGATGACTGTATATATTTGTAAGGATCTTTTATGATCTTTCTGGTACTTAATAAAGAATAACCTTTTTATTCCGCTGCGAAATGTTATATTTGTACACACTTTGAGCACTTGTCGTTGGGGTGCGTGATTCTTGTGGTCAACATCCCGGTGTCACGAACTCCACTAAAATAACACGTGGGGGTCGAGGGCGTCACATTTGTAGCCTCACCATATTGCACCAAAATTACACCACGAAGATGACAAATCTGCCCAGATAACACATCTGCCCATATTGCACCAAAATTGTACCAAATCTGCCCAGATAATAAATATGTTCAATCCACATTCACGTTACTGCACCAGATAATAAATTTGCCCGGCGATTTTTTTCTTTTCTTTTTTTCAAAAAACAAATCTAGAATACCACAGATATATGCATTGTAGAAGGAAACACAGAAACAAAAAACACATTAAATCTACAAAAGTCCTTGAAATACACTCATTCCACAAAAAATAAAAGGCTACACAAATAAGTCACTGGAAAACATCCATTCCATAAAAAATACATTAAATCTACAAAAAGTCCTTGAATATAACTTAGTCCCACAAAAAACATAAAAGCTACACAAATAAGTCACTGAAATATATCTATTCCATAAAAAATATATTCAATTTACAAAACTCCTTGAATATAATGTAGTCCCACAAAAAACACAAAGGCTACATAAATAAGTCATTGGAATACATCCATTCCATAAAAAAATACATTCAAGACATAAAACATACATTAAACACAATACATCCTTTGAAGCATATCATTGTAGGGGTTGTGATCCATCCAACCCCAAGTCCACCGGTTATGATACATCCAACTCAATTTGCATCTGTAAAAAATAAAATTCTTAGATTATTGTCCTGTCAATATTAGCATTAAAATATAAAAAAACTCTTGAGATACACTTGCACTTTCTTGATTTGGATTCACTGTTCCTCGAATTTGGGTTTGTTAAATGTCAAAGGTTGTGCTTTCTGGAAAAGTCTACTGAGAAATACTCGTAAAAATACAGCCAAACAACTCAATAATTCATATATAAATATGTACAACTTAATATACCTGTTGTCCAGTATTGGAATCATCCATTTCTGAATGGAAAAATAAAGGTCTTTGTGTGTCCACGCATGGTGTATCTCCTCCATCTCGCTAATAATCAAGTAACAAATAAGAACACAAAGTTGTCATATTTGCATTTATAAAATATAAATAAAAATTTTCTCTATTAAATATTTGCACCTCTTTGCGTTTCTCCTTTCCTGATGCTTTTTTCGCTTTGACTTTTCACATGTCTTTCTCCATCCTGAATGCTCTCCTCAGTAATGGAGTATGCATTTTCCTCACACAACATGTGGACTGAGTACTTTTTTAGACGTATCAATTGTAGTAGGGTCATTTATTGTACAACCAACATTGGAACCCATTTGGGTCATTGATGGGTGTTGTTGGTTGGCACAATACAACTCAATCATTGCCTATAACTTAGTTTTCACATCCTCAGTATGCTCTTTCGAACCCGCTGCATCAGTAATAATCTGATAACAGATATTCAACAACTCTGAATATCTATTAGAATCTGTCTGTTGTTCCCCTGCATCATAGCTACTATGAATTAACGTGTATCGCCTTTTGATATCCTTCCTCCATCGATCTAAAATGTACCTATCTGACAAAAGTTTTATCTCGTTATAATTGAACACAATCAAAATGTGCCGACACAATATCCCTCTCATCTGGAATAATCCACAAGAACACTTTATAGCTGCATCTTTCTCACTAAAGTCCACAGAATATGTAACCAACTTAGTGAACTCTTCCAAACTAATTTCATCCTCTACTAGATAGGTCTTTACTGTACTATCACTCTTATGTAATTTTGGATTCATATCGATGATGCCGGTAATTTGAAGTTGAACTTCCTTGAATTTAGCATTCGTGTACAAATCTTAGAACCTCTTCTCAATTGGAGATCTAGATATGCAGGGAATTGTGCCACTAAACAAGTGGAAGTCCGCGGCATTTTTATTCTCAATCTTTTTTTTCAGGGCATTCTCAAATTGGTCAACAAACTCTTTCAGGTTCATTTTAGTATGAACATACCCGTCAAAAAAGGCATTCATGCTCTCATTTCGTTGCGTTGTACTCATCCTAGCCCAAAAGTATTCTTTTAAGAATGCCGGAACCCAATACTCATGCTCAGCATATAAACTTTGTAACCACGCATTCTCATGCAAATTGTAGTTAACAATTAACTAATCCCAATACCTCTTAAACTCTTCAACACTTTGGGTGTCATACACACACTTCATTAACGCATTCTTCATCCTAGTTTAATAGGAACCATAAGAGTCAAGATTTTTGGAGACTTTCTTCAGGATATGCCATAGACAAAATCTATGTCGGGTATCTGGGAAAACAATAGCAATTGCATTTTTCATCGCTCTATCTTGATCCGTGATAATAGATTTTAGAGCTATGCCATCCATACACTACAACCAGGTCTTGAATAACCACACAAAGGTCTCCATATCCTCACTGAAAATCAAGCTTGCTCCCAACAAAATTGACTGTCCATAGTGGTTTACACCAACAAATGGTGTAAACGACATCCCATATCTATTCGTCAGGTATGTGGAGTCGAATGTGACCACATCACCGAAATATTGGTAGGTTACTCTACTACAGGGGTCTGTCCAAAAGACATTTTTTAACCTCTCATTATCATCTAAATCCATCAATGCAAAGAATCCAGGATTTTTGTACTGCATTCTACAGAAATACTTTCGAAGCGTACCAGCACCACTAACGTCAAGTCGTAGATGTCTTGCATTGTCAATGTAATTACGATAATCTTTTTCCAAAAATAGGAGGTTCTCGAATCCACCCGCTCCAATAACAAGAGATCTAAAACTCTTATTCATTTGGATACCAGACAAATCATTTGTTTCTAAGACTCTTTTTACGGAGTCACTTACTTCTCTATTACATCGAAATAAGCGGGATTCTTTAGACTGAAGCTGTAGTTATGGATATTATGAACTGTAGTCAACCGAAGCTTTCAATCAGATTTTAAGGCATTAATCTTTACCTTAGATTATGTCTTTCCTGTTGGGCGTGGGTTGGCGACAATGAAAGTCTTATTACGGGTCTTTGCACTACGAGCACAAGCAAGAGTGACATACCTAACCGTCTCATCTTCTTTCCTCTCAATCCTTTTTGTCATCACCCAAAACCTACATTTCTTAGCATATTGCTTATAATAACTCATTAAATCTTCAAAGGAATTAAACTCCATCCACGACTTTGGCTCCTCAATCATATCATCACCATCCATTTCAACATTCTGAAATGTTCCCACACTGCCATCCTCAGTTTTCTGTGGAAGTAGTCTATCCTCATTACTTTCTTCAACTCTAGAGGATGTACATGGTGCTTCAGTTTCCTCATCATCGAGTCTATTATCCTCTAAATCAACTATTCTGCTCGTAGCAAAGCTTGTATTCATTTCAACATTCAAAGGATATATGCTATGTGGAAATGGGTAACCCGCATTTTGCAAAAGCACAAAGAAATATGTAATTAAACTCCTGAATTGCAAAAACGAACTTATTAAAAATAAATAATAACATATAATCACCACTTGTATGTTGATTGAATATTTGTGTCCATCTGAATATGGTAAAAATCCAGGTGACCACACAGACACTTCTCCATAGTAACCATGCATGTGATTTTGGATGTTTAGACAATTTGATGGTATATCCTAACATGTTATGAGGATAAAATTATTGATGTATTTTGAAAATAAATATCAACTTACATTCCAATATTATTAATAGATTAAATTATATAACATACCGTGAATGAGAAATTTGAGTTAGATGGTGTTAGTGTGGATGGGTGTTCTTTACCGTTTCCCATGCTGAGAGGGAGCCAAAAGCGAACGCTAGATTTGAAGAGTAAAAATGCAAATAAGGGAGCTCAGATATATGGGCTATAGATATTCCTCTACACAAGTATAGAATGTATAGAAACAACTCAATAATTGGCAGTTTATGAGCAGGCCTATGACCATACAGATTCGTCATTGTCTATCATATATTATGCACTTGTTTACTTAATTTACAGCCAAATAGTGGTCTAAGCAGGAGAACTCATACTTAATCTATGATTGGTTTTTCTGCTTTTGAACAATACATACGAGATCTAAATCTTAATTTTTTTGAGTATGTTGAAATGATCATCTAAACAGGAGAACTCATAGACCTTTAGGATATTATTTGATGTAAATGCAAGAATGGGTTTCAATTACAAACATGGCCTACAAGACATAATACAATCCATCCAGCTAGAAAATTTGCAAAAACAAAATCTGAAAAATCGGAGGGACTCGTGAATAAATTAGGCAAGAATGTCACCAAAAATTGCTTTCTCACTCTCTCTTTTGCTCCCACTCTGGTTTTGCTTCTACCCATTCCGACACAGAACTAGACGCATGCAGAAAGACAATGATTTCAGGTGTCTATCAGGTCTATTGGTGGATGTGGGTTACTGTTGTTCTTTCAAGAGAAGATGAAGCTCACGACTTCAGGCCAAGATGAGAGGAGAAGATGAAGCTTGGGAGCTCGGGATTCTGCAACTCAGGAGAAGACGAAGCTTGGGCCAAAACTGTTGTTATCGATGAAGCAAGTTCGAGACGATCTTTGGGCCAAAATGAAGAGGAGAGAAGACAAAGCTCAGGTCGGGATTGTGCAACTTGAAAATGAGAGGAAAAGATGCGAAACTCGAGATTTTCATTTTATTTCCCGCTGCTTTGATTTTGTGATTTTTTCACTTTAATTATTATTTTTTAAATAAAGCAAATGACGTGGCCTGCGCCACGTGATCCTCGAGGTTGCGGCGGGGATGCACTCCTGTTGACTATAGAATTTTTGTTTCATAAAAGGCAAAAGACGAAAAAACCAAAAATCATCAGCGACCGGACCGCCATTGTAGTTCAACGAACCAACTAGAGTATAAAAAAGCACCGGCAATGTCGGTGTCGCCAATGATGGCGGCGGCGAAGCCCAAGGGCTCCCAATGGAGCTCCGAGAAAACGAACGCGAGGGTCTGGCTCTACTCGGCCCTGCTCACCCTGCAATATGGAGCTCAGCCTTTGATCTCCAAGCGCTTCATCGGGTACCTCCACTCATTTCTTCCTCCAATTCAATACGATTATCAATATGCTTCCATTTAGTAAATGGACGTTTCACAATTTCTCGGGTGGTTTATTGGCTGTTCACTCTTTATTGCTGTTTGAATTGTAGGCAATTAGTGGGAGTAGATCCTTGGAAATTTGGGTTTGTTTAAAATAATAGTTTTAGGCTTCGTTTTAGGGTTTAGGAAGTGGCTATGTGGTTTCTTTATTGGAGAAATCTCCTTGATTTTAGTCGCTTTTAATTTCTTCAAGATAATAACGCAAGATTTGTTTGGGTTTGGAAACTGATTTAGTTAGTTGAGAGTCTTAACAGATGAATTGACGATAGTATGCTTACAACAGCGGCGTAATTGAGTTCGTATGACACCAAAAAGTTGTTTAAACCTGATATAGTTTCATATGGTTTGGCAAGATTTAAGTATGATAACCCATCAATGTACCACCGCGGCTATACTAACATCATCATAGATTATTAATGCTTGCGTTCCATTATTTTGGAAATATTCACCTTGGTACAGCGAGAATATGAGAGGAGTGGGGTCTGGAGTGGTGGCTGCTACAAAGCAGTAGCGAAATTGGCTCAGAGCCATGCCTCAGGAAGTGGAAGTCACTACTTAAAATCACCCTCATCCCCCTTCTTGGGGCCAAAATTGATTCCAAATGAAAGAAAAAGAAACTAAGCTAAAAATACGAGTTATGCAGGGATTTGAGCTTTTGGCATAGTATTGGATGGATAAGATTAGCAAGGAGTTGAGAGGTGATTCGGTGGTTCAATTAAAAATATTGAAGTGACTGTTGGAAGCCTTGAAAGGGTATGCTTTTTTTTCTTCTTCTTCAAGACTGTTCTTAAGCTTGTGGAAGTTTTCTGATAATATAACTTGCCAAGTAATAAGGACCCTAGAGTTTCTATTCATGATATGTTTGATTCCTTTGCCATTTCTGCACACTTTCCGCTATTCATGCTCATATTCTAATCTTGTTCTTTTAATAACTCACGCACCTTTGAGGGATTGGATTGAATGTGTGACCTTCCCCAGTGCCATTTTGTCAAAAGACGTTAGCATAGTCTAATTTGGTTTTTCTTCGAAGTTCATGTTTTCAGATATGTACTGTTGTAGGATGCTAACACCTGTGATATCTATTTATTATCGTGCAGTTCTCTTTCTTATGGTCAAGCAAGCCTCTTTTTTTTTTTGAATAAGTAAGAAGAAATATATTAGATCAGGAAAAGGGCAAGGCCCGAGTACACTGGGGGTATACAGAAGTGCCTAGGTACAGAAAGCCACTTTTTAAACTTATCGAAAAGAAAGAAAGCCTCTTTTTAAAATCAGCACAAGATTTTATCATTTTGTTTTTGTCAGTGAGTAATTTTTGTAATTATCACTTGCAAAGAAGTACCTGTGTTACAGTTTTACATTAATAGGATTATGGACTAGTTGATTCCTCACCTTGCTGTGCAAAGGTTTAGTGCTTCTGAGGAATTGAGTCCTTTCTGCTCAATTTAGTCACTTCATGTCATAAAGAAGTGGTTGTTCATATGTGAACATATGAGGTGCAAGCCATTTTCTCATATGCAATTTTCTGCAGAAAAGAAGTTATTGTGACGTCATCTGTTTTGATGTGCGAGATAGCAAAGGTAATGTCTGGACTAGATATGAACTTCTTCTTCTTCCTCTCTGTTCTGATTCCATTTGAATTATTATTTTTGTTGTTTTTTCTAATTCCCTGACAAAGATACATGTATTAATAATTTTTTTAGGTAATATGTGCCTTAATTGTCATGGCAAAAGATGGCAGTTTAGAGAAAGTTTACAATGAGTGGACTTTGGTTGGTGCGTTGACTGCATCAGGACTTCCTGCTGCAATATATGCGCTGCAAAATAGTCTACTGCAGATTTCTTACAAGAATCTTGATTCGCTCACCTTCTCAATACTGAACCAGACAAAAATAATTTTCACTGCTTTGTTTACATACTTGATTTTGAGGTATGTTCCATGTCAGCATCTCTTGCAATGGTAACTCTGTTGGTTGGTCTTCATGTCAAAGCATAAAAACTTCTATGAAATATTATTAGTAGAAGCCGGAGCCTAAAATAGTGTTTTTGTTCATTTTGGCTGATGCTCTATTGTAATGCTGCATTTAATCAAAAGACTTAAGCAGAACTTGTAAATCACAGTCTGTTGTTAATACTCACTGCCCGCTTTACTATTATGGGGTCATATTTTACAGAAAGGTGCAAAATAATCAATATAATATTGATGTAAATAATGTACGGTAGTAGCCTATAGACACATTTGTTGACTGTGTAAGAATTCTTCAGCTACGATTTTATTTATTTCATGAGTATCCTGTAGAGATGAGAGTGTTTTCTTAATGGTTCTATGGTAAAAGTAATTGTTTGACTTTCCTTCAATGACTATGCCTTTCATTAGCAACATATAGGGGACATATAAAGTCAATAGCGCGATGGTCCAATGTCGATGGAGTTTTGCTTGTTCTTTGAAGGGAATGTTTACATTTGAAGTTCTATTGTACACGATTTTATTTCTGATCCACAAAATTGAAAAATTATCTTCTAGAGGCACTTTCATTTTTCCATTACATCAATTATTTGAGAGACAAGCCATGTTAGAAATGATTTTTTATTCTATGACAAAATGGATTACAAAAAAAGCATCCCGGCAACTCTGACCAGAAAATTAAGGATAATGTGTTTGGATAAGCTAGTGATGCAAAATTCGAGGTTGTGCATGACGATAACTTTAAGCCAAATTTTTGGGAACAAATTTGCAGGCAGAAGCAATCAATTCAACAAATTGGGGCCCTATTCTTGTTGATAGTTGCAGCTGTTCTTCTAAGCATAGGTGAAGGCTCTAGAAAAGGATCTAGAAGTGGTAGCTCTGATCAAATATTATTTTATGGAATCATTCCTGTATTGGTTGCTTCTTTACTCTCAGGACTGGCTTCTGCTTTATGTCAATGGGCTTCTCAGGTTAGCAAAGCATTTCTTTTTCTTTAAATATAGTAAGTAATTCCATAGTCTCTTCAATTTCCCTGTAATTAAATTGTCCTTTTATCACAGGTTAAGAAACACTCATCGTACTTGATGACTGTAGAAATGTCTTTTGTTGGAAGCCTGTGCTTGTTGATTAGTACCTCTAAGTCTCCAGATGGAGAAGCTATCAGACGACACGGATTCTTGTATGGTTGGACTCCTCTCACTTTGGTAATGATCATCTTGCTCTTGTAGAAAGCATTGCCAACCGATCTATAAGTATGATCTGGCCTTTCTATTGCTGGCAGTAAAAGTATAGGCCACTTAGTGAAGAAGTACCGTAACCATCTAAATAGTTTGTAGGACTCAAAAAGAGTTACATCATAAACTGTTACCCTCTTGCTTATAGCTATCATTTGAGGCAGAAAAATTTATATTTCCATTCTTTTCAATTATCATCCCCTCTCAATATCTGTATAACCATCAACATCAGATAGTTATGCTACTTAAAAAAAAAAAAACATCAGATAGTTATGCTTGTAGTGTTTGGACCAGACCTAAAATCATACTTGTCTGTTAATTGATTGTGAAAGTAAGCAATTCTTACGATTTGTGAAAATTTTTTGGCGGCAGCAGTAGGTAGTTAGAAATTTCAAGAAAGTGCATCAAGAAACATGATCTTGAAGGGATTTTTTTTGTTGTTTACTAGTTTAAGTTCATTAAGGAAAGAGGCACCAATGCCCGGGATATTCAATGATGTGGTGTGGGCATTGTGTGGATCCAAGTCGAAGAGGGTAGAAGTTTGAAACTCCTTTTGGGGAATTGTTGAGTATTCAGGGTGATGGCTAACAGAAAATAGTATGGGATTCAGAGGTTTTATTGTTGTTACAAGGCACTTCTTAATTATTCCCCCCCCCCCACCACAACAACAAAAGAGACCCAAAGAGATACAAAGCCCTTGAATCGGTATAGATATAGGTACTGATTTGCATTATATCCAGCCAAACAAATGATGATTTTCCTTTTGACACTGCAGTTGCTATTAGATATTATTGATGTGCATCAACTTCAGACCAATTTAATTGTTTTGTTTTATTTCAGATACCAGTTCTATCCAATGCCTTCGGTGGAATTCTTGTTGGGCTAGTTACAAGCCATGCCGGAGGTGTTAGAAAGGCAAGTTTGATCCTGTAAAAGTAAATAATGTTCAGCATGGAACCTGCAATGATAAGAAAAGTAGTGATTTAGATTTCTCATGCACGTCTTTAGCTTTCTATAATTTTATCACGAGTAGACTGGTTAAGTGAAAAAAAGGGGAAAAAAAAACAAAGAAAGGAAGGAAGAAAAAAGAAAAAAGAGTGAGACGTTTCTCCTAAATTAATCACCTTGCTCATACATCCTGTATGGGATCCACATGATTCATATTGACAAAATAGAAACGCCAAGTTACCCCGGATCTGCTGTGTTGTTGGCAGCTGAATTTATTGGCATAGCTCTATTATTTCAATGTAAATGAGGCTAGGAAATTATACTGTTGAATACTTCTTTCGGGACTAGGACTACTGGATCCTTGTTGTAAGGATTGAGATGCAGGGACTGATATAGTTGGTACACAGATCTATCTGATCAGTATAAATGTCTGTGGGAATTAACTGGGAGGATAGTTGCTTCTTTCTTAAACTATTCTTGGATTCTTCTCAACTTTCACTTATCTAGAAAACTATTTACCATTATATAAATGCTGCTAACTGTAAAAAGTATTCCAAACATGATTGCAGGGGTTTGTCATTGTTTCTGCACTTATTGCCACGGCTTTGCTGCAGTTCGCTTTTGAAGGGAAACCACCTTCATTTTTCTGTCTTGTGGCTCTGCCACTGGTGCTTTGTAGCATTTCAATATACCAGAAATACCCGTACCGAGTTAAAAAGAAGGAATCATAAATTGTCACCATGTTAGCACGAGGGAAGCTGTTTGATTAGCCCCTCAGCAATTGATAGGGTTTTTCTTAAGTGTTTCGTCAGGTACATTTATTTTTCCCTTTTTGAGAGAGTCAGGTACACTTAATGAAGGGAATTGAGAAGGCTTTCTATGATGCTTTCATCAAATCCGCAAGGATTTTGCTATTTTTATGACGTTCTTGAGCCGTGACAATCTTCTTCTAAGATGTTCAATTTCATTATACTGTGTAATAAGAAGAATAGCTGTATCAGTAAGGTAGCAAGAATAAATCAGATAAATCATAAATACATTTAGAATCCATAGAATTGTCGTGGTCTTAAACTTTGCACTAAAAGCTCTTGTTGTATCCTCAACTTCAAAGACTGTTAAAACTCTGCAAAAATCATTGTTTTCAGCAACAAAAATTATATTCGGTAATCATTCCGGGACACACTGGCGGTAACATGAGACGAAAGTTTTAGTCTAGTGAAAAGTAATTTGTATAATTTTAACGTGTACAATCTGTAATGGGAGCAGAAAGCAACTGCTGAGTTGGTTGGAAGAGAACGAAGAAAGGACAAAACGCAGCGTTGAGGATTGGTAAAATGGTGTGTTGGTTGAAGTTGAGGATTAGTAAACGGTGCATTGTCTTTAGATCGTTATAAATAAGGGTGAGAGGGATGATGGAAGGTATCTTGAAGTTGATTGTGAATGTAAACGGGAGGCTTGGATTTCCCTCGAGCTAAATCCACTTTCTTGATTCAATAAAACTCAAAGTCTTGTTCCTGCTCTGTCTTTACTTTCAAGTTACCCATAACAATTGGTATCGTAGAGATTGATCCTCTCATGGTGGAAGGGATGCGATCCACGGCACTGAAGGTACACCAGGAGAACAACCAGTGGCAGCAAGAGGCCATACAGATACAACTTGATGCTGTGGCGAGACCCCCTAGCCTTAAAAAAAAAATTATTATTTAAATTCAAATAAAATTTAAAAAATAATATTGATCTCAAAAAATTTTAAAACTTCTTAAAATCTTTTAAAAGTACGAAGATTCTCTTCTAATCCCATCTAAAATTCATGAGTCTTCTTAAAAGTACGAAAAATAAGTTTCTATATTTTCTTGAAGTTCATAATTTTTGCATCCAAAATATAATAATGACTATACATACATAAAAAAAATACCGAAAATATAACACCGAAAATCTAAAAACTTGAAAATATGAGTAAAAAAATATACAATCCAAAAAATATTTCTTTTAAATTGAATAAATATGAAATTAAAGTACGTCTATAATGTATTTTCTTATAATTATAAATAATTAAAAAAGTGTATAATATATACATACACATAGGCATAGGTGTAGATCAATATGGCCCCCTCAAAGTAGAGTTTCTGGTCCCGCCACTGACTTGATGGCCAACAACAAACAACTCAAACTCTTATAGACAGGTTAGACAAAATATATGATATGATCCGAGCTTTAATTGAACACCACCGTGTCATTTTTCTAGGGAAGTAACTCAAGAACCACGGTTAATAGTCCAAGAAGATGGGATTTTTTGTCTAAAGGGGGTGCGTCTAGAATTCCTCCATTTCGGTGGGAGTAATCTAACAAGGTAGGTTTTTAAGGTAACTCAATACTTTGAGTTTGATCAAACACCTCCAAATCAAAGGTTGTTGTTGATGGTCTCGTATCACATGGAGGGTGAGGCGTTGGTTTGGTACCAAGATGCGGCAAATGGGGGTCAATCCACTAGGTGGGAGTCATTTGTAAAAGCCTTGCAAATCAGGTTTGGAGCTCGAGGAAGGCATTGAGGACATCAATGGTTGTTGGTGATAATCAGTCTTTTGGGACTGGTGATGAAGTGGAAAGCAAGTTTTAGAAGAGTAGCGCTTAGAGCAAGAAGATTTTTTCCTCACAAATGGATGATAAAAGAAGGAAGAGATTGTATTACCACTGTGAAGAGAAGTAGAATCCAAGCCATGTTTCTAAGAATTCAAGAGTGTATCTCTTGCAAGTGGAAGATAATGTAGAACATGAGGAGTTAACTCAGGACAGTGGAGTTGATGAAGACATACAGAGGGAAGTATTGACTAAAACACATGAAGAGAACTTAGAAATTTCCATACATGTAATTTTCGATTCTCCGAGTGCTAATACAATGAGGTTGTTGGGGGTGATTAGACTACAATCTGTTGTAATCTTGGTGGATTTAGGGAGTACACATAACTCCTTAGATTCCTTAGAATTGCACAAGTTGCAAGGCTGAAAATTAATGAAACTACTAAGCTATAAGTGAAGGTGGCTAGTAGTTTCACTTGCAGCTTAGCAGTTTTTTCGCATTTACTGAGTATGAGCAAATGTGAGAAAATCACTCTTAAGGTTCAAAGAAATAAATTCCTTGTTTCCTTTCAAGTATTAATATTTGGTGGATGTGATATGGTTATTGGAATCTGGTGATTGAGAACACTTAGACTCGTTATTTGGGATTTCCTGAAAATGACTATGGAGTTTCAAGTATTAATAAAATGACTATGGTTATTGTAGGGATTATGCATTGATGACAGCTCCATAGAGGATGAAAATACTTTTTTTAAACCATCTTCTGTGGAAAAAAAAAAAAGGTTAGTTGTTGCAATTCATGCCTGAGGAAAAGGAAGAGCATATTGGTAGTAATCAGTAAGAAGTGGTGGGGTTACTTGAGGAGTTCAAGAGTGTATTTGAGGAGCCTACTAAGTTACCACCTTCAAGAGCTTGTGATCATCATATTATTCTTAAGAAGGGAACACACCTCATCTCAATAAGGCCCTATAGGTACCCACAATTGTAGAAAACTGATATAGAGAAGATAGTGTAGGAGCTTTTGCAGTCTAGGGCGATCAAGCCTAGTCAGAGTCTTTTTTCATCACCTGTGTTATTGGTCAAAAAGTTGATGGGAGTTGGGGGGAAATGTATTGACTACAGGGCTCTGAATTAAGAGACTAGTAAGCACAAGTTTTCGATCCCTGTGATAAATGAGCTACTAGATGTTATGTGGGGCTCAGATATTTTTCAAACTCGATATGAGGTCTGATTACTATCAAATTAGAGTGAGAGCCCAAGATGTTCCAAAAATGGCCTTTAGGACTCATGAGGGTCACTATAAATTTTTCGTGATGCCTTTTGGACTCACTAATGTTCCTGCCACTTTCCAAGGATTGATGAATGAGAATTTGAACTTTTTTTTTTAGGAAGTTTGTATTAGTTTTTTTTATGATATATTGGTGTATAACAGAAACATCATTGATAATTTGAAGCCTTTAAGGGAAGTTTTGGGGATTTTGAGACAACACAACTTATTTACCAAGAAGTCTAAATGTAGATTTATTGTGACTGCATTGACTATCTTGGACATTTAATATCAGAAAGTGGAGTCAAGACTGATCCAACCAAAATCTCATCTATGTTGGAATGAGCACTCCCAACTTATTTGAAGTTCTTAAGAGGATTTTTTGGGCTTACTGGGTATTACATGAAATTCATCAAGGATATGAGTTGATTGTAGCCCCTTTGACTTCCTTATTGAAGAAGAAATTATTTGAGTGGACTGAATTGATTACTGCAGCCTTTCTGGAGTTGAAGAAAGCTATTAGACAACCACTTGTGCTGAGGCTTCCTAACTCTTAAAAAGGTTTTACAATTGGGAGCCGGCTTGCCTCTAGTTGCAAAAGTAATGTGCATCTCCTGTTATAAAATTCAAGGGCTATTGTTGCATCTTTAAAAAAATGGGGAGGGGGGGGGGGTTCTACTGTTGTCTATTGGCAAGCCAAATCCCTTAATTTTTCCTCTTTTCTTTCCCTTTGTTGTAGCACTCATTTTGATCAAACCAAACCACAATTCTTTGTCTCAAAGTTCAACCATGTTGAGAATAAACTACCATCTTAATTTAGAGAGCCACATGTTGATTTTGTTGTTGTTGTTAATATTTGTTAGAATCTTACTACAAATAAATCTTAAAGAGACCAACGACAATATCCTTGTTTTTGTTATGTTATTTATGTGTTGATATATAAATATATTGTTTATTATAAATCTTAGAAAAAAAAATTATTAATGTCCTCTATACTGAAACTTGCAAAAATATAAATATTAAAAAAAAATTTGTCCTTCACGTTGCAATAACTTTACTCTCTTATGTGCCCAACACATTGCATCAACTATAATTGTTGCAACAAAAAAATAAAAATAAAATCATTTATTTA
The DNA here is from genome assembly GCA_029856935.1 of Cyclocarya paliurus. Classification (NCBI taxonomy): domain Eukaryota; kingdom Viridiplantae; phylum Streptophyta; class Magnoliopsida; order Fagales; family Juglandaceae; genus Cyclocarya; species Cyclocarya paliurus. Next base: position 11,377,112 of record CM056950.1, read on the forward strand.
ACCATTAAACATGCTAATAATAAAAAAAACTGTCTATTTACCCATTAAACATAGTAACTTGTATCAAAGATATTTATATATTTTTTAATATTTATAATAAATAATATATAAATATACAAACACAAATAACATAGCAAATGCAAGGACATTCTCAATGGTCTCTTTAAATTTATTTTTATTAAAATTGCAAGGACATTCTCAACATGGTTGGATTTTGCTTGCCAACATGCAATGTTTGCCATTAAAGTCTTAACATGAGATATCCTGTTACTTTGCAGCTGGAGGCAAGCCGGATCCTTACAATTGAATGTGATGCAAGTGGAGTAAGATTAGAGGTAATGTTGATGCAGGTGGGGCGCCCATTGCTTAGTTTAGTAAGGCACTCAAGGGTTAGGCCTTACTTCTTTCTACTTATGAGAAAGAGTTTTTGGCTTTACTTACTATTGTATAGAAGTGGCGACCATACTTGCTTGGACAATCATTCAAAACCAAGACTGACCAACAAGCATTGAAACTTTTGTTAGAGCAAAAAGTGGGAAATGAGGCCCAACAAAAATGGGTCACCAAGTTTATGAGGTATGACTTTTTTTATTATATAAAATATAAGAAGCGGAAAGAGAATAAGATAGCAGATGCCCTGTCAATGAAACTTGAAGAAGAGGAGGGAACATGACTAGTTGTAGTCCCATTCCCTACACCATTGTGGATTGAAGAGTTGAAATAAAATTACTCGCAGTTTCAAAGAATTCAAGAAATATACTCGAAGTTGCAGAATGGACAAGAGAGTGATAAGCATTACTCCATTCAACATGGTTGTTGCTTAGAAAAGGCAAGATGGTGGTGGTTCCAGGTTTCGATTTCCAAGACAAAATTTTACAACACATTCATCACAACTCATAAGCATGTCATGTGGGCCATCACAAGACCTTGAAGAGGGCTAAGATGGACTTTTATTGGGAAGGTATGCGTTGGGGTATTAAAAAGCTAGTAAAGGAGTGTGACATCTGCCAAACCACTAAGTATGAGGCTATATATAATGCTGGTTTGCTACAGCCATTGTCAGTTCCAAGTTGTCCATGAACTGATATGTCCATGAATTTTATGGAGGGTTTACCACTTTCACATGGATAGAGTGTGGTTTTTTCAATAATTGACAGATTTACAAAACATGCCCACTTATTTCCACCCTCTCATCCTTACACAGCTAGTAAGGTAACTTAAGTTTCTTTTATGGGGTGTTCAAGTTATATGGGATGCCGAGATCGGTGATTTTAGATAGAGATGTTGTGTTCATTATTGTATTCTGGAAGGAACTATTTCAATTGCAAGGCACCACATTAGTCTTTAGTTTTGCCTATCATCCACAAACAAATGAGCAAACTAAAGCTCTTAATAAATGCCTAGAAGGGTATCTAAGATGCTATATTGGAACCAAACCAAAAGATTGGAGTTTATGGTTCCTATGGTTGAGTGGTGTTACGACACTACAAATCATTCCTCCTCTGGAATATCTCCCTTTGAAGCATTTTACGGATATCCTCCACCAAGGCTACTTTTTTATGTTCCAGGGACCATTACAAATGAGGCTATTGACCAACAACTCAAAACAAGGGAGAAAATTATGACTTGTTGAGGGAGAACCAAGGCACAACAGAGAATGAAGTGGTTTACTAACCAGAAGAGGACTAAAAGGAGTTTTGAGGTACAAGATTGGGACTTTTTGAGGTTGTAACCTTTTAGGCAGAAGTCAGTTGTCTTACACCATAACCTGAAGTTGGCACGTTATGATGATCCTTTTAAAGTTTTAGTAAGGTTGGGAGCTATAGCATATAAGTTGGATTTACCAACTTCATCTAGAAGAAGTTGGGGTAGCAAATTTCACCAATACCAACTTTGTCACCAGTGGACCAAGATGGAACCATTCAACCTGAACCTAAGGCAATATTGGATAGAAGGATAAAGAAGGTGGGCAATCGGGCTATGACCGAAGTTTTAATTAAATGGAATGGTTCACCTCCAGAAGACAATTTATGAGAGTCCTTATGGAAGTTATGTGACATTTACCCTCACCTTGTGGGCAAGGTTATGTGAAGGAGGGGGGGGGGAGGGTGTTTCTGTAGCCTTATGGTCAAGGCTTTTTCAAGAGGGAGTGAATGTTATGGGCGCATAATTAACTATTAAGTTAGTTGGGAGAAGAAGAAAAAAAGGCAAAACGCATTGTTGAGGATTAGTAAAATGGTTCGTTTGAGAATTAACAAACGGTATGTTGAAGGATTTAATGCAATGGTGCATTTTGTTTAGATTGTTAAAATGCAGCATTTAAGTCATTCTTCTAATTATCTTGTTGTATAAATAAAGGCGGGAGGGATTATGGAAAGTATTGGGAAGTTGATTGTGAATGTACATGGGAGGCTTGTGTTAACATCTTGTTTCGTACGTCTTGGGTTTGGTTCTGAAAACTCGAGTCTGGGTTTTTATACCTGCACATAAACGAAAGTAAGCTTGGTGGCATTCGAGGAGACTCCCATGCCAAAGTCAATTGATCTTCTTAGTAAGTTGTGTGGAGTGCGGAAGTTTCAGAGAGAGTCCTTTGTACCTGGGGGTCAGTTTTTATATGAGCCTGTTAGGTGGACATCTCGTTCCCCTCTGTCAAGGAGTTCGCATCATTCTTGCTGCAGTTTTTCAGGATCGTTTAATGCGGTGTGGAGCCTGGGGTGGCACCATCAATGAGGTGTGGGGGCCAGGGGATAACGCTATTAATGCGGCGTGACTCCCCGAGTGGCGCCTTATTGGTAGATGATATGCACTGCATTCTCCCATACCCTCTGTTAGGGGATCAAGGGCCGCCTGCGTTTCCCATCCACCTGTCGGCACAGGTTCTCGAGTGCTAGGAGTCATTGGGAGTGCTAGGGGTGGCAAGTCTCATCTGTCCTTATCAATTGTCTCTCCTGCGTGAGGGTTTGCCTCTCGAATTGGTGTAGTTCGTGGATTGGATATATGTGACGCATGGGTCAGGATGAGCCTCTCATGGTTCTTCGTGGGCCTGTCTCACGGGCCGGTGGGAGGGAAAATCCCCTCACAGCTTGGATTTTCCTCGAACTAAATCTGATGCAATAAAATTCAAATCTTCTTCTATCTGAATTCTTGTTCTGTTTCTTTACTTTCTAGAATCAGTTCTGCTAAAGTACCCGACTGGGGTACCTTTTGTGGAATCGGCTCGAGCCGATATGAAAAAAAAAAAAAAAAAACAAAACAGAGTTGAAAGAAAACGGAACTCAATTTCAAGTTTCAACATGTCGAATTTGTTTCAAACTAGCGCCAAAAACATCAAGAAATTGAATCTAGTGTTGTCGATGAAGGAATTTTAACTTCCCGAGCCCACCCCCTCGTGACTTTGACCCCATCCCCAACCTCGCGCGACATCGACCCCATCCCAGATCCAGACGCTGTGCCGTCGAACATCCAGCTGTATTTGGTCGATTTCTGTGTTAGAGAGAGTGCCATCGTGGGTAGACCAGCCGATGGTCGATTTCTGTGTTAGAGAGAGTGCCATCGTGGGTAGACCAAATCTCTTTGAACATGTTTTTCCTTCCATTTTCCTTCTATTTTTCAATATCTTCTATTTTTATATTTTTCTAAATCCGACTTTATTTGCTAATTTTGGGCATGACTAGTTGAATCTATATCATTTTGATTGTGTAAAGATTCTTTCTTTTTTCAAAGCATCATACACAGATTCTTCACATTTCTTAACTTGTAGTTGAGAATGATTTAGAACTCTCAATCCAAACAACCAATCAAATGTGTAGAATTTTTTTTTTCAAAGCATCATACACAGATTCTTCACATCTCCTAACTTGTAGTTGAGAATGATTTAAAACTCTCAATCCAAACAGCCAATCAAATGTGCAGATTTTCTATTTCAAAGCGAGGCTACAGAGAGTGTTTTAATCTACGTTTTTCTCTTCCTGGGTTTGTTTTGCTTTCCTGAGTTTTTGACCAAGTAATGGCTGGGACTAAAGTGTTTGCAAAGATTCATAACAGATACTAGGTGCTTAAAAGTTGGTGATATAAATTAGTTTTGATTTTAAAATTAGAAAATGCAATAAGTTTGAGCCTCGTTTGTGAGTCTAGACTAAAATATACTAATTGCAATTATACTCCCTGTGATTAATCATATGATGGTTGAAAGAAAAGGGTGAGTGAATCATAGGACATCTTGAGTTCTTTACACTTGAGTTCTTTATATTGAAGTTGAATTTTTTTTTCTTTTCCCCCGAGCGGGGGCCTTGTTCCCACTGCAGTTGTTTTTTCCACTGAAGTTGCAAGCAAAAATCCGAAAGTTCACATTAAAGTGAGAGGGGAGCAAGCTTTTTTGAGTATGGACTGTAAAGTAAAATAAAAGGAAGAGCTTGTTTTTTTTTTTTAGCAAAAATTTTTTGTGATGTTTTGCACGTACATCAAGTGCATTTGAGCTAAGTGTATAAATATTTCATATTGATTTGGAGGTTTATGATCTGGTCTTGGATTCATGGAATCATGGTATTCCATAAATTATTTTGTTTCTTAATGGAGGCATAGGAAAGTTTAGTTTAGTTTAGAGTTTTTCATTCAGGATGGACTACTTGTAGGGACAGTTTTAATTCCTCTTGTGAAATCATGCAGTTCATCCCCGATACAGCATGAGAAAAGGAGAAGAACACCCATCTCCGCTAACACCATCGAGCTCAATTTCTCCAATCACGGTATGTTATATTTTTTTTCCATCCAAATTTGTAGGACTGTGTTGAGTTTAGTGTCATTGATTCTTTGTTCAGGATGCTTGTTACCCAACTCCTCTTATGACTACAAGCTTCGCTTCGAGCAGAAGAGTTGATATAGAGGAACCACTTGACTGTAGGCACAGTGATATTCCATGTACTTCTTCTAGAGTTGAAGAAAGCAAAGACGATACACCACATTTACGGGAAACTGGGGATGGCATTGTTGGAACATCTGAGTTAGAGGAAGAGGTTGATGGTGATACGATTGAGGAGCGAAATTCGGGGATAAAGTTTAATTCTTTTGAAGAATTAATGAATTATTATAAGCAGTATGCGAAGAAATGTGGATTTGGGTGATGACAAGAAGGACTGAGAATGGGGATGATGAGATAATTCGGTATGTCACCCTTGGTTGTGCACGTGGTGGGAATGCCCGGAATAAACATTGAATGTGGCCAGACCACGTCCGACAGGAAAGAAAAAATGTAAGGCAAAGATTAATACCTTACAAGTTGATGGAAAGTTTCGATTGACAACAATTCATAATATCCATAACCACGGTCTCAGTCCAAATAAATCTCATTTCTTTCGATGTAATAGAGAAGTGAGTGACTCCATATAAAGAGTCTTAGATATCAATGATCAGGTTGGGATCCGAATGAATAAGAGTTTCGGCTCTCTCGTCATTAGTGCTGGTGGATTTGAGAATTTTCCATTTTTGAAAAAAGATTGTCAAAATTATATCGACAAGCCAAGACATCTACGACTTGAGAAATGTGGTGCTGGAGCACTTCAAGAGTATTTTTGTAGGATGCAGTACAAAAATTTTAATTTTTTTGCACTTATGGATTTGGATGATGATGGGAGGTTAAAAAATGTCTTCTGGGCGGACCCCGTAGCAGGGCAGCCTACCAATATTTCGATGATGTGGTCACCTTCGACACTACATACCTGACGAATATATATGTGATACCATTCACACCATTTGTTGGTGTAAACCACCATGGGCAGTCAATTCTGTTGGGAGCAGGATTGATTTCTAGTGAGGATACAGAGACATTTGTGTGATTATTTCAGACATGGTTGAAGTGTATAGATGGTATACCTTCGAAAGCTATTATCACCGATCAGGACAGAGCGATGAAAATTGCAATTACTATTGTATTTCCAGAAAGCCGACATCGACTTTGTTTGTGGCACATATTGAAAAAAGTCTCCGAAAAGCTCTCCCATATGCTTCATACAAAAGTGGGATGAAAAATGCACTGATAAAATGTGTGTATGATTCTCAAACTGTTGATGAGTTTGAGAAATCTTGGGATCAATTAATCACCACTTACAACTTGCATGAGAATGGCTGGCTAAAAAGTTTATACATTGAGCGTGAGCATTGGGTGCCTGCATTTTTGAAAGAGTGTTTTTGGACTGGAATGAGTACAATGCAGCATAGCGAAAGCAGGAATGCTTTTTTCGATGGTTATATCCATGCGAAAACAAACTTAAAAGAGTTTGTCGACTAGTTTGATAGTGCCTTGAAAAAAAAAATTGAGAATGAAAATACCGTGGACTTCCACTCATTTAGCATTACCATTCCATGCATATCTAGATCTCCAATCGAAAAAAGATTTCAAGAGTTATACACAAATGCTAAATTTAGGGAAGTTCAGCAACAACTTACTGGCATTATCGACCTGGATCCAAAGTTACTTAAGAGGAATGGTGCAGTAAAAACCTATATGGTAGAGGATGAAGTTTGTGTGGATGAGTTCAGTAAGTTGGTTAAGTTCCTTGTGGACTTTAGTGAGGAAGATGCAAATGCGAAGTGTTCGTGTGGTTTATTTCAGATGAGGGGTATTTTGTGTAGGCACATTTTGGCCGTATTTAAATGTAACAAGATAAAAGCACTGTCAGAGAAGTACATTTTAGACCGATGGAGGAAGGACATCAAAAGGAGATACACTTTAATCTATAGCAGCTATGACGGAGGGAATCAGTGGCCGAATGCTAGTAGATATTCAAGTCTATTGAAAATCTGTTATAAAATGATTACTCATGCAGCAGGTTCAAAAAAACATACTGAGGATGCCACACAAAAGTTATATGCTATGATTGACTTATATAGTGAGAATCAAGAACCCCTATCCATGACCCTCATTGGTTCCAATGTTGGTTGTATGACAAATGACGACAACGACAGTGGGTAGTTCAAAGCAAGTACTCAGTCCAGTAGTTGTCAGAGGGAAAGGCAGACCCCCATCTCTGAGGAGAGCATCCAGGATAGAGAAAGAAATGCGGAAAGTTAAAGGAAAGACGAAGAATACACCAGTAAACCGAAAACGTAAACAGGTGCACATACAACAATTTTAGTTATCAAAAATGCTACTTGCACATACATGTTTAGGCCGGTTATTTTATTAATGCAAAATCTAATGACCAATGCTACTTGTTTATTAGAGAGATGGAGGAGATACATCAGTGTCGAACACGTGCAGAAATTTATTTGGCCCATCAGAGATAGATATATCTAATGTTTGTTACATGGAAGTATATTATTATTTTTTTATATTTATGTAAATGTTCTTATATTTATTTATTGATTTTTTCTTCACTAGCATGTTCAAGACAGATCAACTAATGTCATTAGTGGAGTCTAGCTCCAAGAAACAGTGGTTGGGAGTCAAGAAAGTGTAAGATTTCTGCACTTTTTAGATGAAAATAGTAACATTTACATGTGACTAATATTTGCAAATTAATCCTTACAGATGCAATTTGGGTTGGATGGATCACAACCGGTGCTATTTGGATTGGATGGATCACAACTGGTTCAACAGTGGTTGGGTGGCCCAGAGAACTAATTTACATAAATGGTGCATATATGGTTTTTGTGGTTGGGGTATTTATACCTTTTTGTTGAAATTAACTTGGATATGGGGCTGAGCCATGTAATCACATTTGGGAGTAGTTGATTTTTTGTAATCATTTTTTTGTAAAATGGAAATTGGATGGAATTCAGTTTATATGCAAAAGTATTCTCAATTATATGCAAAATTGTTTTACTTGAAAGTGCCTTCAATTACGTGTGGATGAGTTCGGTGATGACAACATACTAGGCAGATTAATTGCATCCAATACACCAGGTGGTGCATTATAGTTTGGTGGTCTAAGTGCCTTTAGGTGGTGCTAGTGAGTTCGGTGATGACAACATACTGGGCAGATCTGTCCAAGTGCCTTCAGGTAGTGTGTTCGGCCACCTGGGTGAAATCTACCATTCCATGCAATTAAATTCACACGTCTCATCCTATGATATTTTTCTAAAATCTTATTTAAAAAGGTTTTTAAATTTAAATAGCTAGAAATGATTTAATATTTGTAATGTAAATAGTTATATAAATATTGGTTTCTGCACTTTTTGAACCACAAGCATGCATATAAAAATATAAAATAAAAATAAGAATGTGCCTTCAAAGCAAATAAGGTAGATTCATCCAGTTTCTTCCACAAGTGATTTAACATAAAAATAAAAATAAAGTTCTGACTAACACTTCAAAAATATTATGTTAGTCTTAAACTACAAAAAAGTTCTTTACAGATTTATAATATCACCAACATATAAACAAGTTACATACACATAGCAACTAACTTCTAACATTAATTCTAAGTCACTTATAGACAAGACAAGTAACATGTTACGACAAATGCAAAAGCCCAATACACTCGGAGAAGTGTGCATGAACGTCTTATTTCAGCTTCGCGTACAACAAGCGCCATCTCCTTGTTCACTACCTCATTTCTATCGGATAGCGCCATCTCTCTCATCTCGATCTCATCCACTCTCTTATGGAGATCAATCTTGCTCCTTTCAATATCATCAAGTATCTTCTCCAGCTCTTTCTTGGTTCTTAACATTTCATTGTGAATTTCTCGAACATCGGACTTTCTGTATTGATCCCCATCTACCCACTTGAAATATTTACAATATGGCAATCCCTAATCATTTTAAACATATTTTGAAACATGTTAGATGCACATAATATTAAATGTAATGTTAAACATGAATGTTGTTACCTTTGTGTTGTACTTAGCACAACCTAAGAAGGGTCGTCCTGAATTTCTTGTTATAGATGAGTATCTCAGTTGGGCTTCAAATTCACAGAAGCATAATGGTTGACCCATATGTTGTTTACCAACAGATGAAGAAGAGTCTGTGGTGGATGATGACATATTCTTAAATTTAATCCAATAGAGTTTTCAGAAAATAGAACAAAAATGTGCTGAATAATAATGACAGCAGATTGCAACAATGTTTAATATTGACAGATAAAATTGAGATTCTATTGACACCTTAAGACCAATATATCATTTTTTTTTTTTTTTGTTCTCTCTTCTCTTAGGAACACTCCCATCAAATAAAAGAGGATGCTGGTGGATAGTGGTTCCTGTTCTGTGTTTATGTTTGCACTCGGGACACCTCAGAAAAACAAAGACCCATGTATATAGACCCAGATCTATACCAAGGAAGCATGGCATGGTTTATCATTTCCATACTCGATCTTTATCATGAAGTAGTGTTTTTTGCTAACAAGTCAACAACGTGTACTTAGATCAATTAATCATGTACATGAGCGTTGCTGGGAAAACAAACATGAATACAAAACAAATAGAGAAACTATATATTGTATACATTGAAATAAAGTAGAACAGATCAGAAAATATTATAGGATTGGACCAATATCTCATGTAAATGACTCATGTTATATATATTAGCTATAATAGTTGACGATTATAAGAAATATTTTTATTTCATGAACAATCAAGAACAAAAAAAAAAAAAAAAAGTATATGCCGATACAAGTTAGGGTTAGGGAGCTGATTTCGAATCTAAACGAATTTCGAAATTAGGTGTAATTTTGAATCTGAATAAAGTGCTATTTTGAATCTAAAAGAATTTCAAATCAAACATTAGGGTTAGGGTTAGGGTTTCTAGTTTATTCGAAATCATGTGTATATACCAAAATCGAAATCGAAATCGATTGTTTAAGAAACACTAACAACCGAGAGATTAGGTTTAGGGCAAGAAGATGAGATCAAGAAGATGAGAACTGAAAGTACCTCCCTTCGTGTTTCGTCTTCCTGCACGTCAGTGGGGAAGCTTGTTTCAGCCGAAGGAGATGAACACTCATCGTACCTCCCTGGAAAAATCTTCGTAGCTAACTTGGGAAGCTTGCTGTGTTCGGTGCGGGGTTCCATGGCCGTCCTCCCAGCTGAGGTGAGACTGAGGTGCTCTGTGGGGTGTGGGGTGAGCTCAGGGTTTGATTTCGAATGTAAACTATTTACTATGGAATCGTCTCATCCCTTTGTAATTTCATCTCTTTGTTCGATCCGTTTCATTAAACGCACAATTTCAATAAAACGGTGCGTTTGCACCGTTTCATTAAACTACAATGACCACGGGTACGCGTGCCGTGTGCAAGTAGCATTTTTGTTCTAGAATACCCATAACACAATCCTCGTTTAATTGTAAAAAAGACAACTGAATCGTGGCGGTAATGCTGAGTATGAGCTAAGGCCAGAACAATCCAATCCCTCCATCTTCTTGTGGGGTAAACAAATCAACAATTGCTCCTCATCACTCTGTGACTCCTACACACCTTTCGCTGTCTTGCAGATACTCTCGAGTTCGACCCGCACTCCCCCTCGCACGAAGACCACAACATAGAAAACAAAAGGAAGGAGAAGAGAAAAGAGAGCATGGGAAGCTGATTGCGAAGACGAGTGGTACACATGGTGAACCTCCCAATCAAGCTGCTGATGCCCAGCACTTTCACGAACATCAAGGAGATCGCTCTTAAGACCATCCCTTCCGCTTCCTAGAAACCAAGCGCGTCCTCGATTCCCTCCACGGCTTCCAGGTCGAGAAGTTTCAAACCCTCAAAATGGAGCGCAACAGGAAGAAGAAGCGTGGCGGCCTATTGGTCGCAAAACCCGACTACAAAAAGGCATACGTGACTCTGAGAAACCCTCTCTAGAGCCAGATGAACAAGCAATCCAAGTCGAGCGTGGTGGAGAAGGCTAGGGTCAAGAAGGTAGGGGACAGAGTCGACAATCGCCAGCATGGCAAAATGGCGAAATTTCCGTGGAGCAATATGAGGTTTGCTGGTGAAGAAGTAGACTTAATATGAAAGGTCATATTTTTACTTTTTTTTTGTTCTGTTGAGATTAGTGAGCAATGGGATGTTGGGTGTCTAATGCCTTTTGGTTTGTGAACCGTTTGATGCATTAAAATAAGTTAGTTGTTTGAGAGGAAAGAAGAATTAAAGAATCCTTTAGATGGAAAGTGGATTGTGGAGATTTAAGATTTTGATGAAGAGAATTCTGTGATCGATATTGGAGCTCCATTGTCGAAAAATGCATGATTGGCGCTTCTCTAAGAATTTTTGCTTACCGACTATGCATGGTATGTAGTTTTTAAGTGTGGTCGAGCAAACCAATTTGCTTGATATGTAAACAGTCATGTATGATTTTCACAAAATTGTGCCGCATAGAATGATGTCTGTCATTAGACTGTAGATCATTAGACTGTAGGTTCTATGAAAATGCCATAAATCTAGAATTAGCATATGACCAGAAATACAATCTTCTAGAATTAGATTTTGACGACGTATAACTTGTGGAAACAGAGGGTGATCATAGTAGATTAGTTCTGCATGTGTAAGAAAAGTGGTGAGACTGTGGATCATCTTCTACTGCATTGTAAGATTGCTAGAGCGTTATGAGATGATGTGTTCTGCAGATTAGAGCTAAATTGGGTTATGCACGCCACAGTGGTTGCACATTTGGCCAGTTGGACAAATCTAGGAGGTATTCCCCAAATTACAGCCGTGTGGAAGATGGTTCCTATCTATAATTCTGTTGTGCTTATGGCAGAAGTGAAATGACCAGGTGTTTGAAGACAAGGAGCACTCATTAGAGGAACTTAGATCTCTTTTTATTATAACTTTATATGCATGGGCCATAACGGTAGATTTTAATGGCCTTAGTGTTCATGACTTTCTTGTTTCTATTTCTTCTTCTTAAATAGGTTTTACCTCTTGTATACCATATTGTTTCTTATTAATACTGTCCTTTACTTAAAAAAAAAAAAAGAAGAAGATGAAAAATACGATCTTCTATTCTTCATCGCTAACTGATACAAATTCTATGTGCATCTGCTATATTTTTTGAGCTTGGACTATAAGGCAGATTGTCATATTTCTCTGCATGATCCTCTGAAGGCTTTTTGATGGACTTAGCATTTATGGTACAGGGTGTTTGTTCCGATGGTAAGTCAATTAGGAAATGGATGACCTTCGTCTGAAGTGGTTGGGTATCTGCTTTCCAGCTCCAGTTTCTTTCCCTTCCACTTTAGTATGGAAAGAGTTCTTGATCTTCCCCCAGCTGAAACTCCATCGGAATATGTTCGTTTGCTTGTTCCCTAGCTTTTTTCATACTCCCGTTGTAACTCAGAGTAGTCATTCTGCAGCTCTGCCATATTCATCTTAACAGCTTCAAGCTCTGTCTTGAGCGTCTTTATCTCTGCGTCTGTAGATGACTGGTTTCCCTCCTTTTCGGAGATATAGCCGCTTGGTGCTGGCTCCTTCTCTTGCATTACTGCCCTCATCTTTACTTGCTCTGAAAACAGCACCTGCACGATTCATCTTTATTACTAGGGAGAAATGTTAAATTTGATATGCATCACACTGGTATGCACTGTGCTCATGGGTTTTATGTAGATTGAGTGTATGTATTGCTATTGCTTGGCTGAACGACTACGAGCTTTTTTTGAGTGCATCTTTTATATGTACCACATCGGCAGGGGCTGTGCTCCTGAGGTTTCTGCAATATTGCTATTTATCTAAGCGTCCTTTATATTACTTGTCTCTGTGACTTATTGCTGGAATTACTTTGTCAGAATGATAACATTGGAGCCCGGTAATCACTCTATCCAATATTATTTATAAAATATCTGGTCTCTTCCTTCTATTGTTAGTTGAAATAATTTCTTTAAAACCAAATATTTAAACTTTGCAGGATATGAAAGACTGGCTGTTATGCCCTATAAAAGACCTATGAAGGTTATGGAAGATGAGGCTCTAGAATTCTTGAAAATAATACCTGGACAACGGTTCGTAGAGGTAATCGATCATTGTGTGCAGCATGCATGCATGCGTCAAAAGACAGTTTCTCACAGTTCATTATTTTGCAGAGTCTTCTACGGTCATGCTCAGATAGTGAAGGATGAGTCTGAAATGTAGATTACATCGTAGAGTTTAGAAAAGAAATATTACTTTCACCCCTTCCCCAGAAGGAAGAATATTATATTATACAGGAAAAAGAATGAGAAAAAGTTAACAGGTAACCTTGAGGTAGGTGTCAATGGCCCTGTAGAGACCATCATGGCATGGTCGAGCATTTTCTGGTAGTGATTCAGCTAAAACCTGAAACTTAGTGATAGAGAGGTTTGGGTCTCTTGCAATCTCAGCTATGTAATTATCTAAGATCTTACTAATATTGCATTTTCTAGACTTCTGTTGCTGTTGCTGCTGTTCTTGCATCAAAAAATAATCCACTATCCTTTGCACAACATCTATATCATGCATTGTGCATTGTTCCGAACTGCACCAACCATTGATGAAAATTAAGAAGTATTTTTTTTATTTTACTTATAAAAAAATTAACTAGTATTGTTAATTTGATGGATTATGATTAGGTTTTTCTGGACTATAATGCCAAATCATACAATGTAAGAAGAAAAGAGTACGCAATCACTCACCTCACCAGTTCGCCTTGAATGGAATTTTTATAACTAGGGACCAGAAGATCGTTCACATTGGCATCTTCCAACATCATCCCGAGTCTCTTTTCCAGCTCTGAAATCAATGCTGGTGTTGCAGAATATACCATTGCCATCTTTAACATCTTGAACAGGAACTTGCATGAAACAGCTTCTTGTTGAGGAGGAAGTATGCTTACTAGGCTTTCAATAATTTTTTTTGGCTCCTTACTGTTTCTACTGCCCCCTTCTTCCATCCCACTATAGACACTAAACGGCAGCTCGTTCTTTCCATGCCCATAACCTCTTAGTCCTCCTAACTCCATGTCCATACCTGACAACCATCTATCTGCATAGTGCATGATACATTTACCTATGATCTCTGGTTTTGTTCCCCTTGACCTTATTGCAGCTATAATCTTTATGAAATGATCCATGTGAAGGGTAGCAACATCATCAAACCACCAGCCTTCTTCAATAAGTTCATCTCCTGTTGTTAAGATTTGTCTAGAAGCCTTCCAAGCTATTGAGTCACAGCATCTTCTGACTATCTGGAGATTTTCAGCCCATGGAGATAGAGTTTCACTGGATTTTAGAACAGTAATGGTGTCTTTCCAAGAGGAAAGGACTACAAATGTGAGGAAAGCTTCTGTCTTGGTGATGAGATTTCCATCTTCAAACTCTTCCGTCATCTCTAGAAATTCTGATGCACATCTTAGTGGAGCAATGTTATTGGAATTAAAGTCTACTGGGAGACCATAACAAAACTTTAGAACAAATTCGAATGTTTCTGACCCTCCTGGGAAGTTTTCAAGCCTGACGTTGTACCCCGAATTTAAGATTGAAGGTTGAAGTTCTAATTGGTGTATGTAGCCACATTTTGACACCAAGGGATACTGTTTCAGGATAAAACAGTTAATATATCTGGGTATGGGATGGGGTACCTTACCCTTTATGCATTCCGATTGAAATGATTTAGAGCTATATAAAAAGAAGTTTTAAACGATGATCCAAGAGGGAGGACCGAGACAAGAACACTCACCAGTAACAAAAGACGACTATGATTGACCTATCTCGCTTGTTTTTACAATTCATCTCATTTAATTATTAAATTTTTTTAAAATTTTTATACAAAATAAAATAAATAATTTAATTTTTTTAAATTTTAAAATAAAAATAATATTAAAATATATATTCTAATAACATTTTATTAATTTTCATCTCAACTCATCTCATCTGAAAAAACAAACGAGATTAATTGTTTTGGCTTATTCCTTTTTAAAACAGAACTTATTTTTCACGAAAATCTATCAAAAAATTATTCAACCATGCGACTCTTGCACGATTATATGCATCATATATATGATCCTAGTCAATACAATTAATTTCTCTAATTAATGAACAAATTAGATCGAGTGCAAAGTGGTGTCTCAACGTGCATGAGCCTGATATGTATTCACCTTTGATATATATTTGCTTTTGAAAGGTCAGGATTGTAGCTTTCATTTAGCTAGCTTGCCAATAAGGAAAAAAAGAGTTCTCTGGACTTTAGAAATTGAGTGATGTACTTAGTCTTGTTCATATTACCTTGTGAACATTAAAGGTGATTCCCTGAACTTGGACTGATAAATCTGTTGGCATTGGTGAAGGAACAAACCTGAAAAGAAGATAGCACGGGAAACAGAGATGTGAAGCGGTTCAAACCACAAAAGAATTGTAGGAAAAATAAGCAACAAACTTGATATGCCTGAGAAATCCTATATCAGCTTAAACACTCCATAGGAACAACGAGCTTTGTCTTTCTTATGAGAAACTGGATTTTATTACCAATCACGAACTAGGTATTATATTACCACGAGACTTCTTTCTCTTGAAAGCTATTAGCTGTAGCGTTGAGTTTGCTGCAGCCACCGGCACTGGGAATTACGATGCTTTGGTCGTCAACTTGGTCGTTGCCATCAGAATCACTGCCAGGGCATGGTGGTCGAGAGACTGGAGCCACTTGAGGAGACTTCTTCATGGTGATTCTGATCTGGCTGGAGAGGTACCTGTTTTGAGTGACAAGAGATATATAGGTAAAATAATAAGGCAATGGAGAATGTGGGGTATGCTCCAAATAAATGCCTGAGAAATTAGTATGTGGTTGGAATAGGCTGGTGTGGATTGTTCATTTTTTTCCTTGGATGTGTACCAACTGTCACGAAATTCGATTATGACATTAGGGATGAATTAGGTCAGTGTCAGTGAAATACTGAGAATGTTGGGTTCATGTTCATTTTGAGCCACAAAATTAAACTTGGGCTGAGATCAATAGATAGATGGTTGTGTGGTTGAGACAAAGTAGCATGTAGATATGTTAACTTAATTGTGGGTCTCTTGTGACAGAAAAAATGCATAAACATTGATGTTACATTTACATCTGTTGAAATTTTAGAGGTTGAATCCATTATCCATATGATATTCGTATTTATCAATCAGATTTTTTCGAGTCCTTGTATGAAATGGACAGGAGCCTGGTACCCCATTTCTTCCCCATGAATAATGTTGACAGCTGAGGACAGGTTGTTCTACATATAGAAGGATTCACACTTCTGTGCTGCCATGGATTGATTCCGCTACCTTGCATTACATATTCATGCACGAGTTGGTGTAAAATAGACACAAGCAATCTATTTGATGGGTCAAACTCCTTCATGTCTAGCTAGGAAAAAGGTACGTGCCAACCATGCCATTGATACAATCAAGCAACTTAATCTTGTTTGTTTTCACAATTTATCTTAATTCATCTAATTATTACAACTTTATCAAATTTCACATAAAATAAAATAAACAATTCAACTTTTTCAAATCTCAAAATAAAAATAATATTAAAAAAATATATTTTAACAATATTTTATTTAACTTTTTAACTTTAATCTCAACTTATCTCATTTCATTTTATTTATAAAAAGAAATGAGGCCTTTGCCTCAAGGGAGAGCTTAAGTGAAAAATTAAAATTTCACTTATAAATTTAAAATTTATAAGCATCTTGCAATAACCTAGAAATTTAAAATTTCACTTATAATACATATCTATATATTCGACGAGTTACACATTGCATATCAAATTATCAAAATTAACACGTCTCGCCTTCAATTTTCAGATTATCAAAAGTTGACACTTACCATCCTTGTGAACAAAAAAAAAGTGACATAACATAATCTCAATAATCAAAGCTTAATGAAGTGTAAAGTGTTGGTGTTGTGGGCGTGCTTCATAGCCACCACTTCACGATCACCTGCAACTAAAGAATAGGCGGCTGGGGGGTTTGATGAAACGCCTCCGATGCTTAAGTTAGTGACTAGAATAATAATCGTGTAACTCTCAAGAATTGGATCCCTTTGATGTACCTAGGTTTTCTCTTTATATAGAATTCCCTGACCTACTTTTGTGATAATAGCTATCCACCATTCAAATTCAAATCTGGATATGGGGGTTTATCCCTTAGACTCAAATAATAACCGTTTTTATCCTTTGCTACCGTTGAGTGGTTACTTAGCCGGTATTGACAGGATGATCGGGCTTTCCAAATGTTATTGGACTTTTCGGTAATGCATGTGTCACACTTTAGACTAGGATTAAGGTCCATGCCCATGTGTGGACTAATCGGCCGGGATGTCCCTCCCAATCGGTGTTTGATAGTTTAAAGATGTAGCACATCATTTTGATAGCTTGAAGGGCAAAGTGCAAAATGCTTTGATGCATATATATCAATTGAAAATTTCTATTTATAAACCAGTGTTGATAGCACATCTAATAAAATGCTTATATGGTATAATTTGATTTGGAATAGAAATTTTAAAATCTAAAACTTACAAATCAAATGTTATCAATTGAGTTACGATTACGTGAATGGTATGCTTACACACCCGTTTCACAATGGAATAAGTCTGTTATCTGTTTTTATAGGAGAACATGAATGTGCTTTGGAGTTTGGAGAAAAATAGGGGCAAATTTGGAAAGAAGATTCGACTCCTGATGCCTACTCTTCACCGTGGTTGGCGGTTTCTCCTCCGGACTATCATATAAATAGATTAAGCTCCAAACATTCTTGGTTTCTCTATCTATTCTCTCTCCAAAAAAATTCCGAGAATTTCTGAGATTCAGATCTAAGTACTCTTTCCTAAGTTTCCTTCACCTGCGATTTTTCCACAATTGGAAGGAGCCGAGAATCCGAGATATGGCGACGGTGTCCCCTCTCGCCAAATACAAGCTGGTTTTCTTGGGCGATCAATCCGTTGGCAAAACCAGCATTATCACCCGCTTCATGTACGACAAATTCGATATCACCTACCAGGTTCCGATTAATCCACCAATGCCTATTTCCTCTCAGTTTTCTACTCTTTTTGTTTACGGAATTCTAGTCTCTGATGCCTTGATTTGGTGGTCTATATGGTAGGAAAGATAATTCGATTCGGTTCTTGATCTTTTTCCTTTGTTTCCTCAACGTTGTCCATTGAGTTCTCTGTCATGTTAGGAATTTAGGCTTCTTATGATTTACTACTACGAGAATAAAGAAGTTTTGAAATCGGTCCTGCATATTAACATCGAATTAGTTTCGAAGCAAAGTTGAACAGAGGCGATACAATATTCAGTACAAATATCCTAGGTTTGTTTATCCAGATTTCATAACCTTCAAAGAATTCGCTGTCCTTTTAGGGATTTATTATCGTTGTTGCTTTAGGTGTAAGTGTTGTGTTTAATTGAACCAAAGGTGACCGTTTATTAGATCTTGTGGTGTAATTAGTCGAACCGACTATTAGCTTTCAAGGGAGAAGAAAGATATAATATAATAGATCTCTGTGTGTGTTATTTGTTGTCAGATGCTGATGTATCTAGTCGTGGGATTAATAGAATTCGCATTCGGTTACTACTGCTAAAAAGATAGAAGGCAACTGAACACGAAGTGTATGAGCTGATCACTCACAGTTTGAAAGATGACTAAACTGGGAAAATTAATTATGTCAAATTTCCAAGCTTTTGCCTGATGTTCGGCTATATAAATTGCAGGCTACCATTGGAATTGATTTTTTGTCAAAAACGATGTATCTTGCAGATCGGACAGTTCGTTTGCAGCTTTGGTAAGATGTATACCAATTTCTTTTTTATAAACAAGTTGATTTTTACGCTTGCCCAACCACTTGTTAGGATGGATAAAAGAAGGAGAATGAGGGGGAGGGAGGTGATGATATTGGTGATAGGAATATTGTTATTAGTCATCAATATAAAGCAAATTATTCTGCTTACAAAATTACTCATTAGAAACGAGTTGGTAAAACAATTATGTCAGAATTTTAAAGTAAATTTCACTGTGATTTAGATATTTGTGATGAACTTTGTAGTATCTGATTATGGTAACACAATGTTCTTGCTTTTCCAATTCTTTTCCATGTATCGTTGATGTATGTGCTGATGTACGTACTTTAATTTTGTTACCGTAATATGATATTATACTCCACAGGGACACTGCCGGACAAGAAAGATTTAGGAGTCTTATTCCAAGCTACATCAGAGATTCGTCTGTTGCGGTAGTTGTCTATGATGTAGCAAGTGAGTGATTAGCTAGTCCAGCTCAAAAGAAGTTTGTAATTTCCTTATATTATTATTATTATTTGAATACTCCTTGCATGTTCCCGTGTCAATTTGAATTTATTTTACATGGATAATATTTTTCCATGAAATGAACTTTTTGCGGGCAAACAATTGTTTTCTTTTCTCTTTAGGTAAAGAATGGGCTCATATGACAGATTTTTATTTGCATATATTTGTGAATGTTTGCGAGAGACTAGAGTGTCCATTAATATTCGTGTAAATCTTGCCTCATCCGGTAGATCACGTGAGGTGATTATGTTATCAAGATTTAAGATGAAGAACAGCATGTCTTATATAGAGTTTTCTGATTACCTGACTAAGCCGTCATCATGCAGATAGGCAATCATTCCTGAATACTAATAAGTGGATTGAAGAGGTACGTACCGAACGGGGAAGTGATGTCATCATCGTCCTTGTCGGCAACAAAACCGACCTTGTTGATAAAAGGTGAGGAATTAAGGTGTTTAATATATATGCCGGATTAGTTATTTCGATTATTCATGGTAGTCAACATTTACCTATATCTCCACTTGCTGCCATTAGACGTGAAAAACCTTTTTGCCAAGACACTGGCTGAGTGTGGGTTGAGAAATACTCTCAACTCATCTTATTTTATCTCATTTTATTATTATAATTTTTACAAATCTCACATAAAATATAATAAACAATTTAATTTTTTCAAATCTCAAAACAATAATAATATTAAAAAAAATAATATTCTAATAATATTTTATTCAACTTTTAACTTCCATCTCAATCTATCTCATCTCAACTCACTATTCAAACCCAACCAAGTTTTCTTCTATTCGTCGTGCTTTAGCATTTATCATAAAGAACCTAACATATGGACCCAATTTTGGTATCATTACTACAATGGAATTCCTGCTGTTACACTGGACGTTACTAGAAAAATGACCTGGTTATTGATTTTTTTGTTAATAAATATAAATAATTTTAGTCACTAATGTTCAAATCTAGTTTGGGAGTTACTTTTATTATGGTTATTCTGTTTCCAAAAATTGTTCTGATTCGGTTGTTTTGGTGACCATATAGGCAAGTTTCTATAGATGAAGGAGATGCCAAGTCTCGTGAGTTTGGAGTCATGTTTATAGAAAGCAGCGCAAAAGCAGGATTCAACATCAAGGTGAAAAGATTTAAGTGAAATAACTACTTCACATATTTTACTTTCTAGAAGAATCCATGCGTACAATTAAACTCCAGGATGGGAGTAGCTACCCATCTTCGGCCATTGGAATCCCTTCTTCTAACGTGAATATATCTCATCTGTTTTTGTAGAAAAATGCTTTGTCACGCGGAAATTTTGTGCGGGCCTTCTAAAAAAGTGAAATAAATTTTTTAAGTGAATATACTTTTTTTCAAAGTAACTGCACAAAACTTGTATTTATACTCTTTTTGTATAACCTTGTTTTTAGTTTCTCACGTTTTTGGTATGAAACTTCTATACTTCTATTATTGCAGCCTCTCTTCCGTAAGATTGCTGCTGCCTTGCCAGGGATGGAAACCCTTTCATCCGCCAAACAGGAAGACATGGTCGACGTAAATCTGAAGCCCACCGTTAATTCATCCCACACACAACAGCAAGGAGGAGGTTGCTCATGCTAGGGGGAATGTATGCGTTTCAGAAGATAGAGAGATTGGACAAAAAAACTCAATGACTTGAACGACATACCCGGCAAGATAAAGTTACAGCAGATCTGATGCTTTGCGTTCAACATACCATGACGTTGTTTCTTAGGTGCTCCTGGGAACAAAGGAAGAAATGACTGTACTAACTTACTAAGGTCGAGCATTTTGGAATCTTATCTTTATTACCATTACCATTTTATTGTTTTCTTTATACTTATCTTTAAGTTTTTTTTCCAATGTCGTTGGTGTCGGTACACTGTTCAGAATTTCATTTATTACAATTTGTTTTATTTTCGGGTTGTGCTACTTGGCCGCCTGCTTGTTACCGCTCCCTAGGGGTGAAAGTCTGGACCGGCAAACTGGTGGACCAGCCCGACCTAGCCCGGTTTGGCTAGTTCATAATCGGTTCAGTTTTGGGACCCATTCCTATTTTGTGCAAATCGGTTGGAACCAGTCTGGTTTTGGTTTCTCTCTTTCTGGAACTGGACCAGATCGACAGTAAAAAAATTAATATATAAAAATTAATTTTGAATATTATATAAAATATTTTATTTATATATAAAAGGAGAGACGGAAGTAGAGAAGAGAAGAGAGAATGAGAAGGAAGAAGAATTAGAGAAAAGAAGCAGAAGATCAAAGAAAAAGAGATCAAAGAGGAAAGCAAGCAACAGGTGGCAGAGTTAACCTTAGATGCAGAGTATGCACAGTTAATTAAATCCAGGCGGCAAAGCCGCTCTTGGATGTATGCATGAATGTGGATGAATAAATATGAGGCGGTAGAGCCGACCGATGCATGATAATGCAAAAATAAGATAAGATATGAAAATAAACTTGTATTCAAATTAATATAAACAAAATACAAGTTGAATCATAGAATTACAATAATCAAAAAGCAGGATCACAAGTGAAAATGTCGGAGATGGAAGAAGAAGAGAAGGAAGGTCGGGAGTACCGAGAGAGAGAGGTGATGAGAAGAACAAGTGATGCCTCAGACTGAGGCCAGGCTTCCCTTTTATAAGCGAAGGGAGTACTGTTACAACAGTATTGTATGAACAGTTAAATGAAACAGTAAAATCAAAAAGCCGGTCATGAACAGCAAAAGTGAACAGTACTTTTTACTATTCTGAACAGTAGAGAACAATCATTAATGTCTTCTTCCAATTCAGCGTTGATCGCGGGGGGAATCAGACATAGAGAGTAGTGTGCTGTTCTTCATCCTATTCAGCGTTGATCGCGGTGGAATCTTGAATCAACATGTATTAGTGGGATCATTCATCATCAGACAGTTTTGGAGTATCATACTCTTTGTCATGTCCGAAATGTTGGAGTAGGGATCATTATCAATTGAAGCCTCAGAAGATGTTTCTGATTTGTTGTCATCAGAGTCATCTTAATTAATAGACTTCGTGAGCAATTTAATTAAATCCTTATTATCAAGTTCAGGAATAATGTTCTTTTTCTTGGCCTTGGAGGATTTTGTAGAGGACGTAGTTGAAGCAGTTGATTTTCCTTTGTTTGAAGCAGATAAAGAAGAAGGGACCTGGATCTGGGATGTCCCGGTGGAGCAGGTGTATTGAGAGAACCAATGGGGATTTCAGAGAACTTTTCTCTGTCTCGGAGATCAGGAGCAGTTTGTGGGAAATCCCTTATCACATAATCATTGATATTTGTGGTATATTTATATCTATCCCACCATTTGGTGAAACAATGTCATACCAAAATATCTCTATTTCTTTCATAACTCTATCTCATTATCCAAGGTAATTTGTACCGGAGGCAAAAATGGAGAATATAAGGGAATTTTTGTTGGTGTCTATCCAACTTTCAAGTAACAACATTTATAAAGCATTTGAATGTTGTGATCAGTTCATCAGAAATTTTTTTTGAAATTAGTCCAAATTGATCCCACCATTGATTGAACCAGTAAGGAAAATTTCCATTGAATTTTTTATCGAAATTAAAGAATCAAGAATGGCTCATATCAGAAACTTGGTTGAGTATAAAACGAAACCAAGCTTTGACATAATCATGATAGTTGAACAAGATATTAGAATCTCCTAATCTTTTTGAGGAAAATGGGTTAGTGCCATATTCTTCTTCTGTGATTAAAGAGATAATATATGAACTGTAGTAAATCAGTTTATTTTGATCAATCTTATCATAAATTAGTTTTATGAAAAGAGAATTAGTTTGGATCAAAATATTAGTGTAGAATTGAAGGTTTTTTGTAGGATTGTCAGAAATCCAATGAAAACCAATGGGAAAATAAGAGGTAGCAATTTTGAATAGATCAGTCTGTTTGGACCTATTTGGTTCAACATAAAATAGGTGAACAGGGAAGCATTTTCGAATATAGGGGGATTTGGATTTTTGGAACATATGTGGTATTTGAGCAGGTGCTAGAGCAATAACATATGGATCATAATCAGTTGCAACAGTTGAGACATAAGAAGCAAGTTGAGTAATTTTGCCTAAGGTGGTGAACCTGTTGGCAATATCAATGGGAGAAGCAGGTTCATTCTTGATAAGTCTTTTATCAGGAATGGGGGGTAAAGCAGGTAATGTAAAAAAAATGATAGAATGCTTATTTCTGGGTCCTTTTTTCCTTTCCA
Organism: Cyclocarya paliurus; assembly: GCA_029856935.1. Classification (NCBI taxonomy): domain Eukaryota; kingdom Viridiplantae; phylum Streptophyta; class Magnoliopsida; order Fagales; family Juglandaceae; genus Cyclocarya; species Cyclocarya paliurus. The sequence goes on from CM056950.1 coordinate 11,400,575, forward strand.
TGATTTGGGGTCTGCAAAAATTCACGAGTAAGAAAATCAGGAATGGAATTTTGAGAACCTTTGATAAATTCAATATCAATATAAAAAACACTTAAAATAGCTTGCCATCGTGCAAAAATATGTTTTGATGTAATGTTTTCAACATCTTGTTCTAATACATATTTAACATTTTTGCAATCAATCCTTAATAGGAATTTCTTATTAAGTAGATCACTTTGAAATTTAGAGATGCAGAGTACTATAGATAGTATTTCCTTTTTAATAGTACTATAATTACTCTGTGTAGAATTCCAGACTCCATAATGGAAACGAACAATTTGTTCAGAAGAGTCTGGTGAAATAATATTTTGTTTTGGAATGCCACTGTAACGAGTTTCAGAGGCGTCGATTTCAACAAATTTTAAAAAAATCAGAAATATGGATACCAAGGCATGGTAGAGTTTTAACATGTACCTTGATTTTTCGAATAAGAGCAGTGTGAATATCTGACCAAGGTGGAGGATTTTGTTTAAGTCGTTTAAAAAGTGAACGATATTGTTTCCTCATATCTTGATAGAATTCAGCAATATAGTTAAGAGATCCAAGAAATCTCTATAACTTTTTTTTATCAGTAATGACATCAGGCCCGATTGATAGGCTTGATGTTATTCAATGGCCCGATTGATAGGCCTGATTTTGCCTTCAAAAATATCATAACCAAGGAATCGAATGTTGGTTTGGAACAATTTTATTTTAACAACTAGACCATTTAATCTAATGATATCTAGAAACGAATGCAAATATTTCCAGTGTTCATCTATAGATTTGAAAAATATGAGAACATCATCAATATAGACAATGGTGAATTTGATGAATGAATTAAATATATCATTCATGATATTCTGAAATTCACTTAGAGCATTTTTTAGACCAAAGGGCATTACATTCCATTCGAAATGTCTAAAAGAGGTAGCAAAAGCAATTTTGTATTTGTCCGACTCATTAATCTGGATCTGCCAAAATCCTGACTTAAGGTCAAACTTGAAAAACACAATAGCATCACAAAGCCTATGAATCAAGTCATTTTTGTTGGGAATAGGGTACCTAATCCACTCTAGAACTTTGTGCAGGGGTTTGTAATTAATAACTAGACGAGGGGTTCCTCTTTCAATCTCAGCATTTTTCTGGACATAGAAAGCGGTACAAGACCAGGGAGATTTACCATGCCTGATAATCTTTTTACGAAGAAGATCTTCAATTTCATTTTTGCAAAATTCTAAAATTTCACTATTCATCTGAATAGGTCGAGTTTTAGTAGGAATATCTTTTTCATTCAAACCTTTAATATAAAGTAAAGAAACAACATGTTTCTTCTTATGCCAGAAGGCATTAGGAAGATCAGAACATTTGACGGCATCAATGATTCACTTGAGATGCCGTCAAATGTCTGACTATAAATGGTATCAAGATGTTTTTATTTCTCGAGTAATGCTTCGTGACGACAGTCGTAAGCCTTATTAGAAAGAAAAACTCATTGATGGATTACCTCGTTTATTTGCTCTCAAAGTCAAGGAACAACTTAATGATACTTCGAGTTTTATTAATTATGAAAATTACACCTATGGTGATATTTTCAATATAATTAAGAAACTTGGTATTAGTATGTGTAATGATCAAAAAATATTTCGTGAACAATTGAAGAATAGCCAAAAGGCCAAATATGAAATGAAAAATTTTTGCGAACAATTTGGCCTTCCTCCGTCTATTCCTCCATCAAAACAAAAGCATAAACAATTTATTAAATATTCTAAAACTCGTGGGGAATCAAGGAGAAAACTCTGTGATGATTTTTATAAGAAATCTTATTCAAAAAACTCTCGTTCTAAAAAACATCTTAAATATTTTTCTAAATGGTTCCCTGAGAAAAAGAAATTTGAAAAAGAAACTTATTTTAATTGTGAAAAATCTGGACATTTTGCAAACAAATGTCCTGAAAAGTCCAATAAATTAAAAAAGAAGCTTAATTAGTTGAAAATCACTGACAATGATCAAGAAGTACTATTTCGACTCCTAGAAATACAGACTTCTTCATCTTCTGACAATAATGAATTTATCTCTAGTGATTCAAAATATCACTCAGAAGCTAAATCTACTGATTGTCCGGATATTAAACTTGGTTGTAACTGTAATGATTCTTGTTGTAAATTTTTGAGTAAAACAATCAATGTTTTAACCAAAGCTGAAGAACAAGAAATTTTTTTACTAAACTTAATCTCTCAAATTACTAATCCTGAGCTTAAAGAAGAATATCTTCTCAAGTTTAAGAAGACTATGGTTCGCCAAGAATCAGATACTTCTAAACAAATAATTAATTTTCAAGAAACCTTGGAACGTTTTCAAAAGAAAAAACCCAAAGACATTTCAATCAGTGATTTACAACACGAAATCAATTTTATCAAAAAAGAGATAATTGAACTCAAATTTGAAATCAATAATCTCAAAACTGATAATGATGTTTTAAAACAAGAAGTTTTAATTTTAAAAGTTGAAAAACAACTTGATCAAGACATTCCTTCTAACAATGAGCAAACAAATGATTCAGATAATGGTAAAAAAGAAGAGAAATCTTCTGATAACCAAATCTGTTTGTTCCATCATACTATTCCTCCTAAATGGTTTTTACGTGTTACTATTGTTGTTTGCCATGAATTTTCTTTCTCTGTTGTTGCTATGATTGATTCTGGTTCTGATTTAAATTGTATTCAAGAAGGTTTAATCCCCAGTAGATATTTTGAAAAATCTACTGAACGATTACTTTCAGCAAATGGTTTTCGAATGCAAATCAATTATGAGTTAAATACAGCTCATATTTGCCAAAACAATGTTTGTTTTCAAATTCCTTCTGTTTTAGTCCGAAATATGTCTGATAAAGTTATATTAAGAATTCCCTTTATTTCCTCCTTATATCTTTTTTGTCTAAAAAAGACGGTATTACTATTGATCCTTTTGGACAAAAAGTTAAATTTAAATTTGTTTCGAAATTCGAAATCGATACTAACAAAAGTTTGAAATCTTTACTATCTGCAAAAAACAAACATCTATGTTTCCTTCAACAAGAAATCAGATACAAAAAGATTTCTGAACAATTGTCTAGTATACTACTTCAATCAAAAATAAAAAATTTTAACAAAAAATTGATTTTTGAGATTTGTTCTGATCTTCCCAATGCCTTCTGGCATAGGAAGAAACATGTTGTTTCTTTACCTTATATTAAAAGTTTTAATGAAAAAGATATTGCTACTAAAGCTCGACCTATTCAGATGAATAGTGAAACTTTAGAATTTTACAAAAATGAAATTGAAGATCTTCTTCGTAAAAAGATTATCAGGCATAGTAAGTTCCCATGGTTTTGTGCTGCTTTCTATGTTCAGAAGAATGCTGAGATTGAAAGAGGAATCCCTCGTCTAGTTATTAATTACAAACCCCAGAACAAAGTCCTAGAGTGGATTAGGTACCCTATTCCTAACAAAAATAGCTTGATTCATAGGCTTTGTGATGCTGTTGTGTTCTCCAAGTTTGACCTTAAGTCAGGATTTTGGCAGATCCAAATTAATAAGTCGGACAAATACAAAACTGTTTTTGCTAACCCTTTTGGACATTTCGAATGGAATGTAATACCCTTTGGTCTAAAAAATACTCAAAGTGAATTTCAGAATATCATGAATGATATCTTTAATTCATTCATCAAATTCACCATTGTCTATATTGATGATGTTCTCATATTTTTCAAATCTATAGATGAACACTGGAAACATTTGCATTCATTTCTAGATATCATTAGATTAAATGGTCTGGTTGTTTCTGCTCAAAAAATAAAATTGTTCCAAACCAAGATTCGGTTCCTTGGTTATGATATTTCTGAAGGCAAAATCAGGCCTATCAATCGGGCCATTGAATTTGCTGACAAATTCTCTGATGTCATTACTAATAAAAAACAGTTACAGAGATTTCTTAGATCTCTTAACTATGTTGCTAAATTCTACCAAGATATGAGAAAACAATGTCGTCCACTTTTTAAACGACTTAAACAAAATCCTCCACCTTGGTCAGATATTCACACTGCTCTTATTCAAAAAATCAAGGCACATGTTAAAACTCTACCATGCCTTGGTATCCCTACTTCTGATTCTTTTAAAATTATTGAAACCGACGCCTCTGAAACTGGTTATGGTGGCATTCTGAAACAAAATATTATTTCACCAGGCTCTTCTGAACAAATTGTTCGTTTCCATTCTGGAGTCTGGAATTCTGTACAGAGTAATTATAATACTATTAAAAAGGAAATACTATTTATAGTACTTTGCATCTCTAAATTTCAAAGTGATCTACTTAATAAGAAATTCCTATTAAGAATTGATTGCAAAAGTACTAAATATGTATTAGAACAAGATGTTGAAAACATTGCATCAAAACTTATTTTTGCACGATGGCAAGCTATTTTAAGTGTTTTTGATTTTGATATTGAATTTATCAAAAGTTCTCAAAATTCCATTCCTGATTTTCTTACTCGTGAATTTTTGCAGACCCCAAATCATGGAAAGGAAAAAAGGACCCAGAAATAAACATTCTACCCTTTCTTCTACATTACCTGCTTTACCCCCATTCCTGATAAAAGACTTATCAAGAATGAACCTGCTTCTCCCATTGATATTGCCAACATGTTTACTACCTTAGACAAAATTACTCAACCTGCTTCTTATGTTTCAACTGTTGCAACTGATTATGATCTATATGCTAAAACTGTTGCTCCAGCACCTGCTCAAACACCACATATGTTCCAAAAATCCAAATCCCCCTATATTCGAAAATGCTTCCCTGTTAACCTATTTTATGTTGAACCAAATAGGTCCAAACAGACCGATCCATTCAAAATTGCTACCTCTTATTTTCCCCCTCGTTTTCATTGGATTCCTGACAATCCTGCAAAAAACCTTCAATTCTACACCAATATTTTAATCCAAACTAATTCTCTTTTCATAAAACCAATTTATGATAAGATTGATCAAAATAAACTGATTTACCACAATGCATATATTATCTCTTTAATCACAGAAGAAGAATATGGCACTAACCCATTTTCCTCAAAAAGATTAGGAGATTCTGATATCTTGTTCAACTATCATGATTATGTCAAAGCTTGGTTTCGTTTCATGCTCCATCAAGTTTCTTATATGAGCCATTCTTGGTTCTTTAATTTTGATAAAAAATTCAATAAAAATTTTCCTTACTGGTTCAATCAATGGTGGGACCAATTTGGACTAATTCCAGAAAAGTTTCCTGATGAACTGATCACAACATTCAAATGCTTTACAAATGTTGTTACTTCAAAGTTGGATAGACACCAACAAAAATTCCCTTATGTTCTCCATTTTTGCTATCGGTACAAATTACCTTGGATAATGAGATGGAGTTATGAAAGGAATTGAGATATTTTGGTACGACACTGTTTCACCAAATAGTGGGATAGATATAAACATACCACAAATATCAATGATTATTTGATAAGGGATTTCCCACAAACTGCTCCTGATTTCCGAGATAGAGAAAAGTTCCCTGAAATCCCCATTGGTTCTCTCAATACACCTGCTCCACCGGGACATCCCAGATCCAGGTCCCTGCTTCTTCCTCTGCTTCAAACAAAAGAAAGGCAACTGTTTCAACTGCTTCCTCTACAAAATCCTCCAAAGCCAAGAAAAAGAACATTATTCCTGGACTTGATAATAAGTATTTAATTAAATTGCTCACGAAGTCTATTAATCAAGATGACTATAATGACAACAAGTCAAAAGCATCTTCTGAGACTTCAATTGATAATGATCCCTACTCCAACATTTTCGGACATGACAAAGAGTATGATACTCCAAAACTGTCTGATGATGAATGATCCCAATAATACATGCTGATTCAATATTCCACCGCGATCAACGCTGAATAGGATGAAGAACAGCATACTGCTCTCTATGTCTGATTCCCCCGCGATCAACGCTGAATTGGAAGAAGACATTAATGATTGATCTCTACTGTTCATAATAGTAAAAAGTACTGTTCACTTTTACTGTTCATGACCGACTTTTTGATTTTACTGTTTCATTTAACTGTTTATACAATACTATTGTAACAGTGCTCCCTTTGCTTATAAAAGGGAAACCTGGCCTCAGTCTGAGGCATCACTTGTTCTTCTCATCACCTCTCTCTCTCGGTACTCCCGACCTTCCTTCTCTTCTTCTTCCATCTCTTACATTTTCACTTGTGATCCTGCTTTCTGATTATTGTAATTCTGTGATTCAACTTGTATTTTGTTTATATTAATTTGAATACAAGTTTATTTTCATATCTTATCTTATTTTTGCATTATCATGCATCAGTCGGCTCTGCCGCCTCATATTTGTTCATCCACATTCATGCATACATCCAAGAGCGGCTTTGCCGCCTGGATTTAATTAACTGTGCATACTCTGCATCTAAGGTCGGCTCTGCCGCCTGTTGCTTGCTTATATATGAATTTTTTATATATAATTATATATCATATATAAAATAATTTTATATTATAATTTACAACATAAGATCTTAATCTTAAATATAAACATTTGTAATTTGTTTGATCATATATTTTTAAAAACAACAAATATATTAATTATATTTTATGGCCTAATAAATTATCAACATATTCCTTTGGATCTTTGATAAATACATAATGGTATTAGTAATCCACTAATCCACTTTAAGCCTATATAAACGTAAAACAACTATATAAATCATTATAGACTATATAACTACTATTAAAACTAGAAAATCGGACCGAACCAGATCTGAACCTGTAAAACTGGAAGTACAAGTTTAGAGAAGTAATCGGTTCATAATCGATTTTACAAAATGCAAAACCGGTGTTATCAGTTCAATCCTAAATTTTGTCTAAAACCGAATCAAACCAGACCGTTAGACTCCTACCGCTCCCTTATACCACTTGACATGGCGAAGCCACGTGGCAGCCATATATTGATATTTAAAAAAATCGATTCTCATATATTCTTCTCCCAATCTATCCAAAGTAAACGAAAATGAAGAAGCAAATCGATCTCAATTACCGTCCAAGCTACCGCCCTCTGGAGTACTATCCACACATCCATTTTCCTTCCCCAAATCAACTTCAAAAGGAAGAATATTTTTTTCCGTCCAAGCTACCGCCGTCTGCTTATCAAGAGAGCTCTTAGATCTTTGTTTTATCCTTTCCTCCTATTTTTGTTTTCTTTTATTGTTTGGAAAAAATTAATCAAATGGCACAGGAAAACCTCGACCATATCCTCTCATGTCCAAAGCGAAACATTCCATCAAAACGCCGTCAGACACACATACTAGCAATTTTGAGATTTCGGTTGATATTTTTCTGGTTTTAAACATTGGAGATAGAATTGAGAAAAGAGGGTTGCGATGGGGATCAACCAAAATACTCTGATACCCATATTTGTGGTCTTCCTTTGGCTTCTGCCATGGCTTCCACAATTATCACCCTTTTTTGCAAATCTTTATAAGATCTTCCTTGTGGCTTCTACCATGGATTCCACAAGATCAAAATACTCTGATAGCAAATTGGTCACACACCAAGCTCTGTAATTCTAAAGAAAATAGAAACAAGGAAATGGTTGGTGGAAAGAACAACTCTAGGGTTTCGCTCGAGCTCGATTTGGAGAAGGAAAATCACAGCTCTGGATGGGGGACGAGGGCTTCCTCCAGAGGGCGTGGGCCTTTTGCTTTTTTGCTTCCTACAGAGCTCGGGGACAGCTTCCTACAGAGGGAGTTTTGTTTTCTTTTTTAAATCACTTACCACGTGGCATATCCATGTCCATTGGTAAGGATCAGCGGTAATATTGAAGTGGCCGAATAGAATTTTCCTTTATTTTCAGCTTCTACCGTAAGACTGGCTACGGACTAGGTAACCACAAAGATTTTTTTTTTTTTCTTTGGGATCATCTTATAGACTTGAAGGTTTCAGTAAACAATGGATCGGACATAAAAGCCTATTTGGGCAATTATTGTGTGGAAGAAAAATTCTATCGACAAGCCCACTTATCGACATTCTATGCAAATCAGCTAGTTTAAAAAAATGTGTTAAAGACTTTTTTAACGGCTGATCTGGTCCCACAGTAAATACTGTGTTTTTTCAATATTGGTTTTTAAGTAGCAGAGCTCTATGTTGAACGCAGTAGATAAAAATGGCAAAACGAATATTAGGAGTTACCTGGTTAGTTCATGGAATTGGCAACATCCCACGCTGGGAAAGCAGTTTTGTGATTCAACCATTTAGAACTATTTCAGCCAGTTTTGTATTTCAATCACATAGCATAAAAAGAAAAAGAAAAAGAAAAATTGACAACACCACACGCATGGTCATTGCCGGTGACATTTGGGAATGTTCCACCTAAGATGCATAGGACGGGGCATGAATTGCGCAACTATGAAGATCGTGACAAACTTGTGAGAGTTGGACATTAAAGAGAACCTAGTAGAAATGCGAATGATACTACTTATGTACAGATGACATTCAGAAACATGTTTTTATGAACATTAAAAAGAAGCAAATTTCACAGGTAGTTCTCAAGAGAACTCCATAAAAGCAAGTTGAAGCATGAATTAGAATGCAGAGTATGCAAGAAAATACCGTCAGACAGGAACATAACCATCACCATTCAGCTTAACTCTCAGCGTCAGATATATTAGTACCAATGTTCCCAAACTCGACCTGAAAAAAAAAATGCGCGGGCAAGTCAATTGTTGGTACGAGAAGTAACAGAAAAAGCATAGTTAAAGATGAGACATATAGAGTAATTGACAAGCCAGTAGCTGGTAATGGTTAAATATGGTACAAAGCATGAGTTCAGGGAAAAGTGCTCCATTAATCAAATAAATCCATCCGTACAAAGCGCATCTCAACCTTTAACCATATAAGTTCAAGTTCGTCTCCTAGTTTTGAAAGCAGTATGACCTTGGGTTGCCATTGAATTTGTGGATGTGTTTATGACCTCAAACCGTAGGTCCCACTTGCCAGAATGCCGGTGGTACCCGTTTGTGGTTCTAAAATTCTAAGTGACAAGTCTTTCCTATGCTCAAAATCCTAAGTGTTTAATGGACTAGAATCCTATAATCAAGAGTTTTACTTTAATTTTAACAAGAAGATGATAGCACAGCAAAGCAGAAAATGGAAAAATTAAAATAAAATAAAATAAAGGGGGAGGAAAAAAAAGAATGGGTTGCTCTCAACTTTACTAAGCCTCATCCCAGTTACTAAAACCTACAGCACAAATACTTCTCAGTTAACATGTTTTACACTTCTATGTCTTCTTTGCAGACTATTCTTCTTAACCTTCCAGGAATACACATTCTACTTTGCATACGTTGACCTCTAATATTCTGCTCCTTGATGGTCCTTCCGTAATAAAAGATGGTTGGCATTTGCGTGAACTACTCTTGGAAAATTCAGCACCAAGCCTCTAATCCATGCACATGTTTTTCCTTCCTTGACAATTGATATTACAATTTATGTTTGGTCCTCCTAGTCGGCTAATCCTAAATCAAACATCTCTTAAGAATTATAAATTGAGAATACATCATGGTAATTGTCTGGAACACACAGCTCATAATTAACATTAATACGAATTGTTGGAGGCTAAAACCAAAGTTTACTGGCTAACACTACCGTCCTTCCTCACTGTTGCCATGCTACTTATACTTCCACCAGTATCTGAGATCAAGTCAACTATTTATTTAATTCTGTCATATCTATACTACAAGTAACATTGGGAACATATTAACAAAAATTCAGTAAGATGTGAGAAGCAAGTTAGTATCACTACTATTTACGAGATAAACATGAGACTATATTCAGTTCCTTCAGGATCCGGAGCTTACAAGATTGAAAAAAGGAGAACGATCCTTCTTGAATCGAATGAAATCTTTCTTGAATCGAATGAGGCAGCACGCTTATATTTTCTCCATTGATTATTTGGAGTATCATGGGCCCTCTCAGTCACTGATTTATCTACAAGATAGAAAAGAAAGTTGAGAAACAAATTAAATGCCTAGTTGTAAAGCAGCTAAAGCATAACGTGTTAGAGAAAGTACAGGGAAGTTAAATATATCCATATCAAAGATTAAAATAATTAGGAACTGCTTCAGAGTATCTATGTAAGAGAAACTATAGAAAAAACATTAACTATGCAGCATACATCTACAATTAAGTTGACTTCATTTTGAGAACAAACAAATATTCAATACCAAAAAAAAAAAAACTGCTAGCTTAGGAATATGATAGCAAAGACTCCGGATAAAATTTTATGAGCTACATTAGTATGAAGAGTTCCAATTTGATTAGCCATACAAAGCAAAGGGAATATGACCAATGATTCTATCTTCAAGTTTAAGTCAACCAAAACTTTTGGAATTTTAAAGTGTGCATCTCAGTGATTCTTGTGGACTACCAGCTCACCATTCTACCAAAAATATGTAACTTAAGTTCTCTTGTGCTTGGTCTTGTGGCTGCAGAGGAATCATACTGAGCCCACTTGGCTAGAAGAAGTTTTAAATATCTTCAGAATCTACAGGTAGCCATGCAGTAACTTGTTTTTGGAACGTCTCTCTTTCCTTTGTTTCATAAAGGTTCTTCTTATTCTATACCTCACAAAAATTTGTGATTTGTCAAGCCATCAGTTAAACTGATGAATGAAAAATCTTTCAACTATAGTCTGCTCTGCAACAGCTTGCTTATTGATAGAATATCCATTTCTTTTAAACATATACAGATTTGGTAAACCACCATAGAGTTAAAGACAAAATGCTTACATAAATGGAAATATAAATTCTTATATATACCTCTCAAAGTGCTGTGGTTCATCAAAAGTTGCATCAATTTTCCACCTATTTTAAAGCTTGCCTGTCTCCGCAACAACTTCTGAAAATGCTTGAAGCCAATAAGTAAAAGCATTAAGGACAAAGGAAAACAATACTCGTCCAAAACTGAAAGAACAACAAATTAATAAAAAATCAAATGATTCCAGAACACATTTGTTGTCTGCAACTACTTTAGATATGGTATATTTCACATCAACCAAAGGTCTACAGTAAGAGATGAGCAGATAAAACTTACAGTTAGCACACCCTCGCTTTTCAAACTTTCCACTATTTCATCAGTCGATTCAAGTGTTTTTGAACATTCTTTTTCATTATTTATGTCAACAATGCACGGGGGAATAGCATCAGCATTTTTCATTTGCAAATCAATGCAGTTCTTGAAATTCAATTGTGCATCCATGCACATCTGATTTTTTGATGGATTAGAAACTTCCAAGAAGCTTAGCAACGCCAACTCTGAAGCACATTGTTTATTGTGTCCTTCATCAGACAACACTGAAATGCTGCAGACATCTTGGCCCTGCAAAAATGGGAGACTCAAAAATATAAGCAGCAAATTTTAACCAATCTCCAAAATTTCATTTTGGCACTAAATAAAGCATTCATAAGAACTAAAGGCTTGAAACCAATGAGGTTCAGGGACTTGGTGGCTTGGCTACAACTCTGACTAGAGAGATAACAAAGAGATGTTTCTTAAAGTCAAGAACAATAACAACTGAAAATATAATCTACGACCAAGAAATATGACTAGCAAAAGTTAGCTATAGAATAATCTGTGTAAAAAAATCATGGCACACGGGGGTCTTCTCATCATCTCTCCAAAAAGAAAAAAAGGCAAGTTCAAACACAATATTCAGAATTCACTATAGAATAACCACTTGGTGTAGCATCCTTCAAGAATTTTGAACCACAACTTCCAAGAATCTTCTTCTTCTTTTTTTTTTTTTTTTTTTTTTGATAAGTAAAAATATTATATATATATATATATATAAAAGGAGTAACCAAGTACACTGATGTATACAAGAGAACACCTTGCCCATAATAGAAAACCCCTAATAACTTCCAAGAATCTTCTTGTGTACAACGTTTGAGAGACATACCAAATTAAGCACACACTCTAGTTTTCAGTGTACAATTTGCTATAAGAAGCATGCATGCAGAAAAACGGTGTTTCTGACATGGTGTATGGGTAGAAATGAAAAATGAAAAATCTTTTAAGCACCAAATTCCCAGTCAAACCAACAGAAATCCCCTTATTTAAGATTAAAGGAAAAAGAAGATAAGGATTGAACCCCAACATCACAGGGAGAAACTTACATGTGAGCTGTGAAAGGGACAATTTAATCTTTCTGGAAAGGAAGCGTCCTCAAGAAAAATTGGCAGAATGCCTGAAATGAATCAAGATAACTATTAAAGATGCTTATCCTTAAAAAAGAAAAAAAAAAAAGATAACTATTAAAGATGCTAACACAAATAAGGTGCTTCACCAGGAAATTGATTAAGTACAATTACCTATAGAACAGTGATGGTTGACCTCATCAAAACTTGGCTTTAGTAGCTTGAAACAGGAACAGCTGGCAGGTGCTCTGCAACTTCCATCCAGGATGCCCCTGATGTTTTGTTCGCGCTGAAAGTAATGCACATGTCAATGATGTCAGTGTCATGCATGAAAAACCTCCAACTAAAAAAATGAAAATCTTCCCAACCAACAGAATCCTAAATGCAAAACATAAAAGTTCAGCCAATCATTTGCAGGTTTTGAGGGGGAAATTATCATTCTTGCACCACATGAAGAGAAGATGCAGTCCATTAAATCAGCAAGACTTGTAGACATACTTAAATTGAGAATGTCTTAGCAACATGAGAGTGATCGAATTTTACTGACAATGATTATTAGTCAAATTTATTCTCAGTAAAGTACAGAGGACACAAGGTGAGTATCAGATTCGACAAGTTTAAACTTTGTTCAATATGTAGAGACACAAAGCCTTTAACACAGAAATACAAGGTTCAACATGCTGATTTCAAGTCCTAGAAAATAAATTTATTGTGGAAAGAACTGGATTAGAGTCTAATTGGAGAGTTTGAGATGTCAGTTCCGAATTTTAATTCTACAAAATTAAAAAGAGAAAGTGTTCATAACAAGCAGTCAGAAAACTCAATGCCAAGTACAAAAGAAAACTATAAACAAATTAAGTCTAGCCAAACAATCCCTCGGTAGCTGAGGAAACTTAAGAGACAAGATTTTATTTTCTGAAGCCAAATAAGCGAGCCACAAAGTACTGATTTGTTTTATTTTTGCTTTAATGTCTTGGAAAGTGAACCTTGTAGCTTGGAACATAAGCAGTTGAATTGGAAATAAACAGAGAATTTTAGCGAACAGAACTCCAAATGCAGGTGAATCAGAGATCCGGAGCTCGGAATAGTTCAAAATTGGACTCACAAGCAGATTGAATTTCGAAAAGAGAACAGCAACTTTACCTCTTCGAACTTATTCGCAGCCATTGCGTAGAAATCAGCAGAGATTGTGGAGCTGGGGGGTTCCGTAACTTGAGAGAGAAAGAGAGAGAGAGAGAGAGAGAGAGAGAGAGAGAGAGAGATGCCTGGAAGTGAACGTTACGTTGAAGATCGAGGAAGCTTTGGCATTCCTTGTTAGTTGTTATAATCGGCGCAATTTGCCAGAAAAGCTCCTGAGTTCTGACTACGACATCCAAGCCGTGACAAAATAGTTAGCATATTAAATTACCAATACTACCCTCTCGCTGTGACCATTACCAAATTGGCCCGTTTACGCACAGCGATACATTTTGAGTAATTTTTATTTTAAAAAAATTAAAATTGATTTGTCAAAATTTCTAGAAAAAACTATAATATATAATAAAAATAATATATTTGTTTAAAAATTAATAAAAAAATCTACCTAAATAGTGAGTTGAGATGGAATGAGATGATATGAAAGTTGAAAGTTAAAAGTTAAATAAAATATTATTTTTTATTTTAAAATTTGAAAATTTGAAATATTTATTATATTTTATTTAAAAATTTAAAAAAATTATAATTATTAAATAAAATGAGTTGAGATTGTTTGAATATCCGTACCGTTAATTCAAAAAATAAATGATTACTTGCTACATCTATTAAGGAATTATACAAAATAATATTACTAACTGACGTAATTTTATCTAACCTGTTATATCCACTTTATAATAAAAGTAATTTTACAATCTGATGAACTACATCAAATCATATTATTTTATTGAATTACTTTTATGTAATTTCTTTATAGTTAAAATATTTTTCAAAATAAATATAATGAGATTTATAAATTCAAACTCAAATTGTAACCATAACATACACGTCATTTGCTTGCAATTTCATATCAATTGATGCATTCAGAGTTTATTTGGATAATGAGATGAGATATTTTAAATAAATTAAATAAAATATTATTTTTAAATGTTATTATTATTCTGATATTTTAAAAAAATAAATTATTTATTATATTTTATATAAAAATTTAGAAAAATTATAATTATAAATGAAAACCTTTCTTTATCTAAACTTATTCAGCAAAGTTAGGCAGCCACTTGACAGCAGGCACCAAAACGATCACGTGGGGGGATTTAGCGAGATGTGAAGGGCAAATTAAGCGACAGGAAATTGGGGAGATCTTCGGTGATGTTAGGGAACGTACGGAATTTGTCTGGACGTTGGGATTAGCTGCATGCATGTGAAGCTTTAAGCCAGGAGAGAGAACAAAAAAGCTTACTACAAACACAGACAAGGAGACAAGAGTCAATCAAACGGAGTCACGGGTTATAAAACTATTCATAACCTTGATCCGATTCTCTTACATGCATGCATACAGATCTTTCCTAATTTTCGAACCGACGGTGATCTAATTTAAATGCCAGGTATACTTTAATGGTAGGCAAATTTTACCTTTTTTTTTAGATTTTTATATCTTAAGATTATAAATATTATTTAAAAATAATAATAAATCTATTTAAAAAATGACTTTTTTATGATTGTCTTTATTTTTTAAAAAGAGAACTGTACGAGGATATATAAAATTACTCATTTTAAAAAAATATAAACATAATATGCGAATTTTACAACATTTAATATGGTCTACATATATACCCTCATAACTATATATTAATATTTTCTTTACATTAATTAAACCATCCAATTTAATTAACTAATAAGATAGAATATCATTGGGTGTGACAGACTGATGACTTTGGTTTGGGCTTTTGGTGTTTTCGGTCCACTGTACTGATCTAAACCCGTTTATTTCAGGTTTACACATCCACATTGCGTACGTAGTGAGGCAGCTAGGCTTGAATTTCCTAGCTACCAAGTACTACTGGACCAGCATGTTGGGTTTTGAAATGCCCTACGTGAGTCAGAAACAGATGATAATGATTCTAGTGTTTCAGCCCCGGACCTTAATTTGGGACATAAATAGATAGGGGGGGACCAAAGCTCAGCTGAGACTTTTGTAATTTGTAGCAAAATAGTAAGGAAAATGCTTGGCCACCGACAATGGTATTGGTGCCCCAAAACTGACTGATTTTTTTTTTTAAGCAAATATTTTTTTTAATGAGTTTGTGAATTTTAATTTTTAATTTTTTTTAAAAATTAGAAAAAAAATAAAAAATATATAATTTACACTGTCAGTAGAACACCGCAGTATAGTCACTTTTCTTGACCCTAGCATTGGTCCAAATAATAATATTCCTTGCTTCCCGGCCCCCTAACTGCCTGAAAGTCTCAAGTTTTTGCTGGGGAAAAGTACTAGCACGGATCGATCTTGCACCCTTTGTGATCAGATGCCAGATGGAAGGTAGCAGTTTCCCAAGCGTCGTTCATTTCACAGATCCACTCGCCACCCGCTTGATATTCTTGATCACTTCTCCGACAAATTAATTAAATTATTCTACATCAATGCATGCATGTGTTACTTTGAGATAATTCTACGTCCTAATCAATCATAAATGTTTTAGCCCCAAATTTTTTTATTAAAATAAACTTATAAATTGACATAACTTGATATAGTATGTTAGATTGTAAAACTATTTTTATTGTAAAGTAAATATATTATATTATATAAAATCATCTTAATTTATAAATTTACTTTTATGAGATTTATTTGTACTATAATACTTCCAGAATCTCAATGAATAATATCGATCCCTACAATTGCATTTTCTCGGTAGTAAAGATCAAACTGCAAACATTTTCACTAGACCATTATATCATCTATATCTTGAAAGATAAAGATACGACAATAATGGTCAGACGAGGAGTTTTCCATTTTATGATTTTATCTCCATGGATTAGATTTAGAGAGGGAATTAATAAAAGGAAAATGATAAATCTACAATTAGACTATAATTATTTTATAACTTTATTTAAAATGGAGGAAAATTATGTAAAATTAAAATTATATTTTAATAAAATGAGATAATTACCTTGGTTAATTTATAAAGAGTTGTAAAATAATTATAAAAAGGTTAGTAAAAGAAAAATAAAACTTATGGGTTGTTTGGATATAGGAAACCTCTCAATTCATCTTATAATCTCATCTTATTTAATCATTATAATTTTTCTAAACTTGCACATAAAATATAATAAATAATTTAATTTTATAAAATATAAAAATAAAAATAATATTTTAATAATATTTTATTTATTTATTATTTATTATCTTATCTTATCTTATCTAATTTATCTCGAACTTGACTCATTTTCTAAACTTTCCCATAAAGGCGTGCGGCTTTCTTTTTCGGATAGACGTGGTTGCAATTGAAACAACAAGAAGTGTGAAGGTTGGGCTTTGGGCCTATGGGACGGGCTCCGAAGTCCGAAGTCCGAACTCTTTTATTATTTATTTTGTTTTTGAAATGAGAAGGTTAGGTTTAAGGAATGAGGTAATTTTAAATAATTTATTAATAATTAAAATAATAATTAATAATTATTAAATAATAATAAATTATTAAATAATAATTGAGTGATCTCTCAAACACTGCCTTAATACTAGAGCTCGAGCTCAAAAAAATAATGTTAGATATAGTTTTAAAGTGTGAAATTTTCTTATATTTTTTTAAAAAATCAATACATACATACATATATTAGTATTTCAAACAAAAGTACTAATCTAGTTGTCTAGGGGTGAAAAAAAATACCGTTTCAATTAGGTTCAAAATCGGTTCGATCTAGAATCAGTTTCATTTTTTTCAAAACTAGTCGAAATAAGTTCGGTTCTAGTTTTTTTTTTTTCTGATACCAGACTAAACCGGGCTTGACTGAACTGGACTTGACTGGTTCATATATATATTAATTTTTTATATTATATAAATTTTTTTTATATATAATTATATATATAATAATTTTATATTATATTCTAAATTTTTAATTAATATAACATTAAATTTTAAAATTCTATTGTTCATGTATAATAATAATCTAATAACATAAAATTTTAATCTTAATCATGAACATTTGATCATATACACTCATATAAAAAGTGTATACAACCATCATGTCATCACTAACATATATGTAACCAAGCATATTATCATTAACTTATATAATCAATTATATAAATAAGTTAGACACAAACATATATAATCAAATACTATATTACTATATGATACTATATATATATATATATATATATACTAATGTTAATACTATTAATAATCCACTATATATAAATCACTATAGTATATATTAATACTATATCACTATATATCACTATAGTATAATTATACTAACTATATAATCTATTAATACTACACTAAAATTAGAAAAATCGGACCGAACTGGATCGAAATTGATAAAATTAAAAGTACCGATTTAAGAGTATAATTGGTGTGGTATCGATTATTCAAATATCAAAGTCGGTGTATATCGATTCGGTTCTAAAATATATCCAAAGCTAGATCCAACCGATCCACTACACCATACTGTCCATGATTTGAGATTTGACGGGGGCATTACAATATCTGATATAACAACAATCTATATTATATGTTGCGCACCTACCATTAACGTACGTCAGAATGAATTTGCAAGCTCATTAGTCCACATATGCAACCTAACTTTGAATAGAAAACCCTACGTACGTAATCATACCTAGCGGAAAAACTAACTCCAACACGTGATTTCTGTCCTTGTGTCCGTTTATGAGCAGCCTTATAACGTGCTGTTTTTGTTTTCCTCAGTGGATGAGAATATTTCAATATGTATAATCAGTTGTCTTTCCAGGTTTCCATATATTATAAGATGATAAAAGTTCAGGTCATTGAATCGCTACTATATGTTTATGTCTCCTAGCACGTGCTGATCATGATCTTATCCTTCATGAGGTTCTAACATAATCAAAATTAAAAAGCCCCCCTAAACTCACCCCCGGTTGTACTTCACGTGCTTCTACTTGACATCGGAGATCATTCAAAATTTAACACAAAATTGTTGGAATCTTTTCGTCCATTAGTAACGAGCGATGACAAGGCCCTTCTTTGCACCTTTATAATTAAATATTCATGCATTGTCGCTCGATCCTTCATTCTTTTGATCGAGCGCAATGCATTTGTTAATTAAAGTGTCAAAGACGCGATTATTGAGACGACGGAACATATGTAGAAAACTTATATAAATATATCTTTATATATATAAAAAAGTTATCTAACGAAAAAATGTTGATTTAACTGAGGCTATCTAACGAAAATTACGAATTTTATTATTTTCTGTTAAAGTTAACGTCTTTTTTCTAAATCAGTCATGGCTTTTTTTTATTATCATTTTAATATTGATTTTTCATCTTCCACTATCCAGGACCCACCTCGGTTTACATAACCTTCTGCCTCTCTACAAAAGCTAGACCCCATTAATACATATTGATTTTTGTGCTTATTATTAAATTGCTCACTAATGGGCCGGTTTCAATTATATTTTTTTTCTATTGATTTTGAAAACCGACTGAAACAAATCATATGCATTGATTGATCTCTTTGTGAGGATAAAAAATCGAAATAGGGTTTAATAAAGTGAAATAATATATAGAAAAATAAAATTAAGTTCCATAATTCAGAAACCAAAAACAAATTTAAACAACAAAAAAATGCTTCACACAAGTCCATTCATGAAAGCCATTGCATCCCATTATCAATACATTTTTTTATTTTATTAAAAATGACAAGAATATATTATTTCTGCATACATTCAAAAAAATAGCTTGGACCCCATCTTTTTAATTCATGCTTCTAAGAGCCATTGGTATTTATTTAGATTCTTTCCATGATTATAAAAAGTAATGTAACGAAGTTTTCACATTTTATAGTGACCCGTGCTGAATTGGATTCTTCTACAATTTTTTTCCCGATTAGGACAACGTGCATTGCACGTTACATTACTCCCTATTGAGGCAATGCAAAATGAGGAAAATACTAGATCGTCATCCTAGAATCAAAACTATCTTAAACAATTTTCATAAAATTATGTGTGATATTTATTTATAGGACCATGTTATTTATAGCTTCTATTAATGCTCTTCTTTTATAATATATCACAGGGTGTAATTATTTATAAATTACATAAACATTACATCATTATTTAATTAACCGAAAACATTACATCCTTATTAATAAAAAATTAATTCTTAACAAAAAAAATTAAATATAAACTAAGCAGACGTGCATTGCACGTTGTTTTCACCTAGTATATATATATAGATCAGGAGCAACTTACAAAACACGTTAATTTGTCTAGTTGGGTTAAATAGGATTTTTACAAAAATAATATGATTCTTTTTTATAAAAAGTTGATTAATGAATAAAAAAAAAACAAACTTTAGTAAATATTTTTGGATAATGATAGGTCAGTGAAGTATAATAATTACATGTTTGGATACATTAGAAAACAAAAAGATTAGTTTAAAATTAAAGTCAAGATACATTAGAATAATATTGACAAATTAAAATAGTATCATTGCCATTACAATAAATACTACCACCACATTCAAAGAACGCATAACCAAGATTTTAACAGCTAAGCATTGCACAATGTACGACCATCATGAAAACACATTAGACTGAAGTGCACATTTATTAACAGAAAAGGCTAAAAAAGAAAGCTTTAGAGAAGTTTAAACTCTTAAAAAATAAGAAGATATATGTATGTCACTCGACGTATCATTCCGCATAGTCAAATCTGTCTTGAATTCCTCCGCAGAGAACTCCATGGAGATATTATATCTGCAACACAAAATGAGCAAAAACATGACAAAATCAAACATAAACCCTAAAGCACAAAAAGACAAAAATAAAAAAAGAATCTTTAGGCAGAAAAGTAAAAAAGTTGTGCTTCGTCGTCGATATAGAATTCTCCTGACAAAAATTATACCATAAGAATCAAAACCGAAAGAAAACTTATTGCAACCAGAGGTGAAGGAATTCCTAATTGCTAGACATTACAAACACTCAAGACAGTCATCCATGTAAAGAATTAAAATTAAAACAAATATAACTGGATATATAAAAATTAGAATCACTATATAGATCCAAACCTCATAAGAAATAAAAATTCTTGCAACAAATTGTACTGCATTTTCCATGAGAGAGAGAAAAATAGAAAGCACTACAGGACACCCAAAACAGCCGATCACAAACAGAACCATGAAAATGAAGCAACCGGCTCCCATGAAAGAGAGGCAAATAGCCAAATTGGATACAACAATACACATCAAGACAGGATTGGTCCTTGGTTCCTTCTTTAAAGTAATTGTTTAGTTATTTATTTATTTCAAAGACAAACATTCGACCTTTATTTGAAAAAGACTATTATGCCGCTCCAAATGTACCGCTAGGTGAAATTGTTTTTTTACTTAATGATGAAGGAAGTAATTTTAAGTATATTGGTATATTTTTTTTTATTTTTTAAAAATATTTAAATACATTAAAAAATTGTGAATAGAAAAATAAAAAATAAAAAGTTATTTTTGCAACTAGCTGTAATACTGAGCGGCGCTACTCAGGCGGCACAGTAGCACCGCTCTCTTTATTTTAGGGGTTTGGAGGTAATTTAAAATGAATGTGGTTGACAGCATTATTTGAAGTGAGATGCATGGGGCTCCAAGCTCATCTATTGGACTATTACAAAGGCGGATCTAGCACTTATTAAAACATTGATATTTGATTTGATGCACTGAACAACCAGAAATAAAGGTGTTTCTCCTTTTCTTCATGTTTGAATATTTATCCTTGACATTAACTTTATCGAACCAAATCAGGTAAAGAATAAATGGCAAAAGACCAATCCCTCTCATATTCCAATAATAATGTATTCTTTTTTTGTTAGCTATCTTGACAGTGAATAGGTGGGTTGTTACTACTTTAGTCCAGTCGTTGTTACCATCACCATATTTAATTAGCCGAGGATGCTTCTTCCCATCTTAGTATTGATCTTAATTTTCATTTAGGGATCTCTCAAAATACATGTCAAACATTATATTTAATGTCATCTTAAATATAAGATAAACAACGTGAGTTACAAAATGAGTTATATAATATATGTTGTCTATTTAGTACCATTCAAAAATTTACCGTCTAGAATTGAGATAAAATCACAAAAACTCTCAATCAGGTCTTTACTTTAGAAATAACCTAAAAGGAAAAATATGAATCGTAGATAAAATTTGAATGTTGTTCTTTCGATTATTAGACGTATTTGTTGGGTTTTAAACTCGATCCATATAACCTAGGATTTGGCTGAAGGGTTTACTTTAAAAAAAATAGTAGAATAAAGTAGAAATTAAAATTGGCTTTTGTTTGAATTTTGCAGAGTTTGGATATGTGCAGTGGTTCAAACAATAAAATCTCTTCCTAAAGCTTTGACATGGAAGGTGGATTTTAGAAACATAAATGAGAGAGAACACAGATTTAGTAAAAGTAGACTTTAAGAGGTGAAAAAGAAACAAATAGAGAGAAGCTAGATGAGGAGGATGACGATTTCGAAAGAAGTGCCATAGACGGCAAGAATGGTGGACTGAGAGAGGACACCTGAAAGAGACAAAAAACCAAATCTTTTGCTCAAGCAAGAAGCGATAAACACTTAAATCTGGCAATGACTTCAGAACTTTCTCAGAGGGCAAAGGATCTGGGAAAAATTGACGGTGATGCGGCGTGAGCAAGGAGGACGTGACAAGAACCCTAGAAGAAAATGTGTCAAGAGAGAAAAAAGGAGCGATTGGGCAGCCGCATCTGATGACTTGGTGGGGATGTGCCAGGTCTTAGAAGGACTTTGTGGCTCAACCAAGGCCTAGGTTTGCCTCGGCCAGGACACCTTGAACCCATGATAGGTCGTGGCTCAGCCTCGACTCCACCACGACCCATGCCACGAACAGGCCATGGCCCAGCCTCGACTACACCATGGCTCGTGCCACATGCAGGCCATGACCCGACCTTGGTCGTGCCATGGCCCTTGCCCCATGGGCCAGCCTACAGCATGCCATGGCAAGCCACACCAAGGCCATGGCCCAAGCAAGGCCATGACTAGCCCATGACCAGCCATGGCCAAGTAAGCCCAATCCATGGCCTCCAAAGAGACATGAAAGAGGGGGTGGGGACTCAAGGCTTCTAGAAGATAAGGTTGTTGGAGAGGATAGAGACAAGATCAAACAGGACTCTCAAGTGATGCCGAGTTTTTATTCATCCTTTGGCTTTTATAAATTTCGACTAGGCTTGTTTAGTTCTTTAGATTTTTAGTGCTATGATGATTTGCTTTACACTTGGGCTACTAAGGGTGCAATTCGTGAATCCCTTGTCGAGAGTGGCTCTTTGCAATCCGTGTATAAGAGTGACTCAATTCTATGTTATTTTCTTGCTTGCATTCCAAACACTTACCTGAACCCTCAATCAACCCAAACACCAACCTTTAATCTCATATTGTCGGATCTAGGCTTGTGGGAGGAGATCTTGTGTTTCCTTCGATTAGTCTAGGAGGTTTCATCATTCGGATCTAAGGAGAGGAAGGCTTATGTTTAAGGGCTAGACCGAGACTCTTAACAGGACGTCATTAAGTGGATGGTTGAGATCCATGGCAGATCGGAGTGCTAAGCTACAGTGGGTGGCGGATTTGAGTGCTGAGCTGCAGTGGATCCAAATCCGCCACATCTAAGGCGCGGTGGAAGTGATTGGGAGGCGATGGCTTTCATTCGGCGACATATCACTTCTAGATGCTCTTCACAAAGATCATCTACATTAGAGAAGTGAGAGAGAGGATTTTATAACCAAACCCTCAGGATCATAACAGAGAGCTACCGAAAGAGGCAGAGGGCAACAAATCTGGGAAAAATTGACAATGATGCGGTCTGAGCAAGGAGGATGCCATGCAAAAGCAAATCTGAGTGGCTGGTTGAGATCCATGGCGGATTGGAGTGCAAAGCTGCAGTGGGTGGTAGATTTGAGTGTTGAGCTTTAATGGGTCCAAATCGACCACATCTAAGGCACAGTGGAGGAGATTGGGAGGTAATGGCCTTCGTTCGACAACATCGATTGTAGAGAAGGAGAGAGGGCTCGGGATGGGGTGGGGTGCAGCACATAGGAGAAAGGAAGACGAAAAAAAAAAAGAAGAGAGAATAAATAAAAAAAAAAAGAACTTTAGAGAATAAATAAAGAAAAGAACTTTAGGATTTTAACAAACGGAAACACTATAACAAAGAAATGAAAGGAAAAATAAACCAATCACTGGAAAAATAAACCTGAACACAAAAAATAAAAACACAAAGACCAAAAAAAGAGAGAAGATGCAGAGAAAGACGAGAAAAAATTTACTCTTGGAGAGAAGAGGAAAGAGATTAGAAAGAAAGAGAAAAAAAAAACACTAAAGCTACCAACGACGAACCTGCACCAAAAGACAATTATACTCCTAAAATATCCGAAAAATGCACGGCACCTATGTATTGAACAGCAGGGCAAAACCGGTAAAATACCAAAAGGAAAATAGATGAGCAAAAATACTGTTAATTACTGTTCATAATAACAGAGAATAAAGAAGCAATTTCTGCGCTCGATTCACGCGTTGCCATATATTACATTAATAAGCTCAAGTTGTTTGAATATTATGCGAGCATCAATGATTCAATAGCACGTGAAGTTACGTGCATGGGGAGAGGGCACTTTTGTCTCCTTATATTTTAGTTGAAAAATACTATAATCTTTTATTCATCATTCTTTTATTACCTCATTGGAATCAAATAATTGATAAAGATATAATAAATAGCCTTCAACCATTTCGATATCAGGAAATGATAAAAATTTATAATTAAATAGCACTCCTTTTTTTAAGTTTTAACTTGGTTGCTTATTGGGATTAATGTTTTGAGGACAACTTCTAGTACTCAAATTTGATAAATGTTCTTAGTAATTAACACTGCCACTAATTAATAAAGAAATTTCCTCAAGTGTATTTAGCTAGTGTGCATGCATTATTCTTTCCACTTTGATTATATATAAGGATTCGTGAAATATCTATAGTTTTAAAAGTTTAAACTGAAAAGTAGGTCCAACATATGAAATATGTAATTAAATGGGATAGACTATAGAATCGTAACTCAAACTCAAAATCTTTGATTTGATATTACATAAAATCAACACTTGTTACAAAGATTTAAGGAGAAAGAAACAGTCTGATTTATTTTTATTATATATTTTATATTTTATATAATTAATCTTAGCTCATATATGTAGATTGATGTAGTATATATATTAGATGATAAAATTATTTTTATTATATAAAATAAATATAGTGTATCATATATTATCATGATAGTATATATATACATACATACATATACATATACATACATACATACATACATATATATGGGTCCTTCGAGTTTTATTTTTTATTTTTTCTGTATTCATAATTTGACAAGTACTTAACAGCTATGTCTTACCGGACAATATCATATCGGCATCAAATTAATATTTTAAGAACCTTAATAATTTGTTTTTATAAGTAACAAACTCAATTATATATTTTAATTTGTAGGTGCGTTCGTCAATGTTCTTGAAATGATCAAGATCATTTCTATTGATTTTTTTAATTTGCATCCCAAATTAATTAAACACAATCATTTTTGTTTGGGTTCACACTATCCCCATTTGCACAATTACATTTTTGCCCTCATTTACACAATTACGTTTTTATCCACTTATTCATCATTAAAAATGCAATTAGATTTTCTGTATTCTAATACTAATTAAAATATAATAATAATGAAATATTATTAACTTACATAAATAATCTAAATTGAGGATTTTGGTTTTTTGAACTTTTGTAGAACAAATTAACAACTTAAGATTTTTTTATATATATTTCTTCTTAGATTTAAAAAATAAAATTATTATTTTTAGTATATAATATTATTTTTAAAAATAAAAATTATCTTTATATTATTTTTCATAGTAATTCATACAAATAAATCATAGTGATTGGACTAATAATATTTTCATTTTACAAAATGCCATTATTATTTTTAGGTTCCAATTTATGCATCAGATTAGAATTGGATTTTAATTTACCATATCCATTTTTTTTATTTTTTTAGGTTCTAAATTATTATTAAAAGAATTAATAACTCTTTTTATCCTTTAAAAAAATTATTCTGGTAAGAACATGCTTTTATTTTCTAAGATCAAATTACAATTCCAAATTTGAAAAGAATAATAATATTATATTTAAGTTCAAAGATGAAAATATTGTCTTTAAGATAGACTATTAATTTGAAATAAAAAAGTATAATATTTTTTTTTTCAGATGAAAATAATATTAGTTTAAAAAGTGTTATTAAGTAAGATTCATTATTATGAGAAATAATATGAAGACAATTATTAGTGTTGTTGTTGTTGTTGTTGTTGTTGTTATTATTATTATTTACATGTCTAACTAGTCTTATAACGTGTGGAGCAATGCATGATATCCGATTATGAGTTCAATATAATGAGTTATAAATTAAAATTTAATTTGTTATATATATGTTCAATAATTTTATATTTTTTGTTTCTTTATTTTTTTTAAGTATAATTATAATCATTTGTAAAATTTATTGTATAGATCACTTATAATTATCTTTACATTTATCATACTTGTTCTAATTGATATTCATCTTAAAATGTATATTTATCATATAAAAAAATGCACTTTCAAGAAAAATACGTGCCATGTAGGGCAGCTGTTACCTAGTGTATATCTCTATTCTATATAATTAAAAGCGTGATTTTCGTCTTAGTTTTTTTTTTTTTAATTATAACCTTCTGTTTTAGTAGTTTTTCAGTTGTATTCTTTTCATTTTATTTTCAAAAATATCCCTGCTCTTCTCATTAGCTGTCTATTTTATCCATTAATTTTTTCCAATTTTACCCCTGTTTTTTTAACCTAATTCAATCTCTTTTCTTCTTGTAATATATGAAAGCAGGCCATTCATTGATACACAACAAAAATTATTCAGCCAGAAGTTGTACTCTATAGTTAATTGAAGCACATGGCAGACGTCGCCGCTGGTGTTACTTCCACCTACGACCGTATGAAAGAAGTCAAGGAATTCGACGAATCCAAAGGGGGTGTCAAGGGACTCGCCGACTCCGGCATAACCTCAATCCCCCGCTTCTTCGTTCACCCACCGGAGACTATCTCCGACCTCAAGAAACCCTCTCAAGCTTGCACCACAAAAAGCATACCGGTAATCGATCTAGCCCATTTGAAGTACTCCCCCCTCAAACGACAGAAACTTGTTTCTGAAATCAAAGAAGCAACGGCCACATGGGGCTTCTTCCAAGTGATCAACCATGGCGTACCGGCCTCCGTCCTTGACGAAACGATAAACGCGATCGGAGCCTTCCACGACCAGCCTCAGGAGGTCAGGGCCAAGCACTATAAGCGTCAAGAGTCGCATGGCGTCATGTATGCGACCAACAACGACTTGTACCGAGCCAAGGCCGCCACCTGGCACGATTCCCTCCTGGTGTGGTTGTCGCCGGAGAAAGTACGAGCAAAGGAGGAGGAAATCCCGGAGATCTGTAGGAAAGAGGTGCTCGCATGGGAATCGCATGCAACAAAGGTGGCTGAGGCTTTGTTCGAGTTACTGTCTGAAGGGTTGGGAGTGGAGGCTGGAAGGTTCAAGGAGCTGGGGTTTTTGGCCGGTAAAATGCTCGTGGGCCACTGCTATCCGTACTGTCCACGCCCGGATCTGACCCTGGGGATCACATCTCACACAGATTCCGGGTTGACGGTGTTGTTGCAGAACCATGTGGCGGGATTGCAAGTAAAGCATGGCGATGAGTGGGTGAATGTGAAACCCATCCCTGGAGCTTTGACCATCAACATTGGAGACTTCATCCAAGTAAACATCTCATTTTCCCGTAACTCAGTCACAAAAACATGTTTGTTCATTTCATCAATGAACTGATCTAATAATTTCTTGAGCAAACTCTCACTTAAATTCACAACATCATGCATATTTGTTAAAGGTTTTGTCGTGCAGGGCGGTTCTTAAAACTTGAGGAAATATATATTTGAGCTAGATTTCTATATATATTTGGCAGATAATCTCCAACGACAATTACACAAGCGTGGAGCATCGTGTTTTGGCTAATCCATGCAAGGACCCTCGAATCTCAGTAGTGATATTTTTTAACGTGGGGAATCGGGGCGATTCTGAGTACTTTGGACCACTGGAAGAACTAGTATCTGCAGAAAAACCGCGTCTTTATCGGAAATTCACAGTGCAGGAGTTCCAAAATAACTTTCTCAGCAAGGGATTGGATAGCAAGTCAATCATTGAACAATTTAAGCTACCGAGAGAAGCGGAAAAGTCGGCATGATTTTCTACCTTTACGTACGTGTTAAAGTTGTTTTCTGAGTACGTACGTGTGTACCTATGTAATTATAGTTAATGAAATGGAGTGGCTCATCCTTTCACTTTTCTTAAAGTATTAGTAATGGAATTTATATTTCAAAACTTCTACTCAATTTCTTATTATTTATATAATTTTTACGCATCGTATTTTTTTTATCAAATATTTAATATATAAATAATGAATAAAAAATTAAATTAATTTTAAAAAAATAAACTCAAAAAAATTTTTAAAAAAAATATTAAAAAATTTAAAAAAATATAATATGTGAAGATTGAAGAGGTTATGTAATATTTTTTTTATATTTTAATCAAAATTTAATTAAATTGTATAAAAATTTATTGTACTAGACTCTATATATCTATAATATTTCTTATTTTAATCATTTTATTGACTAAATCTAGTCAGCCCATGACCAAATATTATTTTGACACGATACCTGCATAGAAATCGATCAATCTTTGGATTTGACCCACCATAGAAATAAGAGTCATGCTACACCTACCATAAGGATATACTCTGAATATCCCAAAGGTCATTTGGCTTTTTTAATTTTTTATAATTTTTTTATACCTTTAAATATTTTTAAAATAAAAAAAATACACAACATCATTAATAAAATAATTCTTTAATTATTAAGTAAAAAAAATATCGAAACCTATCCTCGTGACCCACGTCCTCGGGACAACTAGAATTATTCTAGAAATAAGGGTGTCTATTAATGTAGTATAATAATTCTTTTTACTATTTTTGATAAACATGTTGAAGATATTTATATAAAAATGACGTTGTTTTTATAAGTTATTCTACACAAATATCACTCATTTAAAATATAATATATAAAATATTATAAAATTGATCGCGTGTCTATCATTTTTCTTCTCTAAAACCTATTATATGTCAAAATTAGGCAGGCTGATTGGTCATGATCTGACGGTCAGATAACCTTTTATCATGGCAACGTTTTGGGAACGCTAAGGAAGTCATGACTCATGATGTGTCAATCAAAAACAAAATAGGGTGGACGTCAGGCATCTAATAATAATTGAGTGAATAGAAAATATTGAACTTCACTCGTGGCATAATAAATGTGGGACATTCTCATTCTCCATGTATTTCAACCTAATTCGTTCACTGTAATTCAAGCTGAATTGATTCAATCTAATTCGTCCACAAATCTCGGACAGACCTTTCATAAAAAAATAAATAAATCCTATGAAAAAACTCTTCTTTTTTTTTCATTTTTATGGGATCCATTTTTACAAAAGGCTCATAAGTTCCGTGTATTTGAGACTTGTCTCTAGCATTATTATTATTATTATTTTTTAATTCCTTTTCGAATTACCAACTTCTCAATCTAGTGGTGCCTCTTCCCTAAAAGGAACTATGCATGGGGAGCAACATTGACTGTACGATTAACCATAAGTGGAAATAAATATATACCGGGCTTCAAATAAAAACGACGGCTTCATTACATATTTGACTAGTCGGGTTTGAAACGGCTACGATCCAATACCACCCCACCCTCCATTCTTACCCTATTACCCAAGTATAGGATCTCTGACAGAAATCTCGCTGAAAAGTAAAAACTGCAACGGACTCTGCGAAGGAAAAGAAATTCATAAGAGAAGAAATGGGAAAAACAGAGTTTGATATATTGTCGAATAAAACACCCGGTGGAAAAATAATGTCATACAAATTTACTTCTATATAATTCTCACCATCTTTACAGCTTCAAGCAACTAATGCAAAGAGGGAATATGAAAATCTCCCTAAAGAAAACTATATACATCATTAAGCTTAAGAAACAATTAATGACTAACCATATGCGTTCTAGACATCACAAAAGTTTATCAAGTCTACCTTGCATACGAGCCGAGGCTATCTTCACCCTGGTTTCTATATTTCTACTGAACCATATCTATTCAGTTCAAATATCCTCTCGACTGTCTATTGCTGCCAACCATACTGTTGATTTCGGTTGCCACCCAACGGGTTCGGACCTCTACCACCAGCTGAACCTCCAAATTGACCACTTTGTGAATAATTTGGCGGGCCAACTCCATAACCACTTGCAGCTCCTCTTTGACTGGGGGCAGGCATGCCACTCCCACCGTACGGTGGTCCTCGTCCTTGCGATGGATATGGCCCACCACTGTAGCTTCCAACTTGGCCCCCGCGATTTTGGTTATACCCTCCACTCTGATTTGCACTTGGAGGGTACCTATTTGGACCTCCAGGAGGGCCGCGGGGTCTTCCATATTGGTGATGACTAGGCCCAGTAGACACAGGAGGCTGTGCATTGTTGATGGGATGATTAGGCCCATGCCAATGAGAAGGATGAGCTTGCCCAGTATGTTGTTGGATAGGAGGCAAACGGGCATGCTGCTGAGGGTGCTGCAATTTCTGTCGCTTTGCTGTCTCTTCATTTTGACGTTGCTGCTGCCTTTTTTTCTTTGTCTGAAACTCATGCGATGATTCATACTTGGGCAGGCTACATGATCCAAACATAGACATGGTCCAACATATTATAAGACTAAGAAAAAGACTACATCTGTTTGATAAGCAGAAATATGGAAATTCCTTGAGGAGTTCGGGCACAAAGGGACATGTCTATGCAAGCATGGGAAAAGATAACAAACAATTGTTTGCCACGGGTGGCATATCACAAGTGCCTATACATTTGGGGACAAGGCTGTTCTCTGCATTACTGAAATGTATAAAGTCATCTTAGAACTCCTATGAGGTAATTTAAAGATGGGAGAATCATACCTCTTGGGGTCGCAAGGTAAAGGATCATTCCAGAAATACTCAGCAACTAGGGCATCCTGAGCAGATATTCTCTACATAAACAAGGGATCATTAATATAGTAGGAAACACAGGGAGGCAAGAAGCACAATAAGGTAATAGTGAGGTGTTACTCATTAATAGAGAAGGAAACACGGACCGAGAAGCACAATAAATGTAAGAGTGAGGTGTTTGTTACATATATTATTTAGCATGTCGGGAAAGACTGGCTTCCTTATACCAGTACTAGTGAATGCAGAATCGGTACTGATATTCTTCCTCTAGGATTTATACCTATATCTACTTTATAAGCATGCTCAACCCATGAATAAAATACAAAAAACTTCGTGACCATTCCAAAAGAAAAGATAAAATGGCTAAGCTGCATGATTCTATAATAACGTTTCCATCTGTTTTGATTGCATATTACTTGTGACTTGTCAATGTATGCTCACCATATATGTCAAAACAAATCCAAAAGCTTCAATGGGTCTATATGAAAGAACTTCAAGTACAAAAAGGATTTTTAAGTCCCAAAATGAAAAGTGGTAAACAAATATTTTAAGCAAATGCGAAAAATTATATTGAAAATTAAATAGTATACATTTAAAACACCAGTAACTATAATGAGGTAAGAATCATGTCATAATCTAGATTCATTGTTACCTTATCTGGGTTCAGAGTTAACATGCTGTCCAGCAAATCTAGTGCATGGCGGTCAAAACTGTAAACCAAATAAAATTACAAAACTTTGACTTAGAAAATAAGTATTCCAATATCTTCTAGCTGACTAATATTTACCATAATTCTTTTATGCAAAAGATAAATCCATGTTTACTTACTGTCTGAAAACCTCTCTGATACGTCTCTTCATGGGCCTTGATGGCTTGAAATTATTGTACCAAGGCATCTTTGAAACACCAGGCCAGTTGATCTCATCAGGTGATCCACAAAGCTCAAATATCTTGTTCAGTTGCTCAGGCTAGAACAATTATGAATTATTATTTTCAACAGGTATAAATAAAAAACTTTGGCTAGAATAAGTAGACAGAGATGTGTAACGATATGTATCATCATTTAATCTCATCTACAGTCATGAAGGTTTCTCAAAAGTTTGCAATGTTCTAATAATTTTTCGTCTATGAACCAAAAACCTCATACTTCATTTTGGTTTTTTTTTTAATCAGTAAAGAAGAACTTTCTTAATGATAAAAGTAAGCATAGCCCAACTTCATACTTAATTGTAATCAAGTCATCGTTAACTTCAGCTTGAGTGTTTAGCTTTTTGAAACAACTAAAGGCTTAGCTGAATACAGATAAATAAGGCCCCAAGGATTAGCAATATGAATCCTTATCCAAAATGAGGTCATGAGATGTTAGCGGCTTAGGGCTGTAAAATTTTTTATGTAATGGAGCATAAGTAGATCTCCACTCTAACTAGACTGTCATTTGGATTTGTCTGCATACCTTTTTTTTGTTTTGATAAGTTGTTAGCATAGCTTTTATAATGGAAAACCCAATCATTTAACCCAAGCTGAAGAAAAACAGTTCCAACATAAAAGGAAAATTTGTGGCTCTCTCATAAAACTTCTTTCCTCTCTCTTGTACACTGGAAATAGAGCAAACACACAAGGAGAATCTATGGCCCCATTCTAATATTAGAAGCCTTTTCCTCAGCTCATAAAGCCCCAAGCAAATATCTGTTTTAAAAAATGGACTTTTGACGAAATATTCTGGAATTTAACCTTCACAGTATAAAGTACTGTTTGAAACTAGATCCCTTTTTTCGATTGACACTGGGTGTCCGGGAACAGCGTCCTAACTAATCCTAGGGGTGTACAAGCCCTCGACAAGAAGTTTCTCTGCAAGTGCACCTCGGGTAATTCAAGGGAAAAATCCCCCAATCCAATAGCCCCAAGAGATTGTTTGCACCCAAGGGGATTTGAACCTTAGACCTGGAGGGATTTGAAACTAGATCCCTGCCAAAAACATATCTCTCAAGGAAAAAGGAAGAAAAGGAAAATTCAAGTTGAAAAGGCAGGTTGCTGCAATCCAAAACAGTCATATTCACTCGCATTTTACACAACCAACGATACTGAATGCAAAATCAGAATGTGGCTGCATATGCACATCAGAACATGATTCTGCATACCAATTATCAGACCAAAAAAAAAAAAAAACTGTGAACATATCTAACCTCATTTTTCCCAGGCAAGATCGGTTTTCCATTCAAAAGCTCAGCAAAAATGCAACCAACAGACCACATATCAACAGCTGGACCATACTTTGTAGCTCCTAGCAGCAACTCTGGTGGCCTGCCCAAATCATACCAGTCTGAACCAACTAAATGGAAATTGGGATGCTCAAAAAAATTAACGGAAAATGAGGATATTCTTGAAAATATCACGGGCTAGGTGTAGGGAGAATCACACTCGCTGACGGAAATTAATTTTTTTTTTTATAAGTGACTGAAGTTAAATATTTACCTATACCACAAAGTAATAACACGATTTGTAAGATTCCCAGTGTGGTCAGTAGAAAATGATCGTGCAAGCCCAAAGTCTGCTAGCTTCAAATTTCCCTCATTATCTATCAAAAGATTAGAACCTGCGAGAAAGGCATTAGTCAAACATAGCCCCCCAATCACAAAAATGAAAAATATATAATAATTATAATAATAATTAACAACAGTATGGAATAATATATTTTATTTTAACTGAAAACACAATGAAATCACCTTTAATGTCCCGATGAAGAACTTGATTAACATGACAATAATGGAGCCCAGTCAATAACTGCTTCATATAACACTGGATAAAGAAATATATCAGTAAATTTTTATGCATTAGGTGTTTGGTTACAAAACGCATAAACTCCTTTCAATTTCAAACACAAATTACTTTGATTTGGGGAACTGTAAATCTCAGCCCAGGACGATCAGCAAGACCAGTCAAGTCATGGTCCATGTACTCAAAAACCATGTAGATGCCTCCCTTAAACTTATTACCATCTGTAGTTCCGACAAACATATAATGATGTTAGAAATTACCATCTATTCCAGAATTTCGGTACCAGGACACCTTTAAACCACATGTACAACCATAAGGAAATGAGAGGGATGACAAGCAAGAAAAAGTAACTAATAGAACCAACTAATCTGGAAAGCATACAACAGCTCTCTCACCTTGATTCCCTTGCTCATCTGTCTCAGGACCTTGAAGACAGGCAAAATAGAGAAGGTATGAACAAAATCAGTTTAATATTGTTCTTGAGAATCTAATGAAGATGGAGTTACTCAAAGCTGAGAAAATCAAAGTACCTGGAGAGGTCACAATCTCTTTCAGCTTAAGAACGTTTTCATGATGAAGCTTCTTCAAAATTTTAATTTCTCGAATGGCAGTTATAGGAAACTGCGTAAAGCAAAACATGCCCGACAAATTATTCAAATAATCATGAATCTGTATGCTTCACTTCAGTGAACACACACCTCTATGTTCTTTGGTGGGCTATAATTGACATAGATAAGAAGAAATAGTAAATGGAATGAGAAATTACCCCTTCTTTTTCATTGTCCATGCGTATCTTTTTCAAAGCAACAATTTCCCCAGTTCTGATTTCTCTGGCCATGTAAACTTGACTGCGAAAACACACATGCTCAAATATTCAATTGATCCTCTAGCGCATAGAGACAATAGAAAAAAACCTAGGAAACAAAATGAAAAACTTAAAAAATCTGTAATTGCCTAATATACTCTGAGGCGTCTCACAGTAAATATCATCACAACTCCATTTTTTATCGACAAACATCATGCTCATGGCTCCTCACCACAGCTATTTAAGTTACTATCAAAATCTTCAAAAGAAAAATGAGATAATCATGTATTGTGTCCAACTCCATTCATGTTTTCTTTGCCTTACCAACCAAAAAGAATCTGTCATGTTTACAGTGACATAATCAGTTGTTGATACAGTTTTCAAAGCTGTGCTTCAAAAATGTGGCACCATCTAACTACATCCTATAAGATGAATTCCATGTAACATCCTAGTCCACATTGAGAATATGAATAACTCACATGGTGGCTAGGTTATAAAGGCAGTCATGTGTGCTAAGCCTTGCATTAGCTGCTTACTAGGTGAAATTGAGATATAAGTTGTTGGTATTTTTTCATAGATTGTATTTGTTAGTAAGATTTTTTTTAATATTACCGTTGCTTTCCTTAGATTTTTTTGTTGAGGAAGTTTTAAACCAAATCATTCAAAGTGCCAACAATCTGATGAAAATCTTCAAGTTTGTTTTTAACGGGTATGGCAAAAGATAGCCGTTTGGTTTGTTTGGGTGGTTTTCTAGAATCTAGGAGTAAGACCTGCATTTACGACACATGATGGGATCTGGAAAAACTACCAACATATAATAGTATTTGAAAAAAAGAAAAGGGGGCTTTAAGAAGATAGTAGTGGGGAATACGAAAGATAGAGAAAAAAGTTAGACGCTATCTTTTTGTCCACTATTGTACGTAAAGTGAGAGTTTTTACAAAGATAAAATAAGGTAGTGTTTAGAGATTATTGAGAATTTTCCAGACAATAGACAAGTGTTATTTTTAGAGGAGCTTTGAGCTCAACCACATGTGCATAGTTGGTTTGAGCTATATGAAGATCAGTTGGGCTGTTGTATCTTAGAGGAGACAAGTCAAAAGGAGGCCTGCTGCACCGGTTCAATTGAAACTTTACATACCACAGTGGCCTTGAATCTCCTTAAAGAGAGCGAGATTTTCATGCCTCAGTCTAAGCTGGTTTAGTTTGAATTTTTCATTTCATTGTAATTTTTCATTTTATTACTGTGTATTTCCTAACATAAGTGATTCAAAGGAAGCTTCAAATTTATTAATCTTTTCAAGGTTATTATGCTGGGTCGCTACACTATGTCTGATCCCAATCAAGTTTGGCCAGAATTATCATTGTTGTGCTTCTGATGTGTGGCACCATCTAACTACTTCATATATGCTCTACTCTCCATCTGGAAAGCACTAGTATCCCATCAAAAAAGGAGACAAGAACAATTCTAATGAACCCCTGGGATTAGTTGGGACGCTGTTCTTGGACACCTAGTGCCAATCAAAAAAAAAAATCTAATGCATTTATAGTTTTAATGCCCAAACCCTCCTAGAGAAGCAAAAGCCTTGGCAAAAATTTGTTGTTACATTCATTAGGGATTGAGCAACAATGATCGCTTTAAGTAGTAACTAATAGAATCCCAGTACAAAAAGGAAAAAACCCCGAATGTTAAAGTCATAAGCAAATATTTTCGTTTTATTAAGTAATTTTTTTTTTGATAAGTAATAATCTTTATTGATGTGAATGAAACTAGGCAGTGCCCAAGTACACAGGGAGTATACAAAGTGAGACACCTAATTACATTCTAGTAGGTTAGGATTAAGTAATGAACTGATAAGCAAATAAATGAAACAAATAGAACCTTAAACTATACAAAAAGGAAGCCAATGAGGCTCAAAAATGAGAAATCGAGAATGCTTAAAGCTCTTTATAAGAAAAACCCACAATTTTTCCAAGGGGGGCTTTAACCATCAAACAACAAGATAAACCCCAATGAATCAATTATCCAAACTAGTTTTTGCCACAAACAGCATCCCAATTGAAAAAATAAGATACGATCTCGCAAACCTACAGAACTGACCACAAAAATTATATCTTGTCGAGAAAACTCTTCGTCTATAAAACTTGTTCCCACTATTAACTATGAACCCACCAAATAAAAATCCGAGAATCCTCAAAAAATCATTAGGTGACATATTTCAAATAAGAGAACCAGCGGGCCGCAACCCAAAAAAAACCACCACTGCCGGATCCACGACTCCAACTAAAAAGCAACCAAGGCAAAACTATCTCTCGCGTAAGAGAACGAACCAAGAAAATAAGAAAAAAATAAATCAACAAGAAGAGAATTATGTGTGGAGATACTCAAAAAAAAATATTGTGGAGGGGACAGACCCGTAGGTGCCTTCGCCGATTTGCTCCAATTTCTCGAAACAGTCGACGCTTCGAGACCCCCACGAAGGGTACTCCTCCACGTTCAGCTGCCCTGGTCCAGCTACAGCCATCTCGCTCTCTTGCTTCCCTTGCTCTCACTCCCGCTCGCTGGTCTCTGGGAGGGAAAAACGCAGCGGCCGACTCAGCTCTCTCCGGGGGGTTTTATTTTCTGTTCCTCTCCTTTTTATAACCCGTAGTTCGATGAATAATCATACTGGATGACGGGTACGGTTGTTCATATCCGTGTATTTATTATTTATTGAATAATTATCAAGAACAGAGGAAGGGTAGGAAAACGCTCTCTCTCTCATTGTATTGGTCATTATTATTTTATCTAATTATTATAATTTTTTAAAATTTTTAAATAAAATATAAAAAGAATTCAAGTTTTCAAATTTTAGAAAAATAATAATATTAAAAAATTATATTCGAATAATATTTCATTTAATTTTTAACTTTCATCTCATATCATCTACATAATCAAACGAGACTTTAAATTTTTAATATAGATTAAAATTGATCAAATATTTTAGATATGGTCTGCCAAATAAGTTCAACATATTTGGATAGCACTGTTTATCAATCATATTACTTTTTATGTTTATTTCTTTTTCCTCATTTAGTTGAGACGAAAAAATACCCCATCTTGATTTTTGGAGATAAGGCCCAGGCTGGCTCCCTCGACCCTAATTATATATATAAACAAATTCATAAATATGAAATGACATCATTTTGAAAAAAAAAAAATTCAACACGACGTCGTTTGAAGTTTGGCTTAATACTATATGAAAAAATACAAAATCCTAAATTTCATTTTATTTCTCTCATATCCTCTACCCTTTCTCTCCCTTTCCCTTTCTCTTCTCTCTTCTCCTCCCGCTCCTCCGCTTTTTATTTTTGAAACTTGTGATTGTGAGACACCCATGGACTACAAGCCACGACGTGGTCGTGGGTTTGTGAAGAGACCCACAAATGTTCATGGTCGTGGATCTTCGCTCTGACCCACGGCCACATTGTGGTCTTGCCGGAATAAGTTCCAAAAGTTTGCAATTTTTTTTAAGATGAATTTTTTTCAATTTGTATTTGTAATTTTGTGTAATTGTTGTTGGATGTAAATTTGTGGATTTTAAGGATAGATATGTGGATTTGGTGAAAAATCTAGATTGGTTTGGGATTTTATTGTTGTTTTCTGATTGTGTTTCGTCATGGGTGAGTGGTGGATGGGGTGGGGTGAACAGCCGTGGGGGTCAATCCACCCCTCGACATCTGGATGGGGGCACCCGCCCACGAGGAATGGTGCCGAGGTTCGAGGGCTCAGACTGTCTCCCCTCCTGCCCATGTGAGGGTAGCGGAGCGCCACCCCCCACCACCACGCCCCACCCCTCCCCACCTCTACATGGGTGGCCCAGCGGCCCCATCTGCCGGATGTGGGGGGCGACGTACCCCACCCGCATCTGGGCCTCCATCCACTTTTTCCTCGACCTGTACTGCATAGTGTGTGTGTGTTTAAAAAATATATATACTGATAGTAAAATGAAGTCATTTTGGGGAAACCCAGAAACAATCATGTTTTCCTAATATATTAAACTCTCGCCCAACAACTCCTACTCTCCCAGATCCCTCTCTTTCTGGATATTGCCCCTTTCTCTTAGACCCTCACTCTCGCACCTCATCGTCACTGCTATCGAGCATCCTCTCTAACGTTTTGTAAGTATCCTCGATCTCAAGCAATTTTTTTAGGTTTATTTTGAATTGTGTGTTGATGTGGAGCATGAGATTGATTAATGGATTTGGACGATGAGATTGTGAATTGTGTGTTGTGTAGATTTGTATATTTTTTACTGAGTATCTAGGGGTTCAATCTGAACCTCTAAATTATGTTATGGCTTCAAAATTGAAACCCCAAGTTGTTAGGGGTTTCAATTTTGAAATCACTGATTTAATTTTGCAATCAGTATATCGAGACTCCCAAATTTAATCCAACTATATGATTTTATGAAATTGTGTTGTGATTTTTGCATCACACTATCATAACATGTTTTTGTCAGTCAACAGGAATGGATAGTAGTCAAATCCAACCATTAGCATTAGTGCTAGCTTTTTTGGCCTTACCTAGATCCTACCCCTATCCCTACACCCATGGGTCCACCAAGTAAAAAATCAGTTTCAATTGTGTGGTCCCACTTTACAAAAATAGAGAGCGACCCCAATAACCCTCAAACTAAGTGTATGGTACATCCCAATTGAAGGTCCACTTAAAAGAACAATACAAAAATATTCTAATTAGACATTATTTACAAGAAAATATTTAATCTAGATTTGAAATTGAACTTAAAAATGGCGGATGAGAGTATGAGAGAAACATTGAAGGGGTATACGAAATATGATTGGGAGGAGTGTAGGAGATACCTAGCTCGTATGGTGATAGTAGACGAGATACACTTCCAGTTTGTGGAGGGTGAAGGGTTCCAAGAATACTCTAAGTACTTGGAATCTAGGTTTGACATTTATTCTTGCCACACGGTGGTAGAGAATATTATGAAACTTTATTATGTACATAGAGAATTGTTAAGAAATCAATTGAATGGTCAGGAAGTTTGCCTCACGATCAATACATAGACATCGGTCTAAAATTTTAATTATATGTCTTTGACAACACATCTTGTAGATTGTGATTGCTAATTAAATAAAAAATTATCAAGTTCTATCAAATTGCCAATCAAAAGGGTGAGGCCATTGAAAAGGCCTTGGAGGCTGCAATAGATAAATGAGACTTGGAGTGGGTTGTTACAGTAATGGTTGACAATGCCTCTTCTAATGACACCTCTTTGGAGTATCTTAAGAATAAGCTTAAAATAAAATTATGGGTGATATTTTTTACATGTGAAATGTGCTACACATATTTTAAATCTTATTGTGGCCGACGGTTTGAAAGATTTGTATGATTCGCTTGCAAGGGTTAGAACTGCGGTGAGGTTTGTGAGACCCTCACTAGTACAGCTTGATAAATTTAAGATTGTTGTAAGGGCTGTGAGTATTGAATGCAAGAAGGGGTTGTGTATTAATGTTCCTACAAGATGAAACTCAATCTTCTTGATGTTGAAGATAACCCAAGAGTTTAAAAATACCTTTAAATTATTGGGTGAGAAAGACATACAATATGTCAACCATTTTAATGATAAGGGAGGATTTGTCAAGTCTCATGATGATGATTGGGTGGTTGTTGAGATTTTTTGTAGAATCTTGTAAGCTTTTCTACAAGGCCACAACCACTATTTCTGATTCTTTATATGTTACATTTAATGAATTTTATTAGCAAATATGTTAGGTAAAAGAACAATTATTCGGAAGTGACCAAACTAGCCTATGGAAAATGGTAATGAGCATACAGTCTAAGTATGACAAATATTGGGAGATTTGAGTAGGTTAAAAATTTTCTTATATGTGGCTATTATTCTTGACCCATAGTACAAAATTGATGGCATGATGTATAGATTGACATTGGTGAACAAGAAGTCATGGACATTTCATATTGCGGTAAGGGTACGGAAAACCCTTAAAAGATTGTTTGATGAGTTAGTCGAAATGGGGAAAAAGCGTAGGTTAGGGTGAGGTGAGAGGTTAGGGTGAGGTGAGAGGTTGGGGTAGGTTGTTGAGCTTCGTTCGCTTTCAAACACATAGTCGGAGTTGGATAGGTACTCAGTAGCGGAGATGCACCCATTTACAGAGGAGTTTGATATCTTTTCTTGGTGGAAGGTCAATACTATCAAGTATCCCATCCTTGAAGACATAACCCAAAATATTTTGGTCACCCCTGTTACAATCGTAGCCTTAGAGTTGACCTTTAGCACCGGGGTTGGCATATTAGAGTCATTCTAGAGTTCATTGTCTCCTATCACTGTAGATGCATTGATTTGTATTCAAATTTGGATCAAATGGAAGCCAATTCATATTCTAGATGTGGTAGACTTTGTGGAGACTGATGAGGAGACGGGTGGTGATCAGTCTACATCCAGTAATCACTCTTACCAATGTTATTGCTATAATATTACTTTTGCTTATAAGATATTGTGTTATTACTTATACTCAAATTTAATTGTTGTAGGGACAATTTCGACAAATGCCCCTAGTTAGATCCACCATTACCATTGATTTGTATAATGATTGTGACAACCCGAACTTAGCCAAGTCTTTGTCTGTATTCCGTTGCTAGTTTATGTTTAATTTTAGGTCATGCAAGAGAAGTAAAGTACCTAGAGACCTTGGACCCTATTTGGTTCTAATGCACTAGGCATATGAGCCAGTAAGATAGGTCCAACTAAGCCTTAGAAATTCGGCCAACCCATTGGACTAAAACCAAAAACCCTAAGGGAACAAAGGGCATGTCCAACACATCATACATTTAGGTCACGTGTCACACATGCAAGTTCCAATGAATCTAGACATGATTGTGGGAAGAATGGGTGAGAGACTTAGGTTTCAGTAAACCAAAAGCCCTAGCACGCCTACTAAGGCAAAAGCCACTTGTCTTGATATTTGTCACACATTTAGAAAGTTTCTAGAATGAGACAATCATAGGGCACCTAGGGAAGATCATGAATCACTCAGCCAATGCACCCATTCACCAACCATCTACTTTTTTATGCCACTTGTCAAAACCATGTCAGTTCCAAGGAGATTGCATGGGGGAAGTGGCGCATAGGGGAGATTAAGGAGTTAAGGCATGCCCCACTAAGAGGATTAGGGTTTCAGTTTCAAGAAAGGCTTCACTCCTATCTAAGGGTTCCAACTACTTTTTGTCAAGTGTCACTCATGCATGTGATTTTCTAGAAGATAGAAATTATTGGAATTGGAAGGGACACAAGGGACAAAGCAAACCCCAGTCCCTAGGTTTCGGCCACCACACCACTCTCCCTCACACATGCCACTTGTCATTCACTTGAGAATCCTAGAAGAAGATTTATGGAGAAGAAAAAAAGTTGCTTAGGAAACATGCACCTTACGCCACCCTAGTGTCTAAAGGAGAGAAAAGGTGCCTAGAAAAACATCACACAGCCATCCAAGTCTAAAGGAGAGGAAAGGTCTTGTGGGAAAAAGATATGGGCAGCAACACACACACACACATACACACATTCACCAAGGTTCTAGAAGAATCCTTGTGGGGAAGAGCAAGGGATGGGAGGCAAAAATGTACTAGCACACATCTCTACATTCCACTTGCCACTTGGCAAGCATGCACACGTCTAAGAAGCCCTAAGTTTAAGATTAGGGTTTTGTCAAGTGGCCAACACGCCCTAAAGGTCCAATGAACCTAGACTACTTTGTGTCACACGCCTAAGGGCACTTAGGAATCCAGTTTTTCTTAAGCAAGAAGATGAGCCACTTAAACTATAGAAGTCACTTGGACTTCCCAAGAGAGGAAAATGAAGGATTTTGGCCAAGCCATATGACACACGGCATACAACCTTTGAGATTCCCTATTTCTTGGGAGTGTGAGAACTTGAGAGTCTATATAAGGGTAAGACTAAGGGTCGACCCCCAAGAGTGGCACACACCAAGGGGACACTCTGCCCATTTGATTTTCGAATTCTCTCTCTCTCTCACGACCACCCTGGGAAGAAGTTCATATCTTCACTTTCTCATCATTTCTTACCAACCAAACACCGTGTACGTATCCTCCACCTTCATCCAACCAATCTCACGAGTGAAGAAAGAAGTCATAAATCCACCCCAGAGGAAGAAACATGCCCAGTAAGGACCACTCAACCAATTTTACCACACACGGCCACTTAAAGTGAAAGGATGATGAAAGGGTTCGGATCCATGTATTCTTTTGCACATGCACATTCAGGAAAGACTAGAGTTTCTCATCAAGGGAAAGACCGAACCACCACTAGCATCATACACATGAGCATGAGATCTTGGAAGGGAAGAAAGACCACGGCAACCCTCTTGAGTTTAAACTAGGATCCTTTTCTCTATAGAGTTTCGGCCTTATGAGTGAAGTCTGAATGCATGAAGAACCCTTCTAGTCGTGAAATGAATTTCATAAGCCATGAGGGAGTAAGCTCTAGGCACGACACACTCACACATGCACTCACTCGGATTAGGTTTTGTGTGTGTTTGTCTAATATTGTTTAATATATTTTCAGTTTGCTATTTGTTGACTCTTCGGATTTTCAATAAGTAGACTTTCAACCTACTTTGAATAATATTTGTATATGCCGCACGTTGCATTCTTATTTGCTAACATATGCACTTGTTGACTGATGGTAATCTCTTACTATGTAATTGGATTTGCATGATGATCTTGCTATGCTTAATTGTTTATGATGTTTTCGGATATGCTTAGAAATAGTGGTTCAAGTTGTTGGTTATAACATGTTTTTATAAGTCTTTATGATTCGGCCATTGTCTATATGTATATGGTCGAGTTTAAACATTGTTCTTCCATTTTAGTATGTGTTGAGTGCTTTGCTTATGTTGTAAACTGAGCATTTGAATGTTCTATATTTTCAAGCTGTAACCTGAGATGTTCCATGTTTGATTTCATGATTATATGACTCACGACATTCACATGTTCATATGGTCCATGAAAAGAAAAGTGTTACAAGTCTCATGTCACATGCATTTGTGTTGTATATATATATATATATATATTTTTTTTAAAAGAGTCAGTACATATTTTATAACGATCCCAAATGTTAAGACAGAGGAATGTCCTGTGGAACTACTCTGTCCACTTTGGAATGTTTAAATTGAAGTGGTAGCCTCTGGGTTGATAAAGTATCATCGGCGGATCTCAAATGGATCCTTGTGGAAAGGATACCGAAACGAGGTAACACCTAAACTAGTGGGTGCCTCACATGTGTTATATGTGGTGAAGGTGAAATTGCAAACTGCCGCTTAGTTAAGGATTATGACATAGTCATCACGGTCAAATGGGTTGTTGGATGATGTAGTAACTAGTAGGGAACCAACGGTGCATAGGAGAGTCGTAAGGTATCTAACTACATGTTACAAAAAGTGAACAAGGTAATGAGTTAAATATATGTTACATGTATATTGTTCAATGTGCAAAGATGAAAAAGATGGTTTATTTAAAAGTTAAGTTGCATAAGCCAAAGTTGTGTCAAGTAAATGTTAATGCATTCATTTCATAGTTTGCCTTTATATGCCTATGTTATCTGTTGTATGTTGTTTGTTTACTTACTAAGATTTTTTGAAATCTCACCATAGTAGTTTTCACTACTATTCCCAACCCGAAATGGTAGAAATTGTTATAGAACATGAGACCGAATATTGGGAAGCGCAAAAGGCCAGCACCCTAGATAGTCAAAGAGGCCTCGAAAAGCCCTGAGAGCTTGTCAGAGCCATCAATAGTGGAGAGGCTAGAAGCCGCTGATCAGTTCATTACAAAAGTGCTGCAGCTCTTTAAATAGTTAAAGAAGATACTTAACAAGGACAATACAAAATAGAAAAGGCCTTGTAGGGTTTTTGAGAGGGATCTTAGAAGATTGTAGTAAAAAAAAAAAGGAAATGATTTATGGTTTACTTTTGGAGATCCCAGTTGTTTTTTGGAGATTTCACAAAATTGTCTATTTTGAAGTAATTTGAACAAATGAAATCTTTAGGATAATTAGTTTATGTTACCATGATATTTTACAAATTGCTCTAAATTTTACTTAGATTTAAATGAATTTTTGCTGCGATTTATTGCATATTGTTAGAATATAATAGGTGCATTGCATCTTAACTATCATGTACGAGGGTATGTAGCCTTGAGTTATATGTCCCGACACTTTAGTCATCGTCCAATCCCAAACGGGGGCTGGGCAAAGATTCTCTTATTTATTCGTAATATGTATATAATGTTTGTAATTCTAATTGATTTTCTTGTATTTTTTTCAACTTTTATAGTCTCACTGCCACATGCCCAATCCCAATGATCTCAATCTCATCTGGTTTGTAATTTTAATTTTTCAACTTTTTTACATATCTATATATAATGTTTGTATTTATGATTTTTTTTTCTTATTTTATTTTTCAGATTTTAGTCTCACACCCTCACTTACCCAAGCTTAATCCCAAATTTCCAATGATAGTCTCACTTGGTTTCTACTTGGAGTTTTATGTTTTTAACTTTTTACATATGTATATATTGATTGTAATTCTAATTTGTTTTCTT
Source organism: Cyclocarya paliurus (assembly GCA_029856935.1). Lineage (NCBI taxonomy): Eukaryota > Viridiplantae > Streptophyta > Magnoliopsida > Fagales > Juglandaceae > Cyclocarya > Cyclocarya paliurus. Next base: position 11,445,460 of record CM056950.1, read on the forward strand.
ATTAATGTTTCAGGTTTTATAATCTCACAGTCTCACTCGCCCACCAGCCCCCAAATTTCAATCTCAGGATTCAAAGTCATCTTGCTAGCTACTATTTGTAATATTATTCATTTAAATTATTTGACAATTTGTAATATTTTTATATTAATTTGTAATAGTTCTAGATTAATTTGTATTATTGCAGTAGCTTAGAATTCTTAGTTTTTTATGTTTTATGCTTTAACAACCTTTGTTTCATTTTTTGTTATATGTGTTAAATATAGTTTTTATATTTTTTTTGTTTTTAGACATTTTTTAATATCTGAGCTCAAGATGGCCCATTTTGGCCCAAAAATAGGTTCTAGGCCAAAGTGGGCCTAATGGGCCATGTGCCCATTTGGGTCGGATGGCGAACGATCCCAGGGTCCAAATCCAGCCCCCAGCACTCAGACAGGGGCACCACCCCTGGGAGCAAACCCCACCCCCTGCCAAGGCAGGGACAGGGTGCAAGAAGTAGGCACTTTGCCCTAAGGGTGGAGGTAGCACCTCTATTTCTAAAATGAATAAAATTTTATTATTATTCAGAGTTTAGATGAATAATCCAATGTGACATTAGGTTTTGAGTAGAATAGATAAAAGGCAAAAACTGTGATATTAGGCAAAATTTGACTAATGGATAGCCAAGCTTATGCTAGGACTATAATACGTTGTTGATTTTAATCACCAAAAAAATGTCATTATTTAGGTTGTGATGCACACCTTTTATATATAGATATAATATGCTCAAAATAAGTTAAAGAATATACGTTTTTAAAAAAGATAATGAATCTTAAAAATGTATCTATTTCAACCAGCATCCAATTGTGAGAAACCAAAATTTTTAAATGTTTCATTTTTTTATAAAAAAGTTTAGGTTTGCATACAAAATTCATCGATCTACTATAGAGTGAAAAGAGTTTTATCTTATATACAATAGCAAGTTACATTAATTTATAAATTTTACTTCTACAAGATATCTTTACAAAGTAAACATCGTCATTTGAAAAATAAATAAACACACAAAGCAATCAAACCTTCCACACACACACATTGTACTTCTAATTCCATTGTTGTCCTTGCAAGTCCTTAATCTCGAGACTGGGAATGTAATTTCCAGTGTTTAAACAGGATGGAGTTTGCTGGTATATTCCAATATACTTCATTATATAACTTTTTATGATGGGCTAATTTTGATGATGATTATCTGATCAATCTAGATGCATTTTTTGATATACACATTTGCAGGCCTACAGCAAAGTAAAATCAAGCCTCTGTTTCATTCTCTGGTAAAATTTAGGACCGGTATTGTCAACGTTTTTTCATTATTTAATCTTTTTGGCTTTGCTAATATTATAGAAAAATTCCATCCACCCAACCTTAATCTTATAGAAAAATCCTAAATGGATGCTTTACACCACACACTTCCACCTAATCAATATGTAATTTGTCATTTTTGTCCTTCTATCTTAATGCTTAAATATATGTATGTTTAAATAGAATGACAAAAATAACACATATTAGTTAGATGGAGATTTATAATGTAAAAACTTCCTCTTAGAATAACTCAATCTTATAATATAGCAGCGATGAAGTAACCAAAGAAAATCAAAGGGGACCAAAAACAAAAAAAACAAAAATGCAGTGATCGAAATCTGTAGCACGTAGGGGAATAAAGTTTAAACAGATCTGATATTTCGAGAATGGTTAGGGGTTGAATACTCTAAATTTCCAGGGGCCTTTGAATGGCTACAGTTTCTAAATCCCAATTCACTATCCAAATATATTGACTTAGGCAAAAGCATCAAAACATGATAAAATTGATTGCAGTAAATAGGGCTAAAGCATCCAAATATATTCACACCAAAAGATCTTTTCATAGTCATTACTCCTAAATTCCTTCCCATGTATTCTTCTATTCCTTTCCCTTCCTGATTCAGCTTGAACATAAACTGAATTGTAAGATTTAACTCATTGCGATCACCAATGGCCCCGATCCAAAAAATGGGTGATCGCCGCTGACCCAAAAAATAAATAAATAAATAAATAAAGCATACGAAGGGAATAGAAGATAATCTAAACTCAAAAGCAAAAAACCATTTAGGATTCTAAGCTTCCTGTTATGGCCAACAACATAACTCATAAAAGGGAAAATAAAAGTGAACAATGTTATATAACAGTTGCGAGCAGTTCCAATCGCATTGCATTTCTATGATGATGATTAAACGCGATCTCAATCATGAAGAATACAAACTCTTCTCTGTCAGTTCTCTCACATCATATACACTGCTCTTTTCTTCTTATTGTGACAAAGCCAAAAGGACAGTGTGCTTCCACCATCCACTGTACATAGCAACCACCTAAGTATATATTTTTTTCATAACCCATAACATCTCATTGATATTGGACATCTCCTTCCCATAGAATGAAAAAGGGGGGAACAGGGAAAAAAAACAGAACAAAACAGAAGAAAAATGAGTCCAAATAATTAAAATACCTAACCTTTGGTAAATTCAACGCCCCTCTACTTAACTCTTGTTACCATTTCCCAGACTCTCATAGAATAAAATGTACCCATGATCCGTGTTACTTGAATATTCCTGTGCTGACCCAAAGAATGTCTGCACAACAGACTCATCAATCATCTCCACATTTTCATCATCAAAAAATAACCAATGGTTATGGCTTTTCACAAGGCTGACATAGTGCCCATGGTTGGGCCCACTTCCAACATGGACAACTACTGCAAACAGGGAATACTCAGAATCTGCATCTTCCATTGTGTTGCTCAGCTTCAGCTCAAGTGGGAAGACAACCCGGTAAGACAGCTTCTTGTAGCGACCCAGCTGCTCAATGTATTTAAAACGCTTCAGATGGATGACTAATATGTGAGGTGGCTTCTTTATCTTCATCCTCTTCTGTGCTTCTTGCAAACTGCATGTGATAATGAGGTCCATTTTCAGTTACCACTGGACAAGACTAAAATATAAAGAATGGAAGTACAATGTTTCTTAGCTCTTTTGGCTGACCTCTCTTTTCCTGCAAAAAAACCTCTAGAAGCTGTGTAGTGTAAAAGGGTAGAGCATTGCTCAATATGGTAAATAATTAATCCCAGAAAAACTAGTGGATGGCTGCACAGGACATAGCAGTTGGAATGCATAAAGCACCACATAATACCGCCATCAAAGAATACATTTCCATATGATGCCAATATATATCTTCCTATATCACCCACCCAGAGAAGCAAGTGGATGATGGTTTTGTATATAGAAGAGACGAAGCTTTGTGGTGGCAGTGGGGATATATTTGTAACAGAAAAAGAAAGATTCATTATTTTCAACTTATCAAAACAAAAATCTGTCTCTTTCTTTGCCTGTTAAACAATCTCATGAAACTGATCAATTTATTGACACTGCAATAAATAAGCACCCAATACAAAACTATTAATGTGCACATACCATAAAATCTAATCAATAGAACTTTTTTATAATGATGGCTATTCCATTTTGGAGTGCTTCAGCATTGGGTGCACATATAATCACTTCTAAAATCATCACCGAGCTAAGACTTAAGCAATCACTCGGTGACTAGCTGAATAGCAGCCGAAATATACAATAGTATGATAAAACTAATGCAAAATTCTCCATATCACATGTATTCAAAGCTAATATTGCATAACTAATAAGAAGAAATGGAGATTATTTTATAGGTAAAATTGAGCTTTTATGCATAAAAGCTACCCACCTACAGCATTTGTCACAAAAAAATTTGTCCTCTGCATTCAATGTCTCTGTTGAGCTAAAGTTTTTCAAACAGCTTGTAATTGAACTATTCTGTTCAATATCAAGGCTCAAGTCGAAGAATGTCTCATCCCTTGCTGTCACTGTCTCACATCTCAGGCACCTTGTTTCATTGGTGAGTATTCCCTGGCTCAAACAGCCAAAATATATTATGAGAATCTACAAAAAATATTACGAGAATCTTACAAGGGGCAGGAACAAAAAGCATCTACATCATCACTGCCAAACAATGTATTAAGGGGAACTAAAATCCTGTTACTCAAATACATCAGCAGAGACACATCAATGTCCTACTCTATTTTTCTTTCCTTTTTTTTTCCCTTCCTTCAGAAGGGGTAGGGGGAGTACATTTACGGTATAACAGGGAAAGAGAATGCATAGATATCAAGAATTAGACCAATTCCCAAAACAGTGAATCCCGGCCTATCATTTGCATAAGTTGATGATCAATTCAACATCATACATACATATATATATGAAATGGCGGAGCAAAGTCACCTGAAAATTTTTGTGCACCCAGGTAACTAAAGGATCTTTTTGAGGACCATTAGCATGAACATTTTTTGGCCCATTTGCAGCTTTATCAGAAGGTGACGATGCTTCCGGATCACTTTTTGCAGCTTGGGCCTCTTTCTCCAATATGTCGACGAGCTCATTCAGCAAAAAATTCAGAAATTCATGGGCATCCTACAAAAAATGAGAAAATGTGTCTGTATAATGGACGATATACTTGATCCTATAAATTTTGTATTAGACCAGAAAAAATGGGAGAAGATCAATCAAGATACAGAACAAGATACAATTAACATCATACTTGAATCATTGATAATAAAGATTTAGCAGAGATGCATCACTACCATTGTAAAGAAAAGGGAACATCTAGTTCTGAAATATTGTGTATTGTCATTTATTAAGCATCGTCTTGAAGCTTAAAATGTATTATAACTAAAAATGCTATACAAGACTACATTCTCAAACCTTTACGGAGGAAAAACATGCATGGAAGCCCCGAATGCCATTTCGAGTATCTTGGAAGCAGAAACTTGCTTTATGATAATCATTTTTTTTTTCTAATTACTTTTTTTTTTATAAGTAATAATCTTTATTGATGTGAATGAAACTAGGCAATGCTTTATAATTACTTTATGATAATAGTATTTGCCAATATGCAACATCTACAATCATGCTTCTGCACATGGCTGCCAATTATTTTGTTTAACAATGGCAACTTTCTAGCACTTATGGAAAGTTTTTACCATTTATAAGTTTGTGAGATAGATTAGATTTATGCAAAGATTCATAATCACTTCGACTACTCTTGCATTTTGCACCATTCAAAGTACGTATACAGTCAGCCCTTGAAGCCAAATAGTATTCCAGATCATTGTATGAAGTTAGTGTGTTAATGGGCTTTGGGAAGGTGGCAATGAGGACTATTCTTCTATTTGATAATAAATAATAGAAAATAAGACTGTTCTCCATTCTCTAAAATTTGTGTGAAATTCAAGGAGCAGCAGCCTTTATGAAGTACACACGATGGATCCCAGTGTACAACCTAAATATACTTAAAATTCTATATTTACCACATCCTCAATTGGCTATCTGAATGTCACAGTCCAATTAATATTAGATTGCAACAATTGTAAACCAAGATCTGAAAGCTGAAAATCCAACTATATACCTGTCATTCCTGTAACAGGGCACCACCAAGCATACACTAATTTTTATTTTATTTTTTATAATTAAGGACATTTATTCAAAGTGCAACGGGGCACAACCCAAATACATAGGGCATATACAATAGGAAACACTCAACTAGGTGATAGAGAAGGAGAAAACAATTCCAAGGAATCTAGAAAGCTACAGGAATGGAAGCTATTGTGCGCCACCATACAAATATAAAGAGTTGAAAACAATGGCTGTTAATTCTGATATTGTTCTCTCACAATCTACAAAGGTTCGGGCCTTACGTTCCCACCAAATACACCACATCAAACACTATTATCCCCCCAAGGAATGCTCTGTATACAAAAAACTCAAACTCGTCCAAACTGCTCTCCAGAAACTTTGTTTTATAAGTACTTGAAATTAAAAAGAGAGAGAGTAGACATCTTTAGAAACACTCCACACTCCGGATTTAGTGACGTATGTGCATGTTCATATGTGTATGTGTGTATGCATGTGTGTGTGTGTGGGAGCATTCATCCTTCCATTTCTATAACAGGAAAAAAAAACCCTGTCATAGGAGGGAGATCACTTGTGTAAACGTCTAGCCAACATTTGTTTTGGCATGGAATAGGAGAGAGATAACCTAGCAATGTGAATTAAGCATCAATGGCACTTCCTTTTGAGCAAGATAAAGTAGTTTGATGTATCAATGACAATCCCCAGCATAGTCGCACTAACAGAACCCATCCATTTTCACAAAGCCAATCCTTGAGCACTCAACAAGCAATGCATTCTTTATTACTATACTTATTTCGGTCATAGTTGGTTGAAAATAAATCTCAAATTCCTGCATTTTTTTTTTATTGGCACCTGTTGTCTGGGAACAACGTTCCAACTAATCCCAGGGGTGCACAGGCCCTCAGCAAGAAATCCTGTAATTTTCTCAAGTCAACGAAATACTAAATTTTGTTAACTGTCATTCCCCCAGCCAAAGCTAATTCTGCCTGACAGTCAAAAGTTGTAACCCAAGGAAGGTTTAAACCACATCTAGGCTCATACTCTAAATGGGCTAGTCAATGATACAATTAGAGCCCTTAGGAATCACTATAAAGAGCAAGAACTTCTCAGTTTTAAGCAATATGGGATCTCATTCACCACCTATACTCACTCAATATGCAATATCACAGAAGTGCTATAATATACATACTCAGAGAAAAAAGTAAAATTATATGCATACCTGGTGCATGTAGCTACGGAAAAGCTCATTTTGTTTCTTCAGTCTCTGTACAAAACGCTTTGGAGCAATGACTCCTGTTTTCTTCTTCTGCGAAGTTATCTACACAAAGGGGCAAATGAACTAATGCCCCCACTATCATGGCCGGAAATATTAAGAAGTAAATATATATATATATATATGCCATAGCATTAATAGAGAGACTCATGTTTTGCACAGGGGGAGGGGGGATAAGATTCTAATAGAACCAAAGAAGCCAAGAGAGAGAGAGAGAGAGAGAGAGTAACGCCCCAATGGATGGCCCAAACCACATGGCCTATACTCTAAAAAGACTAGTCAATAATACAATTGGAGCCCTATTGGAACCTTATAAAGAGCAAGAATTTTTCCTTCCCAAGCAATGTGGAATGCCATTCACCACTTACTCTTATCCTTATTATATGTGGAATTTGTTCTACAAATATAGATATTACAATAAAGGAGATGCTAGACTATCGCAAAAGGAGGAAAGATTCAACAGTAAAACCTGCCAATGAAGTACAAGTATATATACAAACAGTGCCTGATGTAGCAGAACTAATCCACCGATAGATTGTCTACCCAAAAATAAGATAGGAGGAAGATATTCTTTAATCTCTCTAAATCATCAGTCCAGTAACACATAATACAATTAGGGTAGAAGAGGATATCCAAAAGCTGTAATCTGAAAACATTGGAAGAAATCGCAATATTTGAAGCAAACACAATAAAGATTCCTCGATTGTGATGTCAGTCTATCATTATTGATGACTTACTATTTAAACTGAGCCAGGCCTTTAGATAATTTATTCATATAAAATCATAAAGAAACCAACTGGTAATTGGTCTTGCGACCAACTATTTCAAACAATACATATTGGAGATTTCTTGGACCATTCTCAAGAAACAATGCTCTAGACTGGTATATTGCTAAAGTCACACACAAGCACAGATAATCTACTGTGCATGAGTGTGTGTGTGTGTGTACAGGAGCTAGATATTTACCTGCGTAAATAGGTCTGCTAAGCATGTTAACAGATTTTCTTCTGCATCACCAATGTTTTTGTTATTTGCATAATACTCTAGCAGTTGCTCGCGAAATGGGACGCAAAAATAAAGTGCCTGCGTGCGCAAACAAGAACAAAAAAAAGGATGACATTTTTGGAGTACCATCACAAAATGACCATAAAAAATAATCAAAGTTCTCCATCCACCCATCATTAACAGTAACACTTCATATGTCAATAGGAAGTATTCACCAAGTCTATATGACACCATTCATATTGCCTGTTGACCACCTTGGATAGGTGTAAATACAGTTGGAATATCTACTTGAAAGCTGTTGGGTGCGAATCTTCCAAGGATATTAAAATGTACTAATAATTTAATTATATAAGTAACTATAAAAAAGTCCAAAAACAGGATTATATAGACAGATATGTTCAAAGAAATATCAATAAGGATATAAATTTGGAAACTGGCAGAATTTAAAAAATGGGAAAATGAAAAAATGAACTAATTTTTTTTAATGGTGAATCTATTAACCATCTTTTTCTTTATTGTGAGGTGGCTAAGACTTTGTGGAATAAGATTTTTGGTAGGGCGGGTATTGCTTGGGTGATGCCTAAGCAAGTGGTGGATCTCTTTGCAGGTTGGAAAGGTTTTAAGGGGAGACAACGTATTGCTGCTATATGGAAAATGATTCCTTTGTGCTTTATGTGGTGCTTATGATTGGAGAGTAGGGGTGAAAATTTTTCAGTCTAGACTCGGAAAACCAACCGGACCAGACCAAATTCACCCCTACTCGGTCTCGGTCCATGGTGTCTCCAAAATTCAATTTTCGGTCCAGTCCCAGGGTGTGGTTTTTTTGGACCGAAACCGACCGAATCACTTACATATAAATTTTTTAAATATATAATATATTATTTATATAGTAGTTGTATAAGTTAATTATGTAATTTTCTCTAATCTATCACTATTGATCATATAAAATGTAAAATAAGATATGCTATCAATTAACTAATAAATCATATGATAATATATGTTATTATATGTAGATAATACTCTACTAAAGTACTAAGTTAGTAACTATTAACATCATAAATATAATTATTATTCATTCTTTTTTAATTAGTATTTGGCAGACAAAAGCTCTTTCAAAAGCAGCTTTTTTTGTTTGGACAATAGCATTGGGCAAAATTCTCACCACAGATAACCTAAGCAAAGGTCAGGTAATGGTGTTGGACTGGTGTTGCAAGTGTAAGAAAGATGGTAAATCAGTCGACCATTTGTTCCTACATTGCAAGGTGGCCAGGACCATGTGGGATGATTTTTTTACAGGACTTGGATTATCATGGGTCATACCCCTTAGATTGGTGAATTTTCTAGCAAGCTGGAGAGGTCTCCGAGGTAACTCACAAGTTGCAACAATCTGGAAAATGGTCCCTCTATGTCTGTGTTGGTGTATTTGGAGGGAGCGAAATGATAGAAACTTCAAATGAAAACCACAAGAGAACAATGGAGGAGCTGAAACTTTTTTTCTTTAAGACATTGTTTTCATGGGTGGGAGCTATTGTTTGTAAGGGATTAAATGTTCATGACTTTCTATTATCAGTTGTAAGCTCTAGTTAGATAATTCTCATGTATACTCCCTGTGTACCTGGGCTTAGAGCTGAGCAAAAATCCGAAAATCCGACTCCAACTCCACACTGACTCCAACTTATTAGAGTTAGATTTTTTTAACAAAAAAAGTCGGAGTCAAAGTCGAAGGTAGCGATGTACCGACTCTGACTCCGACTCCGATATTATACATATTTTATAAAAATATATGTATTTTTATATATTAATCGTATATATTTACATAAGTTCATACTAATATATTATTGAATTTAATTAACTATATAAGTTATACTTATACTATAATATAAATAGACTAAATTCACTAATAATAGTTTAGTATATGTAAACACCATACTATTAACTACTACTACCATATAACTCTAATGTACAATAACAACTAATGTATACACACAAATGTATACACACTAATGTATAATAACATGTAATACTAATTATATCATAACTTTTTTTTTTTGATAAGTTTATATCATAACTAATGTATAATAACATTTAATACTAATGTATTGTGTATAAACACAAATATATAACTTTATAATAACATGTGATACTAATATATAATAACTAAAGTATAATAACATGTACTAGTAATGTATAATAATCAATGTATATTAACATGTAATAACATGTATAATAACAATAATTTGTACAATGATTTATTTTTTCAATTTTGGTTATGTTTTAATAAAATTGAAATTGAAAAAATAATTAAAAAAAAAAAAGCTCAAATTTGGAAGCTCAAATCCGATTAGAGAGAACCCAAGATTGTCTAATTCAAATTTTAAATGGGCTAAGAAAAAAAAACCTAATAAAAAAGTCCAAATCCGAGAGAGGAATGCCATAGCTTGTCTTGCATTGAGTTACACGGCCTCGGCTTCGGCTTCGTGCCAGAAAGCTTGTCGACAGAGGAGGTTCAGGCGGTGGGTGCACAGACAACGCTGACGGTGGTGGAGGATACCTTCGATGATATCCTACCGGTGCAATGTGCTCAGAAAGTGTTGGTGGAGTTCGTGACTTACCTTTCTCCATCAAAGGGTGCCTTGAATATGCCGAATATGCGGTGGGCCCTTGCAGGAGTGTACAGGCCTAATGGGGATAAAGATAGATGATTGTTATGGGAAGAGCTAGAGGGAGTGCATTATATTTGGGAATTACCTTGGGTTGTGTGTGGGGATTTTAATGTGGTACGTTTTCCTTGGGAGAGGCAGGGTCTACTTCTTTGTCAAGGGCCATGGCAGATTTTTTAGAGCTGATTTTTATCTCAATTTGATTGATCTTCCTCTGGTTGGGGGGCTGCACACTTGGTCCAACAGTAGAGGGGGGTCAAGATTGGACAGGTTTCTAGTCTCTTCTTCTTGGGAGACACATTATCCGGACCTAAGCCATAAGTGCTTGCCTCGGGTATGCTCAGATCATTTTTCGATTTTGCTAGATTGTGGCGGTATTCTCGGGGGAAGGCTATATTTCAAATTTGAAAATATGTGGCTTCATATGGTCGGTTTTGAGGAGAAGGTGAGGATTGGTGGGCCTCCTACTCTTTCTTTGGCACCCCTAGTTTTATTGTGGCAGGTAAACTAAAAGCTCGCGAGCTGGATTTAAAGAAGAGGAATATTGAGACTTTTAGACATAAGAGTCTTCTATGGAACGAGCTGAATTCTCTTGAAGCAGGGGAGGTGAGTGAAGAGTCTTTGTTGAGAAAGGGTGGTGGCTGAAATTGAGAGTTTTGTTGTTGGAAGAAATCTCTTGGCGCCTAAAATCTAGGATGACGTGGTTGAAGGAAGGTGACAAATGCACTAAGTTCTTTCACAAGATGGCAAACTTTCATAGGCGTAATAATGTGGTAGAGGTGTTACATTCTAGAAATACGGAGCTTCAATCTCCAGTGGATATTCAAGATCACATAGAAAGTTACTATGAAGACCTTCTCAAAGAGACAGAGGTGTGGTGACCTAAATTGGATGGTAGTGCAGTGAGTTTGTTGGAGACACCATTTGAGAAGCTTGAAGTGCTGCAGGTGGAGAGAGGTATGTGTAAAGATAAAGCCCCAAGGCCGAACGGTTTCTCTATGGCTTTTTTCCAAGAGTGTTGGGACATAGTGAAGGATGATGTGATGAGGGTCTTCCATGAGTTTCATTGTTGTCACAAATTTGAGAAGTCCCTCAATGCTACCTTTATTGCACTTATTCCGAAGATAGAGGGAGCCATTGGTTGAAAGTAGGGGTGCTACCCGCCCCCTACGGGCAGGGCCACCCCTTCCTTGCACCCCTCCCCGCATGGGGTGGGGGGTGGGGTTTTCACTCCCGTCCCCCGCCCCCAGGATGCAAGAAAGGGGTACCCTGCCCGAGGGGCGGGGAGAGGGGTGCGGGGCTGGGTTGGGCCCTTCCCGCCCCCGCTAGGGGCCCTAGATGCGGGGCGGGGCCCCATGGGCTGAGCGGGGTTTCCCGCCCCGCCATGCAGGGTCGGGGGCAGGGCGGCATGTCCAAGCCTCAAAATGCCTTTGTACGTGACCGGCAAATTTTGGATTCAATTTTGGTTGCGAACGAGTGCTTGGACAGCCGGTTGAGGGATGATATTCCGAGAGTCTTATGCAAGTTGGATATGGAAAAAGCCTATGATCATGTGTGCTGGGATTTTATGATTATTTATATACTGAGGAGGTGTGGCTTCGGTGATAGGTGGTGTAGTTGGGTGCAACATTGTGTATCTACCACTCGGTTTTCTGTTTTAGTTAACGGCCAACCTTATGGATTTTTTCAGAGTTCAAGGGGCTTGAAACAAGGAGATCCGTTATCTCCTTTTCTCTTTGTTTTAGTGATGGAGTCGTTGAGTCGCATGTTGGAGGCGGCGGTAAGGGGAGGTTTTATTGCTGGTTTTTCAGTGGGTAATCCTAATGCAGGTGCTTTTTCCATTTCCCACTTATTGTATGTGGATGACACCTTAATTTTTTGTGATGCTGATAGTGGACAGCTTCAAGCTTTAAAGGCTGTTCTTTTGTGCTTTGAAGCCGTTTCGGGCTCAAGGTGAATTTGCGAAAGTCGGAATTGGTCCTGGTAGGGGCGGTGGATAATATCAATCATCTAGCAAAGTTGTTGGGGTGCAAAGTGGCCTCTCTTCCTATGAAATACCTCGGATTACCCTTGGGAGCCTCTTTCAAAGCAAAAAATATTTGGGATGGGGTGGTATAAAAGGTAGAAAGAAGATTGGCGGGTTGGAAGCGGCTCTACCTTTCAAAAGGGGGGAGACTAACTCTCATCAAAAGTATTCTCTCAAATTTTCCTACATACTTTCTCTCATTATTCTCTTTACCGGTGGGTGTGGCCAATCAGATCGAAAAAATGTTTAGGGCCATCTTGTGGGAAGGCATGGGAGAGGCGTAGAAATTCCATTTAGTGAGCTGGCAAAAAGTATGCTACCCGAAGGAGATGGGAGGCTTGGGGGTGCGTAATCTATTCTTTTTTAATAAAACTCTCCTTGGGAAGTGGCTGTGGAGATTCCAATCGGTAGGGGAACCGCTATGGAGATTGGTTATTGATCGGAAGTATGGTTGCGATTGGGGGGGGGGGGGGTTGGTGCTCCAAGGAGTGTAGGGGTAACTATGGGGTGAGCCTCTAAAAATTTATTACAAACGGGAGGAAGGTGTTTGCAAAACACACTATTTTTGAGGTGGGAGAGGGTACAAGAATCGATTTTTAGTTCGATGTATGGTGTGGTGAGAGAGCCTTATTTTCTATTTTCCTGGAGTATTCAGATTGGCGGCAAATCAACAAGTAACTGTCTCAGATGTAATGAGTCAAGCTAACGGTAATGTACATTGGAATATGATCTTATCCAGAAACACGCAGGATTGGGAGGTAGATGAAATAGCAAGTTTTTACAGCTTTCTTTATTCCAAGAAGATAGGTGGAAATGGGCTAGAGAGCATGTTGTGGAAACACTCAGGGATGAGGAAATTCTCAGTTAAATATTTCTATAAGGTCTGGCAGCACACCAGCCCAATGGGTTTCCTTGGAAGGGTATTTAGAGAGTCCCCGCACCCCCTAGAGTTGCATTTTTTACTTGGACCGCAGCTCTAGGAAAGATTTTGACAGCTAATAATTTAAGGAAACGTGGTGTGATTGTGATGGAGTGGTGTTACATGTGTAAAAGCAATGATGAATCGATTGAGCATCTTTTTTTTGCATTATGAGGTGGCAAGGGAATTATGGGCAGGTATTTCAACCGAGCCGGGTTGTCTTGGGTCATGCCCAAGAGTGTGGTGGATCTCTTAGCATGTTGGAATAGGAAGCACCATTGCCCCCAACTAGCACCAACATGGAGGATGGTTCCATTGTGTCTATTGTGGTGTATTTGGATAAGGCACAATGAGAGGTGTTTCAACAACAAGGAGAGAACTATGGGGGAATTATGGAATTTTTTTGTATTTTCTTTAGTCCAATGGTTTGCTGCTATTGTATTAAAGGGAGGGAATGCCCATGAGTTCTTGCTTTCGTTTCAACTTTCCAGAATGTAATTAGGTGTCTTTTTTGTATACTTCCTGTGTACATAGGCTGTGCCTAGGTTCATTCTATCAATAAAGTTTCACACTTATCAAAAGAAAAAAAGAATATGCCGAAGAGGGGTGGAGGCAAGGTTTTGCCTCCGGCAAACCCGTCAAATCAACCCTATTGAGGATTTCAAGTTGTCTGAGGAGTATGGAGACTTGGACGACCTTATGCATTCGGTGGAGGACGAATTGTTCTTCCCTAAGGCATGTGGTCAAAAGGGATTGGATGAGATTTTGTTGGGAGAGGAGTTTCAGGACTTTCAGAACTATAGGATGGGGAATCCTATCCCATTGAACTTCTATTTTCTAGATCAAGCCTCAGATTGGGTAATGCATAAGGTGAAAGAGATCCAACATTATGTGGGGATCGAGTGTGAAGGGAATGAAGAGCAGTTCATGGCTTTATTAACTGCTATTCAAGCGGGACATCAACAAAAAAGGAAAGGGGAATCTAAAAAACTGCGAGAGCTTAAAAGACTGACATGGTCAACGAACTCGGAGGGTAGTTCCAGCAGGGGAAGGGTAAAAGGGAAGGGGCTAGCCGTTTCCCAATGAAACCCAAGATTGTGTCATGGAATGTTCGTGAACTTAACGAGACAAATAAGCGTTTTCAGATTCGGCACTTGCTTCATGAGTGGAAAGAGGATATTGTGTGTTTATAGGAGACAAAGTTGAAGATGATCAATAGGAAAATTGTGCGAAGTTTATGGTGTGGCAATCGTGTGGATTGGGTGTACATGGCCTCTTTAGGGGCCTTGGGAGGAGTTGTGGTGATGTGGTATAACCGGGTGGTGGAGAAAATTGAGGATTATAGAGGTAGATATACGATAGCGTGCTCTTTAAAATGTGTGATAATTTTCTATGAGCTTTTGCAGGTGTTTATGGGCCAAACTAAGACGCGGACAAAAGATTATTGTGGGAAGAATTAGCAAGGGTGCACAATTGGTGGGAACTTCCTTGATGTATTGGGGGTGATTTTAATGTTGTTAGATTCCAAAGTAAAAGCTTCAGAAGTAGAAGAGTGAGGCCCGCAAACTTAGAGTTCTCGTAGTGTATCTTTGACCTAAACCTGGTGGATCTACCACTCGCAGGGGGTCCAGCCACATGGTCGAATAACCAAACTTGGTCTCGTTTGGATCGTTTCTTGATTTCACCAGAGTGGAAAAGCCATTTTCTAGCCGTACGGCAAAAGCGTTTGGTATGCTTATCTTCAGACCATTGGCCTATCTTGCTTGATTGTGGAGGCCTTCATAGTGGCAGACAGTACTTTAAGTTCAAGAATTTGTGGTTGAAATCGGAAGGTTTTGTGGATAGGATCAAATAGTGGTGGATTTTTGACCAGTTCGATGGTACCCCTAGCTTCATTCTTGCGAACAAATTGAAAGCTTTAAAAAGAGACTTGAAGGAGTGGAATATACAGTCTTTTGGAAATATAGGGGAGAATAAGAATATCAAGTGGATGGAAATCCAAGAGTTAGAGAGGCTCCAAGAGGGGTGGCCACTTATCGGGGAAGAACAAGTGCAGAAAACTTTGCTGGTCGCAGATCTTGAGAGGATGATTTTACAAGAAGAAATGTCATGGCGCCAAAAGTCAAAAGCACTATGGTTAAGGAAATGGGACCAAAGTACAAAGTTCTTCCATAGAATTACAAACTCTCATAGAAGAAATAACAACATTGAGGTGTTGAAAATTGATGGGGCCGAGTCTAGAGATGAGGAGGTTATTCAAAATCATGTTGCTGATTTCTTTGAGAAGCTTCTTACTGAGCAGGTGGGGTGGAGGCCTACTCTTGATGGACTTGTCTTTGATACTATTGGCCGAGGGAAGTAGTTCGGATGGAGAGGGCTTTCGAGGAGGAAGAGGTGTATGATATAGTAAGGAAAATGGAAAATGGTAAAGATAAGGCTCCCAGACCTTATGGTTTCTCTATGGGCTTCTTCAAAGAATGTTGGGATGTGATTAAGGAAGATCTAATGAAGGTGTTTCAGGAGTTGTTCCCAGTTGAGAAATTTGAGAAAAATCTTAACACCACTTTCCTTGCATTAATACCCAAAAAGGTGGGGGTTATTGAGATCACGGATTTTCAGCCTATTAGCTTAGTGAATGGAGTCTACAAAATTATTTCAAAAATGCTTGCTAACCGTCTAAGTGAGGTAATAGGGAATATTGTCACTAAGCCTCAAAATGCCTTTATAAAAGGTAGGTAGATCCTCGATGCGGTCCTCATCGCTAATGAATGTCTTGACAGTAGATTGAAGGCTGGCAACACAGGGATTATGTGCAAGTTAGATACAGAGAATGCGTATAATCATGTTAATTGGGATTTCCTTCTATATCTACTGGGTAGATGTGGTTTTGGGGAAAGGTGTAGGACTTGGATCAGTTGGTGCATATCCATGGCAAGGTTCTCTATGTTGATCAATGGCATCCCAGAGGGTCTCTTTTCGAGTTCTAACAGTTTGAGACAAGGAGATCCGTTATCTCCTTTACTTTTCGTTATTGTTATGGAGGCACTAAGTAGGATGATCTCGACTTTGGTGTATAATGATTTTGTAAGTGGTTTCCAGATTGGATATCCGAATAGGGGTATTACTAATATTTCTCATTTGTTGTTTGCAGATGATACGCTTATTATGTGCGAAGCCAATCAAGATCAATTGCATGTTGTGAAGGCATTGCTTCTTTGTTTTGAAGCAGTGTCTGGTTTAAAAGTGAACTATGATAAATCTGAGATGGTGCCGATTGGGGGTGTTCATAACATACAAGAGTTGACTAGAACACTAGGTTGTAAGATAGCTTCCTTTCCTATGACGTACCTGGGGCTTCCGCTGGGGATAGCATCAAGGACGTGCTCAATTTGGGATACGGTGATAAAAAAAAATAGAGAGAAGATTGGTAGGGTGGAAGAGAATGTACTTGTCGAAAGGGGATCGGATTACTTTGATCAAGAGTACACTTTTTAATCTACCCACTTATTTCTTATCTCTATTTCCTATACCGGCAAGTGTGGCGGGCCGTATCGAGAAGCTACAATGGGATTTTCTGTGGGGCGGCTTAGGGGAGGAGTTTAAGTTCCATTTAGTCAAGTGGGAGATGGAGTGTCATCCTATCTCTAGTGGCGGGTTGGGTATTAGAAATATGAGGATGTTTAATCGGGCGTTATTTGGCAAATGGCTGTGGAGATATAACTAGGAACCAGAAGCCTTATGAAAAACTGTGATCGAAAACAAATATGGTGATTTAGGGGAGGTTGGTGTACTAGAGAAGTTAGAGGGGCCTATGGAGTGGGGCTATGGAAGCATATAAGAAGAGGGTGTGAGGTCTTCCATCGTCACAATAGGCTTCAGTTGGGTGCAGGATCCAGGATCAGATTCTCAAAGGATGTTTGGTGTGGTAACAATGCCCTTCAAGAATTGTTTCCTTTACTTTTCCAGATTGCAAGTGCCAAAGATGCCACAGTGGCGGAGGTTATGGGAATCTCGAGAGGGCGTATTCACTAGAATATCAATTTCAACCGGGCGGCATAGGATTGGGAGATGGGTAGTTTTGTAGATTTTTATAGTCTCATATATTCCATACGACCGAACATCCAGCATGAAGATGGTTTGCGGTGGATACCTGCAGGGAGAGGGTTTTTTACTATTCATTCCTTTTATAAGGCTCTCACACAAGAACCTGATACACAGTTTCCTTGAAGAAGGATTTGGCGGCACAAGACACCCCCCAAAACTTCATTTTTTATGTGGACGACTGCTTCCTTAGGCAAGATTCTCACCATGGATAATCTGAGGAAAATGAGGATAATCATTGCAAATTGGTGTTGCATGTGTAGAAGAGGGGGTGAGTCAGTGAATCATCTACTTTTACATTGTGAGTCAGCCAGGGTACTCTGGAATGAGGTGTTCAGTAGAATGGACCTAACGTGGGTTATGCCAGAGACCATGGTGGAAACATTGGCGTGCTGGACTTCTATTCGAGGCATGCAACAGATTAAAGCGGTTTGAAAGATGATCTCTACATGTATTATGTGGTGCTTGTGGCAGGAGCACAACGAGCAGACGTTTGAGGACAAGGAGAGATTGATGGAGGAGCTAAAAGTTTTCTTTTCTAGAACTCTTTGTGCTTGGGCCATTGCTGTGGACTTTAATGGCATGGACCTTCATGATTTCCTTGTTTCTAATGCGCCTACTTAGATAGGGCATATGAATTTTGTAATTGGCAGTTTTCCCCATTTTTTGATCAATAATACTTGTTTACTTATAAAAAAAAACAATGTGATTCGTTAGATCTATTTACAATATAAGTAATTTTACAATTTGACGTATCATATCAAACTATGTCAGTTTGTGAGTTTACTTTTATGCAATTCCTTTGTGACTAAAGTATTTCTCTTATTGAAGACCCCACATAGGTGCCAAAGGTGCAAGCAAATGATTTTCATCTTATTTGGGTTGTGTTTCAAGAAACCAGACAATTTCCTTGAGTGCCTTAAGCACAGTTCAAGCCAATGATCAAGATCACAGGAATAAGATCCCAAAATAAATAGCTAAAAAGTTTTTTTGATAAGTAACATAAATAGCAAAAAATAAATAAAAGAAAGTATAAAGCAAACACATATTTACACATTTTGATACTTTTCTAAGTATTTACACATTTTGATACTACTCCTACAGATTGACACAACTTAAAGGTTTCTTTTCTTTCTGTCTTCTTTTTTTTTATGCATCTTTCTGTCTTTTCTTTTTCACTACAACTTCCCAAAGTAAACGTTTGTTGCATACATTCAGACCAAGACCCTCCGTACTGCCATATGATACTGGCGCCTATTATGACCACTTCAACAAACCATTCCCTTGCTAGACTAGTTGATGATTTCAGCTGCACAGCCACAATCAAATGTAACACCAACAATCGCAAAAATAAGCAATCACAAGCAAACATACAAGAAGTCAAATTCCCAAAATAAAGTTAATAATATATCAAAAAGGTTATTTATGAAACCCCACTAAACATAAGTAATCGAGGCTCAGTTAACGACAATTAACATCTTCCACACAACACAATTCATATACCTTCAAATTTAAATATTAATCGGACATTAAAACCCCGATAACAAATTTAAATACGAGAAAAAAAGGAATAAAATCGAACAATTAAGAAATTGGACGTAACGGAAACAAACCTGCAAAACACTGTTACAATAGCAAGTGTTGCCGAAATTCTCGAGGCCGAAGTAGCGTTCACCTTCGGGGAACTGGTCGCCGAGAGCCTTCTCGAGCTTGGAGCCCGCAGCACCCATTAGCGCGCGTAAAATACCAATGACTTCTGAACTTAGATCTTCTACCCGGTTCAAATGAAAGATTCTCGCTCCATCCAGGAGTTGCGGTGAATCATTCAGAGTTTAACCGTTGGAATATTTAGGGTTTTCTTTAGGAAGTTAGTTAGGATGGTTTCCGGTGTTTGTTTGGTTCGGACCGGAGAGGGAAATAAGGGTTTCGACTTTCGAGAGAGAGGAGACGGAGTCACGGAGAAAACGAATAAATAAAACTTTAAAGAATTAAAAGACCATATTTAAAAGAAATAAACAAAAAATTATAAGACAAGATACGATTGGATAAAATACGCAATATTTGAAACGTTGTTCGGTTGACGCCGGAAAATGCGGAAGGTATTACAAATTTCCATTGCTATTTTTTATCTATTAAAAACGTGTCTATTCATATATATTTTATTTTATTTATTTATTTTTAATGATTAATGAATTTATATTTATATTTTATTTTTTTAATGATTACAAATATTTAAAACATACTTTAAAAAAAAAAAACAAAAAA
The DNA here is from genome assembly GCA_029856935.1 of Cyclocarya paliurus. Lineage (NCBI taxonomy): Eukaryota > Viridiplantae > Streptophyta > Magnoliopsida > Fagales > Juglandaceae > Cyclocarya > Cyclocarya paliurus. The sequence continues at coordinate 11,465,210 of CM056950.1, forward strand.
TGTCAATTGCACTAATGTACATATTTAGAGTGCACATTTAACATTGTCCACTGGAAAATTCATTGATAGGGTAATTTTTTTTGTTTTTTTTTTCAAAATATTTTTTTAAACTCTTTAAATTTTTTTTAAGAAAAGTCACAAACTCGTTTAAAAAAATATTTTCTTAATCGTTAAGTAAAAAAAAACAATCGATACACTTTATCCATAAATTTTATTGATAGAAATATCATTTTCCTTAAGATTGTAAATAAACTGAGTAGTTTGTGAACAACTCGAGCTCGACTTATGTATACTTGATTCGAACTCGTTTCATTTAATAAATCAGATGTTCGTAAACACTAATATAGATTTGAATATTAAATGAGCAAAACTCATATAAACTCGGCTCGATTTGAATTAGATTCGTGAACAAAATTCATATAAGCTCGACTTGACTTGTTTAAGCTTGTTTTGAAACTCGTAATATGTTTTATATATGTATGTGTTATATATATATATATATATATATATATATATATATATATATATATATTACATGTTAGTTATATTTTATATACTTAATTATATATTATTAATTTATTTATAGTTTACCTTATTTAATATGTATGTTATGTTCCCAAAATGTGTATGGAATAATTTTATATCTTACAACTACAACTATTGATTTATTATATTATCTATATGTATTAAATAGTTTAGTTTATTACAATATTAATGGTTAACGAATTGAGTTCGAAGAATGATATTCGAGCTCGAGTATCCTTGTTCAAATTCGACTTGACTTAGTTCGTTTGCAGCCCTAATTTCGCTTAAGTAATTTCATTACAATTTTATACAAGCATACATAAGTATGTTATAATGGTATTCATTCTAAGTTTTATCGTGTTAAACCATGTTTGATATGTTACACATTTTTTAATTATTTTTAATTAAGACCCTTTTGTGGATATCTTAGTTCGGGCAAGCTTTTCTTTATTTGAAATTGTAAAGAACTGGTCCTATATTATAAGGGATAAATTATAGGTAATTTTATTATGCTCAATAAATGAGTTAAAACCCATAAAAGAGTTTATCGGATAAGTTTATTTATTTGAACATAGAGTTAAGACTTCATTAATATTTTTTTTTTTAAAACTCAAGCTCGCGAGTGTTAGGACTCCAAACACTATTACTATTATGCTTTCTTTTTCATAATAAAACTCCTAGCTACCGGTTTTCCTTCCACAAATTTCAACCACGCCCAAAACTAGTTCCACTGATCCCATGCACATACGTCTCTCTTTCTTCATTAGTAGGGTTTTCCATTGGTCTATATATAGAGCCCTCTTCACGTTAAAACTTTTTAAACCAATAGTATATATATATATACCTATTGCTCCTTTGTGAGAATAATTCAAGTCGCGGTACCCAACCTTCCTCAAGTTATCGCTATGTTTTCCTTCCTCGCTTTGATTTTCTTTTTCCCTACATAACCCGTCACACGGCCAATGAAAGCCACCAGCAACCAACGGAGTAGCCTTCACGTTACCCAGCTCCTTTATGTAGCCCCATGCACAACAATGCCACGAGATAATCACAAGCACCGTCCAGCCCATGGGCAAACTGTGAACCTTCACTCAGTCGTCACCTCCACAAAAAGGCTGAGAGTCACTCTGCCTAGGACCACTGCTCAGAACCAGTCCAAAGGAAACTCCACGCCGCAGTAGCTAGTCCAACCCCTGCTTACACCCTGTGCCGCAGGAAGCTCCTCCATGTCTCCTTCCTCAGCCACAGCACCACGACGAACCACCCAGATCCTCCCTTGTCCACCGTAAACCACGGACAACCCCATATGAAAAGCCCCTGTTTTACCACCCGAAAACATAGCAGCATCAAAGCTAGTCGGGTCCTTTTCCTACACGCCTACAACCCCCCACTTCCATTCGCTACTCATCCCCACCAGAAGATCACGTCCTCTTCCCCTTTCTTTTATTCCTTCACTCTCTCAGTAATTATCTCTCTTCCTCTCACGTTATTTTCTCTCTCACACACAAATTAGTTGGTAGGTTAGTATATGTTAGGCCTCACGAGATTGAATATGGGATGCCATATGAATTTAAGGGCACTTAGACCCATGAAAGGTTGGAATATTTTGAGCGTAGTTAATGGATATAGGAATATCGAATACGGTTTAATGTTGATATTACGGATTTAACATGTTTGGGGTCAGCACGTGCTTGCATAGATAGAATTATAAGTTCATTATATGGAATAATGAGATTTTAGGATTTAATTGTGTAAGATTATAAACATTAAAATATTTAAGGAGTTACAAAATTTTAGAATCTGAGAGTTCTAGATTTCTTTCAAGTTTTAATAATGAAGCACGTGATTAATTAGGGATTTACAAAAAGCACTGACATGTTTTTAGGTAATCAGCTATGTTTCAGAAATAGTGGATTAACACTACAAGGTAAGTAGCATGATCATATCCTTACATATATATACGGTAAACAGTATGTCTTTTATAAAAATATTATGCATGTATGCCCTCCATTGGAAGCCCTTTTTATGTACACCAATCATGATAAAATTATGAAAATCTATAATTTTATGTGAAAATTTGTGTATTAAATTATTTATGAAAATCCATGATTTTATGTGAAGATTTATGTATTAAATTATTTATGAAATTCATGATTTTATGAAAGAAGTTATGGATTAAAAAATTTATAAAAAGTTATGATTTTATGTGAGAGTTATGAATAAAAATAATTTATAAAAAGTCATGCATGATTTAATGTGAAGATTTATACATTCAAATATTTATGAAAAGTTATGATTTTATGTGAGGAAACATGTATCATGAAAATTTATAGAAGAATGCGATTTCATTTGAAATCTATGATATGATAGAACAAGATATGATAAGTATGCATGCGATTTCTTTTGAAATCTATGATATAACAAGTATGTAAGTATAATTATGATTAAGTATAAATGAAAGATATGTAACGACCTATGTTATGATATGAAGACGGTACCTATGTTATGGACATATTGTATTGCCAAGTTGTATATGTTAGTAGTGCACCCAGTATGTCTTCCTTATGTATGGATTCCACAAGTTGCGGTCACGCGCAAAATCAGAATCTACTTAGATTCGCTAACCTTAACTTACGGGGGTTAACAATGGGTATCGTCTTATGACAAGTGAAGGATAAGTTTATGTTTATGTTTATGTTCATGTTATTTACGTATATATTTATGAGTATACACGTTTTTCAAAAAACTTTATATTTATTATATTTATTGTATGATGTATTGCTTATTGAGTATTCGACACATTTTTATATTTTTAAACCACACAAAGTGATGACATTTATGAGTATGAGATTGCAGGACAAGACTTGATTCAGGGAGGCGAGACAGCGGCCTAGATAGTTTATGTTATGTTCAGTTTATGATTTAAGATTTAAATAAATTATTTTGATAAGTACATGAGATTTTAGTATTTTTTAAACTAGTATTTCTGCAGACTCTATTTTGAATTTTAAGTATTTAATAAAATTTGTTTGATTTATAAAATCTTTCGCATTTGGCGCGTTATTGAAAGAAAAAATTTTAGTCAAATTTAATAGCATACTAATTCTCTGAAAATTCTAAAAATATCTTTATGGAGGAGTGAGGTGTTACAAAAATGTTTGAAAAGTGATCTAATTACATTTGATTGAATTATAATTGTCTCGATGACGGATTAATAATGAAACTTAACACACTAGAAAATTTAAAAGAATTCAACGAGAGAGAAAAAGTAAGAAAAAATCTAAGAAAACACTGAATTAATAGAAAAAATAATCTACAAATTTATATGAAAAATACACAAATTTGAATTAATATGATTAATTTCATAAGCCTTGCTTAAATAACTTAAAAATTATATTTTATAGAGATTTTGTCAGTAAAATCAAAAGCCTACTTGTTATATAAAATTAAAATACATGATTAAACAAGAAGGAAAAAGTGTTTCTCAAGAAAAACGAAAAAGAGCTACAAATCAAGGTTGGAAATAAAAAGGAAAAATATTCAGTTCGAGGTTGAAATTTGTTGTGTTTTTCTCAAGAAAATCAAAATATTATAAAAATTAAAATTAAAAAAAGTATGGAAGAGAGAGAGAGAAAAGAGGAAGAAGGAAAAAGCATAAATTGAGTCCTTATCCAGACATGATGTTGAGCCTCCAGACTGAACATAGCTAGAAAGAACAAGATGTTGAGCCTCCCAATTGCTTCCTCTTCGTCGATCAGCTTCTCTTCGCAACCCCGTTTTCCAATCTTCAAATCCTCCTTCAATGGCGCTAAAATCCAGCGCATTAGCACCATTCGCGTGCCTCCTCAGACGGCGTCGTTCCGAAACCCTTCATCCTCGGTAGTGATGATGGCGAAGCGAGAGGAGGAAATTAATGAAATTAGGGCCAAGACCACGGAAGAAATCAACGAAGAGGTGGTCGACCTCAAGGGAGAGCTCCTCATGCTTCGCCTCCAGAAGTCCGCCCGCAACGAGTTCAAGTCCAGCGAGTTCCGTCGCATGCGCAAAAGGGTACTTTCCCTTTCGTCCCGTCTTATTTCCTCTCAACGGTGACTGGATTTTTCGGTTTGAGTTTGACTTATTGAAATTTTACAACTTTTTTTTTTTTTGTTCTTTTTTCAAAATAAGGTTCCTTTTGGCTCTATAGGTGTGGTTTCCCGTAAATCGATGTTTTTAGTGATGAACTAATTCGCTAATTGGGAAGAGATGGGCAATTAGATTTTTATGGGAATTTCGTAATCTTATGACTATCAGATGCATACACCAGGGTGAAAATGCTGTTTTGCAAGAACGACATGACTCAGCTCATTATGGATTGATGCTTTTTGGTGAAAGATGATATTGGCTTTCGATATTGCAGGAAATGTGGTGTTTGTTACTTTACTTCACTGATCTTAGGAGACTTTGATATCAGTAAGAATATGGTTTGTGGCATGTAGGAGGAATCGCCTAGATTAAGCTCTGATGAATGAGCTGAAAATGTTCTTTTATGTCAAAAAGAGACAATCAAGTAGGTTCTGGATTCTTAGTTAGTTTGAGTGTTATTAATCGACAGTATTTAGGTTGTGGGGGCAGGATTTGGGAGTGAATAATCGGTAATAACCCCAAGTTTGAATACTTATAAAAAAAAAAAAAAACCCCAAGTTTGATTGGATAGCTTCGACTATTCTACTTTTGAATGTTTCTAGTTCACATTGTGAAAAGAAAAACAAAAGGAGTTGTGGCATTGGCTGAAAAAAGTTTTAGCCATGCATTATGGGTTCATATAGTTGTAATGAACATTTTAACACTCACAGGTAGGTTTAAAATTGTGTGGGTCATCGGTTTTAGGTTAAATTAGGCTATTCTTGAAGCTTCAATTTTCTGTTTGAATCTGTCTCTAGGCCACTTCATGGTGGGATCAGTTAATTTAATTGATGCACTGTTACTATGATAGGTCTTATATTTGATCTCTATAATATCTTCGCATAGTGAAGTATTATGGCATGGGTTCAAATCCTAACAGTTGACCATGCATCTGTGTACATGACTATATTGGGAATTTCGTTGGGAGGTGAGGACTAGTTAGTGAATGAGATTGGTATTATGTGAATATATTACCAAGAGAATGGTAGTGAGTCATCTGGCCGTGTAATGATTCCTCTAATTATGCATATGTTACAGGTGGGTGAATGTTTGATGTACTCATGCAGATAAGTTCATGTGTATACAATCTGAACATTTAAGCCGGTGTATAATGTTTTTAATGGATAAAAAACATGCCTTCACACTTATGTATGGAAACCTAATGTGACAGTAGACCCAATAGTATGTTTTACTTACCTTGCAAACCTTCATGCTAGTTTGTAGGGGGGTGTTGTTGATTTGAGATCATCCAACTCAGCTGCAGCTTTGATTGAATAAGCTTTCCTCTTAGAGAATGGTTTCTGCGCCTACCTGTGAAATTCTAAATGTTGTTTTCTGGACTTAACTCTATGCCTGTTAATTACCTTTAAGTTTTGTATTGTGCTGATATGGAGGCTGGCATCAATAATAGATTGCTCGTATGCTTACTATTAAACGGGAAAGAGAGATTGAGGAGGGAATTAACAAGAGGCTGTCAAGAAAGTTGGACCGGAAATGGAAGAAAAGCATTGTTGTCAGACCGCCTCCGTCCTTAAAGAAGTTGCAAGAGGAAGAAGCGGCAGCAGAAGCTGAGAAATCTGCTTGAGCTTGTAGCATCGCAAGGGATACGATTTCCTTTCATGGGTTAGAGTGTTGCAATTTTTTTTCTTTTCCTCTTTAGTTTTTTGTGTAATTGTCATATTCTTCATAGTACAATGTACTAATGTGTTTCCTCCAACCACCCTCATTAGTGTTTTTTTAATATAGAGATTTGGGTAGTTTCATTGTGTATCTGTTTGGTACATAGGAATCATGGGAAGTAAGCTTGACCTGTTACCTTGTATACCGCCTCGTCCTTCTTCCTTGTATACTGCCTCGTCCTTCTTAGTTCCCTTTCCCCATCGTTGTTGAGGCATTTTCCCTTACAATAATGGCTTCATAATAATTCACGCAGGCCAAGTGGTTTAACTTCTGATCAGTTTATGGCTTTAGCTGCCTCACTTGCCATCGATATATTGCGACTGGCCAGCAGAGGAACGAGATATATTTTGTATCTCACCATTATCATTCCGAAATAAGAGAACACGAGCTGATAAGATGGAGAACATATCCTCGAAGAGCAAAACTACTTTTAATCCTAAAATTTGCCATCCTTAGTCACACTTGTTGATGTGATACATTTTAAGTGATTTTTTTCATTCAACTACTTAATTGGTAATCACTTAAAATGTGCCCTATAACAAGTGTGATTAGGAGTGACAAGTTAAACGGAAGGATCCCTTATTCCCCTATCATATGTCGTGTGAAATAGATGGTAAAGTTGCTGGCTTCAACTATATATGTGAGATTAGGAAACAAGAACATAACAAGTCGACCAAGATCTGCTGCCCATGTAGTGTTTGCCTCCTTGTTCAAGTATCTCTTCATCTGATCTTTCCCACTACTTTCTGGTGCTGACTAGGCTAGAAAAGCATGCATGCCCATTATAGTCAATTGGATGACTTTTGAATCGACAATTTTGCTTGTGGATGGGAAATCTTGCCAGTTTGTTTTGAGGGTTCTAATTAAAGTTGATGTTTGAAATCGAAAATGGACTTTGCGGTTAATCTATGGTTGAATACATATGCTGTCTTTTTCGCCCCCTCTAAAATATGTTTCGAATCAGTTTATTGGTGCTATATTGGATTTCAACCATCAAGATCCGAGCAGAAAATGTAATATGTATCGTGTTCAGATCAGTATGTGTTTCCACCGAAGATCAAAGACGAGCTTGGAGGGGAAAACAAAACAGAACAAGCCCAACTGTTATCCATTTCGGGTGTTCTGTATTCAAATTTCTTTCTTACCTACTCAAAATCTGGGTTCAGTATAGAGCACATTAAAAATCAATTAAAAGCATCCAATAATCTGATGTATTCAAGATCTGAGATGATCCTTCTATTTTCCACTCCATGTGACCAGCATTGCATGCAGCATTCTTTTAATCTCCAAGCTTTATGTCTATTTCACTACCAACCAACGCAGATATTCATGCACCAACCTGGATAATGGCGATCCATCTCTCAATCAGACATCATCCATAACATCATATAAGGCTCAGAAAAAAGAAAAGAAAAGAAAAATGTAACAGTGCTTGGAAGTTTTGTTTCAACATGGAAGTTTCGTTTCGCCTATCTTACACATTGCTTATATGTTTATGATCAGCTGTATTTTCGTGGAAATGCGAAATGAAACTCAAAAAGACTTCATCTTCTGGTTCTATTTCTCACTGGGGAGTTGCTTGTTTTGAATAGGAAATTGTGCCACCCTTTCACTTCACTTCCTGCAAATCATCCTCTGGAAACTAATAAAAGTGATAATTAGTAGGAATGTTCATCCGGATTCTAGTCTAGAAATTTGGATATATTCGGACTAGAACCCGGGTTTCAAATTCGAGCTGGAACCCAAGTCAGACTTGGAATGGAACCCAAATGAATCTGGGTTTTAAATCTAGAACCCGGTTTTCCTTTTTTTTTTTTTTTTTAATATTATACAGAGCCACATGTAACATCATCGGTTAAAAAGCCACTGAAGAATAGCAAAAAGAAAATTGATCGGTCTTTGTCTCATCAGTGGCTATCAGCTACTTATAAGGTTACATTGCCATGATCGTACGGTCAGTAGAGGCCTAGACTGAATTAAAAGTGTCAGATACTGATGATGTTAAGTGTGGCGCCTCTGTATAATCCCTCGCAATAAACAAAGTGTTACATATACCAATAAACTGGTAAAAAAAAATTAAAATAAAGCATGTACAAATTGCTCAATAAATCTAAAAATTTAAATGTGTATAATATTATGATTGCAAGAAAAAAAAAAGGTTCCGAATTTAAAACATGGTACCCAAACCGGGTGTACCCGGGGTTTTGCAACTTAGGTTCCAGCCTAGATTTGTTCCAGACTGGAACTCGGAACCCAAATCCTGTTTTTCGGGTTCTGGACCTGGCCGGGAAAAATCCGGTCTAAATGAACAGTCCTAATAATTAGCTAGCTTGAAGTAAGAGAGAAATGATTTGTACAAGCCCTAAATAGATAAGTCCCATGCAAACCCTTGTAAAAAAGTGGACCTCACATTAAAAAAGTGTAAAAAAACCTATTCTTTCTTAGTGTGACCCACTTTTTAAGAAAAGACTTATATGAAACTTATCTATTTGGGACTTGTACCTAGCATTAGTCACTGAATTTGATTTTAAAGCTAGATTGTGCAAATGGATTCAAGCTTGTATAGTGGTTGTTGGTGTCGTCTGTAAGATCGACTTTCATTATTTCTAGTAGCGGTAGGAGGATAATTCTCCGGCTCACAATATCTTCTCTCGAAAATATCAGATAAGTTCCTCCACCTTTCATTTATTATTTTATTTCGAAAGTATTGTTAGAACAAATCGGATATATATATACATATATGGGGGACCCAAGAAAAGGGGGGCATGCACTATGAACGTGCACCAAGCACTAGGTATGTTGGTGACGTACGCCATGCACAAGCACGAAACGTGCATGGTCCCGTACGCCAACTTGCGAAAGACACAGCATGATCCCTTGTTGTGCATGGCAGGCTTGTTGCCCACCACCTCTGTGAGTGGCGCGACACAATCCCGGCCACTAGGTCGCCACGACTGAGCCTGTCGGTGTTTTTTGTCTTCGGAGAGGTGCTTCCTGGCCAGTGGCAAGGCCAAATCCGAGGAACAGAGGCATGGATCAGTACATGCTGCGGGTAGCACCACCCACCAGCAAATCACTAGCCAGTGAGCTAGTAAGAAACTGCCACACGGCTCACCGGCAACCTCTGTCCCTAGAATAGTGGCCTTCTTCCCCGTATCTCTGCCTGCCGCATCACCCCACAAGCTGTCGTCGACCGCACCATTATCATTCTGAGACGTAGGCTTCTTCTGCAATAGCACACTATACGACCCCAAGAGAGCCAGCTCTAGCACACCTAGCTCGTTATTTTGTCATCGACATGGTGGTCCCCGACCACGGTACTCGCCACTGAAGTTCCTCGCCCCCAGTACTCTCCCACAGGATGTTCCTCGCCATTCCCTCGTCGCCAAGCACAGTTCTGTACAAGATCGGTGACGACCATGAGCTGATGAGATCAATGACAGTCATCATCGAGCTCGCCAACTTCTTCTGCCACCAACATGATGGCTCTCAACCACGATGATGTCCCTTGCCAGCAACACAAACGCTTTACCTGCTAGAGAAGCTCTTCACCAACATTGTGGAAACATTGCACATCTTGGATGCTTCATCGCCACCCTCACCAACCGTGTACATCCTGGATGCTCCATTGCCCACGGAGACAACCTCAAGCAACCCATGGGGAGGTCAACCGAAAGGAGGCGAGCAAAAACACACTGACAGACCACACAACTGAATATGGCAAGCAAAGGTGGTGAGCAACAACACACGCGTATAGGAATAGACCACTAGCTTCATGGCAAGCAAAGGTGGCGAGCAAACAACCTTGGCGAGAAAGAGTTCAGATGCGATATTTATTATCTCATGGAGCATGGGGAGCAACAAACGGGTGGACAACCATTTCATGACAGGCAAATGATTGTGGCGAGCAAATATGGTGAGCAATCGATTGTGCATGCAACATCTCCTAGCCTCTCCAACGTCTAGCTAGCCACGCTCGGGACAACATCTTGCCACCCTAAGGCGACCAAGGTTTCACTCAACGGGAGCTCCCCGCCTGCTATCTACAAGGGAACCTCCTTGCCACTCGCACTAGTGCTCGCCGCAGAAGCACCTCGCCACTGTTCGCCATGAAGCTTCCTTGCATCCTTGCCCAAGCTTGCCACGGAAGATGGCGGGAGGACATCTCACCAGCCTCACCTGAGCAGCTCACACGACCTTGGCGGTGGACAACCACTCCAGGGCTGGCAACTGACTGTAGCGGGAAAGATGGCGGTACACTTTGATTGCCAGTTATAATCTACTGGGAGTGACGATTCACGCAAGGAAATGATACTTAGGGATGAACAACTTCCATTACACAAAAAAATACTCAACAACAAACAACCTTAGTCAAGGAACAATTGAAAACAATGACTAAATTACTCGAGTTTGTCTTTTTCAAAGTCGCTATTTTAAATTTATTTTTACTAACAAATTTGATTTTTGGAGATTTTCCCTACCAAAACTATTATTTGTTTTCTCTTTTAAATTAATATAAGGTTTTAATTAATTTGTTTGTTGAAAGATATGTAGTATGCTGAAGTGGGACCATCATTTTAAATAAAATTATAAATATGATACTGATCATCATATCACTATTTTATAATCATTACTCTTCTATATAAGTAGCAAGTTAGCAACAATCGTACGCATATACCTCATGCAAAAGTATACTAGTATCCGATTCCTTTACGTAACATTATGGTTGCTAAACATGTATAGACATTTTAGGAAAAAAAATATATAAATCAACTACATATTTGTTAATTGGGTTCATTTGGGTATATATATATATAATATTATTTTGAACCCATGCAAAAAAAAAAAAAAAAACTTCAAAGATATGGTAGTAGCTAGTAGCACTACAAGGAATTTGCCTTCTTGCGGGGAGCGAGCTCACCGCAATTCCTCTGGTTTTTTGTAGCGATCGAGTATCAACTGCGATATTCATCCATTGCTAATTGGCTGAAAGTAAAACGTCTGCTCAGACCAATTACGGTGATAACTACAAGAGGGCCCCAATTCTTGCAGATGTTGCCGCCGATCTTGCCTGCAGCAAAAGTAGATGAATAGGTAGGGTTTGAATGGCAATACCGGCTGGGACGTCATCGGGATTTCAATAAATTTGTGGCGAAATTTCGGTCACCGCAAATGCAACCTTCGGCAAGTTTAATAGTCACCGAAATTGCAAAATATATGTCTGCCGACCAATCCCGTAGCAATATGTCGAGATCGAATTTGGGTTTCAAGGGGTATTATGGTGAATGTTGGTGTGCCGCTATTGCTGCAAATGTTGCCACCGATCTTTCCCGCAGCAACCTACGGCGATACTTGGGGCACCGCAATAGCCATCTCTTGCTACGTGGGGCATGCCAGAAATAAACCCCTGGATGTTACGGCCAGATATTGGCCATGCTGAAATTCGGTACCATCGGTTGCGGGGAGGGGTGAATCGTGCAGGAAAATCACTTTTTACAGCCTTTCAAATTCGTAAAACAATTTTTTTTTGCGTTGGTATTTGCTCTGAATATGTTTCTAGAACCGGCTTCAAACCAACGCGCGCAACAAATCAATGGGTTTACCAGGTGGCAGATCAAATAGATCTATCGAGTTATTCCTAATTCTTTCAAAAGCATAGCTACGTTATTATGGCTGGAACTCATGAATCCAGGTACGTAATTGATCCTAAGATCTCAACCCATTTCTCCCACTTGATAGAATACAAGGCAGAGTATTGAAGCAGTGTAAGAGATGCCCTGTACGTATCATGTATCAATTGAAAGAAAACTTGTAAACAATTTACTTGGGCATATTTTTTCCAAATATACTTGAAGTTGGTGCAGATTTTTGTGCAAAATGATTTTTTGCATGTATGTATCAACGAATCGTATGTATCAATGAATAATTAAATTGCAATTTGTGCAAAATGATCATCATTTCAAGCAACAAATTGCTTTTTAATTATTCATTGATCATATTATTCTCCATCTAATTGGTACTCTGCCATTCCTATTTTTGAGGAATTTTAATTTCTTTTAGATTTAATATTGCTAATAGACATTCATGCATAAATAAAATTTGAAATGTCAAGCATGAATACAACCTTAAATAAAACACCATATATTTGACTTGCATTTTCATGTACATTGCCATCCAGTTTTCATACAAGCTTGAATGAACATCACATTTACATTCACATCAAACATTATAGCTGGTATAAGGACTAAATGTCATGCAAAATCAAGCTTAATGTAGCATAATACATACTACCACCAAACACATAAAGATGTGCTACTCATTGGAATACAATGTTAACATGGCTATACATCTTAACCTGGGAGTGAAGTATAGTTTTAGCATCCTGCATGCAGATCCATATTGGTGCATCAAAAAATGACATCCATCTTTAACAGCTTATGTCTACCTGCAAGTTAGATAAATTCAAACTATTACAATCTTTGTGCGTGCCCTCTAAATAACCTTTCATATATTTAAATCTCCCTTCTCATGGAATCTAGTAAGCATGACAAGGAAAATTAAAAGTCACTATATATAGCAAGAATGTATAAATATTTGTTGTCTAAGATTGAAGTAGCAGATTATTTATTGATCTAGCAATCGATATATATATATACTAACATACACGAATGTTTTTCCTTAGAAAATTATTAGGAACAATATCTCTCATTGATCTGCGGACCTAAAAGTATGCATGGAGGCCCCAGATCTATGGTGCTCTATATATGATGCTTTTCAAATTTTGGCTTTGGAATGAATCAGAAAGCTTGACTTAATTATCTAGTTTTGGAACATATAATTTTAACCTTCAAATTCATTATATATTAGTTCCTAGCTTGCTCCTAATTAAAATGTGCAATTCTCGAATAGTTCACTTTACATGCATCATCAACAAGCATCTTCCCTTATACTAATAAAAAATAAAAAAACCATTTTCCATTCTATACTCTATTACAAACGAACTGATAAAAAACATAGCTGTACCTAGTATACATGATCTCTCAAGTTCCAGGTTTTATATATCACCAACATATGAAACCCAAACTCTCTTAACAATTGCTAACAAGACATGCAGTTGGAAAGGGGTTTAAAGCATATTTACAAAGTTTCATCTGGGAATTAAACAAAATACTTCACCAAGCTGTAGACCAATAAATATATGCCCATGAATCTGCTGTGATGCCATTCCAGCAATTATAACCAACTTCAAAAATCTGCACCATTTTCTAATACAACTACTAAATAAAATATGTGCATGCAGGCAAAAGTTAGCAATTCCTTCTTAACAAAATATCAAAAAACTCCTAGTATAGTATATCATCTAGCTAAAGATTTCCTTCAGTGTTTCTATTAGACACTCCTTCAGATGTTGACATATTCATTCTCTGGTCATAGGATTGTTGCCAAACCAGTAATTGAAGCACATCCTTTTTCAGTTCATCCAATTCCTTCTTGTACATCATTGCCTCATTTTTATTTTTCTCATTTTGTTGGGCTAGGTGCTCTACATGTGCTGACATATATGATGGTCTAGGCTCAGGTATAACTGAACCACCAAGTCCTCTTGCATAACCAGACCTGTGTCCTAGCACATCTCTGAACATAATATTTGCAGCCTCATCTGTGCGCTCCTCAGGCTCGATCTCATCTAACTTCTCAATCATCGTATTTTGAGAGCATGCACATATCTTATATGAGTTGTAATATCTAAAAATAACTAACTCCTTATCTTATCTATGAATGGAATAATATAGTATAGATGATAAGTTAGAGAGCACGCACATAGAGTGTTTCTGTCATTGGTGTGACAAATGCCCATTTCTTCTTTGACCATCTAGTTTCTTTATAGAAGTTTACAAAGTTTGATGAGCTTGGACCCTTCGATCATATACACAAAAAAACCCCACCAAATTCTATGATTTATAAATTTGTTTTAGACCAATCAGATTAAAAGTCAATATTTTCACAACAATCTTACCATCTCTTGTATTAACCTCACAAATGACTTTCTGCCTGCTGTGTGGTTCACACGCTGCTTTTTCCTATTTGCTTTATTTTGATTAGATATTTTCTGCAATATTAATAATGAATTTGTTAACAATACCCAACATAGATCACTTTACAATAACCTGAAATCATATTCTAATACTATCTTATATTTTCAAACTTCTACCCATCAGTTGTTACCTTGAATTTGTCACTCCCCCATCTTTCACATAACTTCATCCATACATCTGGTTCCACTAGTGACGTTGACTTCATTAATGCCTCCTGGTGTGTTGCACAACCCACATATATTTTATGAAGCTGGTAGTGGAAGTCATTGAATTTCTTCCCAACGTTCTTCTCGACCATCTCGCAATGATTTCTTTTGCTCCAATCTAGGACGAAATCAGCCTACAACATTACAACAAATATCAACCTCAGTCCATATATATAACAACTTTTAAAAAATACAAAAACTGGAATTCAGAATAAATTCCTAGGAACAAAGGAAGCAACTCAATACCCTAAATATGACATGATATATGGATTTATTGAGTAATTATTCTCATCAACCACTATTACCACCCCACACCCTATGAAAAAATTTCTCCTACCCTATGAAAAATACGCTAATACTGTAAATATAATACTATCACACTTTATACATATATTATAGTATGGAGTGTGAGAGTGAATAGTACCTACTGCATGATAAATCCCATTTTAAAAAGGATCAGACTGTTAATGAAGTAGCCAGATACATGGTTACATGGAAAATATATGACCTATAGCTAGCTAGCTAGGATGTTCACAACCATTCCCAATAATTATACTCTGAATTATTGGTGCGTATTTTAGTAGCAAAAAAGGAACAAGCCACCTTTATAAAATTATGAAGAAACAAGCTACCTATATATCTAACTTAAAAATCACTGAAAATAAAATAAAATAAAAGAGGGGCATGCAGAAGGTGAGGAGCATACTTAAAATTTGTCAGTCCGCATAAGTGGAGACAATGGGAGGGGTCCATATGGAATGTGGGATGCTATATTATCCCCATCTCAAGTAACAATTGTTGTCAATTATATGTTGAAGGCAGGAAACTACATTGCTGATCAAGAAGCTACTATTAATAGGTACGAACGCCCTGGCCCGGCCCGGCCCTAACCTATCTTTTTAGACTATGTTTGATAAGTGAACACATCTTTATTAATAATTATTAAAATATTTATTATTTAAACCCATGATTTCATTTAAACATAGCCTTAGCACTCCTATATCCCTTTATACAGCTAGGCTTGCTGAAATATATGCCACTCCTTTGTTTTGGGGTGTAATAATTTCCATGCACGTCTAGATTTTGTTTTAATCTGCTATAACCAAGGAAATAATTATGTCGATAATTAATACTGTTGTAAAAGATTTAAGAGGATAAATATTGTCGGCAATAGCTTTTAGTAAGATAATTTCATAACCCCATAGAGCTAGCAGGAGGTAGCATTTCTGTGACTGATATTGGTTACTGATTTTTCAGGATTTTTAATCCTGAATTCCTTTGATCATTATAGTCTTTGTCACCTTTCACCATACTAGATAGTAAGTGATAATTCGGGGATTATTGGTAAGAAGGAGGGCATATTTTACTTTTAAAATGAAAACAAAAAATAATATTTTTATTTTGTTATGTAAAAAGAATTGAAAAATATCGGTACCATATCTAGCACCTCCAACATATATACCATGCATTGCAAGCATGTCAGGAATTTACGAAGCATACCCTAACATATTAAAATTAGGGGTGCTACCCGCCCCATATGGGGCAGGGTAGCCCCCTCCCCGCCCCCCGCCCTGGCATGGGCGGGGGAGTAAAATTCATTCCCGCACCCCGCCCTCGGCATGCGGGGGCGGGGTACCCCATCCCGCACAGCGGGGTGCGGGTGGGGGGGATTAGTTTGCCCGCCCCCCCGCCCCCTATTGGGCCTTTGGCCCAGAAACTGCTGAAATGGGCCCAAAATGGCCCAGTCTTGAGCCCATAAAGGTTTAAAGTAGAAGTAAAAAAAAAAAAAGAGCTAAAAAATCATATTAAAAAAAAATTACATGAATAAAAAAAATACAAATTTACACTACTACACATACTACTAGTCTACTACCTAAGAAACTAATAATAATAACTAAACTATTACAAAATTATAAAATTGAAAGGCTAAATAATTACAAAATTACAAACATAGTTACATAAATGTCGAAGGGACATTGTATCAGTATTACAAATCATTGATAACTCAGATTTGAGGCTTGAGCAGTGAGCACATATTTATATTGCAACGGAGGTAGATGTCATCTGACTCTGAGTAGTCTCATGTGATGCTACAAGTTACAACAATAAACACTAAAATTAATACCGATGAAATCAAAATGAATATAAATAAATCAAAATATATTAAAAAAAAATAATTACCAGGTGGTCCAGATCCAGACTGCTCACCACCCTCCTCCTCGTCGGTCTCCTTAAAATCCAAAACATCCGGAACATAAATATCCATTCCCATCGTCCAACTCTGTGTACATATCAATGCCTCCATAGTCGAAGGAGACAATGAACTATGGAAATGATCCAATATGCGCCCTCCGGTACTAAAGACTGACTCTGAGGCAACGGTGCTAATAGGGATGGCCAAGATACAATGGGCTATCTCAGAAAGGATGGGATATTTCTTTGCTGCCGCCTTCCACCATACCAATATATCAAAATTGTCATCATCTTGAATAAGATCCCCTGACAAATAGTTGTCTAACTCCGAAACCACCTCCGTATATTGACGGACTAGTGTGAGATTATGTACAAGGGTCTTAGTCCACGCTAATCTACGCTTCTTTCCTGGCCCATTGTCTGAAGGAGGCGTTGGGGTAGGTGTAGGTGTAGTAGATGCAGTACCACCCTTAATTGTATTAAACTCATTATACAATTTAGTAAGGGTATCTCGGGCCATATCACCAATAAGATTAGCCCATGCCTGATCATGCGCAAGTCTCAAACCATATAACATGCATGAAATTTTCAGGCGGGGTTCAAGAATAACAGCCACATATAACAAAATATTCAATCTAGTCAAATCTCCCTAATACTTGTCATATTTGACCCTCATAGTCAATGCCATCCTCCTCATCCTTATATTGGAACCCCTACACATGTCGTCTAATTCCTCTTTTACCCTACATATTTGTTGACAAAACTCATGGATGTAGGGTATAAGGAACCAAATAACTTCAATGTGATATCATGAAAAAGATCCAGAAAATCAACAAAAGTAGAAACTACCTCCCAATCATCATCATTAGGCTTTCCTAAGCCCCCGTGCTCATCAAAGTATTTGACATATTGAATGTTTTCATCCCCCAATAACTGAAAGGTTGCCTTATATTCTTGGGCCGCCTCTAACATCAAATAAGTTGAGTTCCATCTGGTAGGAACATCAGTACAAAGACCCTTCTTCGATGTTATGCCCACACTCTTCGCAGCAACCTTGAATTTCTCCAATCTAGAAGGAGAAAACCTCACAAATTTCACAGCCATTCTAACTCGTGCAACCGAGTTATCAACATCTTTCAACCCCTCAGTAACAATTATATTCAAGATATGTACAGCACATCTAACATGCACATATTCACCACCAAAGAATGTTTTATTTGCCTCTCTAAGATAAATTTTCAGATATCCCAAGGCGACATCATTAGAGGAGGCATTATCAACAGACACTGTCAAAATCTGTGTCAACCCCCACTCCTTTATTGTGGCCTCTAAGGCCTTCCCAATAGTCTCACACTTGTGATCAACTATTTGACAAAATTTAATAATTTTTTTGTGGAGAATCCAATCAGAATCAACAAAATGGGCAGTCAAAGACATGTAATTGAAATTTTGGACAGAAGTCCAAGTATCGGTAGTGAGGCAAACTACCAAACCCGCCAATTGGCCCCTCAAAACATCTTTATCTTTTCTGTATATCTTTTGCCACAGTGTGGCGAGAAGGAAGCGAAAATCTTGGTTCCAATTCTCCAACAAGTTCCTTAAACCCTCTCCCTTTCACAAATTGAAAAGTTAGCTCGTCTATGATCACCATACGAGTTACCTTCCTTCTACACTCATCGGGATTATACTTCGTAAACCCCTTCAACGTTGGACCCCCACTACTCCCATCCGCCATTTTTTTTAGTCCAACTTCTAGTCTAGATTGACTCTTCTCTAATAAGGATCTTAATATTGGACTCTTCTTGCATTGTTCCTCTAAATGGACCTTTAGCTGGGATGTACCATGTTTCCTATAGTGACATCCATATATTTTTCCACAATAATTACATTTGGCTTGAGGGTTATTGGGTCACCACCCTCTAGTTTGGTAAAGTGAGACCAAACTATGGACACAAGTTTCTTGCTCTGTGTTGGTGGGGGGCATGAGGGCGGGGCAAGGTGTACTCTCGGGGGTTGGAATAGGCTCAATAGGGGCCAATTCTGGGACAGGGGTAGGGATACTAGTAGGGGTAGGAGAGCTATCATTGTAATCCCTTTGAGAATACATCCCTGATTTTTCAACACAAAAAAAATTAAAAAATTAAATAAGGCACAATGCAAAGTGAACACAACAATTTAGGGGTTTCAATTGAAACCCCTAAACTTCAATTGGAAGGGTTTTAATTGAAACCCCTAAACAAAATTAGGGTTTCGGATTGATTTAGGGGTTCAATCCGAAACCCCTAAATAAATTGGTTTAGGGGTTTCAATTGAAACCCCTAAACTTCAATTGAAGGGGTTTCAATTGAAACCCCTAAAATAAATTAGGGTTTCGGATTGAACCCCCAAAATCAATTTAGGGGTTCAATCCGAAACCCCTAAATAAATTGGTTTAGGGGTTTCAATTGAAACCCCTAAACAAAATTAGGGTTTCGGATTGAACCCTTAAATCAATTTAGGGGTTCAATCCAAAACCCCTAAATAAATTTCACACAGTGACAAACAAATGCACAAGCCAGAATTCACAGCACACAATTTCACAATCATTCCCATCCTCCATCTCCGATTTAACCTATCCTTCCTCCAATCTCCAATCCAAAACTCAAAAAAAAAAAACAAAATTGAAACAAGAGACAGAGTGCGAGAGACTAAGAGTTTGGAGTCTTACCTTTGGAGTTTGGAGTTCGGCGCAGCAAAGTTTTAAACGGTAGATGGTATTGCAAATGCTCGTGCAGTCGTGCGAGATAGTGAGAGAGAGAGAGGAGTGCGAGAGAGGGAGATTGAGGTCTGAGAGAGCACGAGAGACAGAGTGCGAGAGACTGAGAGAGAGACGAGGCTTCGAGTTCGAGAACGACGAGAGGAGTGAGGGGAGGGGGGTAAACGGGGGTTATAATATTAGTGAAACGGCGCCGTTTTGTCCCATTTCATTAATAAGGGGTTTTTTTGTTTTTAAATATATAATATAAATATATATATTATTATATATATTATACGGGTATACGGGGCGGGGGAAACACGGAGCGGGGCCGTGCCCCCTCTGTCCCCCACCCCCGTTGCTCTTCAGGGTGCGGGGCGGGGCCACCTGCACTTCGCTTAGGCGGACCGGATCCCCCACCCCACACGGGCTGGGGCGGGGCGGACGGGGCGGTGTAGCGGGATGCGGGGCCCCCTGCCCACCCTTAATTAAAATGCAAGGAGTTTATAGATTTTTATCATGAAAACAATAGAAAAAAAGATAGGTTTTTTTTACAGAAAATGAAAGAAAAATATATAAAAGAAAGAAACTTTTTAACTGCTTTTTCAAAAAATCTTAGAGCTGTCATTGAACTTGTTTAAAATGGAACTACGAAAGAAGGAAACATGGGACAATGTAGCATGTTTGAATCAGGTTAATAACATAATGTTAATCAACTATTCATCCACTAACTGGGGAGGGCTAATTCTAAGGGGTTTTGATTCGAACCACCAAACAATGTAGCATGTTTTCCACCATTAAAACATGCAATTCATGTGATGGTCCCAATCAACGATTCATGGCCAAAATAATTGCACAGGTTTATCAACATGATTGCAGGTCATGTACACAATACTTATCAACACAGAAAGTCATTAACACAACCCATTTCTTGGAGCCTAGTTAATACTAAAGGCATCCAACACAATAATGCTGAACCATATTGGATTGATCAAACGCATATTAAAAAAAATCTGATAAAATTTCATATATGAACTCTAAGATGTGGATGACCCAAAACAACATTTGCCAAACCTCCAAAAACCGAAAATAAATTCTAAATAAGCATCCAAAAAATGACCAAAACCAATCCTTCAGCATCAAAGAATTTGTAATGTAGATAAAGCATGCACTGTAATTATACATTATTTACTGCAATTGAACAAAAAACCCTAACTAAATACAAATACCCAAAACAGAGAGAGATAGACATGGATCGAGGGAGAGAAGTACCACACAAATTGAAAGGATTTGGAGATAGCTTGCTGAAATAGGGACCGCGTGGAGGAGGTGGCACACGACGGTGGGGCAAGATGGGGTAGCCTTAATCGCGGAGGAAGAGATCAGAGGGACTGAGTGAAAGTTATCGAGAGAGAGGGAGAGAGAAATGATCGAACAGTGAAAGATAAACATAGAGACAGAGGAGACTTACTGGCCAGGCGAGGAGGCGTGGAGTGACGGCGTGCAGGAGGTGGTTTGCGGGAGGAGGTGGTTGGTGGGAGGAGAAAAATCATTCGATCACAGAGAAGACAGAGAACTCTGTTTGCGGGAGGAGGAAATTTCGTTTGCAGAGAGACCCACAGTGAATTTCCTTCTATTTAGGTGTTATTGACTATTGCGGTGATAGTAATGTCGCTGCAACAGGCCATTAATCGTTGAATTAAGAACGTACACGGGTATATATATTGCGACGACTTTATGTCGCCGCAATAGGTTCTTTTTTATGGAGAATTTAGAAGTCACCACGTTAAAAACGCAACTACAGTAATTAGTCTCAATGACGTCCAAAAACAACTCGCAGCAATTTTCTTTGGCAGCAAAAAGTGGATTTTCTTGTAGTGTAGGTACAAATGCCAGGTAACGTGGAAACGTCATGCATAAAATAGTATGGTCATGCTTGCATATATAAAAGAAAAAATATTACAGATAACTAAGAAGGGTCTTTCCCACTATCAATATACAAAATAGTAGAAGGGATAGTTTCTAATGGAATGCTACCAAACAAAGAGTTTGCAGTTGCCTATTGCGCAATCGAATGCGCAAATCGATTTTGGAATCGATCTATCTTGTTAAAATTCCAGCCAGAGTGAAGTTGTAGAATATTTGCAATGTCATCCGTGATTGATGCTATTTGCCAGATTTGTTCCTTTTTGTGAATAGATGAAATCACCAGCTGAGAGTCTCCAGCTAGAGAGATAGCCAGGGAGTTGAGATGTACGCCATTCTGATAGCTAATTTTGCCGCTAGCGCCTCTGCCACTATCGGGGTTGTGGTTGGATTTTTTTCAGTCCACATTACAATAACTTCCCCTTTTGAGTTTCTACTTACTGCTGAAGCCAGTGAGAAAGAGTTTCTAACTACTGCATCAAAAGATATGCAAATTTGATTTATGGGAGGTTTTTGCCAATCTTTTTCCACTTTAGAGTTGATCTTTTCTTTCCAAGCCTGCAGGTTTTCTTGATAGGAAAGATTCAGCTATTGTGATAACCTATGGAGAGAGAGATCTTTGTGGTTATGGACTTGGTCATTCCGAAGCCTCCAGATAAAGTCTAGCATGAGACTTGCAAAAATTTTGAAAGGGTGTTCTTCCTGGATGGTTAGGCCAAGTTTTTGGTTGGGATATAGTATAAACTAAAACCAATCCTTCATTGAGTTGATGGCCAGGGAGAGATTTAAGGGCCATCTACTATGACTCCAGAGAATTCTAGTTATAGGGCATTCAATGAAAAGGTGGAGGAGAGTCTCTTCTTGTTCATCACATAGTGGGCAAGTTATGGAGGGGATGCTTGGAATAAATCTTTTAAGAAGTTCTCTTGTTGGTAGGATATCCAGAGTATCTTCCATAAAAGGAGCTTATGTCGATCATCGATCTTGAGATTTCAAATTTTCCTCCAAGGAATATCCGAGTTTGCAGAGTTTGCAAGTGGAAGAGCATCATCACTGGTGGGGTTTGCAGAGTTTGCTATATTTGACACAAGGTGGTGAGCACTTTTAACAGAGAAAATCCCATTTTGGGGTTTGGTCCAAATGGGGCAGTTCGAAGTTTGGTTGGAGTTGGGCAAAGGGATTTTGAGAATCTCATTTATGCTTTCTTGTTGGAAGAGAGATGTTAACATTAGGAGATTCCAAGATCAATTATACGGAGTAATCAGATCTGAGACTTTGAGGGTAGTTGAGATGTCAGCTGTATGTGTAAGAGGAAAAGGCTAGACATTTTCTAATGTTGGGATCCAAGGGTTGATCCAAGCTCTCACAGATAAACCATTTGCAATTTTAAAACATGTACCTTTTTGCAGCAAAGGTCTGGTCTTTAAAATTCCTTTCCAAACGCTTGAGTCAATTATCTTCTGAGTAGCCAATTTGAAGACGTTTGATTTTAGGTATTTTTTGGATAATAGCTTGTGCCAGATATTATCATTTGGTTGGTTCATTTTCCATCTTGTCTTTGCTAACAGTGCTACATTCATGTTTTCCATAAGTCGTAATCCCAGTCCTCCATCTTTTTTTGGTTGGCAAATAGCTTTTCATGATTTTAGGCAGAGCTTGTGCTTTTGATTTTTTGATTTTCCCCACAAAAAATTTTTGAAACTAGATGGAGTAATAGGAGGAATGGCAAATTGTTCACAAAAATTTTTCATTTCATATTTGACTTTCTTACTATTTTTCATCTGTTGATGAAGCATTCTTTGATCATTACATATACTAATACCAATTTTCTCTATTGTGCTGAAGATATCACCATAAGTTTAATCATCATAATTAAGGTATCCCGTGATATCAGTAAGTTCATCCTTAACTTTGTGAGCAAATAAATGGAATAATCTATCAATAAATTTTTTTTTTCTAGTATGGCTTATGACTATCATATCTAAGCATTACTCTGAATATAAAAACATCTTGATACCATCTATAATCAGATATTTGACGACATCTCAAATTATTCAAACAATCACTAATACAGTTAGAAATATTAGCAGTTCTAATAAAATGTTTAATAATAGTGTAAATCAAAGTATTAATACCATCAGGAATTTCCATTCCTATAATTTCATAAAAAATAGGCAACCCTTCGTCATTATGCTTAATAGCATTCTGAATAATTTCTTTTGCATCTGCTATGAGATGTTTATCCCACAAATGTCGAAACATATAAAAAAACCAATAGTTAAAATAGTGACAATTTCAGGTTGTCTGAAACTGTTGTTAATATAAGCATGTGCAACCATAGACATTTTACTCATGGTATTGAGGATTTCTTGTTAAGATAATCCGTTAATATTCTATTTGTAAATTTTGTCAGCAGAATAAAAAGACTGAGTTTGAAACATTTTTTCTTCAAACTGTAAATCAGGGGGTGTTGGTTTAGGATAACAGTTTTTCATTAGGCTCATTGGTTTGAGTCCTTTTGAAGAAAATCTGGTGATCTCAGGTTTTAAATCAACATCTTGAAAATTCTTTTCAAGTAAAGCAACATCTTTAATAGTAGAAGAATTACTATAAGATGATTCTTCTGTAGTTTCACCAATAACAACTGCTCTTCCATTGTTATTTAAAGCACTGGTAGAGGGTTGTTCTTTCTTAATATCATCAAGCATTTGATTGATTTTATCAAGAGTATTGACTTGTTTGCTTTTTAAGTCAAGTTTTGGCCTATCTTTTGGTAAAATAATCAAAAGTTTTTTTAACAGTTTTTAAAACATGTTTTGAAGATGGAGTAGAAATGGGATTTTCTATTCTTTTTTCAATGCGATCCAACTGTTGTCCTATGGAGAGTTTGGTTAATAAAATTGTTTTGTTCAATAATCTTTTTTGTCTTCGTATCTTTAGGATTAGTGCTGGGTGCCTTAATGGGAAAGGCTTTTACCTCGAAACCTTTATGAGAGATAAGAATTGCCTCAAAAGAAGAGTGGCTAGATTTAACCACCATCTTGCCTTCTTCCTTGACAAAACTAGATTTAACAATATTTAAACTATGTTTAGAAACATAATGGTTTTCAAGAAAATAAAATATATATATATATATGCTTTTGAAGAGCATACATTTTTTCTTTTCATTTTCTTTTAACACATAATTTTTCAAAATTAGAAAAAGTAGCATGATAAGTTTTTCTCTTATCATGGTTTTTAGCTGAACTATATTATTTATATAAAGAAATTAAATCAATTTTAAAAGCTCTATTTATCACAGTAAGCTGGCTGTGTTGAATAGGCTCAACCATATCTGAAACTGTAGGAGATAAAGATGAATCATTTTCGTCTTCTTTATCAACTTTTTCCTTTACGATTTTACCTTTAGATGTGTCAGCATTCTTGGTAGTATAATAAGCAGAAGTGACCTGAGAGAAGGTAGAGACTCCTTTCAATTTCAAATCAAGGTCAATAGGATGAGCTGTCTTTACAGAATCTTCCAGAAATTTCTTGAGATTTTGATCTCTTTTTTCGGGATTTTTAGAACCAGCAAAAGAAGATGTAGTTCCAGCAAAAGAATTCATTCTTTCATTGCTTACTAGAGGTTGGTCAAAACTAATTTTAACACTATCATCCAAATATTGCTGAATATAATCAAGGTTAAGCTCATTAGCTAAAACCTTAGTAGGAGGAACTTCATGTTCCAAAGTCCATTTATTAGGAAGAGAGATATATTTCCAATAAGTCATTTTTGAAACTTGAACGCTCGTATTAGGAGTAGAACTTTGAATTAACAAAGTTTTATTTCCTGAGGTCTTCAAAATAGCTTTAGGATTTAAATTAGTTTCTAAAATCCTGTAGTAAATACGATAAACTATGGCAAGAGGTTTGCTACCTTCTTTCATTTCATAACCAGAGGTTAAAATATTTAAATTCAAAGCTTTCAAAATATTAGGATCATCCAAAGCAAGAGTTAAATCAGGAAAGCAATCAAAGTAGACAGGACCACTAAACAAAGGGGATTGAATCATTCCAAGGATACTAGTTTCAAATTTCTTGAATTTAGCATCTCTTAAACAAAGAAGTACCGAAGCGTTGATGTCTTTCCTCGTTAGAGGTTTAACAACAACTTGAACAGAGCCGATATGCAGAAACTTGTAACCTTTTACCAGAAAATCTTGGATCAATTTTCTGTTAAACAAGCAATATTTTTCATGGGTTTTTGAAATAGCATATGTTTGTTCAACCGTTTTAACATTGAACTCAGTCTTAAAAGCAGATTGAACCCAAGTGGTTTTGTAAATAGATTTAGCACCAATCTTTGGAATACTCCATCAGTTAAAATCAACAGAATCAATTTCTTCCACAAAAAAATCTTCTTCATTAATAATATAAAGTCGTATACTAGACTTAGAACTAATAGACAAATTAGACTTAAACATTCTATTCATTATGGAATCAACCAAAACAAAACTCAGCACTCACTAATCCTATCTTTACTCATAGTTCTGTTGCATTTCATAACATATACCCTTGGTCCAACCTTGTACTCTCTCCTCCTCAAACTTTTTCTTAGAAAAATGGGCTTTATAGACAGTTCTAGAAAGTCAATTACAGACGGGGTGGCGCCAACAGAAATAGAAATTAAAAAGGAATGAGAAGTACGAAGCAGAGATTTGGAGATAACACAATAAGTAGAACAAAAGAGATAATCAATCTACCAACAGCCAAATGGCTCTGATACCAATGGGGGGGGGGGGCGATTTAGAATTTAGAATTTTGCACAAGCCATTTAGAATTGTGCAAAAATGAAATCCATGATTTGCTTACTAAGAAAATTATTAGGCATAGTAAGTCTCCCTAGTCTTGTGCTGATTTTTATATCCAGAAAATGCAGAGACTAGGAGAGAGACACCCCGTCCAATGATTAATTACAAATCTTTGAATAAAATCTTAGAGTGGATTAAGTACCCTATTCCCAATAAGAATGACTTAATTCATAGGCTATGTGATGTAGTTGTCTTCTCCAAGTTTGACCTAAAATCAAGATTATGGCAAATCTAGAATAATGAGTCAGATAAGTAAAAGACTGCCTTTACTATCCCATTTGGATACTGCGAGTGAAATGTCATGCCTTTTGGCATAAAAAAATGTCCCTAGTGAGTTCCAAAACATCATGAATGATATTTTCAACTCATTCACCCATTTCACCATTGTTTACATTGATGATGTTCTTATATTTTTCAAGTTTATTGATGAACACTGAAAAAATTTGCATTCGTTTTTAGATATCATTAGACAAAATGGTCTCATTGTTTCTGCCAAAAAGATTAAATTGTTTCAAACCAAGATTAGATTCTTTGGTTATAATATTTCTGAAAGCAAAATTCGACCTATTAGACGTGCTTTTAAGTTTGCTAACAAATCTTCTGATGTGATTCTTGATAAAACTCAGTTACAAAATTCTTTAGTTCGCTCAACTATGTTGTATAATTCTACAAGGATATGAGAAAACAATGTTGTCCACTTTTTGAAAGACTACATTCCAACCCTCTCTCTTGGACTGAAATTCATACTAATCTTATTAAACAAATAAAGACACATGTTAAAACTCTTCCGTATCTTGATATTCCTACTTCTTGTTCCTTTAAAATTGTTGAAACAAATGCTTCTGACATTAGTTATGGTGGCATTTTGAAACAAATTGGTTCACCAGGCTCATCTGCATAAATTGTTCGCTTCCATTCTGGAGTCTGGAACACTGCACAGTTTAATTATAGTATTATTAAGAAAAAATTTTTATCTATAGTACTATGTATTTCTAAGTTTCAAAGTGATTTGTTAAACCAAATTTTTTTTTTTACGTATTGATTGCTAAAGTGCTAAATATGTTTTAGAAAAAAATGTTGAAAACATTGCATCAAAGCATATTTTTGGCAGATGGCAAGCTATTTTAAGTGTATTTAATTTTAACATTGATTATATTAAAGGATCTGAAAATTGTGATTTTCTTACTTGTGAATTTCTGCAGAAGACATGAGCAGAAAAAAAAAGACAAAAGAAAGAAGATTCCTACTCCTCCCCCAATACTTGATACCAAAATTGTTAAACATGAGCCTCCTACCCCGGCCACCCCACTTGATATTGCTAACAGGTTTACTACTCTTGGTAGTATTCTCATTGTTAAACCTGTTTCCTTTTCAACTATTGTTTCTACGCCTTATGATCCCTATGCCAAACTTGTTAATTCTACTCAGTATTACCCTACTTCCAAAACAGAGCACCTCAAAAAAATATTTTCCCAGAGCTTGTTTTATGTTGAACCAAATAGGTTCATATACACAGATTCCTTCAAAACGGCTGCGAGTTATTTTCCATTGGGGTTTCATTGGATTCCTGAGAATCCAGCAAAAAACCTCAAATACTATTATGCTATTCTAGTACAAATTGATTATCTTGTTATTCCACCTATCTATGATAAGATCGATAAGACTAAATTGATCTATCATAGTGCTTATATATTAAATATTATTACCAAAGAAAAATGAGGATCCCATCCTTATAGTATTTCTTAGGCCTGGAAGTGGCGAGAAATTCCACTGGTATTCATCTCTGTCAGCGTAAATATGCACTTGATATATTGCATGATTCTGGTCTAATTGGTTGCAAACCAAGCACAACACCCATGGATTCTAATCTCAAGCTCTCAAAAGATGGAGGTACTTTGCTTGACAACCCAAGCCTATACAGGAGACTTATTGGCAGACTCCTTTATTTGACCATTACAAGGCCGGACTTAACTTACTCAACTCACTTGCTCGGCCAATACATGGCAGCCCCTCGTCTCCCCCATCTTCAAGCAGCATATAAGGTGCTAAAATATGTCAAGAATTCTCCATCACAAGGTCTGTTTTTTGCTGCATCCTCTTCCTGTCATCTCACTGCATATTGTGATTCAGATTAGGCTTCTTGCCCCGATACAAGAAGATCCACCATTGGTTATTGTGTATTTCTTGGTCAATTTCTCATTTCCGGGAAATCCAAGAAGCAAATTACCATTTCTCGAAGCTCTGCCGAAGCTGAATATTGATCAATGGTAGCTGCCTCATGTGAGATTGTATGGCTCAAATATCTTCTTGCTGATCTCAAAGTTATGCACTCACAGCCTGCTACTTTATATTGCGACATCCAATTTGCCTTGCACATGGCAGCTAATCCCATTTTTCACGAACGTACCAAACATATTGAATTAAACTGCCATTTGATTCGTGACAAAATTCAAGAAGGGATCATTTCTACTGCTTATACTCCTTCAAGCTCACAGTTGGCTGACTTACTCACCAAATCACTTCCATCTCCATTATTGTCTTCTCTTTTGCTTAAGATGGGAGTTCTCACTATCCACTCTCCATCTTGCGAGGGCAGGGGCCGGGGGGGGGGGGTGTTGAAATCTGCCCAAAATATACCACCAAAGTAATACAACTCAGCTGCCCAAGTCATGGATGATCACAGTTTCTCAACATCTTCTCATATGAAATTAGAGACTAGAGAATCTCCTAGAATAAATGCAAACGAATGAGCTATAATTTTGTTAGAATATTTGTACCTTCCTTGTTAGGGTTTGATTTCCTTATTTCCATGCTTTTGTACATTGCTATATAAAGCTATACTTTGCTGTAATGAAAAGGACAAGATATATAGAAATACACAAAAGCAATTTTGCCTACTCTTTTCTTAACCTTCCTCCTGAATTACAATCTCTGTTTTGAATTAATTTACAAAATATGACTTAATTAGTTTTAGTATCATGATTTTTCCACTAGCTACAATTTAAAATCTAAAATGTAACAACCCAAGTAAAGTAGTACTCCAATAAAATATGATATTTTTTATTCAACTTATTCTCTCTCCTTTCCTAAAACACAATAAAATAACTTAACTCAAGTTATTTCACTACTATTCACAAATCATTTTATTAATCTATATTTACAAAATAATCATCTCATCTCATTCATCAAGCATCCCCCTAAGTGATTTGCTGACCCAAATAAAATAAGGAGATGCTTGGGGAATGAGATGATTTGAGATTTTATGAATAGTAATAAGATGGTTTGTAAATAGTAATAAGATAGTTTGAATTAAGTATTTTTTAGATTTTGGGAAATGAGAGAAAAAAAATTTTATAAAATTATTATAAAATTAAAATATTGTTAGAATATTATTATTTAATATTATTATTGTTTTAAAATTTAAAAAAGTTGAATTATTTTTTATTTTTTATTTAAAATTTTAGAAAAATTATAGTGATTAGTTTGAAAGTGTTTATTTTTTTCAATGATATTTAGAAGAAAATAATATAAAATAAAATAAAATAATATGAGAAGGGATGGGATGAAAATTATTTACGAACATTCCCCATATGTCCAGAAAGGCCGAGTTACTTGGTAGTCCAACAAGGGTACTCACAAAGCCGGAGAAAGTATATATGTGGCACGCAATTCAGTCCGAGGGTCCAGTCCAAAACATACGTAAACTTTTTGAAAGAGGTGGGCTGTTCATTGGTCATCCATGGCTTCAAAAAGCAGAGGTGGTGGTCCAAGGTCATAGTTGAGACTGCTCATTGGGTTTCGGACTTGGTATTAGGGTATACCTGGCTCGAAACCCAGGTTAGCCTGAGTTATAACCTAAATCAGAATCTGGATGAATTTGAATTTTTAAAATTTAGAAATTCGGGTTCCGACCTGTTCCCAAGATTAAAAATAAATAAAATAGAAAAGCCTATATGTTATTAATTTTTTTTTAATCTAAAAGCCTATATTTCAAAAAATCATAGTAAAAAACATAATACTAATGCATTGAACATTGTCTATAATAATAAAAATATATCAAAATAAAAAACTAAATTTTATGTAAAAAATAACTAAAGTTAGAAACTAATTACCATTTGAACTAAATGCATACAAAATAAAATATATACAATATTCATCATGTAAACATGCATGCAAAACACAATACAATTCACTACATTATTTTGTATTTATACATCACAGTATAAAATAAAAAATTACAATATATGAATTATTTTTTATTTTGGAGACATTGTTTTGGTCACGGTCCTCTTGGGTTTGGTAGTAGACTTTGGTTTTATCATGTGGAGAGCTGGAGTAACAACGATCTAAGAAATCTTCGAGTTTTGGGCCCTCTTCATTTGGATTTGCTGCACCCATGGAATTCTGAAATCTCCAATCTACAAAATCAATCACCAATGAGATAAGAAAATCAATGAGATAAGAAAATATATAGTGATTCAACAGTTAACTAACGGCTTTCATTAATCAAATCCATTAATGTGAGAGACTTCTTCTTTATTAGAACCAAAGGAAAGATACTCTACCAAGCCCAAATATTCCCAGGTTCAGCTTTCTCCAGAAAGATAAAATTCTACCGAGCAATATTAAACTAGAAGCTAAAATGCATAAATACATGAATGAATAAATCAATGTTGTTTTCGCAGCACTGTCTAGGGCTAAGCAAAAATTTGAAAACTCGACTTTGACTCTGACTTCGCTCTGGCTCTGTTCCAACTCCGACAAGTCAGAGTTTTTTTCACCTGGGAAGTCGAAGTCGGAGGTGTAGGTGAACCGACTCCAACTCCAATTCTGACTTTGCCCTTTGACTTCGACTCTGCCGTCGATATTGTACCTATTTTATAAAAATGTGTTTTTCTATATATTAATCATATAAATTTTGTATAACTATATCTTATATAGTTAATTAAACTCAATAATATACTAGCATGAACCAATTCTTATAAAATAATATATTTATTCTATAATATATATATATATATAGACTAAATTGACTAATAATAGTTTAGTGTATGTAAATATCATACTATTACAATATTACTACCATGTAACACTAAATTATTGATGTATAAATATAATAACATTTAATACTAATGTATAAACACTAAAATGCATAAGAATATGTAATACTAATGTATAATAACATGTAATACTAATGGATATACACCAATATATAAATTCATAATAACATGTAATACTAATATATAATAACATATAATAGTAATAACCAATGATCGAATATATAATAACATATAATACTAATATATAATAACTAGTGTATAATAACATTTATACTAATATATAATCACTAGTGTAATAACATTAAACATAGAATACTAAGTCTAGTATATAATTAAGTTAGAAACTAATATAATAATATGTAATACTTTAGTATAACAATATGTAATTAAATACTATAGTATAAGTCTATAATACTAATAGCCTATTAAATACTATAGGAATAACTTATAAGTTAGAAATTAGTATAAAATATTATATTAAGCTAATAACATGTAATATTATAGTATAATAACATTGTAATTTGACACTAGTTAAAAAATAATTGTTAATATTAAATACTAACAATTAAAATTAAGTGATAAAATAATTATAAAAGCTATAAATAAAAAAACTTGGGGTCCATTTGATACCTTCTTGTTCTAGTTAGATTCCCAACTCCACTTGAACTCTTTTGATTTCTTTTGCATTGTGAGGAAGTTCTTCATTCTGCAAGGTTTTAATTTCTATTATGGTCACAATATTTTTTTATTGTCCCTAAATTTCTATGAACTCCATTGAGTCAAAGCCCTAGTATTGCCTAACTTTATAAGATGGTCTTGTACCCTCTACTAGGGGTGTAACCGGTCCGGTTCGGTCCGGTTTTGGACAAAATCTTGGACCGAACCGGTATAACCGGTTTTGTATTTTTCAAAACCGATTACGCACCGGTTATACTCCTAAACCGGTACTTCCGGTTTCCGGTCCGGCCCGGTCCGGTTTTCTGATTTTTTTAAAATGTAAGTTTGACATTTTGTCATTAAAAATATGTTTTAAAAAAATATGTTATACTTTTATTAATCTATATTAGACTATTAATATAACTATAACTATAGTCTATATTAGACTACTTTTTTTTTTTGAGGGAGTCTATATTAGACTATTAGTACAAGTTATACATTTATATATTAGTATAGCTATATATTAGTATATATTAGTATTAGTGATAAACTATATATTAGTATAGCTATATAATACATGATCAATTATATTTTCATTTTTAAGATTAAACTTTTATTTTATAATAACATTATCTTATATATAATTATATTAATAGTATATGATCAAACAAATTACAAATGTTCATATTTAAAATTAACATTTAATGTTATATTTTATAAATTATAATATGAAATTATTTCATATATGATATATAATTATATACAAAAATTTCACATATAATTATACATTATATATAAAACTTATATATTTAATATATAAAAAATATTTTGTATAATTTTAATTTTGTATAAAACTTATATATAAAATATTATTTTTTATATTTTTTTATCAACCGGTTCGGTCCGGTCCAAAAAATCTTAAAACCGGAACCGGACCGGTTCCAACCGGTTTATGAATTATAAGAACAGGTTCCGGACCGGACCGATTCAAAACCGGTAAAACCGGTCCGGTTCGGACCGGTTTACCGGTTTAAATTTACACCCCTACCCTCTACATAGGATTTGAACATGCTTCACCTTTCGAGCCCTCTTATTCTATTATCCTCTCACATCCTTCATCTGTTTGCCAGCTTGCTTCATATTAATCAAGGCATTCATACAAGCAATTTTAGCATTCCTTATACGTGTTTTCAAACTACCAAGAAATATGTGAAAGGAGATGTAATCAATTATGTTTAGATTTAAGTGGTGTCACAAACAAAATGATAAAAGAATTCAGTGGAAGAGTTGGTGCAAGATGAGGAAACCAAAATCGAAAGGGGGGTTGGGCTTCAGAGATATTGAATGTTTCAATAAGGCTATACTGGCTAAACAATGCTGGAGAATATTAAACAATCCACTATTTATGGCTGCAAAGATTATGAAAGAAAAGTATTTCAAGCATCTTCAAATTCCTATGGACTTGCTTAAAGAAGGGTTGATTTGGAGAGTGGGGAATGGACATAATATCAAAATTTGGGATGCCATGTGGACACCAATGCCTTCATCTTATTGTATTCAGTCTCCAGTAAAGATCCTAGATGGAGAATCCAAAGTCAAAGAACTTATTGATGAAGAGAATGAAGGTTGGAAAGAAAATGTCACAAATGAGATTTTTAAGAAAGATGAGGCTAAAATGGTTTGCATTATACCAATCAGTAGACTGGGAGTTCAAGACAAACTGATATGGGGCCCTACCAATATTGGGATTTACTCTGTTAGAAGTGGCTAGCATGAGGAACATACTAGAAGGAAGAATATGAGGGAATAATCTTCAATGCAAACTTCTGCAATAATAGGTTGGAAAGAGATTTGGGGATTGAATGTGCCAGGTATTGTTAAAATTTTTATGGAAAGCTGGAAATGATATCCTCCCAACAAGAAAAAGCCTTTTCAAATGGAAAATATATGATAATCCCCTATGTCTAATTATGTCTAATTTGTGAACTAGAAGAGGAAACAGTTGGCCATTCTTTAATTTTATGGAGTTGTTTAGTAGCAAGTAATGTGTCGGCAGAAGCCACTAGCCCAATACATAAGTGGTTGAGTGTAGAGAAAGATTTTTTTGGAGCTGTAGGAGAAATTGATAATGAAGTTACAAGATGAGGAACTAAAGCTGGTGGCAACCACAATGAGAAGGATATGGCTTAGATGAAATGTACTAATCTATGTAAATCAGTTTGAAAGATTGTGAATGGTAGTTCAAGCAGCTAGAGAGGGATTTGATGAATTTAACCAAGCTCAGATCTTCCAAAAGGACAAGGAATATGGCTAGATGGAAAAAACCAGTGGAAAATGTAGTGAAAGCAAACTATGGCACAGCTATTGATTCAAAGTTAAAGAAGATGCGCTTGGGGTGATTATCAGATATTCGGTTAGAGAGATTCTGGCAGTTGTATGTTCTAATAAAAGGAATGTACTGCAATCCACTATAGCTGAAGTTAATGCACTATCATTGAGAGATTTGCCATGGAATTTTGCTAGCTCTGAACTAGGGTTTACAAGTGTTGTCGTCGAATGCGATGCTCAAGTAGTTATCAAACCTATTAACAGTGAAGAAGAAAATTGGACATGGTATGGGCAAATCATAGATGACATCAGAACGTTTTTAAAAGAAAGGTCAAACTAGAGAGTTCGATTTACTTATAGAGAGGCCAATGCAGCAGCTCATCAACTTGCAAAATTAGCTCTCTCATCATGTGATGATCATAAACAAATAAAATCGAACAAGGGCCTGAATCAATTTTCAACTTTGTAATGCAGGAAAAGAATTGTAATGATTGATTTTATGAAATGAATCAGTTTATTCTTAAAAAAAAAAAAAAGATTACATTCTTTATTTAGTCTTTTATTTTATATTTATTCATAGAATCCTTGGCTTATAATGTAAAATATTGAAATGGAAAAGTGTTGCAATAAATTGGAACCTCCTATAGAGTATGATTATATTTAGCTTAGTGTTAGGTTTACACATGAATGTCATGGCCTCACTGGGGAAGAAGGAGATAAGCTCAGCATGAATGCTAGGGCTCGTGGCTGAGAGAAGAAATGTGAAGATCGAAACCAACTGAAGCAAGTGAAGTGTTTAACCCAACTGGGAACGCACCGTTTAGAGAGAAGGGAACGCACCGTTTAGAGAGGATAGAAGTCGCACCGTTTTGCTGAGGAAGAAGCACAACGTTTTAAGCAACTACTTTTATTCTAGAACATTTCAATTCTGAGTTTGTTATTTTGTGTCTGAGTCTGTTATTTTAAGGGACACGTGTTATGCTCTTATTTGTTTAGTTTTCATCCTTGCGTGGATAAGTAGTGGACCCGAAGGAAGGAAAATGATCTGAATATTGACACTGAATTTGTATTGGAACGTTGGAGGTTAAGGGATCCCTCGAAAGAACCCTTTTATCTTTTCATTCAATCAAATTGGCTCTGTCATTTTCACAAATAGTTTCTGCGCATCTTTAATTTCATTACAGATTTACATCCATTCACATCCTCGCCCAACTATATTACAAACACTAGAAGCAGAGTCATTACAATTGGTATCTAGAGCCGACGATTTATGGAGGATGAACTATTTTTCAAGCAGCAACAAGAGGCCTTACAACGGTGTGTAGACGCTAATGAAAATAGTCTTCAGGGGTTTAATAACAGCTTTAACAACTTGATAGATATGATGCTTCATTGGGTGGTAAGGCAGAACAATATTACTAATCGGTATGATGTTATGGAAAATTTAGTGAGATTAAAGGTTAGGAAACGGAGGTCAGTAGTTGTTGAGTGTCCTGGAGGAAATGTCGCAGTTAGTGAAGACTTCGACTCAAAAAAATTAGTGGAAGAGAAGGAAGTAGTTATGGCTTCAATCGACGATTCACAACCATTGATAGTGCAGCAAGAAAATAAAATCGTAAAAAAAAATGGTTTAGATATGGTCGTAACTCTTGATGATGCCGAAAAGGGCGCGAAGGATGAAGATGACGAAGATGGCGAGTTATTTCTCGATGAAACCGATATTGTCGAAGAGTTCCCCGTCGGTGAAGAAGATCTTCCTGATGCAGACGACAACGAAGCTGGCTCTGATGATGCAAATATTGATGAGGAGCCTGATGATGCAAATAACATCAAAGCTTTCTTGGATTCTCACAAAATAAACCAAGGAGCATGGAATGACATGGGGGTCGTGGGAGCCGCTGTTGCCATTTGCTGACCCATCACTGGCCATTCCATCACCTTCGACAGCCAGATCTGGTTTTATACCATGACTGAGCATTTTGGAAATGCTGATGCTCTTGGACTTCTTGCTGTCAACCCAGCACAACAGCATCTCATATTGGATGTGAGAGCTCTACCACATCTTGTGGATTTGTTAAAGAAGCCAAAGAATGGGCTCTGGACCAGTATCTCTGCTAGAGGATCCCCAATTCCAAGTGAGGAAGCAGAGGCGTCTGATGTGGCTACAACGACGTTGAACGTGCGGAAAGATTTGACGGAGTGGCAGGAGGTGCATGAGGCTATGGTTCTCAATATTGTTAAGGAAATTTCAAGGTTAAGGTATGAATTATGGCCGCGAATTATGAAAGAAGAGGTGAGTCCTTTTGATGCTTCCATTTCGGTCATCTACATTCCCTTTAATTTTTCATGGTTAGTAGTAGGAGTTTTGGGCAGTGGTTCTTTTCTCCTTCAGTGGTTTCCCTGGTGTAGAAGAGTAGCTGGTTGTGTAGTTGATGCGAGAAAGTTGTTTAAAAGAATACTTCAAAGAGGTGTGGAGTCTTGGAAGGCTATAGTTTTAATGTACGTACAAGGAAAGGCACCTAAGCTGTTTGTTGATAGACCACTTAAGGGTGTTTTTGTGCCCTTTCACATCCTCGCCCAGCTATATTACAAACACTAGAAGCAGAGTCATTACAATGAATCTTACACAAGAAAGTTTACACAGTAGCGTAACTTAATAAAATATATTAGATCCGCTTCTTGGTATTAAAAAAAAATTTACAATATGATAGATCACATTAAATTGTATTAGTGTATAAATTTTATGTGTAGATGAATCACTTTTCTTATTTTAATCGTATATCTTTTAAAATGGAGCTAATAATAGACCATTCTATATATCATCCCTAATCTATTGGATTCTAGGAGTTCATATGAAAATCATGATGGCTAATTTGTGCTGTAGTTGAATCAAGAGGAGTGATCTTGCGCGCATTTGTTACTAGATTCAGAGTTATGTTATATGTAAGTTGGTGTGCAAACGTATCATTTATCGCCAAACTCATTATAATTAAAAAAAAAAAAAATACAAACGTTTTTTTTTTTATTTAAATAAAAAAAATATTTTTATTTTAGTTTTATTTAATTAATTATGTTAGCTAATACGACAAACTATGTACCCGGCCATTATCGGTATTAGAACTATTATTAATACTTTAATTAGTACCGGATTATATAATGAATTATACATATTATAAGCTATAATTGAACAAATAAATTAAGGCAAAAGCCAATATATAATAAGTAGCACGCATGATGGATAGTCAGTAGATCGAGATTATATTATATATTATATCAGTTGAAAACAAAGAAACTAATTCAAAGCATGCTATCAGCTAGCTAGCTAGTTCCTTGACAGAGATATTAGCATACTCATGCATGCTCATGCAGAAACGTCCAGGAATCAACATTGACAGAGGCCGAGTTCTTGGCACGCATGCATGCTGCCATTGCTTTCCTAAATTTAAGCAACTATATATATATGATTGTTTGAACCTGATGACGCGTAGTGCGTTGATTGGTCTGTCTATATTCTATAAAATTAATTTCCTGGCTCACAGTCAGAGAGCAGAGCTTAATTTATTCACAAGTACGGGTTAAAGTACTTACGAGTTATAAGGTTAGATATAGTCGTACAAATCTTGAATCTATCATCTCACTAGTTTTTTTTTTTTAAGGCACTCTACGATATTCAAACTGCAAAGTTCAAACAAGCAAAACCACGAAATTCGATACACATGGGAACAAGAAACTAAAAAGATTCACATTAAATAGCATAATGGTTAGATGTAATAAACCCCATTCAGACAGATTGAACTGCATCACTATTGAGGTTTATGCTGTAGCCAAGTGCTTTGCTAGAGTCTGCTGCAGTTCCTCTTTCTTTGCTCCCACCACCTTGTCCACAATCTTCCCTTCTTTCAAGAACATGACAGTTGGCATTGCCTCCACAGCCCAGTCTTGAGCAACCGACTTCAGTTCATCCACATCCACTTTGAGAAATGTAAAATCTGGCAATTTCTTAGCCAGTTCTGCCAGGAATGGGGAAATGAAGCGGCATGGACCACACCAGGAAGCGGTGAAATCAACAACCATCAGTTTTTTGGAGCCATTGCCCTTCTGGAGCTGTTCATTCCAGGCCTCAACAGTATGCACACCGATCACTTGCCCCTCTTCTGCTGCCATTTCTCTCACACTCTTCTCTCTTTCCCCAAAGATTTTCTTGCAAAACAAACAGACTCAAGTTTCAACCCTATCATCTCACTAGTTATAAGGTTAATCATCTCACTAATGATTTCTCTAACTTGAATCTATCATCTGAAGCATATGCAGGTGGTGAGACCATAAGAGTAGGTGACGGCAATGGTCTTCCAATCGAAAACTCCGATGATCGCCCACGACCCAAAAAAAAAAACAATAAAGCATACGAAGGGAATAGAAGATAACCTAAACTCAAATGCACAAAACTCATGAAAGGGAAAATAAACGTGAACAATGTTATATAACAGTTGCGAGCAGTCCCGATCGCATTGCATTTCTACGATGATGATCGAGCGCGATCTCAATCATGAAGAATACAAACTTTTCTCTGTCAAGTTCTCTCACATCATATATACTGCTCTTTTCTTCTTATTGTGAAAGAACCAAAAAGACAGTGTGCTTCCACCATCCACTGTACATTGCAACCAGCTAAGTATATATATTTTTCATAACCCATAACATCTCATTGATATTTTGACATCTCCTTCCCATAGGTTGAAAAAGGGGGGAACAGGGAAAAAAAAAAACAAAACAGAAGAAAAATGAGTCCAAATAATTAAAATACCTAACCTTTGGCAAATTCAATGCCCCTCTACTCAACTCTTGTTACCATTTCCCAGACTCTCATAGAAGAAAATGTACCCTTGAGCCGTGTTACTTGAATATTCCTGTGATGACCCGAAGAATGTCTGCACAACAGACTCATCAATCATCTCCACATTTTCATCATCAAAAAATAACCAATGGTTATGGCTTTTCACAAGGCTGACATAGTGCCCATGGTTGGCCCCACTTCCAACATGGACAACTACTGCAAACAGGGAGTACTCAGAATCTGCATCTTCCATTGTGTTGCTCAGCTTCAGCTCAAGTGGGAAGACAACCCGGTAAGACAGCTTCTTGTAGCGACCCAGCCGCTCAATGTATTCATAACGCTTCAGACGGATGACTAATATGTGAGGTGGCTTCTTTATCTTCATCCTCTTCTGTGCTTCTTGCAAACTGCATGTGATAATGACGTCCATTTTCAGTTACCACTGGACAAGACTAAAATATAAAGAATGGAAGTACAATGTTTCTTAGCCCTTTTGGCTGACCTCTCTTGTCCTGCAAAAAAACCTCTAGAAGCTGTGTAGTGTAAAAGGGTAGAGCATTGCTCAATATGGTAAATAATTAATCCATGAAGAACTAGTGGGTGGCTGCACAGGACATAGCAATTGGAATGCACAAAGCACTACATAATACAGCCATCAAAGAATACATTGCCATATGATGCCAATATAATCTTCCTATATCACCCACCCAGAGAAGCAAGTGGATGATGGTTTTGCATATAGAAGAGACGAAGCTTTGCGGTGGCAGCGGGGATATATTTGTAACAGAAAAAGAAAGATTCATTATTTTCAACTCATCAAAACAAAAATCCCTCTTTCTTCGCCCGTGAAACAATCTTGTGAAACTGATCAATTTATTGACACTGCAATAAATGAGCAGTCAATACAAAACTATTAATGTGCACAAACCATAAAATCTAATCAATAGAACTTTTTTATAATGAAGGCTATTCCATTTTGGAGTGCTTCAGCATTGGGGGTGCACATATAATCACTTCTACTATCATCACTGAGCTAAGACTTAAGCAATCACTCGGTGACTAGCTGAATAGCAGCCGAAATATACAATAGTA
The DNA here is from genome assembly GCA_029856935.1 of Cyclocarya paliurus. NCBI lineage: Eukaryota > Viridiplantae > Streptophyta > Magnoliopsida > Fagales > Juglandaceae > Cyclocarya > Cyclocarya paliurus. The sequence goes on from CM056950.1 coordinate 11,505,555, forward strand.
TGATAAAACTCTAATTCAAAATTCTCCATATCACATGTATTCAAAGCTAATATTGTATAACTAATAAGAAGAAATGGAGATTTTTTTATAGGTAAAATTGAGCTTTTATGCATAAAAGTTACCCACCTACAGCATTTGTCACAAAAATATTTGTCCTTTGCATTCAATGTCTTTGTTGAGCTGAAGTTTTTCAAACAGCTTGTAATTGAACTATTCCGTTCAATATCAAGGCTCAAGTCAAAGAATGTTTCATCCCTTGCTGTCACTGTCTCACATCTCAGGCACCTTGTTTCATTGGTGAGTATTCCCTGACTCAAACAGCCAAAATATATTACGAGAATCTTACAAGGGGCAGGATCAAAAAGCATCTACATCATCACTGCCAAACAATGTATTGAGGGGAACTAAAATCCTGTTACTCAAATACATCAGCAGAGACACATCAATGTCCTACTCTATTTTTCTTTTTTTTTTCTTTTTTTTTTCCTTTCTTCAGAGGGGGTAGGGGGGAGTACATTTACGGTATAACTGGGAAAGAGAACACATACATATCAAGAATTAGACCAATTCCCAAAACAGTGAATCCCTGCCTATCGTTTGCATGAGTTGATGATCAATTCAACATCATACATATATATATGTAACTTATAAAACAAATACATAAATATATATATATATATATATATATATATATATGAAATGGCGGAGCAAAGTCACCTGAAAAATTTTGTGCATCCAGGTAACTAAAGGGTCTTTTTGAGGACCATTAGCCTGAACATTTTTTGGCCCATTTGCAGCTTTATCAGAAGGTGACGATGTTTCTGGATCACTTTTTGCAGCTTGGGCCTCTTTCTCCAATATGTCCACAAGTTCATTCAGCAAAAAATTCAGAAATTCAAGGGCATCCTACAAAAAATGAGAAAATGTGTCTGTATAACGGACGATATACTTGATCCTATAAATTTTGTATTAGACCAGAAAAAATGGTAGAAGATCAATCAAGATACAGAACAAGATTCAGTTAACATCATACTTGAATCATTGATAATAAATATTTAGCAGAGATGCACCACTACCATTGTAAAGAAAAGGGAACATCTAGTTCTGAAATATTGTGTATTGCCATTTATTAAGCATCACCTTGAAGCTTAAAATGTACTATAACTAAAAAAGCTTATACAAGACTACATTCTCAAACCTTTATGCGGGAAAAACATGTATGGAAGCCCTCAATGCCATTTCAAGTATCTGGGAAGCAGAAACTTGCTTTATGATAATAGTTTTTTTTTTTTATAATTACTTTATGATAATAGTATTTGCCACCATGCAACATCTATAATCATGCTTCTGCACATGGCTGCCAATTATGTTTAACAACGGCAAGTTTCTAGCACTTATTAAATGGAAAGTTTTTACCATTTATAAGTTTGTGAGATAGATTAGCTTTATGCAAAGATTCATAATCACTTAGACTACTCTTGCATTTTGCACCATTCAAAGTATGTACACAGTCAGCCTTCGAAGCCAAATGGTATTCCGGGTCAATGTATGAAGTTAGTGTGTTAATGGGCTTTGGGAAGGTGGCAATGAGGACTATTCTTCTGTTTGATAATAAATAATAGAAAATAAGACTGTTCTCCATTCTCTAAAATTTGTGTGAAATTCAAGGAACAGCCCAAATATACTTAAAATTCTATATTTACCACATCCTCAATTGGCTATCTGAACCTCACAGTTCAATTAATATTAGATTGCAACTATTGTAAACCAAGATCTGAAAGCTGAAAATCCAACTATATACCTGTCATTCCTGTAACAGGGCACCACCAAGTATACACTATTTTTTTATTTTTATTTTTATAATTAAGGACATTTATTCAAAGTGCAGAGGGGCACAACCCAAATACATAGGGCATATACAATAGGAAACACTCAACTAGGTGATAAAGTAGAAAACAATTCCAAGAAATTTAGAAAGCTACAGGAATGGAAGCTATCGTGCGCCACCATACAAATATAAAGAGTTGAAAACAATGGCTGTTAATTCTGATATTGTCCTCACAATCTACAAAGGTTCGGGCCTTACTTCCCACCAAATACACCACATCAAACACTATTATCCCCAAGGAATGCTCTGTATATAAAAAACTCAAACTTGTCCAAACTGCTCTCCAGAAACTTTGTTTTATAAGTACTTGAAATTCAAAAGAGAGAGAGTAGACATCTTTAGAAACGCTCCACACTCCGGATTTAGTGAAGTATGTGCATGTTCATAAGTGTATGTGTGTATGCATGTGTGTGTGTGTGGGCGCATTCATCCTTCCACTTCTATAACAGGAGTCATAGGAGGGAGATCACTTGTGTATATGTCTAGCCAACATTTGTTTTGGCATGGAATAGGAGAGAGATAACCTAGCAATGTGAATGAAGCATCAAAGGCACTTCCTTTTGAGCAAGATAAAGTAGTTTGATGTATCAATGACAATCCCCAGCATAGTCGCACTAACAGCACCCATCCATTTTCACAAAGCCAATCCTCGAGCACTCAACAAGCAATGACATTTTTTATTACTACTCTGCTTATTTCGGTCATAGTTAGTTGAAAACAAATCTCAAATTCCTGTAAATTTTTTTTTTTTGACTGGCACCAGGTGTCTGGGAACAACGTCCCGACTAATCCCAGGAGTGCACAGGCTCTCGGCAAGAAATCCTGTAATTTTCTTAAGTCAACGAAATGCTAAATTTTGTTAACTGTCATTCCCCCAGCCAAAGCTAATTCTGCCTGACCGTCAAAAGTTGTAACCCAAGGAAGGTTTAAACCACCTCTGGGCTCATACTTCAAATGGGCTAGTCAATGATACAATTAGAGTCATTTGGAATTACTATAAAGAGCAATAACTTCTCTGTTCTAAGCAATATGGGATCCCATTCACCACCTATACTCACTCAATATGCGGTATCACAAAAGTACTATAATATACATTCTCAAAGAAAAAAAAAAAAAGTACAATTATATGCATACCTGGTGCATGTAGCTACGGAAAAGCTCATTTTGTTTCTTCAGTCTCTGTACAAAACGCTTTGGAGCAATGACACCTGTTTTCTTCTTCTGCAAACTTATCTACACAAAGGGACAAATGAACTAATGCCCCCACTATCATGGCCAGAAATATTAACAAGTAAATGTGTGTGTATATATATATATATATATATGCCATAGCATCAATAGAGAGACTCCTGTTTTGCACAGGGAGAGGGGGGATAAGATTCTAATAGAACCAGAGAAGCCAAAGAGAGAGAGAGAGAGACCAAGGATTCCTAAACTGCAGTTGAGATAAAAAAAAATGAGAAACAAAAATACCTAACAAATGCATGATCACGCAAAAACCGTAGAGTGATAACCCAGAAGAATCCAATGGAATCTGTTCTACAAATATAGATATTACAATGAAGGAGATGCTAGACTATCGCAAAAGGAGGAAAGATTCAACAATAGAACCTGCCAATGAAGTATAAGTATATGTAACACACCCCAGATGTTTGATAAAAATACTCAAAGACCTACTTCAAAGGGAGCACCTCTGGTAGAAAAAGAGAGAAGACAGAAAGAGAAATAAAGTTTTCATTCAGATTTTGCATGCCCTTACAAAAGTCTCATTTGTCTATTTATAGAGACCCAGTCATTAACTAACTAGTGGGCCAAAGGCCAGTACAATTAAGATAAAAGGAAATAACATAAGCATCATAGGCCTAATAAAGTAAGAACTGGGCCATAGCCGCACCCCGCTGACCCATGCATTAACACTCAAAGCTATGGGCCAAGTACAGCAACTACCCAAGCCGACTATAGCTTCAGCCCCTACAGTCATCGTAATTACAAGTGTGACAAATCCTCCCCCTTTAAAACACCTTGTCCGCAAGGTGAGGTTAGATTTCAATCCTTCTCTTGTAGCTGACGCAAGCTTCTTGGCTTTATATTCTTCTCTCGGAGGACAATTTGATGAATATATCTGGCTATAATGAATTGAACTACTTGAAGCAATTGACTTCTTCTTACATTGAGTAAAATCTTGCAAGGAGTCGGTGCCTCTTCAGGTTGCCAGTAGAGAATCACGTGGTGCATATTCCAACGGGTCTTTGAAAATTCACTCCATCTATGTGTCACATCAAAAAGATCCTTGAAAGTTGTTCCAACATAAACTAATGTAAGAGCTATTGGCATCATTCCTAACCAGGTAGCCAGCATGTATTTTCCTATTGGAACAGGGGTCACAGATAGGATGTAATTCAACAACTTAAATGGCAGCAAGGGAACAAACCGAAGCAGCAAAAGGATCTTAAATCCAGATCTGCGAATTACAATTGCAACTGATTGAAACCATGGATAATTCTTTAACTTAGAAACAACGACTGATTTCTCAATCATTCCGCCGAGAAGGAATGCAGCCCCTGCACCCACAATGGCACTGATAGAGTGCGCTACAAAGCCCACAAGCAGTCCAAAAACATAACCATCACCACCAAGCGTTAACACTGATGCTGGAACATTCAACACTGTCAGAGGAATGTACACAACAGCCAGCACAACAGGACCCCAAGGTCCAAGATCTTGTTCAATCCATAATAAAAATTCCTTCAGAATCTTGTCGACGGGGAGAGTGAAGCAAGCGGTTGAATAGGGAAATCCTTCAGAACCCATAATAATCGCGATCCTTTTGTGGGTAGTGGGAATGACAGAGATAGAGAAATCCCCCATGGTTTTGGCTGTTGGGTCTTTATCCTTGTGAGCGACGATTACAAAAGAGCAATGGGCCCTGCACGACAGGTGGAAGACGAGGAGAGAATCTCATGGCCATATTTTTTTTTTTTCCTTCTCTTATCAAGGGTTTGAAAACAACTTTAAGTGGTAAATAGAGCTCTGCGTTCATGGCTGCCTTCACCAAGCGAAGCAGATAAGTCTTGTCGTAATCCACTTGCCATTTGTAGGTACTCTCTCAGATTTTCAACATGGAAGAGGTCGGAAGAGCAGCCAAAACAGAGGATGAGGACCTTGTCGATGGTGTCCCTGATGATTGTGTCCACTTCTCGCCTTTTCTGCAGGGTTCTTCTGCAGGTAGTGGGAGTGAGAGAGACAGAGAATAGGAGAACGAAGATCAGGATATCGATAAGGAGGATCCTGCTCTCCCTGCGGGCGAGGACCGAAAGACCAGGAGGTAGTGATCAGATTGTGCCTACGAAATCTGGGACCTGAAAGCTACTAGTTCTGGGATCGACCAAGCAATTCCTATTGACATAAATCAAGTGGGAGAGTTTTCTTGGAAGAAATGGATAATGATCGTAGAGGAAATATGGATCTAGCTGGTCGTGGAGGAGATAATTTCCACCTAATCGAGTTGGAAAATCGGCTCCCCCAGGGTCAAAATCCCAAATCTGAGAATCTGAGCTTAAAACTTGGGGTTGGAGCAGCCAGTGGGGCTCGGTTCTAGCTCTGAGAAATCTCCAAATAACAACTCATTTTTGCCTCTGGTCCTTCTCTTGCTCTATCCACTTCTCTTCGGGCCCTATCCCTATGTTTGGAAATGTTGGTGTTGAGACCGTGCTTGGAAATCTCACAGTTACCTTTGAAAGTTTCCCTCTTAGGAATCTCGATCTGGATCTGAGATGAAGAGAAAAAATAATTTCTGAGATGAAGAGATGGACACGAGATTCTTCGGAAAGGATCATAGAATGGTAGAAATGGTTCGGGATTTTTGGGAACATAAGAAAGAATAAGCTGAGTGGGCTTGATTTCATCTTTTTCTTCCACAAAAACTGCATCTTCCTATTGTATGTCACAGATTTGATCTTCAAATTAGTTGAAACTTTCCTGAAAGTTGCTAGCAAACTCGTCAAGGGACTGTTAAAATACTTAGTGCATTTTGTTGTGACTCTTCCGAAAATCCTTCAGATGTTGTTGAAGAACATCGAAGCGTTGAAGATTGTCTTCCATTAACTCTTTGATATTTGGTAAGGATGAGATGATGTTTTCCATTGATAAAGCCGATGCCAAGGAAAGATGACTCTGGATACCACTTGTAACACACCCCAGATGTTTGACAAAAATACTCAAAGACCTACTCACTTCTAGAGGAACACCTCTGGTAGAAAAAGAGAGAAGACAGAAAGAGAAATAAAGTTTTCATTCAGATTTTGCATGCCCTTACAAAAGTCTCATTTGTCTATTTATAGAGACCCAATCATTAACTAACTAGTGGGCCAAAGGCCAGTATAATTAAGATAAAAGGAAATAACATAAGCATAATAAGCCTAATAAAGTAAGAACTGGGCCACCCCACCCTGCTGACCCATGCATTAACACTCAAAGAAATGGGCCAAGTCCAGCAACTACCCAAGCCGACTATAGCTTCAGCCCCTACTGTCATTGTAATTACAAGTGTGACAGTATACAAACAGTGCCTGAAGTAGCAGAACTAATCTACAGATAGATTGTCTACCCAAAAATAAAATAGGAGGAAGATATTCTTTAATCTCTCTAAATCATTAGTCCAGTAACAAATAATACAATTAGATATCTAAAAGCTGCAAACTCTGAAAACATTGGAAGAAATCGCAACTTCGAAGCAAACACAATAAAGATTCCTCAATCGTGATGTCAGTCTATCGTTAGTGATGACTTACTATTTAAACTGAGCCAGGCCTTTAGATAATTTATTCATATAAAATCATAAAGAAACCAACTAGTAATTGGTCTTGCAACCAACTATTTCAAACAATACATATTGGAGACTTCTTGGACCATTCTCAAGAAACAATGCTCTAGACTGGTTTGTTGCTAAAGTCACACACAAACACAGATAAATGTCATACAATCCCAAAACCATACCTTTTTATATCCATATATCTACTGTGCATGAGTGTGTGTGTGTGCAGGAGCTAGATATTTACCTGCATAAATAGGTCTGCTAAGCATGTTAACAGATTTTCTTCTGCATCATCAATGTTTTTGTTATTTGCATAATACTCTAGCAGTTGCTCGCGAAATGGGACGCAAAAATAAAGTGCCTGCGTGCGCAAACAAGAACAGAAAAAAGATGACATTTTTGGAGTACCATCACAAAATGACCATACAAAATAATCAAAGTTCTCCATCCACCCATCATTAACAGTAACACGTCATGTGTCAATAGGAAGTATTCACTGAGTCTATATGAAACCATTCATATTGCCTGTTGACCACCTTGGATAAGTGTAGATACAGTTGGAATATCTACTTGAAAGCTGTTGGGTGCGAATCTTCCAAGGATATTAAAATGTACTAATAATTTAATTATATTAATAACTATATAAAAGTCCAAAAACAGGATTATATAGACAGATATGTTAAAACAAATATCAATAAGGATATCAATTTGGAAACTGGCAGAATTTAAAAAATGGGAAAATGAAAAAATGAACTTAATTTTTTTTAATGGTGAATCTGTTAACATCTTTTTCTTCATTGTGAGGTGGCTAAGACTTTGTGGAATGAGATTTTTGGTGGGATGGGTATTGCTTGGGTGATGCCTAAGCAAGTGGTGGATCTCTTTGCATGTTGGAAAGGTTTTGAGGGGAGACAACGTACTGTTGCTATATGGAAAATGATTCCTTTGTGCTTGATGTGGTGCTTATGGTTGGAGAGTAGGGTGAAAACTTTTTGGTCCGGACTGAACAAACTAACCGGACCAGACCGAATTTACCCCTACTCTATCTCGGTCCATGGTGTCTCCAAAATTCAGTTTTCAGTCCGGTCCTAGGGTGTGGTATTTTTTTTTTTACCATAACTAACCGAATCACTTACATATAAATTTTTTCAATATATAATTTATTATTTATATAGCAGTTGTATAAGTTAATTATGTAATTTTCTCTAATCTATCACCATTGATATTATAAAATGTAAAATAATATATACTATCAATTAACTAATAAAAAATATGATAATATATGTTATTATATGTAGATAATACTCTTCTAAAGTACTGAGCTAGTAACTATTAACATCATAAATATAATTATAATTAATTATTTTTTTAATGAGTATTTGGCAGACGAAAGCTCCTTCAAAAGCAGTTTTTTTTTGTTTGGACAGCAGCATTGGGCAAAATTCTCACCACAGATAACCTAAGCAAATGTCGAGTAATGGTGTTGGACTGGTGTTGCAAGTGTAAGAAAGATGGTGAATCAGTCGACCAACTATTCCTACATTGCGAGGTGGCCAGGACCATGTGGGATGATTTTTTTACAGGACTTGGATTATCATGGGTCATGCCCCTTAGCTTGGTGGATTTTCTAGCAAGCTGGAGAGGTCTCTAAGGTAACTCACAAGTTGTAGCAATTTGGAAAATGGTCCCTATATGTCTGTGTTGGTGTATTTGGAGGGAGCGAAATGGTAGAAGCTTCGAACAAAAACCATGAGAGAACAATGGAGAAGCTGAAAGTTTTTTCCTTTAAAATATTGTTTTCATGGGTGGAGGCCATTGTTTGAAAGAAACTAAATGTCCATGACTTTCTATTATCAGTTGTAAACTCTAGTTAGGTAATTGTGATGTATACCCCCTGTGTACTTGGGTTTTGCCTATTCTTATGAATAAAATTTCTTGATTACCGATAAAAAAAAAAATGAGTTAATTACATAATCCACATTAAAGAGCTCACTTAATATTGATTTTATTAATTTAATTAATTTTTTGTATTAATTTATCTTCCAAAAAGAGAAAAGAAGAAAAAAATGTTTCTAATTTAAACTAATGGGAAGATGTATATTTAATTATTTTTATTATATTTTTAACACTTCCCCTCACATGTTGGCTAGACCCCCCCTTTGAGTAGCCCAATACGTAGAATATTTGATTAAATGGAGTAGAGTGTAGAGTCAGGATTAGAACTCAGGACCTCTGCTCTGATACCATGTAAAATTACCACTTATCCCAAAAACTTAAACTGATGGGAAGATGTAGATTTAATTATTTGTATTATATTCTTAACAATCTGCATAATGAAAGTTTAGCACAAAAAAATTGATGTAGCTACTACAAGAACACCGCCTAAACATTTTCTCTCTGTACTTTCTCCTCCGATGATGGTAAATACTCACTCAATCTCTCCGCTGAGTTTGGGTGGTACGTGACGGTGTTTCACAGCTGAGCTTTTGGAGGTTGACATGATCAGAATGGGTCTTTCTAAGGAGTTGGTTATAGAATCTAAATACTTTTCACTCGTGAAGGAGGGGGAATGTTGGTTATTACATAGAGAAGTTGGAGGGTGGTTTCTAAGGTGGTTCTGGGACCCTCATCGGTGCAGTGGCTAGCTAAGGCCATGGAAGCTTGCATGAAGGAAGAAAAACGGGATTTTTTCACCACAGTCCTCGAAGGCAGTTGCAACTTTATAGCATAGCGTTGCTTGAATGATCGAGGCTGCTATATGGTAATGGTGGAATATGGTGGTGGTGGGAGGAGGAATTTTATCTTCGTCCCTAAGGAGGTGGGCAGTGATTGGAATAGGATGGGGGAGGCTCTACAGGACTTTATCTTCGACAGAATAATCACCCACTATGATGGAAATATGAAGAGGAAGGAGATGAAGGCTCAGCCGCATCATCACTCCTACAGGGAGGCGCTAATGGTGGAGCAGCCCCGTGTGTTTTGAAATGGGAACGACGGCATGGTAGGACAGAGAGGCACTGCTATGGGACAAGGCTCTGACAGAAAGTCTTGTCCAACACAGTGGCAGTGTGGTAGTGGCAGACTTGTAGGGTGTGGCAGAGGGGGAGACTCTGAGTACTTTGCTAGACGCCAAGGCATAACTGAATGTCCTGCAAAACAAAATAGATTGGTTAATAAGGAAGGAGATGGGCATGGACAGTTGTGGGCTCTACATGGGCTTGGATGTGGGAGTTGAGCAGAACGACACGGGCCTCACACCATTGGGTAAAAGGCCTCAGTCAGGTGGGCGTGAGCCTGTAAATGCTAGGCCTCATCCCGTGGGGAAAATAGGGGGAAGTCTAGATGTGGGGTTTGAGCAAAACAACAAGGGCAGCAGACCAGGTGGGCGTGAGCCCTTTAACGCAAGGCCTCACTCCATGGCCTAGCCCATAAACTCAAGGCCCCAGCCCATCGGGCATAACCCAGTTTGGAGAATTCGTAAGGAAGGAGAACGACGACCAACCACCAACGGTAATCTAGCAGCCTTGCCTATGAACTCATCGGGTGTATCGCAACCAACGGTGGGACCTTCGACGGTGGTGGAACAGGCATTTTCGTTGCATGAAGGGGAAATAGGGGAGTTTCAGCCACCATCAACCATCTTCCCTATTTTTGTGCACAGAAACTACCGATATACACCGTGGAAGCGCCACTTCCTTAGGCGGAGGCCTCACATCCTTCTGTTGAGCATCTCGAGATGCTGTCAGAAAGTGGGGGTGAGAAGAGGACGAATGTTATTGAGGACAGTGTTGGGGGCTACCTCATAGGCTCACAGAGAAGGGGTTATCTCAAATGGGGCTATCTCAAAAGCTCATTCCTTTCGGTGAAGGGAGGTTAGTTGGGGAGGGCAGTAACCTATTTGGGGAGGAGGAGAGGGGAACGCCAGCATTTTTGCAGTGGGTTTCTGGTGATGGGGAGCCCATTCCTCTGAATTATAAGTTATCAGATGAATCCAATGTGTTGGATTGAGTGCTCTGCAAGGTAAAGGAGATTCAATTTTGTGTGGGAATGGATTGTGTGGGTTTTGAAGAATAGTTTATAGCCCTTCTTACTACTATTGAAGTGAGTCACTCATAGTCCAAGAAATCAATGGTACAAAGTGTAGGGAGGCCCTAGTGATTCGGGATCATGTGGTGGATTTCTTTGAATAGTTGCTTATAGAACAAGAGGGGTGGAGGCCAAAGCTTGATGGACTTGGCTTTGACTCTATTGAGCCACAGAGTCTTGGTTGGAGCGTCCATTTGAGGACGCAAATGTATATGATGTAGTACGACACATGGTTAAGGACAAAACACTAGGTCCAGATGGCTTCTCTTTGGACTTTTTCTAGACATGCTGAGAGGTAGTAAAAGTGGACATCATGAATGTGTTTCAGGAATTGTCCTTGGCTGGGAAGTTTGAGAAAAGCTTAAATGCTACCTTAATTGCGTTGATCCCGAAGAAGATTGGAGTATCAGATGTTAAGGATTTTAGGCCCATTAGCCTCGTTAATAGGGTCTACAAAATTATCTCCAAGGTGCTCGCAAACAGATTAGGTGAAGTGCTGGGTAAGATAATTATGAAGCCATAAAATGCGTTTGTTCGGGGTCGCCAAATCCTTGATTTAGTCCTTATAGCGAATGAAGGCCTGGATAGCAGATTAAAGTTTGGCTCCACGGGAATTTATGCAAATTAGACATAGAGAAGGCATACGACCATGTGAACTAGGAATTCCTTCTTTATTTGTTGGAGAGATGTGGTTTCAAGAAGAGATGGCAAACGCAGATTAATTGGTGCATCTCAATGGCAAAGTTCTCAGTCTTGATTAATGGCAACCCCATTGGATTTTTCAGTAGTTCTCGTGGCTTAAGGCAAGGAGACCCGTTGTCCCCACTTTTATTTGTGATTATCATGGAGGCCCTTGGTAGGATAATTTCAACAGTGGTTACGAATGGTTTTGTGGCAGGTTTCTTGGTTGGCGACCCCAATTGGAGCATTATTACCTTGTCTCATTTACTTTTTGCAGATGATACGTTGTTATTCTATGAGGCAGATCAAAAACAGTTGAAGGCAGTAAATGCACTTTTACTATGCTTCGAAGTAGTGTCAAGCTTGAAAGTGAACTTCAATTGGTCAGAATTAGTGCCAGTGGGTGTAAGGCAGCCTCTCTCCCCATGACTTATTTGGGATTGACTTTGGGAGCTGCCTCACAGGATTCATCCATTTGGGATACAGTCATCCAGAAAATAGGAAGAAAATTGGCAGGGTGGAAGAGATTGTACTTGTCAAATAGTGGACGGTTAACTCTTATTAAGAGTACCATTTCTAATTTACCTACACATTTCTTATCTTTGTTCCCTATTCCATCTAGTGTGGCGGCTCGGATTGACAAACTATACCGTGATTTCTTATGGAGTGGGTTGAGGGATGAATTCAAATTCTACCTAGTCAGTTGGGATAAGGTGTGCAGGCCGATCTCGTCAGATGGGTTGGGTATAAAAAATTTGAGAACATTCAATCGGGCCCTACTCAGGAAATGGCTACGGAGGTATAACATGGAACCAGAAGCCCTATAGAAATTGGTGGTTGATTGTAAATATGGAAACTTGTGGGGTGGTTGGTGTATCGGAGAGGTAAATGGGGCTTATGGAGTGTGGGTTTGGAAGCACATCAGGCGTGGGTGGGGGGTGTTTAATTGTCATTCTAAATTAGTGTTGGGTGAGGGTTCCCAGATAAAGTTTTGGAGGGACATATGGTGCGAGGATGAGGCCTTAAAGGATTCATTTCCAGCTGTGTTCCAAGTGGCACGTGAACAAGAAGCTTCAGTAGCGGACCTCATGCTTTGATTAGGAGACCAAGTTCAGTGGAATATCACGTTCAGTAGAGCGGCGCAAGATTGGGAAGTAGATAGCAGCCTATTATATTTTGTGGTGCCGAATGGACAACAAATTGATAGGCTATGGTGGACATCGGCGGGTAATGGTGCCTTCTCGGTTTGCTCTTTCTACAAGTCCATTACACTTCCAAATAGCCAGTTCCCATGGAGGAAAATTTGGAGGAATAAAACACCTCCTAAAGCAGTCTTTACTTGGACAGTAGCCCTGGGGAAGATTTTGAGAACCGATAACTTGAGGAAGCACAAGGTCGTCATCCTAGACTGGTGTTGTATGTGTAAGCAATCCGGCGAGATAGTAGAGCATCTCTTGTTACATTGTGAGACAGCTATAGCCTTGTGGACCAAAGTGCTTAGCCGGGTGGAGTTATTGTACGTAATGCCAGCAACAGTGATTGAGTTACTGGCCAGCTGGACTCTCCCAAGAGGTGTCCCACAAATTAAGGAGGTGTGGAAGATGATCCCAACCTGTATCATGTGGTGCATATGGCAAGAACGTAATGACCAAACGTTCGAAAACAAGGAGCGATCACCAGAGAAACTCCGAACTTTATTTTTTCATACTTTATTTTTATGGGCCATATGTAATAACCCGATCCTAAGATTAAGTTATAAGATAAGTTTTATGCATTTTGCTTATAACTATAAATATTATTATTATTATTATTATTAGATTTTACATTGTTCTTTTTAATAAGATTATTATCATTTTATCTTTTAGTATTTTATTATCACCCGATTCAGTAATAACCACTAGAGTTTTGTTTTAAATTTAAACCTTATTTCTTCGTATCTCCACCCGTAAACCTCATCCCTATCTCTTGATTTTTTTAATCCTAACCTCATACTCATCTTTTTCCCCTAATCGATAATCCTAATAGGAAACTAACTCTGAAATCATATCATAAAACCCCCTTTCCCTCTCTATAAAACCCATGAAGCCTCTTACTAAACAGAACACAGAGAAGGAAAACTCACTCAACAAACCTTCCCCCACGTCTCAACCCTGTTTTACATTCCTCAACAGAGGCCTCCCTCAGTGCTCTTCACCCACTAGCCACTGCCACTGCATTTCATTGTTCTGTGGAAAATTGCTACGGATTTCTTTCTGTCACCCCAGTTCCACCATCATGCGATCACGCGTATCCATCTCTTTCGGTGAGTTCTAAAACTCCCACACAGCTCTATCACGTTTTCCTCTTTTACTTTCTAGTTGGTAAAGTCTAGTAGATTCTTTTATTCTTACTTCCGTAAAGTACTTTCCTATTTGTTATGCTTACCAAATTTCCCCTTTTAATCAATTTCTACGTAGCTCCTTACGTAAACGTTGCAAAGCATATTGAAGACCCTTTTTTTAAATGCTATTACGTTTCTGCCCTTGGTATGTAAAGCATGGCAGAATACTTTTTTTAGTGTGTTACGATGGGCTTGATGACTCTTTTATTGGGCTTGAATTCATTATTATGAAATTTATATTAAGTTGGGTTTAGTTTAATTAGCCCAAAAATCCTATTTTACAGAAATCTTATTTTGTTTCTTATAGAAAATTAAGGAATTTTAAAGTATATTATTTGTTATTAATTTTACAATTTAATTTCAATAGCAAATAGCAAGTGTTTAATCGTTTATTTTAAATACTTTAAATCTATGGTATGAAATGAACATCTAATGTTTTTATAATAGATTTTGATACATTTATTAAAGTTGCAAATTTAAAATAAAGAAATATGTTAAGAGTATCAAAATGATATTAGTATTTATTAGATTTCTTTTTAAATTAAATAATTATGTTAATCATGGGAAAGTAAATCTATTTTTAAAAATTGAGGTTTTTATGATTTATTTAAAATAGTCCAGGTATTCTACTAAATTATAATATGCTATTAGTATTTATATAATTTAAAACACCAGGATTTATCGATTATGGTGTTAAACAAAGATTTATTTGACTATCTTCTGGATTATGAATTTAATTAAATAGGATATTAATACATGTGTTCTTAGACAGATTTAGTGATAATTAATACTGCGTATAGGTGACGAGCTACAACATGAGATTCAAGAAGAAGCGCAGCGAGGTAAGTAATTTGATCACAAATTAGGATCATCACAGTTCAGCTTATTATTATTAGAACCAGTTCATTGACAGCCAATTTTTATATACCACTAATGTCATATGTAAACATGTCATCCAACATAGTACACGATCATGTCATTCCGCATCATATTCAGATTCAGAAATTATAATTATGTATGTATTATGTCATACATCTCATGTGCATAAGATACATAAGTTATCTTAAGTTCAAGTGCAAGATAAGATCAGATCAGTTAATTAGATGGTCATTCAGATGCATGGTACCAATGCAGTTTAGATCAAGGTGGATGTGCAAGCCACGGACTCAAGCGTGGTCCACCATAGTATGCCAGAATACTATCAGCGGCTCCCCTCGCGACTAGGGGTGTAAATTTAAACCGAAAAACCGGTCCAAACTGGACCGGACCTGACCGGTTTTATCGGTTTTGAATCGGTCCAGTCCGGAACCGGTTCTTATAATTCATAAACCGGTTGGAACCGGTCCGGTTTCGGTTTTATGATTTTTTGGACCGGACCGAACCGGTTGATAAAAAAAATATTTTATATATAAGTTTTATACAAAATTAAAATTATACAAAATATTTTATATATATTAATATATAAGTTTTATATATAATGTATAATTATATGTGAAATTTTTATATATAATTATATATCATATATGAAATACTTTCATATTATAATTTATAAAATATAACATAAAATGTTAATTTTAAATATGAACATTTGTAATTTGTTTGATCATATACTATTAATATAATTATATATAAGATAATGTTATTATAAAATAAAAGTTTAATCATAAAAATAAAAATATAATTGATCATGTATTATATAGCTATACTAATATATAGTTTATCACTAATACTAATATATATTAATATATAGCTATACTAATATATAAATTTATAACTTGTACTAATAGTCTAAATAGACTATAGTTGTAGTTATATTAATAGTTTCATATAGATTAATAAAAGTATAATAGATTTTTTTAAAACAGTTTTTTTAAAACATATTTTTAATAAAAAAATGTCAAACTTACATTTTAAAAAAACCGGAAAACCGGACTGGACCAGATCGAAAACTGGTAAAACCGGAAGTACCGGTTTAGGAGGATAACCGGTGCGTAATCGGTTTTGAAAAATACAAAACCAGTCATACCGGTTCGGTCCAAGATTTTGTCCAAAATCGGACCGGACCGGACCGGTTACACCCCTACTCGCGACCATGGGACGTGGGGCCAATGCACAACTTCACACACAGAGTTAAGTGTGTTGGCTAGTCAGAACAGTCAGTTAAAGTAGATCAGTCAGTCAATTTAAATAAATCAGTCATACATAGCATAAACATCAGTATGAACAATTATGAATTTTAAGCTCTCAACATGAAAAATTTTATGAAAACCTTATGTTTATTACATTAACGTTGTGATGGATTTCTTGCTGAGTCTTCGACTCATTTTAGTTTATTTTCATGTTCTTAACCACCCAAGTGAGGATGATGAATACGAGCAGGCAGGCCAGGATTAGATGAAGCAGTTATTTTAGTTTCAAACCTTTTAGAATAAAATTGATTTTTATGACATAAATTTATTCAGTTTATTCCTTTAAATTTTTGAAGACATTTTTTATCAGACAAAGTTTTATGAAATAAATCCTAATTTTATTTATTAAATATGAGATCTCTTGTCAGATTTATTTAATGAAAAACACATGACACTCCTAGTTTACGGGAAGAGGTGTTACACCATAGCTTTAGATTTTAATGGCCTGAATTTTCATGATTTTCTTGTTTACTCTACTTCGACCTAGATAGATCTTATCTCTTGTATATCATCTTGTGTACTTGGGCTATACCTATCTTTATTATTAATATCGATTACTTATTAGAAAAAAAAAAAAAGTGAAACACAAAGCAAATACAATAGGGTATATTGTTTAAAATATAAGATAAAATAAAATAGAACAATGGGCTCAACTCAACAATGCAGTGCTTTGTGTCCTAAATTGTATGAAACTGATCCCGTGCTTAAAGAAAGGAGGTGCATTGACTTATGTGGATGACAAGCATAATCTTTAGTCACCTTTCATTTCTAAATTTTATAACGACAAAGTTACTACCTATAATAAGATTGAGTAAATGTTTGTTGTATCATATATTAACACTTTCAAGAACTCATGAAACGGCAAAACAACATAGATCTTAGAAAAACTATCACTAACAAATATAGAGAAGTGCTACAGCCACAAAAGGATTACACACAATTAAACTCATAAACTGACGTGACTTTATGTAATTCGTTAGATCTACTTTATAATATAAGTAATTTTATAATTTGACGTATCACATCAAACTATATCAGTTTTTGAGTTTACTTTTGCGTAATCTCTTTGTGGCTAATGTATTTCTCTTATTAAAGACCCCACATAGGTGCCAAAGGTGCAAGCAAATGATTTTCATCTTATTTGGGTTGTGTTTTGAGAAACCAAACAATTTCCGTGAGTGCCTTAAGCATAGTTCAAGCCAACAATCAAGATAACAGGAACGAGAGCCCAAAATAAATAGCTAAAATGTTTTTTTGATAAGTAACATAAATAACAAAAAATAAATGAAATAAAGTATAAAGCAAACACATATTTACACATTTTGATACTTTAATAAGTATTTACACATTTTGATACTACTCCTACAGATTGAAACAACTTCAAGGTTTCTTTTCTTTCTGTCTTTATTCTTTTATGCATCTTTCTGTCTTTTCTTTTTCACGACAACTTTTGTTGCATACATTCAGACCCAGACCCTCCATACTGCCATATGATACTGTCGCCTATTATGACCACTTCAACAAACCATACCCTTGCTAGACTAGTTGATGCTTTCAGCTACACGGCCACAATCAAATGTAACACCAAAAATCGCAAAAATAAGCAATCACAAGCAAACATACAATAAGTCAAATTCCCAAACTAAAGTTAATAATATATCAAAAAGGTTATTTATGAAACCCCACTAAACATAAGTAATCGAGGCTCAGTTAGCGACAATTAACATCTTCCACATAACACAATTCATATACCTTCAAATTTAAATATTAATCGGAAATTAAAACTCCGATAACAAATTAAATACAAGAAAAGAAGGAATAAAATCGAATAATTAAGAAATTGGACGTAACGGAACCAAACCTGCAAGACGCAGTTACAATAGGCAGTGTTGCCGAAATTCTCGAGGCCGAAGTAGCGCTCACCTTCGGGGAACTGGTCGCCGAAAGCCTTCTCGAGCTTGGAGTTCTCAGCACCCATTAGCGCGTGTAAAATACCAATGACTCCTGAACTCAGATCTTCTACCCGGTTCAAATGAAAGATTCTCGCTCCATCCAGGAGTTGCGGTGAATCATTCAGAGTTTATCCGTTGGAATCTTTAGGATGGTTTCCGGTGTTTGTTTGGTTCGGACCGGAGAGGGAAATGAGGTTCCGACTTGAGAGACACAGAGAAAGGGGACGGAATATTTAAAAGAAATAAAGAAAAACTTTCTCGTTAAGTTAAAAAAAAACAATCGATAGACTTTATGCGTGAATTTTATTGATAGGAATATCATTTCCCTTAACTCTTAAGTAATTGTATTAGGTTTCATTTGGTTTTCAAATCAAACTCATCTCATCTTATTCATTATTACAATTTTTTCAAATTTTAACATAAAATATAATAAACAATTCAACTTTTTCAAATCTCAAAATAATAATAATATTTTAACAATATTTTATCATCTAAACTCAATTCAACTCACTTCAACATCCAAACGCACCCTTACACTTTTATACAAGCCACGTCAGTATGTTATAATGTTATTTATTCTAAGGTTGTATTTAGCTGTTAAATTAAATTAAATTTATTTCAAATTAATTATTGATAGAACCTAGTACTTTTTTCTAAAATTTATTATCATCTTAATTTATTTCATTCATTTTAATCTAAAAATTTAAACTCATCTTAACTTAAAAAAATTAAATCATTGCAGTAGAATCTATAAAATATTATTATCTATAATTCAACTCAATTCATCTTAATATTTAAAAGTAGTCTACGTTTTATCATATTGAACCATATTTGATATGTTACACCTTTTTAAAGTATTTTAATTAAGACCCTTTTGCTGATATCTTAGTTCGTGCAAGCTTTTCTTTATTTGAAATGTTTGAAAAGTAATCTAATAACATTTGATAGAATTATAATTGTCTCGATGATGGATTAATAATGAAAATTAAAACACTAGAAAATTTAAAAGAACCCAACGAGAGAGAAAAAGTATGAAAAAATCTAAGAAAACACTGAATTAATAGAAAAAATAATCTACAAATTTATATGAAAAATACACAATTTGAATTAATATGATTAATTTCAGAAGTCGGGCTTAAATAACTTAAAAATTAGAGTTTATAGAGATTTTGTCATTAAAATCAAAATCCTACTTGTTATATAAAATGTAAATACATGATTAAACAAGAAGGAAAAAGTATTTCTCAAGAAAAAAGAAAAAGAGCTACAAATCAAGGTTGGAAATAAGAAAGGAAAAATATTTAGTTCGAGGTTGAAATTTGTTGTATTTTTCTCAAGAAAATCAAAATATTATAAAAATTAAAATTAAAAAAAGTGGGGAAAAGAGAGAGAGAGAGAAAAAAGTAAGCAGGAAAAAGCATAAATTGAGGCCTTATCCAGACAGGATTGATGCTTTTTGGTGAAAGATGATATTGGCTTTCGATAATGGGAAATGTGGTGTTTGTTACTTTACTTCACTCATCTTAGGAGACTTTGATATCAGTAATAATATGGTTTGTGGCATGTTGGAGGAATCACCTAGATTAAGCTCTGATGAATGAGCTCATGAAAATGTTCTTTTATGTCAAAAAGAGACAATTAAGTGGGTTAATCTGGATTCCTAGTTAGTTTGAGTGTTATTTATCGACAGTATTTATGTTGTGGGGGCAGGATTTGGGAGTGAATAATCAGTAATAACCTTAAGTTTGATTACTTATAAAAAAAAAAACTCCAAGTTTGATAGGATAACTTCGGCCATTGTACTTTTGAACGTTTCTAGTTCACATTGTGAAAAGAAAAACAAAAGGAGTTGTGGCATTGGCTGAAAAAGTTTTAGCCATGCATTTGGCTTCATATAGTTGTAATGAACATTTTAACACTCACAGGTAGGTTAAATTTTGTGCGATCTCTATGATATCTTTGCATAGCGAAGTCTTATGGCATGGGTTCAAATCCTAACAGTTGACCATGCATGTGTGTACATGTATATATTGGGAATTTCGTTGGGAGGTGAGGACTAGTTAGTGAATGAGATTGGTATTATGTGAATGTATTACCAAGAGAATGGTAGTAGTCATCTGGCCGTGTAATGATTCCTCTAATTATGCATATGTTACAGGTGGGTGAATGTTTGATGTACTCTTGCAGATAAGTTCATGTGTATACAATCTGAACATTTAAGCAGGTGTATAATGTTTTTAAACGGGAAAGAGAGATTGAGGAGGGAATTAACAAGAGGCTGTCAAGAAAGTTGGACCGGAAATGGAAGAAAAGCATTGTTGTCAGACCGCCTCCGTCCTTGAAGAAGTTGCAAGAGGAAGAAGCAGCAGCAGAAGCTGAGAAATCTGCTTGAGCTTGTAGCATCGCAGGGGATACGATTTCCTTTCATGGGTTAGAGTGTTGTCACACTTGTTGATGTGGTACATTTTAAGTGATTTCTATCAACTACTTAATTGGTAATCACTTAAAATGTGCCCTATCACAAGTGTGATTAGGAGTGACAAGTTACACGGAAGTATCCCTTGTCCTCCTATCATATGTCGTGTGAAATAGATGGTAAAGTTGCTGGCTTCAACTATATATGTGAGACTAGGAAACGAGAACATAACAAGTCGACCAAGATCTGCTGCCCATGCTGTGTTTGCCTCTTATTCAAGTATCTCTTCATCTGATCTTTCCCACTACTTTCTGGTGCTGACTAGGCTAGAAAAGCATGCATGCCCATTATAGTACAAGTATCTCTTCATTATGTTCTGTATTCAGATTCCTTTCTTAGCTACTCCAAATCTGGGTTCAGTACAGAGCACATTAAAAATCAATTGAAAGCATCCAATCAGTTAAGACTGCGTCCAGTAATCTGATGTATTCAAGATCTGAGATGATCTCAGCTTCTATTTTCCACTCAATGTGACCAGCTTTGCATGCAGCATTTTTATAATCTCCAAGCTTTATGTCTATTTCACTACCAACCAACTCAGATATTCATGCACCAACCTGGATAATGGCGATCCATCTCTCAATCAAACATCATCTATGACATATACAATCACTTATCTTCATATAAAATTCAGAAAAAAAGAAAAGAAAAGAAAAACGTAACAGTGCTTGGAAGTTTTGTTTCAACATGGTAGAAGAGTACGATGCTATTTTACAACATTAGTGCAATACTTTAAGGTACGCTTTTCGCCTATCTTACACATTGCTTATCTGTTTATGATTAGCTGTATTTTCGTGGAAATGCTAAATGAAAACTCAAAAAGACTTCATCTTCTGGTTCTATTTGTCATTGGGGAGTTGCTTGTGCTGAACGAGAAATTGTGTCACCCTTTCACTTTACTTCCTGCAAATCATCCTCTGAAAACTAACGAAAGTGATAATTAGTTAGCTTGCAGTAAGAGAGAAATGATTTATACTGTCTAAATAAATAAGTCACGTGCAAATCCTTGTAAAAAAATAGACCCTACTTTAAAAAAGTGTAAAAAAAAACCTATTTTTTATTAGTGTAACTCACTTTTTTACAAAATGCTTAGATGAAGCTTGTCTATTTGGGATTTGTAATTAGCATTAGTCGTTTAAAATTGAATTTAAAGCTAGATTGTGTAAATGGATTCGGGCCTGTATTTTGGTTTTGTGAAAGATTGTCATCTTTCACCTTTTCCATGATCCTTCACTATCCATGGGTTATAAGTTCGTTGGTCGAATGGAGAATAATGTTTCTTTCTTTCTATGTATGATGAATTATAGAGTTTTGATATGGGCAGTCACATTAGGTCCATACAGACCCCTCTCACATGAACAATGCCTGTAAGATCTTGTTTGTTTTTATAGATAAGATGAGTTGAGATAAAGTTAAAAATTGAATAAAATATTGTATAATATATATTTTTAATATTATTTTTATTTTTAGATTTAAAAAAGTTCAATTTTTTATTTTATTTTGTATGAAAAATTAAAAAAGTTGTAATGATTAGATGAAATGTGATGAAACGAGTTGAGAGGAATTGTAAAAGAATAATGCTACTCATCATCCCAACTTCCATCATTCTCCCATCATTCTACGACGTGATATTAAATGATTAAAAATTATTTATTATATTTTACTTATAAACCTATCATCTAATATCACATCATGAGATGATAGGAAGATGATAATAGTTAGGATAATTAATAAATTTTTTCATTATAAAAACATACGAGGCCAATGTTCTTGTGAGAGGATCCATATGGACTCGTGAATATTCCCATGCACATATCATTTTGGTAATCACGTCAACGTCCAATATATTTGTATCAAGCTTGGGTTAGTTTTCACTACATGAAGTGTATGAATTTGGTCGAAAGCCTTTTTTCTATGACTTAAAAAAACTTGGCCCATATCTCTTTAATACAATTAGCCCATAGCATCTCAATGCCTTCCGTTTTAATTCGAATTATGAGCGTCAAATAATCTGATCTGATAGATCCCAAAACCCTACTCCAAAAGACACCCTTTCAAAATATCAACAAAATTCTACATCAAATCTTTCATCTGTTAGTTTTAGGAAGTAAGAAGTACCTTTGGTTTGGCCAATTTCATCTGTCATTGGCTTATTCTCAGTACTTGTTCTTGAAATCACCATTAACATGAGCAAAAAGTGTGTGAAAATTAATTCTATTCATCATCCATGCACTATATTTTTTTTATTTATTTTTTTCTCTTACAAAATGTGTAGTATACGGATGATTAGTAGAATAATTCAATTAGTTTAAAATAAATAAAACCGAAAAAAAAGTTAGAAAAAAAAATGTAGTGTGTGAGGATTATGATGAGTAACGAATTTGTTATTTTTATCATAATACATGCATTATTTGTTTTCTCTTTTAAATTAATATAAGGTTTTAATTAATTTGTTTGTTGAAAGATATATATGTAGTATGGTGAAGTGGACCACCATTTTAAATAAAATTATAAATATGATACTGATCATCATCATATGACTATTTTATAATCATTACTCTTCTAAGTAGTAAGTTAGCAACAATCGTACGTATATAGTACTGTCAGAGGGGCATTTGTGAATGACCGAAAATCATTGATTTGTATTGAGGGAGTGTCGTCCCTTTCTATAGAGTTAACAAGAATATTTTTGTTACAAGGAAACCAATAGAAAAATGACAAATATAAAGAAAATACATCATTTGGAATATTTTAAGAATTTTGTAAAACTAAGGGAGGTTTGGGGAGTAAGATGAGAATTTTGTGTTTTGTTTTAAAGTTTAAAATATTATTTTTTAGTTTTGAAATTTGAAAAAGTTGAATTGAGATTTGAAAAATGTGTATTGAAATTTGAAAATGCTGAATTGTTTATTATATTTTGTATGGGGATTTGAAAAATGTGTAATGATGAGTTGAGATGAGATGAGAATTTTTTATAATTCTCATGCCCCAAACCAGCCCTAACTTATCTAGGTTAATATATACCTCATGCAAAAGTATACTAGCTAGTATCGATCCGAGATTCCTTTACATAACATTAGTTGCTAAACATATATAGACATTTTAGAAAAGAGTATAAATCAACTACATATTTATTTAATTGGGTTCATTTGGCGGGTATATATAATATTAATCTGAACTAGGGATGTAAACAGACCGACCGGACCGAATGGACTGGACCGGACCAAGCTCATTCGGTCTGGTCCACGGTCCGAATTTTATAGGACCGAATTAATTTGGTCCGGTCCACGGTCCATGTGTTTTTCGGACCGGACCGAACCGGACCTAAAAAAAAAAAAAATTATATATATAATTAATTATATAATTTTCATCTAACATAATCCTATCACTAACTAATATATAATTATACCATATTATAATTAAGTATAGACTATAGTTATACAGTTATACTTATACTAATATTACTAATATATAACTATACTATATTACTAATAGTCTAATACTTTATACTAATACTATTATATAGTTATATTAATCATGATTCATAATAATTAATCACTATAAGTCTATAACTATATATATTTAGTATCAATATATTAATATATTCTTTAATATATTATTAATACTATTAAGTATTAAGAATTATAGTATAAATTAATTTAGTATTGTAAATAAATTTTTTTTATTAATTGATGTGAAAAAAGAAAAAAAAAAAAAAGGCCGGACCGGACCGATGACTACCGGTCCGGTCCGGTCCCTATAGGAGTTCAGTCCGGTCCGACCATGGACCGAAAAAATTGGATCCATGACCGGACCGGACCGTTTACACCCTTAATCTGAACCCATGCAAAAAAAAAAAAAAAAATCTTCATAGATATAGTAGTAGCTAGTAGGTACAAATGTAAGGGTAACGTGGAAACGTCATACATAAAATAGTATGATCATGATAGTTGGTTCTACATATATATAATATATGCATCAATTTTCTACCAACTTACAGCTTGAAAATAAAAGAAAGTGGTAGCTCAACGTGATGATTAGATCAGATCAGATCCAAACATCATTATTATAAAATGAATTAGGCTCCATATATATATATATATATAGACTACATATGTACATATATAAGATAACAACATTATTATTAATTGTGTTGTAACACCAATTTTATAGTGCAATTTCCCGTGTTGAATAAACCAAACTAGTTTATCGATGAGATCAAGACTTATAAGGTAGTTGAACTATATACATGATGCATCATGTGGAACTGTTAAATTATTATAATTTCCACCCTCAATAATTGGGTTAAAGTAATGCTATACAATACAGTACTCTCATCTTACTTTCATGATCTTACTATATAAGATATAACATATTTCTCATAATTGTATGATAAAAAATATTTAATAAATAATCATCTAATGATGATAAATATGTTACATCTTACATAATGAGATGAAAGTGGGATAGTAGTATGGTATATAGAATTTTTCTTAAAAAAATAATATTCTTTCACTACAACAAAATTAATTTTTTGAGATAAAAATTTTCATCTCAAAAGGTTTTTTTTTTTTTAAAGGGAGAGTGGGATTGAACCTTGGTTGTCCCATTGAGAAACTACGGCCAGTTCTATCTGGTCCGACCGACCATTGGCTCTTAAAAGGTTTCAATTTCGTCCCTAAAACCATTTTGGGCGAAGCTTTTTCGTCCCAAGTTGGTCTCAAGAAGTATATTAATCATGTGGAATTTTCCAATCTCGATTTTTCCCATTAAAACAACAATATGGAATTTTACTAACTAATAATATTAGTGCTGAGTATATTAATCATGTATTTGGCTAAAACTTATATGCAATTATGCATGCCCTACTATTGTGTTCGTACAATATATATGTATGTGCGTGTATATATATTTTATATATATATATATCATATATAATTAGCTGCGATCGAGTGTCACATTCTTTCGCTGTCCTTAATAATTACCGTAGGTGAAGGCCGTACTATATATATATAATGGTCATAATTAGCAATATTGGAAGTTGAGCCAAAGTAAATCATGACGTAGGAGTTGTTAAGCTAAAACAATTATTTAAAAGAGTACTTAATTCCATAATTACATACTTAAGCGTACGTTAAATATAATTCATATTAAATTCTATGGATGGTTTGCTTATATATTGATCAATAGCTAGCAAAACATGTCGGACAAACGGTTGAGAAAAACTGGAATCTACGTGCCCGACCCATGCATGCTATTGTAAATAAGGAGTCATTAAGAAGCCGCTGCTTTATGCAATTAATGATAATTAATTAATTAATTAATTGGAAAATTAGTTTATTCAATGATATATAATTCAAAAGTCCTGGCCGTGCCGTTACAGAAAATATCATAATATATTATATATAATACGCGGACTCTTAACTTATATAATTAATATATAAAATATATTATCTTTAATTAAGCACTAGTACTACTAATATTAGGTGAGAAATTGTGTGGTTGCTTGGGTAAAAGACCAATAGATTGATCAAGGAAGCTTGAACAGTACTTTAAATTAAACTTACTTTTTGACATATATAATAATATTAACTAATTATCATTGAAAAGGTCAAGATATGATATTGAAATGAGCATAGATTTTGGAGAGGAGTAGTAGTACTAGTCCCACATCATTTTCTATGCTTTGCGTTAGGGTTGTTTGACTATGAATAGTTTGAAAAGGTTGAAATTGGTGTACGTTCGATCGTTGTGTGTGTTTATATATATATATACGATGATGTGTTTAATGGCTATTTTGGTTGCATCTGCTATTGTTTAATCAAGTAGTGGTTGAATTGATGCTAACTAGAGTGACTTTTATTTTTTATTATAGAAGAGGATGGTATCCCGATTTTATTGATAACCCTCACTTATGGTGAATGAATATCATTGTTACAACTGGATACCTGGGATTTACGAATAATCTTAAAGAGTAAACTCAGGCATCAAAACCAACTATAAAAAATTATCACTATACAATACATAAAGGTAAAAAAAAAAAACACAGAAACAACAAGTAAAAAGTAGACCATAAGAAAATTAAAAGCTAAAAATAAACTTGTATATACACCTACTATTTATGACAAAGAACGTGAAAAACCAACTTGATCCACACGAATAGCTCCTGTAATGTCTTTAGAAAGACTATGATTGGACTCAAAAAATGCCTCCTTATCACTAGATCCCAACTTAGCTAATCTGTCTGCTACATGATTTGTTTCTCAAAAAGAATGGAAGATCCATACCACCATCGAGCTTGCCATTAGTTTAGCTTGATTCCAGTATGCTGACTCCTCCAAGGGACAGACCCAACTTTATCCCACCAATGAACCACAAGTTTAGAGTTAGTTTCCACTTTAACATGAGTTATATTCATCTATGTCCAGATATTCAGACCATCCAAGAGAGCTCGAATCTCAGCAATATTATTGGAACTGATGTTGTAATGTTTGACAAAAGCAAATATCATATGACCCTTCGCATCTCTAGGAATTCCTCCACCTCCATTTTTTCCAGGGTTCTTGATGCTACTCCTATCTATATTCAACTTCACAAAGTTCTGTGCATGGCGCATCCATTTCAAAATCTGAATTTTCTTATTTCTAACAAGCATAATCAGAAAGCCAAGTTGCTTTAAAACTGCACTATTTGAATCCTTGATGAATGGTTTATTCGATTTGGTATTTAAAACTTGAGCTAAAAGGTTCTTGATTTTATAACGCACTTACTCTCTTGTATCAACAACTCCCTCCATGCGAGCTTTGCATCTGAATAGCCAGAGAAAACAGTTGATAATAGAAGGGAGAATTACAATCACTACATTGAACTGTGATACCGCCTGAGCCTTGTATAACCACTGATGTATCTTGGCCCCCATGTACGAGCAGGTCCAATATTCAGTCCCAAAGTTGATTCAAATACCGTCCACACATAATTAGGGATCTCACCCATCAGAAGCGCATGATCGAAGTACTCACAAGAAGTTACTTTACAACATTCACATTTCGAAGCCATAGAGATATTTAACTTTATAATATTCTGGTCAAAAGGCGGACCTTTATTCATACCTCTCCACATAAGAGTAGAAATGTTTCGAGGCAATAAAGTATGTCATATCCTTCTAGCCCACTCCACTTTCTCTCTGCATTCATAAGTGTAATGCCAAGCTGAAAACGTAAAAAAATTACCATTTTGTTCAGCTCTCCATATAGGAATGTCGGAACCGATAGCAAGCTTGACATTTTGTAATTTTAGTTCTTCAGCAAGAGTATTCCCCACTAGCTCATAGATTTTCTTCCAGTTTTCTCTCGTCTCAGAATATACATCAGCTATGATTTACTTTTGCCATATCCACTTTGATCATCACTTTACCTTCCCACACCTTGGCATTTATACTTTGAAGCATCTCTTGGGCAAGAATAATATTTTCATGTATATTGCGGTCTTTGATAAAAGTCCCTTGTTCTTTTGAAATAATTTTATGGAGTGACTGACTATCACTAGACTACATGATAATTAATTAGAAAGAAAGAAACTCGTCCATGGCTGGCTGGCATATATTCAGGGCATGCATGCATAATGCATTAATTCTCGTCTGATCAAAAAAGGAAAGCTTCATGAATTATATAATATTAATTCCTACCTTCGTCTTTAAGAAAGTGATTGTGTTTTTTTCTAATATATAATAATTGTTCTTTAACTTCGTTGTTAATTTGAAGATGGAAGTCGATCCAATACAACATGATTCAATTAAGCAAGATCAAGTTGATAAGTTTATTTTTAGGAGTACTCAAGAAGACACTATATATATATAGTAAATAATCTCGATTGTGTTGCAACAACATAAGCAGATCAATCGCGACACGTGTCTAATTAGTTAAGAAAATGCTAGATGTAACCGGCTGGGTAACCATGTCCCATGTGGCACTAAAGGTTTGGGGTGAGAAATTCTCCAAAATTTTCATCTAATCTCAATTCATCATTACATTTTTTTCAAATTCACATACAAAATATAATAAACAATTCAATTTTTTCAAATTCCAATACAACTTTTTCAAATCTCAATTTAACTTTTTCAAATTCCAATACTAAAAAATAATATTTTAAACTTTAAAACAAAACACAAAATTCTCATTTACCCCCCAAACCTCCCCTAAATAAAATAGTACCGTTTTATTTTTCTCCAAAACAGTTAACATTCCTTCATCTTCTTCTCAGCGTCTTCAACAAACTCATTTCTAGTTCTCATTTCTAGTTATCAAACAAAAATGCTCCCCAAGCACAGAAGTTCCTTTATCTTCCCCAAGCACCGTAAAAAATCTACCTTCCAAAGCTTTTCAAAGAATCAAAAGAAATATCTCATAATCTAAAAAGAAAATAGTCAAGGTTCTTTTACAAGTTCTATCATTATTTATTTATTTCCCGTTATTAAACTATGTCCAGTGTTCATTGAGTCAAAACTCTGAACGTTGCTTTCAAGTTCTCAATGACCGCAGAAAAGATGCAAATGAATGATGATTTTATAAATAAACAATAATTTCATTGTATTTAAAAACTCCTATTCTGGGTTCGTTAATACCCATTTTTGTTTCCTCTGTTTTGGTTTTAACGCAAAATTGCTCAAAGGGGAAAAAAACAACTTTTTCTCCATTAATAAATAGTGCAGAGTAGAGATAGACAATCCTCCATAATCACAATCCTCAACACACACTTTCTCTGAAGTGGGTTGCGAACCAAATACATAAAAAATATTCTTCTGAAAAATTTTTAGAGGATAAGTAAATAATTTATCCAGGATTTTAAATAGAGAAGAGAAAACAAAAACAAAAAAGAAATCTCATTTGGGCTTGAGAGAGAGATAGAGATGGGGAATTGCTTTTCGGACGTGGAAGGAGGAAAGCAAGCCATGGTTGGGGCTTTGGCAACTTCAGACGAGATCTACCTTCTTTTCTGTCAAACTGGTCGAGCAGATACCATGATTCATGAACAAAGAGACCCAAAGACGACGACGACGCAGAGCAGCCTTTTTGGTTTTCTATTGCACTATCGAAATCCAAATTCTTCCCTCCTTCCCTCACATTTCATCTATTTTTTTTTTTTAAATATATCGACTGACGTGGTAGCGGATTCCCCAATGGTTGCCTGTAGCACTATTGATTAGTTAAACTTCAAACCCACCAGCTCAATTAAAGCCATGCCATTTTAAAAGCTATTTTTGGGAAAAAAAAATACTTAAAAAAATTAACTTTCTTTTTCACTATTTGCTAGATAATCAGAACAACAAAATAAAACTAAGCTTAATCTACGATTGTTGATCATTTCGTTGTTAAGAAGAAAAGGTATTGCAGTTTGAAGGAAAATATAAATGCTTCCTAGTCTTGTAAAAATTGCGTACCCGCTAGCTATTCTTATTTGAGAAATTGTTAATTTATCTATAAAAGTATTACATAAAAATAAACTCACAAAGTGACATAATTTAATATATATGATACAAAATTAGATTGTAAAATTACTTTTATCGTAAAATAAATATAACAGATTACATGAAACTACGTCACTTTGTGAATTTACTTTTGTATAATATTCTTTGTGTCTGTAGCATTTTTCTTCTTATTTTCTAATTTTTTAATTATTATATATATTGCTGATCTTAGTCTGCGTTTGAGTGTGGTGATCTTAGATGATTTGGATTGATATGTGAATAGTAATTTTTTGTACAGGGTTCTAGCCATTTTGATGTGTTTGAATGTAGGGAATAGGTTGAGATATGTTTAATTTTTTATAAGAAGTTGAAAAAGTAGTGAATCCATTAGTGACTAATTTTAAATAGATTGAGATGAGTTCAATATCCAAACATAGTCTTAATTTTCGCAAGAACAAATTATGATACCTATAGTCTAAAATTGTAAATGCTACGACGTGGGAATATGCGTGCTGATCATCGAAGTCAATCGTAAAATCTGGAGTATAAGTACGTTTTGATCTTATAAATTATAATCTGCATGCAAATTAGGGAAAGAGAAGGTGTATACGTCACGGGGGAAGCACAGAAAGTCCGATTTGTAGATGTATTGGGTAGAAACTTAACGGAGAAAGCAAATCAGTTGTTTAGCTGACACTACAACCATGATTTTTCTAATATATATAAATACCCACACTTTTAAGGTCATGACATCACTGATGCTCTTAATTTTTAGAAACCAGCTGCTTTCTCAGCTGTTTGATTAATAGAGAAGATAGTCCACCGGACAAGGAACCTCGGTTGAATAAGCAATCTTAATTTGTCTATGTTTTTATGTCTAATCGATCTGTTCTGTGTAGCTTTCGTCAAGGAGGAGTTAGTGAGAATTATATTGCTTTCTCGAACGCACCTTAAAGAGTGATTTTTTTTTTTTTTTGTAAGAAAGATAACACTTGTGCCTGCCGACAGCATATATAAATATATATATATATATATATAGATATAATTATAAATTAAGAGGAAAGAAGATGAGGGTTTGCTAGTTGTTTGACTCTATGCATGGTTAATTATATTTATCAGGTGATCAGTACCCTGCAATTATTTGAGCTTCTGTTTGAAAGACCAAGCTGATCATGAAGAAACAAGACATGGCGAACTTTGTTAGAAAGAATGGCACTATGTTTGGAGTTTTACAGAAATTCCATCAACTGAAATTAAACTGAGATACATGCATGATCTGTAACATGACAAGCACGTACGCACGGGTCTTTTGAGTTCAGAGACCTGATGTACGTGAACAAAGCTCTTGATAAAAAAATGCATGGGTACTCTGACGTCGTGAGTTGCTGCAACTGCAGGTTCGGTCTTGATCTATATGTTTAGGGATTAAATTATGAAATTTGTTTTGTTTCCCAACAAAAAGGTAAGAAATAGTGCAAATTACTAGTTTTACATGTTTAATATGCTACTGTCAATCTTTTGTTGTGATCAATAACTAAATATTAATCTTCCTCATGACGTTTGAGAAAAATACACGTACGGTGACATGAACCCTCTAGCTCTGATCATGAATTTCTCATTAGTAGAGGACAGCGAAGAAAGGACGAAGGAATCAACGAATTAAGCCATTAATTCCACGTTCTGAGTAGTGTGAAAGAAGATTTTCTTGGGAGTGTCGAATTAACGAGGTGGAATTTTGGGGCGTTTGCTGCACCAACTTCCCGTCTAACCATCACTCTCATTGCTCAAGATGTCAATTAAATGGCCCGTCACATCCCTTCTTGTCCCTATCTGATGAGAAAGTTCTGTGATGAAACCGAAGTTATTTGAGTGTGCCAATATTTGCCATGGTAGTACTGTCACATTTCGCATGAATTAATGATCATGCATGCATACTGGATGCATGTGGATTGACCTAGCTAGCAGCGCATGCTTGGTACTTAGTAATTCATGTATGCATATTATATAAAATAAATGATGCTTGTAGTAATCATAGGGTATTCAAATCTATCATATTCTATTTGAAAAAAATGAATAAATTTATAATTCGTATGAAAAAATTATTTTTTTAATAATGAATCATATATATATATTTTTTTTTTTTAAAAAGTGCTCAAAATTTACATACTCCATTCAAGGGTAGGGAATATATATACGCGGTCTACAACATAAGCTGCATGGATAGACATTTAATAAGGAGAGGTCCCATATTTGATGTATCTGTATAATAAAAATACGTAAAAGTTGAGTTGTCATGAGATAGAGGGCCATGCAATCAATGACGAAACAGGGCATTTGTTGCGTGGATTAGTGAACGGGTGAGTCCCTCTGACCAGCCGTGCCACCTCATGTTCCGATTCCTGACGTAGAGTACTACTGCCAGTTTGAACCCTGATTATTGTCCGACGTACGCACGTAGGAATAAAATATCTAATAATATATCGATTAATTAGCGCAGGAAATTAATGAATCTGTATTGCCCCTGCAGTACGTACTACTTCTGCATTCTGACGTTTGCTCTTAATTTCCTCTTATAGACTGATCAATCTTTGTTTAAATGGATTTTCTAAGCTTATAATATCTATATATTTAGGGTTCGCTTGAGCTTCTCATCGTTTTGTCTTTGTTTGTTCCTCGATCGATGGAGTATGAAAATAGATGGAAATATATATCTATGGTTCGAAGCACACATCTTATGAAGTCTTGTAATTAACTAAAATTCAAAACAAAAAACCAATCAACTTGACGTGCAAACATGAAGCTGGGTGTGGTACTGTCTTTTAACTAAGATTATATATATGATAAACCAGATGTTAATTAAGAGCTTATATATATATATATATGCATCGATCGATGGTTAACTATGTGCACATGACATGCATTTTGTGCATACGAAAATCATGTTAATTATCTACAAATTCATGCATGATTGCGATGAGAAACATGATAGTTAGTATATTGGACTAGTACTGCTTGGATGCAATATCTGTTTGTGTCCATAAAAACCACAAACCTAAGACAAAATAAAGTCAATTCTTAAAGAAAGGTTATCGGGGATACACGCGTCGTACTCATTAATGAAATGAAGGGTATGGTTATTTTTCTAGCAAATGGGAAGCTAGCACGTCATTGCCACCTTCCATTAGTTGGAAATTGACAATCCAGGAGATCACAAGAGCGAGGAGTGTATATATATACGTGGAAAGCTGCCAGCATTTAGGTTGGATTTAAGGGAGGCAGCATAATCTCAAGGAAAGGTTAGATTTGGGTGGGGCAGCAGATTCTGAAGAGAAATAAAGAGCCAAAAATGGGAAGGCCTCCTTTTAGTGATGAGAATGGCCTCAAGAAAGGCCCTTGGACACCTGAAGAAGACCAACAGCTTGTCAAATATATCCAGAAACATGGACATGGAAGCTGGAGAGCCCTTCCGAAACTTGCAGGTATGAAACCATAAATGACACCCGCGAGGCCATTTCCAACTTTAGTTGTTCTGTCTTGATCTGATCTGTCTCTCTCTAATTGTCTCTCAACTGATCAGCCGTCTTTATGGTTTTTACAGGGCTTAACAGATGCGGAAAGAGTTGCAGATTAAGATGGACAAACTACTTAAGGCCTGACATCAAGAGAGGGAAATTTTCCCAAGAAGAAGAACAAACAATTCTGAATCTCCATGCCGTTCTTGGCAACAAGTAATTTCACCAATGCCCATTCCCTTTATCTGAATATATTACGTTTTTCTTAACATCTCACCAGTTTTTATTTTCCTCCATACAAGATGGTCGGCAATCGCAAGTCGCTTACCTGGACGGACCGACAATGAAATCAAGAATTTCTGGAACACCCATCTGAAGAAAAAGCTTATTCATATGGGATTTGATCCCATGACACACCGGCCTCGAACTGATATCTTATCAAGCTTGCCTCATCTTTTTGCTCTGGCTAATTTGAAAGAGCTTATTGATCATCACTCCTGGGAAGAACAGGCTTTGAGACTACAATCTGCGGAGGCCGCTCAAATGGCTAGGCTTCAGTACCTGCAACATCTCCTCCAACCTCTACCTTCCAATGGAAGTACTACCGCAAACAGCATAAATAGTTTCACTGAAATGGAGATTATTAATCATATCAAAGATAACTTAGGATTGGGTGCATCTCATTTGGACACCCCAACACCATCCCTTGGAACTAATTCCACCCTTCAACCAGGCCATGACTTAATCCCTTTCTCTCATTTGCCTGACCTTCAGATCCCTTGCAATGACTATCAAACGCCACTAAACAAGGAGAATAGTGTTCAAGCTCCTGAGTTTGCCTCGTTGATCCAAGGGGAAAGCTCTCTCAATTCTCCATGGCTTGCTTCATCTTCAAGTACTCCATCTCCTTCTGTGGTTCCGCCCATGACAGAGACTTCCATGAACAACTTAGGCGATGCTTGCAGTACTTCAAGCTACGGAGAAGCTGCCCCTTCCATTTGGCCTGATCTCCTCCTAGAGGACCTTTTGTTTCATGAGATTTCTTAGACGTTTTAGATGTGTGTGAAAGGTTTGCACGCGCGCATTTGCACCACCACCATACACCGTCATAATAATTCGTCATCAACGGCCGGCCGGGTTCTTTTTGCTCTGCCTTTTCTGCCCTACTTTTCATGTTCATTATTATGTAGATTATTTTGTCTTCCGATCCATTTCTTCTGCCCTAATCTAATATATCGCTCTATGTCAATTTCTTGTTCATCAACAGTATGCCTTTGAGACCTAGTCACAGAGAGAGAGAGAGAGAGAGAGAGAGAGAGAGAGAGAGAGAGAGAGAGAGTTGACCATATAGTATTAATGTCAAAAAAGGTGGCGTAGAGGGACTTGCAATGATAAGAGGGACCCCGAGTGGTTAGGATAAAAAAAAGTGTTTTCATAATTTTGCGAGTTGCAAGAGATTATAAGGGACGGATTCGGCACTAACAGACTAACTAGAACGTTTTAATCCCTATATATACTGCCTACATAGATAGTCCATGCGATCATATAACAGTTTTCAGGTAATAAAGATCACGTACGCACGTCCAGACTCCAGTCCAAAGTCCATTACCTGAACAGAACAATAAGCTGTGCGCAATAGAACAGAAAGAGTTTCAAAAATTGCAGCCGGCGTACGTGCATGATCATTAACAGTTGCTTTCAAATTATAGAAAAAGTAATATAACTATATACATATATATATATATATATATATATATTAAAGGGTATATATCTCCCGTGTTTATAAATTGGCTTGATTTTCTCACTTATAAGAAACTTTTGTTACAGTACTGATTTTCTATTTTTACCATAACATGATAAAGCTGGAACAGATTATACGAAAACAGAAACTACATTAACATTAACAGTAAACCATATTGCAGATCGTGAAAGATCAGTACGTGTAGATGAAATGGAAATTAAGAAGCTACACTTTTTTAATTTCTTAATATAAACATTTTGAACAAGCTGGAATATTGACCAAACTTGATCATGATTTACATCGGCATGTCCAGCCCCATGCAGTAAACTTAGGCCTGCATGTATATGATCTTTATATATCTTTAAAGATATGATTAGCTCCTTGATTTCATGATGCCTGAACTCAATTCAAATGTGTCGATTGGGATCTCATGAAATCAAATAGTAGGTGCAGACGTGTACTCTGGGCGGGGATGGGAACAAAATGGGGTTAGAGACCTCCCAATCAAAGTTAGGTTTGCGACAGATTTTGAATACGACTACTACTACTACTTGGGCTATATATTAATTAGGATATATATGTTGATCATTTGTGGTGGTGTTCTTGTAATTAGTCGATCGATGCTTTCTAATGGGAGAGATGAATTAATTTACAAAATATGATTTGTTTTTCTTTGACCTGTGATCGTGAAATTGAGAATAGAGTACTACTACTTGATCATTAAGATATAAGTGACGGAAGAAACCTCATGAATGCTACTCTTTAATTCCACAGTGAGTAGGTGCACTTTATTACTTTTCTAACAAGGGATTGACTGTAGTTCTTCCGTTAACTGTCCCCCATTAACTCCCTAATTAATAGATACCGTGCTATATTGATCAAAATCTAATGGCGCTGAGTGATTGATTTATCCCCTTTGAGTAAGCCTGCATATATTCTTCGAGCTGTTGTGGAAAAGAGTGGAACTTAATTGATTAAAGTCGAGAGGGCACGCCATGCATGTCTCTGAAAACAATTATATAACATTATATGGAAGACATGCTATGATTTCATAAATTAAGGAGATAAAGCCAAAACTTCAGCAGTAGTACCTAATCTCCCCCCTTTGGTTGAATGATGAGTTCTAGCTACAATTTAAAATCTAAAATGTAACAACCCAAGTTATAAAGTACTCCAATTTAAAGACTGGCCAAAATTACCATTTGAATTTCGTAGAATTATCATGAAACCCATTATTTCCATATCGTAAGGAATAAATTATTATGTGGGACTTTAGTACGTACCCTCAATTAATATTTATTAATACACCTTCATCTTTATGCATATTCCTAATTCCATCCAATGTTAGACTTTATACGGGTATTAATTAATGTTGTAGGGCCTACTTTATGTGTCTATTTTCCTCACAAAATTCGAGCAGAATTTGGAAAAATACTTTTCCTTAATTTTTTTTTCTAATGACAATATATTACTTTAAAAGTAGAATATTATAAGACATAAGAAATAAAAGAACTTTCTAAATAAATAGATTAATTAAGGGCTTGTTTGGGAAACATGTCCCATCTTATCTCAAAATTTTTCATAATTTTCTTCCCAAATATCATTCAAATACAAACACTTTTTAATTTCAAATCTTCAACTTTCTCACCTAATCATTCCAACATTCCCAAAATTTCATATAAAACACAAAAAATAAAGATATTTTAATTTTATGATATTTTTTATTCAACATGTTCTCTTTCCTTTACCAAAACACAATAACATATCTTAAATTAAGTCATTTTACTATTATTTATAAACCATTTTACAATATATTCAAAAAATCCTCATCTCTTCTTATTCATAAAGTATCCCCTTAGTGATTTGCTAACCCAAATAAAATAAGTGGATGTTTGGGGAATGAGATGATCATATGAGATTTTATGAATAGTAGTAAGATGATTTATGAATAGTAGTGAGATAGTTTGAGTTAAGTATTTTTTGAAATTTTGGAAAATGAGAAAAAAAAGTTGAATAAAAATTATTATAAAATTAAAATATTGTTAGAATATTATCTTTTAATATTATTTTTATTTTAGAATTTGAAAATTTTAAATTATTTTTTATTTTTTTGTTTAAAATTTTGAGAAAATTGTAATGATTACTTTAAAAAAAATTTTCTTTTAGTAATATTTAAAAATGAAATAAAATTAGAGATGCGATAATATGAGAAGTGATAAGATAATAATTATTTCCAAACATTTCCTAAATATTTAAAAAGGCCAAGTTACTTGGTAGTCCAACAAGGATACTCACAAAGCCCAAACCAAGCAGAAAGTATACATGGGGGCACACAGTTCAGCACAAGGGTCTAGTCCAAAACAGAGGTAAACTTTTTTGAAAGAGGTGGGCTGTTCATTGGTCATCCATGGCTTCCAGAGGCAGAGGCATGAGGCCATAGCTGAGACTATTCATCCAGGTTTTGGATTGGGTACTCGAGTATACCCAACCAAGAACCCAGGTTATGATACGGGATGAATTTGAATTTTTAAAACTTGGAAATTAAATTCGGGTTCTGCCCTGTACTTGGGATTTTTTTTTTTTTAGGAAAAGCCTATATGTTATTAATTTTTTGTCAAAAAAAGTAATGTTGAAAAACATAATTTTTTTTTAATCTAAAAGCCTATATTTCAAAAATTCATGTTAAAAAACATAATACTAATGCATTGAACATTGTCCATAGTAATAAAAATATATCAAAATGAAAAACTAAATTTTATGTAAAAAACAACTAAAGTTAGAAACTAATTACCATTTTAACTAAATGCATGCAAAAGAAAATATATACAATATTCATTACGTAAAAATGCATGCAACACACAATACAATTCGCTACATTATTTTGTATTTATACATTACATCATAAAATAAAAAATTACAATATATGAATTATTTTGATTTTGGAGACATTGTTTTGGTCATGGTCCTCTCGGGTTTGGCAGTAGACTCTGGGTTCATTAGGTGGAGAGCTGGAGTAACAACAACTTAAGAAATCTTCAAGTTTTGGCCGGCCCTCTTCATTTGGATTTGCTGCACCCATGGAATTCTCAAATCTCAAATCTACAAAATCAATCACTAATAAGATAAGAAAATCAATGAGATAAGAAAATATAGTCAACTGACGGCTTTCATTAATCAAATCCATAAATGTGAGAGACTTCTTCTTTATTAGAACCAAAGGAAAGACACTCTACCAAGCCCAAATATTCCCAAGTTCAGCTCTCTCCAAAAGATAAAATTCTGCCGAGCATTAAACTAGAAGCAATTAAAATGCACAAATACATGAAGGAATAAATTAATGTTGGTTTGGCATTCATGCTTAGGAGTAAGCAAAAGTTTGAAAATTCGATCCCAACTTCGACTTCGACTCCGACTCCGACTCCGACTCCGACTCCGACTTGTTAGAGTCGGAGTTTTTTTTTCTTAAAAAGTCGGAATTTTTTTTCCTTAAAAAGTCGGAGTTGGAAGTGTAGGTGAACCGACTCCAACTCTGCTCTAACTCTGACTCCAACTCGGATTTCAACTTGGACTCCGACTTTGCCCTCTGACTTAAATTCTAAATTTTTCCTCCGATTCTGCCTTAAATATTATACATATTTTATAAAAATATATATATTTCTATATATTAATCATATAAATTTTATGTAACTATATCTTATATAGTTATTTAAACTCAATAATATACTAGTATGAGCTAGTTATTATAAAACAATATATTTATGATATGATTTATATATACTTCATTGACTAATAATAGTTTAGTGCACGTAAACATCATACTATTACAATATTGCTACTAATAACATCTAATACTAATATATAATAATTAAAGTATTGATGATATAAATATTATATAACTATATCTTATATAGTTAGTTAAACTCAATAATATACTAGCATGAGTTAATTATTATAAAATAATATATTTATACTATAATATATATAGACTAAATTGACTAATAATAGTTTAGTGTATCTAAACATGATACTATTACAATATTACTACCATGTAACACTAAATTACTTATGTATAAATATAATAACATGTAATAATAATATATAATAATTAAAGTATTGATGATATAAATATTATATAACTAAATCTTATATAGTTAGTTAAACTCAATAATATACTAGCATGAGTTAATTATTATAAAATAATATATATAGACTAAATTGTTATTTTATATATTGTTATTGTTATTGTTATTTTACTTTCATTTTATTTTACATTTAATCTTATGGAATATTATTTAGTCTATATATATTATAGTAATTAAATACTATACTACAAGTCTATAATACTAATAGTCTATTAAATACTATGGGAATAACTTATAAGTTAGAAATTAGTATAAAATATTATATTGAGCTAATAACATGTAATACTATAGTATAACAACAATGTAATTCGACACTAGTTAAATAATAACTGTTAATAATAAATACTAACAATTAAAATTAAGTGATAAAATAATTATAAAAGCTATAAATAAAAAACTTAGGGTTAAAACATAGTTTAGGGTTTAGAAAAAAAAGCCCAACAGCCCAGCCCAAAAGGGCCAAAACGTCAGCCCAGCCCGCAGTCCACATAAAGCGGCGTCGTTTTCTACTCCCCCTTCTCCGACACGATTCATCACTTCTTCAGTTCATCTTCTCTATTCAGTTCTAACCCTAGGCTAGGCTTCCCCCCCAACCCCCCCCCCCCTCCCCGGCCGGCCTCTCTCTCAAAATCCCACTGACGACCGCACGACCTCTCTCTCAGAGTCCCACCGCACGACCTCTCTCTCTTTTCTGGTAAGCCCCTATGGCCTCATCTCTCTCTTCTCCCTTCGTTGTCTATATCTCTTCTCCCGTGACCCTGTCATGTTCTATCATTCTATCTCTCTTTTGTTTTGATTTTTGATTTGCTCATAAAATTTTACAACTTCTTAAGGCTAACGATTCAACGAAACTGCAAGAGAAATTTTACAGGTTGTCGGATCCCTTCGTTGTCTATATCTCTTCTACCGTGACCCCATCTATGTACTGATTTGATTTCAACGTGCAAATGAAAAGAGAAATTAACCTATTTTGTGATGCTTTGTGAATCTGTGTAGATGGGTAGATGCTTTGTGGATCTGTTTAGAATCTAGATGGGTATATGCTTTGTGAATCTTGAAAATGGGTAAATTCTTATTATGTTTTTGTGAATCTGGTTGTGATATTCAACTTAATATCAACAGTGTTATAAACCTTGGAAAGATAAGTCGACACCATGCACTATGTTAATGGAGAAAGGTCTTGTTGCACTAACATATGCTGATATTCCATTTCTGGTGCTGCTTTTCGTGCTTAAGCACAAAGTGAATTAAAAACAACATAAAAGTTGAGAGATTTTAGTGCCCTCGAGTATTTGGAAATGGATGTCAAGACAGCTAGACTTGGTTATTTCTATTAGAATAACTTGCATATACGTGAAAGGGGATAGAAGGTATGAGTACACATGCAAAATTATAAGGAAATTGCTCCTAGTCTCTATTGACACAATTTTAT
Organism: Cyclocarya paliurus; assembly: GCA_029856935.1. Taxonomy (NCBI): domain Eukaryota; kingdom Viridiplantae; phylum Streptophyta; class Magnoliopsida; order Fagales; family Juglandaceae; genus Cyclocarya; species Cyclocarya paliurus. Next base: position 11,546,310 of record CM056950.1, read on the forward strand.
CTCATGATAATTTGGCTTCTAATTTTACACATTTTTTTCTTTGCTGGGTTCTTAGTTGTCATGTTCTTAATTGTTGGGTTCTTTCATTCTCTGAATTCAGACTATTAATTAAAAGTATCATGATTCCAGTCTATTAATAAGAGCTATTAAATGTAATTCTCTGTTAATACAACCGAGCTATGATTCCAGTCTATTAATTAAGGCGATGTTTGGTTCTCAAAAAATAAAAATAAATCATGACAATTAAAACGTTGGGTATAGCTGTGAGATGCTTGATCTGCATATTTTTCACTGTACTTGTTAACAATTAGATGTAAAGAGCATAGTTTGAGGAAATGAGAGGGAGCCAGATCAGATTCATATGTATTATTAGTTTTAAATCAAACCTTTGTCATCTACTAATGATAGGAAATGAAAGAATCTGGAGTAATTAATGAACAAAATATTGCAAAATTTTTAATCCTTGAAACAAAATAGAGTTCTTGAAAGAAAAAAGTTTGATAATCTCATAAAAGTATATGTACAAACTTCCATTTATATAGGATGTCATATTTATATTGCTTTAGGACTTATTGCTGCAGTAGCTTATTGATGGCATTATAAATTATATTGCTTTGAGACTTATTGCTTGAGAATGTCAATTCAAGTGCGAGGCCATAAAGAACTTGATGTCATTATATGTAGATGGAGGTTTTAATTTCTTGACCACTCAAAATGGTACCCATGTTTATGATTTTCTTATACTGATATATCATGTAGGTCCAAAAATATTTTCCTTACTAAAATCATTACATATTTGTTTTTTGGGCACAACTTGGAAGTTGGAATGACACTTGGAACATTTAATTTATTTTGGTTCATTTGTTGGGTATTGAGATTTGTTGTTGTTGGGAACATTTAATTTGGTTGGCACTTAGAAAATGTTGGGTTTCTTTTGTTGTCAGAATATGAACTTAGAAAATATTTGTTGTAATTGTTGGAAGGAAATATTATTATGATTGATGTGGATGATCATCATGATAAGTGTGGATATTTATTGTAGTGATATTAGTTGAATGTGGATGATGGATGATGGGAGTACATGTAACATACGACTTTCTTTTTATTTTTTATTTTTAATTTTTTGAAGCTTGTTAGTATGGTACTTGTTTGTATTAATTAGTTGTATTTTTTGTTATGTTTTTAGTAACAAAAGTGAATTATTTAGTTTATGTTGTAATTTTTGAAAAATTTGAAATTTGAACGCTCACACAAAAATTCTTTTTTAAAGAATTGGGTCAAATATAAAGTTAAAAAAAAGTATAAAAAAAAAAATCCAAAATCCGACTTCGCTCCGACAAGTTAGAGTTAGAGTGGAGCAGAGTTGGTGAGGAGGATGTACAACTCGGAGTCGGTGTCAGAGGTCGGGTTTGACCTCTAACAAAGTCGGAGTCGGAGGATGGGCATACCAACTCCAACTTGGTCAGTGCTCAGCCCTAGCATTGCCTATACAATTCCCTACCTTTTACGTCTTCAAAGTTGGTAGAAAACAAGAAGTAATAAGACTATTTTTTTTAAATTGGTAAACTTGAATGAGGACACATAGATATAGACATAATCAGTTGCATATATATATATATATATATATATAATATATATATATATATTTATATATTTATATAGGACAATTAAGAGTAGGAAAAGAACGTGAGAAATACAAACAATGAATTATGACGAACCAGATTTATTAGTATAGTCTCTTTCCATAGTGACAAAACATATAATAAAAAAACATATAATAAACTGAGTTATTGTAACAAAACATAGCCATTGCATGTACAATACCAATACCTCCATTGAAGACGAACATATTCTCTCATAACAAGTTCTAAATTTTTAAGCATGAATGAGAAGGGAGACTCACAGCAGCCTCGACTGAAGATGAAGCTAGATAATCATCTAAAAAAAATATTAAAAATTGAGTCAAATATATAATAAACTGAGTTACATAGATATTAAAAAAATATTTCAAGTTTCAAACTTACCTTCAAAGTCTATCGGCTGTATGTATTCTTTCAAGTCTCGAATATCGACTGGTTTGATCTTTAACTAATTTTGGATGCAAATGAGGGTTTCGACAATTTTTGGAGATAATAAACTTCTAAAAGGATTCAATATGCGTTCTCCAGTATTGAATGCGGACACTGAGGTAACAGTGGAAATGAGAGTGGCTAACACATCACATGCTACCTTAGTAAAGATAGGATAATTGGCGGCATTAACTCTCCACCAATCTAAGAGTAATAATTTGTCAACTAAGAGTAGTACTCTTTCTAAGAAAGCAATTCCTCAAACCTTTTTACACTTTCAATCTCCAAAGACACGCCAATACTACACATAACTTCTTTCACTATAACATTTCCTCACCACCTTGATCTTCAAACTTGGTCCAATCTCCCAAACAATTCTCTAAGATAGGGAACATAATGTGAACCCATTCTCTTTCTCTTCCTTTAACTATACTACACATGACTTCTTTCACTATAACAAAGCTAGTGATCTTTGGAGCTAGCTAGGGCAAGTGTATCCTAAAGGTGGCACAATGGAATTTTTGTTGATTTTTAAATGCCAAAACTTAGGTCCCAAGAAGACCCCAGGCTGGTGAATGGAACTTGCAATAAAATTATTGGATGAAAAAAAAAAAGAAAAAAAAATCACACTTCGTATTAGTTCAAAGGGGCCAACCAGATTAGATTATTCTACGGTATTTCAATCTCATGTTGGTTTCTTCCACTACTGTAGCAAAAAATATATAATTATATATTCAAACAAGCATCCCCAAATCTAGAGATTCGGAGATTCAAACAATTAAACAAACCCACATATCCACAATACAAATAATAAGAAGAAAGTGAAATGAAAATGGATGAAGCGAAATGGGGGGATACGGAACTTGGAGATGAAATGTCCGACGAGAGAGCAACTCGACGGAGGCACAATATTGAAGTGGGCAGCTAGAGAGAGAGAGAGAGAGAGAGAGAGAGGGTGACGAAGGCTTTTGGGGAAGGGGGCTTCTTGGCTTAAATATGAGAAAAAAAGGATATCGTTTTGTTTTGTCAAAACAATGTCGTTTTTATCATAACATAATGTTTTTAGTAAAATTGTGTTTGTCCGGTTTTTCCTAATGCGAGTTTTGGCTAGGATTTTTTTTTCTGGGCCTGAACCCATAACTGGAGCTCGATTATCTGGGTCCGGGTTTCGGACTGGGCCATAAAAAATTCTAGCCAAGATGAACAGTTCTAGCCATAGCATCGTAAGTAGTACATAAACTCAATTCTTAAATATCTCTAGTAAAAAAAATAGAGAAATACCACAGGAACACGTACAATAACATTTAAGATTTTAGAGTTAATTATTAATGGGATTATGCATGTTGTGTCGCATTATCCATTATTTATATAAATTGTATTAATATTTATTTGACTCCTTTAATTAAATGGATCGTGTTAAAAGTAATCAATATAATCTACAGTTTCTCTTTGGGCAGGTATATCCTATAGAAGGGGTTTATTGTAGACCAATAGTAAAATGACACCTCAGCTAAACACACTATCTAAATCTAAATCTGGTCGCATCATAGCAAGGGCAAAATAGCAAATTACAAACCCCCCTCTCATTCTCTTTTTTCTTGCCCTCATTCTTTACACCCCTCTCTCTCTCTTTGTCAAACATTTCTTCTTAAAAATGTTTGTTCCATTTTTTTTTAATCAGCAAAAACCTAGAAATATTGCATTGATCAATAAAACATCTCAACCTGGAAGGTTCCGCACACAAGTCTCCCCATTCCTTGCCCTCACGGCCCTTGAAGGTTCCGCGCACAACCTAGATCTCGTCGTCCTTGCGCACTGGCATCGATCGAAAGTTGTACTTGTTCCTCAGGTCGTTTGAGAGCTAGAGACTCTAGGATTGTACTTCATCTTCTCTCTCTTTGAGGAAATGAGAGGAGAAAATGGGAGAGTCATGTTTGTTTCCTCCTATTCTACAAGAATGAACAATTCTATAATTCCAACGATACTATCAATTTTATTGAACTAATTATTTACCAAATGGTCAACATGATTTTTTGTGTTTCCTTGTGGTTATTGTCTGCTCCATTTACAGATGGGGGAGAAGAAGAAATGTTTCAGAGAGAAAGGGGGGGGGGGGGGGGTGCAGAGAATGGGGGAAGACGAAATGTTTCCTCTGAACTGCATTACACAATAGTTTAAGTGTGAGGTCTATATGGCAGATTGAAGAAAAAGGGGCATACATGTGAGAAGTTTTTCTCTATAATCTAATATCAATTTTGCTACGTACAATTGTCGTTGCGGAATTGTGTGCAACCGGCTGCCACGTAGCACTTAACAGAAATTAAAAAAATAAAACTAAGAGAAAGCATCCATAGCCAAGGAAGAGAGAGGAATTGCGTAGCCAAGGAAGAAGAAAGTTGAGAGAAAGCAAAAAAGTCAAAGAGCAAGGTGTTCGTATTCTCCAAAATGGCATTTTATGTGGACGAAGAAGAGATTTGGAAATGCCCAAAGCACCCCTCCAAGCGTCGCTTTTATGCAGAGTGAAAGAAAGAGCACCCCCATGTCGCTGAAACCCATTTTAAAGCATTTTGAATGACTAAAAAAGCCCAAATTCATTGCTGCAGATCATTTCGAGTGATTGAAAAACACCCAAACCACCCTCTGATTGCAGAGCATTTTGACTGAAGCAAGGTTCCATTAGCGATAAAAAAAAATTTTAGAGCATCTGACTGCAAAGCATTTCAGAGATGGCTCCCACTGAATTTTTTTTCTTGGGGGAGGTGGGGTTTAATCAAAGTATATTAGTAATGGATTGTTAATTTCTAGTGTGGATTTACAACTATCTTCTCCAATGGGAGATATCTGTTTCATGAGAGCAGGTTAAAGTACCCATCCAAAATGACCAAGAGAACCAAGAAGGCCAGTATTGTTGGGAAGTATGGCACTCGATATGGTGCTAGTCTGAGGAAGCAAATTAAGAAAATGGAACTTAGTCAACACAATAAATACTTTTACGAGTTCTTTGGGAAGTTTGCAGTGAAGAAGAAGGCTATAGGAATATAGGGTTGCAAGGATTGTGAATAGTGAAGAGGAAGGTTGTAGGAAGTAGGGGTGCTACCCGCCCCATACGGGGCGGGGTAGCCCCCTCCCCGCCCCCCGCCCCCGCATGGGACGGGGGGAGAACTTCGTCCCCGTACCCCGCCCCCGGCATGCGGGGGCGGGGTACCCCGTCCCGCACAGCGGGGTGCGGGTGGGGGGGGTCAGTCCGCCCGCCCCCCCGCCCCCTACTGGGCCTTTGGCCCATAAATGATTTCTGGGCTATTTTTGGCCCAGAAACCATTCAAATGGGCCATTTTGGGCCCATTTGAGCCCATAAAAGGTTTAAAATGGAAAGAAGAAAAAAAAATAAAAATAAAAAAGATAAAAAATCATATTAAAAAAATAACATGAATAAAAAAAAAATACAAATTTACACTAGTAGCATACTACTAGTCTACTACCTAAGAAACTAATAATATTATAATAATAATTAAGCTATTACAAAATTACAAAATTGAAAGGCTAAATAATTACAAAATTACAAACATAGTTACATAAATGTCGAATGGACATTGTATCAATATTACAAATCATTGATAATTCAGATTTGAGCCTTGAGCAGTGAGTACATATTTATGAAGCAGCGGAGGTAGATGTCGTCTGACTAGTCTCATGTGATGCTACAAGTTACAACACTAAAATTAATACCGATAAAATCAAAATGAATATAAATAAATCAAAATATATTAAAATAAAAACAACAATTACCAGGTGGTCCAGATCCAGACTGCTCACCACCCTCCTCCTCGTCAGTCTCCTTAAAATCCAAAACATCCGGAACATAAATATCTTTTCCCATCGTCCAACTCTGTGTACATATCAATGCCTCCACAGTCGAAGGAGACAATGAACTACGGAAAGGATCCAATATGCGCCCTCCGGTACTAAAGGCTGACTCTGAGGCAACGGTGCTAATAGGGATGGCCAAGATACAACGGGCTATCTTAGAAAGGATGGGATATTTCTTTGCTGCCGCCTTCCACCATACCAATATATCAAAATTGTCATCATCTTGAATAAGATCCCCTGACAAATAGTTGTCTAACTCCGAAACCACCTCCGTAGATTGACGGACTAGTGTGGGATTATGTGCAAGGGTCTTAGTCCACGATAATCTACGCTTTTTTCCTGGCCCAGTGTCTGAAGGAGGCGTTGGGGTAGGTGTAGGTGTAGTAGATCCAGTACCACCCTTAATTGTATTAAACTCATCATACAATTTAGTAAGAGTATCTCGGGCCATATCACCAATAAGATCAGCCCATCCCTGATCGTGCGCAAGTCCCAAACCATATAACATGCCTGAAATTTTCAGGCGGGGATCAAGAATAACAGCCACATATAACAAAATATTCAATCTGCTCAAATCTCCCCAATACTTATCATACTTGACCCTCATAGTCAATGCCATCCCCCTCATCCTTATATTGGAACCCCTACACATGTCGTCTAATTCCTCTTTTACCCTACATATTTGTTGACAAAACTCATGGGATGTAGGGTATAAGGAACCAGATAACTTCAATGTGATATCATGAAAAAGCCCCAGAAAATCAACAAAAGTAGAAACTACCTCCCAATCATCATCACTAGGCTTTCCTAAGCCCCCGTGCTCATCAAAGTATTTGACATATTGAATGTCTTCATCCCCCAATAACTGAAAGGCTGTCTTATATTCTTGGGCCGCCTCTAACATCAAATAAGTTGAGTTCCATCTGGTAGGAACATCAGTACAAAGACCCTTCTTCGATGTTATGCCCACACTCTTCGCAGCAATCTTGAATTTCTCCAATCTAGAAGGAGAAGACCTCACAAATTTTACAGCCATTCTAACTCGTGCAACCGAGTTATCAACATCTTTCAACCCCTCAGTAACAATTATATTCAAGATATGTGCAGCACATCTAACATGCACATATTCACCACCCAAAAATGTTTTATTCGCCTCTCTAAGATAAGTTTTCAAATATCCCAAGGCGACATCATTAGAGGAGGCATTATCAACAGACACTGTCAAAACCCGTGTCAACCCCCACTCCTTTATTGCGGCCTCCAAGGCCTTCCCAATAGTCTCACCCTTGTGATCAACTATTTGACAAAATTTAATAATTTTTTTGTGAAGAATCCAATCAGAATCAATAAAATGGGCAGTCAAAGACATGTAATTGAAATTTTGGACAGAAGTCCAAGTATCAGTAGTGAGGCAAACTACCATACCCGCCAATTGGCCCCTCAAAACATCTTTAGCTGTTCTGTACATCTTTTTAATATCTTTTGCCACAGTGTGGCGAGAAGGAAGCAAAAATCTAGGTTCCAATTCTCCAACCAGTTCCTTAAACCCTCTCCCTTCCACAAACTGAAAAGGTAGCTCGTCTATGATCACCATACGAGCTACCTTCCTTCTACACTCATCGGGATTATACTTCGTAAACCCCTTCAACGTTGGACCACCACTACTCCCATCCGCCATTTTTTTTAGTCCAACTTCTAGTCTAGATTGATTCTTCTCCAATAAAGATCTTAATATTGGACTCTTCTTGCATTGTTCCTCTAAATGGACCTTTAGCTGGGATGTACCGTGTTTCCTATAGTGACATCCATATATTTTCCCACAATAATTACATTTGGCTTGAGGGTTATTGGGGTCACCATCCTCTAGTTTGGTAAAGTGAGACCAAACTATGGACACAGGTTTCTTGCTCTGTGTCGGTGGGGGGATGGGGGCGGGGCAAGGTGTACTTGAAGGGGTTGGAATTGGCTCAGTAGGAGCCAATTCTGGGGCAGGAGTAGGGATACTAGTAGGGGTAAGAGAGCTGTCACTGTAATCCCTTTGAGAAGACATCCCTGATTTTTCAACACAAAAAAATTAAAAAAAATTAAATAAGGCACAATGCAAAGCGAACACAACAAATCAATTTGGGGTTTCAATTGAAACCTCTAAAAAAAATTAGGGTTTCGGATTGAACCCCCAAATCAATTTGGGGGTTCAATCCGATACCCCTAAATAAATTGGGGTTTCAATTGAAACCCCTAAACTTCAATTGAAGGGGTTTCAATTGAAACCCCTAAAAAAAATTAGGGTTTCGGATTGAACCCCCAAATCAATTTGGGGGTTCAATCCGAAACCCCTAAATAAATTGGGATTTCAATTGAAACCCCTAAACTTCAATTGAAGGGGTTTCAATTGAAACCCCTAAAAAAATTAGGGTTTCGGATTGAACCCCCAAATCAATTTGGGGGTTCAATCCGAAACCCCTAAATAAATTGGGATTTCAATTGAAACCCCTAAACTTCAATTGAAGGGGTTTCAATTGAAACCCCTAAAAAAAATTAGGGGTATCGGATTGAACTCCCAAATCAATTTGGGGGTTCAATCCGAAACCCCTAAACAAATTGGGATTTCAATTGAAACCCCTAAACTTCAATTGAAGGGGTTTCAATTGAAACCCCTAAAAAAATTAGGGTTTCGGATTGAACCCCCAAATCAATTTGGGGGTTCAATCCGAGACCCCTAAATAAATTGGGGTTTCAATTGAAACCCTTAAACTTCAATTGAAGGGGTTTCAATTGAAACCCCTAAAAAAAATTAGGGTTTCGGATTGAACCCCCAAATCAATTTGGGGGTTCAATCCGAAACCCCTAAATAAATTGGGGTTTCAATTAAAACCCCTGAACTTCAATTGAAGGGGTTTCAATTGAAACCTCTAAAAAAAATTAGGGTTTCGGATTGAACCCCCAAATCAATTTGGGGGTTCAATCCGATACCCCTAAATAAATTGGGATTTCAATTGAAACCCCTAAACTTCAATTGAAGGGGTTTCAATTGAAACCCCTAAAAAAATTAGGGTTTCGGATTGAACCCCCAAATCAATTTGGGGGTTCAATCCGAGACCCCTAAATAAATTGGGGTTTCAATTGAAACCCTTAAACTTCAATTGAAGGGGTTTCAATTGAAACCCCTAAAAAAAATTAGGGTTTCGGATTGAACCCCCAAATCAATTTGGGGGTTCAATCCGAAACCCCTAAATAAATTGGGGTTTCAATTAAAACCCCTAAACTTCAATTGAAGGGGTTTCAATTGAAACCTCTAAAAAAAATTAGGGTTTCGGATTGAACCCCCAAATCAATTTGGGGGTTCAATCCGATACCCCTAAATAAATTGGGGTTTCAATTGAAACCCCTAAACTTCAATTGAAGGGGTTTCAATTGAAACCCCTAAAAAAAATTAGGGTTTCGGATTGAACCCCCAAATCAATTTGGGGGTTCAATCCGAAACCCCTAAATAAATTGGGGTTTCAATTGAAACCCCTAAACTTCAATTGAAGGGGTTTCAATTGAAACCCCTAAAAAAAATTAGGGTTTCGGATTGAACCCCCAAATCAATTTGGGGGTTCAATCCGAAACCCCTAAACAAAATTAGGGTTTCGGATTGAATCCGAAACCCCTAAAAAAATTTCACACACAGTCAAACACATGCACAAGCAGAATCCACAGCACACAATTTCACAATCATTCCCATCCTCCATCTCCGATTCAACCCATCCTTCCTCCAATCTCCGATCCAAAACTAAAAAATAAAAAATAAAATCGAAACGAGAGACAGAGTGCGAGAGAGTCAGAGACTGAGAGTTTTTCTTCTTACCTTTGGAGTTTGGAGTTCGGCGCAGTCGTGCGAGAGGGTGAGATTGAGGTCTGAGTCTCTAAGAGAGCCGCCAAAGAGAGAGTGCGAGAGAGTGAGAGAGAGAGAGGAGTGCGACTGTGCGAGAGAGGGAGCTTGAGGTCTGAGAGAGCGCGAGGGCGAGAGAGTCAGAGACAGAGTGCGAGAGAGTGCGAGAGAGCGCGAGAGAGACGAAGGTGAAGCTTCGAGCCTTCGAGAACGACGAGAGGAGTGAGGGGAGGGGGGGTAAACCGGGGTTATACCCCTTATTAGTGAAACGGCGCCGTTTTCTCCATAGACAAAACGGCGCCGTTTCATTAATAAGGAGTTTTTTTTTTTTAAATATATAATATAAATATATATATATATAATATATATATATGTATGCGGGGCGGGGCGGGGTAAAACCGGAGCGGGGCCGTGCCCCCTCCGTCCCCCGCCCCCGTTTCTCTTCAGGGTGTGGGGCGGGGCCACCCGCACCCCGGGGTGGCGGCCCGGTTCCCCCGCCCCGCTTGGGCGGGGGCGGGGCGGGCGGGGCGGTGCAGCGGGGTGCGGGGCCCCGCTGCCCACCCCTAGTAGGAAGGCTGCGACTTCTACACTTTTTCATCTTTCAATATGACATTTTTTTTTCCTAAAACTACTGGCCACGTGGGACGCAGTGCCCCTGTGGTTCCACTAGCCAGTTGTAAATAGAATTTTTCATCTAATATTTATGAATACTTAATACAACACGAACACTGAACATAGATGAATACGAATTGTTGTCACTAATTATAAGGAAGGAGCTAGCCTCTCCAGTCGTATTCAAATTAGAGTAATGATACGCACACAATACATTTTCATAACATATTTCACAACAATATCGTAAAATGAAAATATTTTTATAGAATGAGGTTACTTTTATAAAAATAGCCTTGATTTAAAACATAATTATATAAAGTAATGTAAAAAATGCTGTCTTTAAATCATTTTCCATCCAAAGAATATTTCCCATGCATTCAGGATCCGGAGATCATGCACAAAGGAAACTAGATTGAGATCGAGCGATGATCTAAAACCAAGCACGAAGACCAATAAATTAACAAAAAATCTCCATAACCTCCTACTACTTACACAATTTTCACACACAACATTTTTTTTCTTTTATCAAATATTTATTATATGAATAATGAATAGAAAATTTAAAATAATTTTAAAAAAATAAACTCAAAAAAAAAATTTAAAAAATTTAAAAAAAGTTAAAAAAAATGTGGAGTGTGTAGTGTGGTGGAGGTTGTGTAGTAAAACTCATAAATTAATAGCTCACTACGGCCTGGTCGAGAGAGAATTAAGGCAACCTCATGCATGGTCCATGCTAGGTTTTTCTTTCTTCTTTCTCGATCTGGCCTAACCTACCTAGCTACCTATCCATATATTAGACTTTAGAAACTCTAATTGGCAGTGAATCAAGAGTACTAAAGAATGCAAATTATGATTTGAAAACCAATTCATATCACAAACAACGTACGTACGACTCCTATATAGGGCTGTTCATCCGGCTTCCGACCCGGAAACCCGGGTATACCCGGACCGGAATCCGGGTTTCAAATCCGGGCCGGAACCCGGACTGGGTTAGCCCGGGTCAAACCCGGGCCGGAACCCGGTTGTATCCGGGTTATTTAAAACCCGGATTCAGGATTAAACCCTGTTTTTTTTTTTTTTACATAAAAGTCTATATATTAGACATTTATCAAAATCAAAATGCATGAGACATTTATGATGCGATCCACTACATATTACATTGTTTGGATTAATTTGCTAAGAATATTACAAATCACATACATTGCTTTAATCAAACTCCAATACACAACAATAAATTACAAAGCTTGGTCTTCTTCTTTTTCATTCTTCTTGTTCCATTATTTCCTGAAAGATTATTTCCTGAAACTTCAATTGAATTAGAAGCATCAATAACAGTGGATGCAGCCAAAACTGCAGCTTCTTCATCACTCATGCTTTTAAATTCCTTAATATATAGAGTAACAAAGCATCAAGAAGTAGAAGACTCCATTACTCCATATAATATATGCCAAATGAAAAGAAGTAGAGTATGATGCATAGCTCAAAAGCTGCACTTTTGACAACTTCAGCAGTATAATGTCAACAAATTATACAATAAAAATATTCTAGGCTGCAAATAATGGACAATGAGTGCAAATTGATGTCAAAACTCACAGAAGGGAAAATGCCACAATTCAGACCCATAAAGCAATGGGTATCATGCATAAAGCATAAAGCATAAAGCAAAGCAGAAGTTATATAAATTAATAGAAGAGAATCGACAATGGAGACAAGGAAAAGAGCCAATCTCTGTAAAAGTTAAAAAGTTTCTTTAAACTTAAAAGCTTACAGTCCCAATTGAAAGGAGACTGTCATAAAAATCAAGATCTAACCCATAAAAATACTCCTCAAACATTGGCATCAAAATAGGGAAACATCTAAACCAATATGGTATGGAGGAATGGAATGATGTTATCCGGAGATCCACCCATTGGGGACACAAGCAGAGAATCATGGCAGATGATGCTATCTTTAGAAGACCATAGGAAGCATTATAATTTATGACATTATCCTACCTTATCCACAAAGACAGACACAACAATGCAAGTAAAAGAAACAAAGGGTTTTGCTCAGTTATCTAAAGCCATACACATGCTACAGACACGAGGGTGCATAACTGTCAACCATTCCAAAGAAGAGATTTCTGAAAGGGTAAAAAAAGGAACATTCAAAACTTAAGAATCGCCAAGGGAGGAAACTGACAACATCACCGAGAAGATTTGCGCTTCTCGTCAGCTGAACAAAGCCCATCATAATCTTTCAAATAACAAGACATTTTAACCCATAAAAATACTCCTCAAACATTCTGATCAAAACAAACTCAAAATCAACAAACAAAGAGAAGAAAACATACCCACGGTTGAAGACGACGGCACGAGGATCTAACCCATCAAACTACTCAAACTACTCAAACATTCTCATCAAACAAACCCAAAATCAACAAAGAGAGAACAAAACAAATAGAGAGAAGAAAACATACCCAAGGATGAAGACGACGGCATGAGGATGAAGAAAACAAACAGAGAGGGTTTCGGCATCTCAGAAAAGAAAAAGAAAAGGATGAGGAAATCGGGAAAATATTTGAGGCCAACGGCGAGATAGATCGTGGTCACTGGTGGGAAGTGAAGAATGAAGAAAGACACGGCAGCGGCTACTGTTTCGTGGCTAGGGTTTCACATGATAGAGAGAGTGAGAGAGAGAGAGCGAGAGACAGGTTGGGCGAGTGATGAGTGACGAAATGAAGCAATTTTCTCTACAAACCTGGGTACCGTCTTTTTAATACGGAATCCGGATTTCATACCCGGATCCGGTCCGGCTATATCCGGTCTTCATCATGCGGGTTCCGGCCCGGATTTGACCCGGGCCGAAAACCGTAACCGGAACCCGGTTATCCGGGTTCCGGACCGGGCCGGAAAAAAATCCGGCCCGGATGAACAGCCCTACTCCTATATATATACATACCATATATCATGTGACGAAGTAGATTGAATGGTCTGAAAAAAAAAAAAAACAAAGTTCATACCCCCAAATACATACATTAATCTGATCTCGAGCACTTGATTTTGAACGTGGTAGTTAATTTTCATAGGTAATCTCACACGTCACTAGCTGCATGATCATCATCCCATTCTACTCAGTCAAAGAATGAATGCTGAATGCCGTGACAGACTAGCTAGGCTTTATTAATTTCCCTCCCGTCTTTGTGATTTTTGATAGTCATGGCGGCCGGTCCTACTTGCTTTCCAACTCATGGAGGGAGTAGTCATGCATGACCTATTTTTATTAGAGAAAAATGCAGCGGAAGAATTTGATTCTCTCTTTGATATATTATATAAATATATATATATATATATATATATATATATATATATATCATTATAAGAAAAATACTTATTTGTAATCAGTTATATTTAATAAAAATAATTATTTTTTATCAAAATGAGTCTGTTATCGTCATAAATAATCGTTATCACCGCAAATAAACCATTATAAATGTTAATTTTTCTTGTGGTGTATATATATAGATATCTTAATGTCAACAACTTCCCATGTCAGTACACTAGTAACTAATTTTTTTCTAATTTTAATTAATGCACGATTGATCCTTATGTTTACAATCATTAATAGTTGTATTTTATCCGAATTCCTTGGAAATTACTTAATCCCTATATATTAGAAACTACGAGACCGTCAGAAGAGAAAAATTAAGGTACGAATGAATCTGATAATTAGGATTCTCAAAAAATTCTTCAATTTCCTCTCAAACCATGCATGCAGATGAATAGCGATTAATTCAACCGCCGAAAAAATGAAATTAAAAATGGTGTTTTTCCTTTTATATATTAAGATAAATACAAATGATAATGGTACTTCTTGATCTTACCTGTTTAAGTTTTTATGATAAGTGATGATTTTACATAGTATCAAAATAGATGTTTTGAATTCGAACCTTAACTCTACACTTCACTCAAATAATTAAATATTTTACATATTAGGCCCACCTCTTCTAATCAACTTGAGGAATGAATTCTTCAATTATAAGTGAAAAAAAGATATATAAATATAAATATAAACACTACAAGAAAATTGCTTATTTGCAACCAGTTAATTATAGCGAAATGACTATTTGTAACTAAAATTGGTTGTAAATAGTCTTTTGATCGCAATAAATTGATCATAAAAGTCCGTTTTTCTTATAGTGAAATATTTTCAAATCGAAGAAGAAGTCAGTGAATAATGTTATATATCAACATATGTCACTATTGAAACATCTAAGAAATGTTTAATTAGTTTTTATGTACAAAGAAAATGATGAATTTGCGCCCTGTAACCCTAAAATAGCATTAATGTTCGATAGCAGAAGGTAGAGAGAATATGATGCAATAGCAAATTGAATAATTTGAGACCCGCCTTTTCTCTAACTTTTCAATTCTCGATTAGTGTGGGATCCTACGAACCATTTCATCACCAAAATTAAAAAAGACCAAGAAAAAGAAAACTAAGAAACGAAAAACATAATATATATGATCATCTCCGACTACATACATTTATTCGAGTTTCGATTATAAGGATGTACATAATTCTATTGTGTTATGAACATGCTAGCTAGCTCCTCGCAAGCTGCATTTTGAGCCAATTATTTCCATTTTGTATTGATCTTTTGCCACACTCTCACTTTTATACTCCTGAATGTATATTTTGCCTTACTCACCAACGTTGGTAATCCCAAATACTTTTTATAACTTCCACCGGGTAAAACTCTTGTTGCTTGTATACTCTGTTTCTTCTCTACTGATCCAGTTGGTACTAAAGAAGATGAAGGTTTTCTGCTTGTCTAAACATTGGCTAGATGCATTTTTATACTTGTCTAAGAGTTGATGAATTTTACTGCACTCTGTCAATCTAACCCTGTAGAAAAGAACACAATCATTTGCGAACAGAAGATGGTTTATCCTTATGCCTCTTGTTGCCATTGTCACCGCTTTTGTTTCACCTCTTCTTTCATATAGATTTATCATGGAGCTCAGACCTTCAGTGCACAGAATGAATAGATAAAGAGATAGGGAATCCCCTGTCTTATACCTCTAGTGGGTGGAATTTTTTCACCTAGTTGTCCATTTACTAGAATTGAGTATGAGACTGTGGTTACAAAGTCCATAATCAATGCAATCCACTTTCTAGCTTGAGAGCCATGCTTCTAATTCTTTCTCTTTGTCTTCATCGAATGTAAAACTTTATAAGTCACCATAACATTATCTGTGATAGGTCGACGAAGAATGAATGCACTTTGGTTCCTTGAAAGGATGGCAGGGAGCACTTTCTTTAACCTGCTTGCTAGAACTTTGTAAGTAATATTATACATGAAATTACCAAGACTAATTGGTCTAAACTTACTAACAAAAATGGGATTTATACCTTGGAAACTAAGGTAATGTAAGTAAAATTAAGAGGGTGATCCATACTTTCTCCTTTTAAGAAATTTAAAGCAACATTATATATCTCATCTCTTACTATATTCCAATGAGATTTGAAAAAACATGCTCCAATACCATCTGGGCCTGGGGACTTGAAGGGAGACATCTGATGAAGTGCTTCTTCAAGTCCAGCTCTCGTGAATTCCTTTTGGAGACCTTCGTTCATTTCCTATGTCACTCAAGCCTCCATTGATTTTAAACATTCTTCTATCTCTTGTTTTGATGAAGTTGAAGATCTGAACAATTCTTCAAAGTACTGCTTCAAATCCCCTTCAATCTTAGCTGTCTCCTTCAGTATTCTATCTTGAGTGTCAATGACTTGTAGTATCTATTGCTTATTCTTCTTTGGTTTGCATAAGCATAGAAATATTTATAAGTCGTATCCCTAAGTTGGTACCAATTTGCTTAGGCTCTCTATCTCCATTTGATACCTTCTTGTTCTAGTAAGATTCCTAACTCCACTTGAACTCTTTTGATTTCTTCTGCATTGTGAGATCCTTCTTCATTCTGCAAGGTTTTAAGTCTTTCTATTATGGTCACAATATCGTTTTTATTGTCCCTAAATTTATATGAACTCCATTGAGTCAAAGCCCTAGTACTGGTCTTGTACCCTCTACATAAGGTTTGAACATGCTTCACCCTTCGACCCCTCTTATTCTATTATCCTCTCACATTCTTCATTTGTTTGCCAGCTTGCTTCATATTACTCAAGGCAGCCATACAAGCAATTTCAGCATTCCTTATACATGTTTTCAAACTACCAAGAAATATGTGCAAGGAGATGTAATAAATTATGTCTAGATTTTGGTGGGGTCACAAACAAAATGATAAAAGAATTCAGTGGAAGAGTTGGTGCAAGATGCGGACAGCAAACTCGAAAGGGGGGTTGGGTTTCAGAGATATTGAATATTTCAATAAGACTATACTGGCTGAACAATGCTGGAGAATATTGAACAATCCACTATCTATGGCTGCAAAGATTATGAAAGAAAAGTATTCAAGCATCTTCAATTTCCTATGGACTTGCTTAAAGAAGGGTTGATTTGGAAGGTGGGGAATGGACATAATATCAAAATTTGGGATGACATGTGGACACCAATGCCTTCATCTTATTGTATTAATTAGTCTCTAGTTAAGATCCTAGATTGAGAATCCAAACTCAAAGAACTTATTGATGAAGAGAATGAAGGTTGAAAGAAAATGTCATAAATGAAATTTTCAAGAAAGATGAGGCTGTGAACGGTAGTTCAAGCAGCTAGCGAGGAATTTGATGAATTTCACCAAGCTCAGATCTTCCAAAAGGATAAGGAATATGGCCAGATGGAAGAAATCAGGGGAAAATGCAGTGAAAGCAAACTGTGACACAACTATTGATTCAAAGTTAAAGAAGATGGGCATGGGGTGATTATCAAAGATTCGGTTGGAGAGATTCTGGCAGCTCTATGTTCTAATAAAAGGAATGTACTACAATCCACTATAGTTGAAGTTAATGCACTATCATTGAGAGATTCGCCATGGAATTTTGCTCTGAACTAGGATTTACAAGTGTGGTCTTTGAATGCGATGCTCAAGTAGTCATCAAAGCTATTAACAGTGAGGAAGAAAATTGGACATGGTATGGGAAAACCATAGATGACATCAGAAGGTTTGTAAAAGAAAGGTCAAACTAGAGAGTTCGATTTAGGTGAGGTTTGGATAATGAGTTGAGATGAGATAAGATGAGATACGCAAACATTTCATTTTGTTCATTGCGAGGTTAAGAAAGGGAGCCAATTTGCAGAGTTATTTTTCTCTATGAATTGGATATTTCATTTAGGTAATGCCAAGGTTGATTCTCTGAACGAAAGGAAAAGGGTGTTAAAAGCTCCAATTGTTTGTCTATGGGTCAATCAATTTTCTAATATTTTGTTCTAAAATATTAGTAGTTGCGCATCCTTGATGACAAAATAATCACCAAGAAAGAAAATTGAAAATTGAATAAAATATTATTTTATAATATTATTATTGTTTTAGAGTTTGAAAAAGTTGAATTGTTTATTATATTTTATATGAAAATTTGATAAAATTATAATGATTAGATGAGATGAGTTAAAATCAACTCTCAATCCAAACAAGGCCTTTATATTGAGGCTAATCCAGTAGCTCATCAACTTACAAAATTAGCTCTCTCATGTGATGATAAACAAATATAAATTGAAAAAGGGCCTGAATCAATTCTCAACTTTGTAGTGCAGGAAAAGAATTGTAATGATTGACTTTATGAAATGAATTAGTTTATTCTTAAAAAGAAAATTCCATTCTTTATTTTTTTTCTTATTCCTAGAATCCTTGGCTTATAATGTAAAATATTGAAATGGAAAAGTGTTGCAAGTTGGAACCCCCAATAGAGTATGATTATATTTAGCATAGTGTTAGGTTTACACCTGAATCTTTCACAAGAAAGTTTACACATTGACATAACTTAATGAAATACATTAAATCCGCTTCATGATATTAAAAAATTTTTTACAATCTGATATATCATATTAAACTTCGCTAATATATAAATGTTTTTGTATAAAATTTATGTGTAGATCAAACACTTTTCTTTTTTTAATCGTATATCTTTTAAAATGGAGCTAATAATAGACCATTCTATATATAATCCCTAATCTATTGGATTCTTGGAGTTGATCATATGTAGATCATGATGGCTAATTTGTGCTGTAGTTGAATCAAGAGGAGTCTTGCATTTGTTACTAGATTCAGAGTATGTTATATGTAAGTTGATGTGCAAACGTATCATTTATTGTCAAACTCATTATAATTATAAAAGAAAACACTAAAATTCAAACTTTTTTTTTTTATTTAAATAAAAAAAATATTTTTATTTTAGTTTTATTTAATTAACTATGTTAGCTAATACGACAAACTATGTACCCGGCCATTATCGGTATTAGAACTATTATTAATACTTTAATTAGTACCGGATTATATAATGAATTATACATATTATAAGCTATAATTGAACGAATAAATTAAGGCAAAAGCCAATATATAATAAGTAGCACGCATGATGGATAGTAAGTAGATCGAGATTATATTATATATTATATCAGTTGAAAACAAAGAAAATAATTCAAAGCATGCTATCGGCTAGCTAGCCAGCTCCTCGATCCTTGTTCTTAATTAAAAGTCTTATGGATCCTAGCATAGTTTAATATGCGTATCCCTTTCAGTCTGTAGTTAGATATTCATGCTCATGCAGAAACATCCAGGAATCAACATTGACAGAGATCAAGTTCTTGGCATACACAAGCCATTGCTCTCCTAAATTTAAGCAACTATATATGATTGGTTGAACCTGAAGACGCGTAGTGCGTCGATTGGTCTGTCTATATTCTATAAAATTAATTTCCTGGATCACAGTACTCAGAGAGCATATCTTATATATTTATTTTGAAAAAAATAGGATATTCTATTAAAAAAATAATTTTTTTTATCCTATAAATCATTATTTTTTTATTTATTTAAAGAGACTACAAGATATTTATATATCTTAAAACTGTAAATATTATTTCGTTACTTATGCTGCTGCTTGCCGAGGGCGACACAGACGTTCAAACCTTGTCCTATTATCATATCATACACACGATTATTAAGTGGCCACCCACTAATTTATTCTAAATATTTATTTGGTATTAATGGACAATAAAAAATATACCATTCATTATTTAAGGCTTTAATATTTGCTTATTGACCTTATTGCTTCATTTCATTTGCCTTCTTCTCATTAGTCATTAGTGAGGTTTACAGATCGGATCTTCGTATTTCCCAACTCTATTAATTTTTTTTTTTTTTGGGAAGAAAAGCTTTTCATATTTTAAATTCTAATTTTAAAAACCCTCCTAACAATTTTGTAAAATAATCGTAAGAATAATAATACTAACAAATAAAATGAGAGCCGGCAAGAAAGGTATCTCTTTCGACTTGTAGTGCACGTGGCACGAGAAGATAGGAGAGACCCTCTTGATGGGGCCATTCCGAGGGGTTCTCCTCTCTTAAATCCTACCCTTATCCTTGGTGTTGGTTGTCACCACCTTCGGGTTGACGGGTCCCTTCGTTACCCTCTCTTTAATCCTAAGCTTAGACAACATTCTTTTTCACAAAAATTTATTTCATTGGATGGGAAATGTAATTTTGAATTTTTTATTAAAAACTAAGAGGCCATATAAATTAGAAGCTTAAAAAATTAAAAACTCAAATGCTTAATTTTAAAAAACAAAATCTCAAAGCTCGTGAAATAAACTAGGTATCTAATCAACCTCTAGGGGTTGGCTCAAGTGGTAATTCGGACTTTGGTCTTGGTGGTATGTTTCATTTATATCTAAGGTTTGAATCCTTCTAAATGTAAATAATTGTTAAATGCTATCAGAGTGAGTTCTTGAATTATTTGAGTATACTTGTGAAAAATTTCTTATCTTTTGCACCTTTGAGATCAATCGAAATTTTATTCTCAAACATCTGGTATCAATAAACAGAACCTCGATATTTAATCTTAATAGAGAGAAATAGACCTTATACCTTTAAGATAGAGTCTAAAGTAGAAATATATATATATAAATGAAGTAGCACATACATTAGAAAATAATATAATTTTAATTTAGAAATAAATAGATGACGATTTTTTTTACGGTCTAATTTTATTAAATAATGTACATTAGTTTTGTCGATAGTGGAGTTTCCAATAAAGTTTAGGATCATCCTACACTACACATGTTTTAATTTCTTTATTTTTGTTTTAATTTTACTCATATTAAATTAATTGAATTTTTCTAGTTATCATGTTTACCCTACGTACTTATTAAAAACAAAATAATAATAATATATATATATATATATATATTTATATCATCCACATTCCACATACCTTCCCCTGGACGACACGTGCATTAAGTCCCCCGTGTCCCAGAAATTGTTGTCTTGTCCATTCAGCGCATTATTTTCCAGTCTTACGAAGTCAATGTACCGAACTTGGATTTCATTCCAGTAACCCTCTCTCTGTCTCGATTTTGGTTCATACAAATCGCAAGAGATGTTCGACACCAGCGAATCGTTCCAGATTCCGGCGGCTTGTTCCGCCTTGTTCGGTTCCGATCCGAGTAACAATAGGCTCGGGCACTCGGACCTTCGCGTGCCGCTCCTGAATCTCTCCACGGTCCGGGCGAGAATGGATACCCTGCAGCGATTCCTATCGGAGTCGGTCAACAGAAACCAGCTGATCCGCCGGGACCATTTGGAAGTGGTCTCCTCCGAGATCGCCTCCGCAATCCACCAAGTCATCGTCAACGGCGCTGCCCTCCTCTCCTGCACTCAGACCCCGAGACCAATCGAATCCGTTCCCAACTCAACGATTCCTCCCAAAATCCTCGGGGAATCTTCGGGTTCACTGAAAGAAGAGGCTTTTGACGAGGGAGTGAAGGACAAGGTTTTAGTTTCAGCTCCAGATGACTCGGAAATAGTGGAGCTCGACGCCGTGGAACTGCTGGCTCAGCATATCCACTTCTGTGACGTATGCGGGAAAGGGTTCAAACGCGACGCGAATCTACGGATGCATATGAGAGCGCACGGGAACCAGTACAAGACCCCCGAGGCCTTAGCCAAGCCGGAACGGCTCTGCACCGAGCCGAGCCGGGATACCAAGTTCTCTTGCCCATACGAGGGGTGCAACCGGAACAGGCTGCACAAGAAGTTCAGGTCCCTGAAGTCGGTGATCTGCGTTAAGAACCACTTCAAGCGGAGCCACTGCCCTAAGATGTACTCGTGCAATCGCTGCAACAAGAAGAGCTTCTCGGTGGTGTCCGACCTGAAGAACCATCTTAAGCATTGCGGGGAGGCCAGGTGGCGGTGTACGTGCGGGACGAGCTTCTCCCGCAAGGACAAGCTTTTCGGGCACATGGCGTTGTTTGAGGGGCACATGCCGGCGGTTGGTGATGAGTACGAGAGGGCCAAGGACCTGGCGGCGGATGCGGCTGCGTTAACGAGGAGAACGGTAGCGATGGAGGAGGACAAGGACGAGGTCGTGGTTATCACGAAGGGAGCTGGTGAATTAGCGCCAGCGAATTCCTTGGAGAATGGATTCTTCGAGGGATTATTAGGTGGGTTTGGCTCGATTGAAAGTTTTTGTCTTCAAGATGTGTTGGCTTCGCCTAGTGGATTCGATGGTTTGTGATTTTGGAAGGTGATGGAGGAATATATATCTCTGCCTTTAATATTTTTGTTGTTGGAGTCAGATATAGCTGTATCGACGTATGTATATATCTACTTACCTTTTCGTGATAAGATAGCTATGGACTTCGTTGTTGTTTTTTGTTTTAATGTTGCTCTGACTTCCAATAATTTTTTGTCCACTTTAAGATCACTTAAGTAGCAAGAAAGTTTATATCTTGGATAATAATTATGCCGTGTGTGAGTTTTTATGTGTTTGTTTTCAATCCCCTGTTAATGTGAGACGACAATCTCGTACGTACTTTTGAGTTTACAGCGGTTGCAATGGGTTTACTCAGATTGTTTCAAGTAATTCTGTGTAACTTGATTCAGATGAAGATTTGGTCTGTATGTTGAACAATGATTACTTGGGAGTCTCAGAAATGATGTCCTGTTGTGTGTAAGATATGAAGCTAGTACTTGAAGATTCACCATGGGCTATCAATCTAGTTTTGCCAAGTGCAGCAAATAAGCTCATGTCTCTTTTTTTTTTTCATCTTGAAGTGGATTAGAAAGTTTCGAGCAAAAAACAATTGCTGGAAGGATTTGGGTTGAATCAGGGTCCTCTGTTCTAGCTTCAGCAGCAGGTGGAAACATAGATATTCATTCCTCTGGAAGAAATCATCTTACGCTAAAATCACTCATTCCTCTGGAAGAAATCATCTTACGCTAAAATCACTCCCCTTAAGCATGTAAATTCTCTTCTTCCAAGCCCCATCCCCACCCTTCTACTACCTTATCTTGGAGCTGAGACTCTTTCTCATTCAGTGACAAACTTGCCTACTACATAATCATTCAGGCGGGAGCAAGTTTTTTGGATCCATGCCACCACCTTGTTCGGCTAAAAGTTAAACTCAGGTCTTGAGGTAGATTTTTCAGAGAGCTCTATGGAGAGGGGAGTTATCCAGGGTCTGATTAAAAAAAAAAAAAAGGTTATCCAGGGTCAGGAGAGGTGTGCTGTTTCAGTTTCCAAACACGCATACTCATGCGGCCCACACCCATACCCACCTTTCACACATAGGTGGGGACTAAAAGATTAGAGTTCTTCTATACAACCTCCCACTGTTACTCAACTTCCACACAATAGCTTACGTGTAAATATTAAAAAATAAAATAAAATGAAACGGTGTGTTTTAGAGGTCCAGAAATTTGTAACTCCAAATCACCCCCTAGCTCGTTCTTCTTCTGCATTGCAAATCCAAAATTTCCCCCACCCCTGCGTTCTCTCACCCCTAGCTCATTCTTCTTCTACATGGTTTCACCCATCTGCCAGCATTCTTGCTGCCGACATCATCATCGCCTGTAATGTACTTCCACCATCGTCTAGGGTCGTTGACAAGGGTAAGAACCCACTAAAGAAATGGAGGAAAGCAGGTTACCATCTATACCAGTGACAAGATTTGGATATGAAATCTAGAGCAACAGACTAGGTTATCAATTTCCAACCACTCACCCTAAATTGAAAAAGGATACACATTAATGTCCCCCCACCCCTACCAACACAACGAAAATTTGTGTAAATGACATAAAATATTTACTTAGATAATTTTTTTTTAAATAGGCAATATGTAGTTAGATAAATACTCACCCAAATAGTAGTAAGTGCCTACAAGAAAGCCATTGCCACCCATGCTCCAACACTAACTCAACATTGACAAGGGCCTGAGGAATGGTTTGTTAGATCAGAATACTTGTATTAAAAAAAAAAAAAAAAAAACTAGTCAGATTAGAAGGATATCCTAATTCTGCCATTAAAATAACTAACTATAATAACAACTACGCTTAAAAATACCAGCAGTAGAAATTACTAACTACGACTAAGAACAAAAAACTTGATCTAACCACCCATACTCTCGCATTGACATCACACGAAGTAACGACTTGTTCAAATGGATTGTCTTTGATATTGCTTAGGCAGTCAAGTAAATTGTTGATTTCCATTAATGGGGTTATGTTGTTGTTGCAACTGCTGTTCATGGTGCAGATTTAGCTGTTCAAGCATCTGGTATTCTTGGTCGGCCTTTTATTTTCCACTGGAAGTTGTTTTCCAGGGAATGGAAAGTTGACAGTCCCACTCGAGCCATTGATGATATTGATGTGTTGGGCGTTAGAATAAGATGGGTATAAAAGCAAAAAAAAATTAAACCAAGTCAGTGTATAAGAGCAAAAAATTTAAACCAAATTGGTGTATAGGAGCAACAAAATTAAACAAAATCAGCCAACACACAACAACAAAATTAAACCAAATGCAGCACGGAGACCATAGGGAGAGAGCCAGAGGGCTCAGCAAGAGAGAGAGAGAGAGAGAGAGAGAGGCCACACAAGGGAGGAATAGGTGATAGTGAAAACCAAATCAGTGAAGGAGGGGCTCAAAGCATTGAATGAAAGGGGTGAAGGAGATGGGGCTAGGTTTTCGTTGGGGGCGAAATCTGTGAGCCATGTTCTGAAGGGGCTGGGGTCACAAATTTGAATCAGTTGGACTAGGGTTTCAATGGCGAGAGATAGGATGGGGTGAGGGGGATCTTGGGTGAGGGGTGCTAGGTTGAGAGGGATCTTGGGTGAGGGGAGCTTGTCTGGTTGGTATCTCACTGGGATGAGGGGTTACGGGCGAGGGAGAAGAACTCGACTGATGGGTGGGGGAGTGGGAGATCTTTCGTTAGGTGAGGGCAGACGTAGGTGAACCTTGACGTGGGCGAACAAACCAGTTCGTCATGTCAGGTGTGTGGTGTGTGTTGGTTTAAACCGAAAGTTGAATATATTTATTAGCATAGAGTTGGACTTATCCACGAGTTGCCACAATAGATGTCATTTGTAGCTTCAATCCAACTTTTAACTCCAAGCCTCGGCATTGGCCTTATTTGGATTGAGAGTTCATCTTAACTCACTGATGGCTTCCAATTTATCACTCCCAAGCGTAGAAGTGGATTAGTTGTAATAAAAGGTAGCACTCAAGGTCATCTACACAGGGACAAAAGGGACTCGAGCAATTTAATTCAATAAAATTGTAAGGTCATCAAGTGGAAAGTAAGTATTGTATGAAAATAGATGATGAACCAAGAAATTGTCTATTTACAATGAAGGATCTGTTGCCATTGAAATGTATGGTTGAGCTTTAGAGGGTCTCGAGTTTGGAAATTTTGGAAAGATGGATTAAACCATAAAAATTTAGAACTCAAGAAATTAAAATATTCAGCTTATAACAAACCGTAATTTTAACCTCACCAAGTTACAATAAAAAATTTAATTGGATATTTGAAAACTACAGAATTAACAGAAGCAAATTAACAAACATCTAGGTTATGGGTTAGGACTTCCTTTGACACCACACTTCACAACGATTTCTGGGTACTACTCATCTATTATTAATCCAATCAAGGCATTAACAAAATGAATTTTGAAGAATATAAGCTCAGAAGTCATGTACCAAAACCCTATAAAATTTCTCACTAAAACGTCAACCAAACTCTCGAAACCTCGATTGATTCAAGGTTCTGCTATGCCTAATGTCGACAATAGAACAAGAACAAGAACAAGAGAATCCAACAAACTCCCATTTCCAGAATTTGATTTCTGATAAAGTGAAGAATATAAATCTACAACTACAGAAATCCAGCAAATATAAGAAGCAGATGAAAGCTTTTACAGCAACCCAAGCTTTGGAATTAGTCAAACTTTACCGTCATCAACATAGTATTTCACCAAAATAAAATTCTCGAAAGTTTCTAGAATGTGAAAACAGAAATCGAAATTGTCTCCTAACTGCCTCTTTCTCTTTGGCACCAACTCCCCCTTTTATGCATGAGTCTCTGCCCCCATTCTCTTTCCTTGCCACTGATTTGCGCCCTTCCATAACTTCTCCAGTAACCATTTCTCTCCTCTTCCTCTCTTTCTTTCTTCTTGATGATTCTATCCCAAAGCTTTCCTTATTCTCTTCATGGGTCAGCTTCCGTGGGCCTTACTCTTGCAGTATATAATCTTAGTTAATTTAACTTTTATTCAAGCCCAATAACCTGAGCCCATGTTCATTCTTTTAAGGGGTAAATGTTCATTTCTCATGCCACAGGCCTAGTTACCATACTTTGTTTGATTAATACTCTTTTTAACAAATAAAGCTTACTTAACCCAATATACTAAGTGTAACACCCTGTACCTAGAGGTCCAGAGAATTAACTCTTGCAACCTAACATCATCTTCCATAACAGACTTATACACTCTAATGTTCCATCAAAAGACAAAATCCATTTATTCAAACCAGAAATGTATGTCCCTCCATCAGGACACTTATTAACTACCTAAAAGGAATAAAATTAGAATTTCACAAGGTATCGAAATTTCCACGACTTATAGTACCAAAATAACATAAAATCATAAATGAACTAAAAATACTCCCAAATAAATACTTGTACTCTCGGATACTTATTCCTCTACGAATTTCACAACTTCTCTAACACAACCTACTCTTATTTGCTGGCAGGACCATCATAATCATTTGAAAAATATTGTGGAGATAAGGGGTGGGTTATCAACAACTTAGTAAGCAGAGAACATATATTAGTATGTAAAAATAAGCATTTTTAGGATTCAGAATGTAGAACAAAATATTTACTTTCAGAATGCATAATAAAAAACATTTGCTTTCAGAATGCAAAATCAAAGTATGTTACCAAAAATCTCAGAGCGAAACTTTCAGAAAACTTTTTTATTCAAAACCTTTTGGCATATCAAAAATATGAGATCTCATCTTCATCATATCAGAACATCACATCTAGATAGATACCAGATTTAACTTCCATGGTAGGGTTATAAACCACTATTATACCCGTGGCTGAGCCTTATCCACTATTATAATCCGTGATTGGGCCGTATACCATGTTTAACCTCCATGGTAGAGTTATAAAACACCGTTAAACCTGTGGCTAAGCCGTATCCACTATTATAACCTGTGGTTGGGCTGTATCCACTATTATTACCCGTGGTTGGCCCATATCCACTATTATAACTAGGGGTGATACCTGCATATGCGAGGGCGGGGTCACCCCTTCTCCGCACCCCACCCCTGCATATGTGTTTCCACCCTCTCCCCAGTGCAGGGGGGCGAGGGCGGACATCCCATCCGCCTAGCCCCTTGCTCACTTCAGTCCCATTTAGGCTAAAAATTATTTCTGGGTCCAAAAATTTAGACACAAACCCAAGTTATTATATAGTTTAAATTGTAAATTAAAATTAAAATATATAACAATAATTTAAAAACTGATAATATAAAAATTAGTTATCAATTTTCACAAGTGTGTTAGACTTGTTCACAATATTGTATTGGATTGACCTCCTAAGTCAACTTTTATATAGGAGACCAGTACAATACAAGAATCTTACTTGAGCAATGTGGGACTCACTATTGAGTCCCACATTCTAAACAATTCAAACTGGTATGTTGAGATGAAATTCAAACTGGTGCCATGCATTCTAAACAATTCCTTCCAAAAGGAACTTGTGAAGACCACATCTCTATAAGTAACTATAGAGGCAAGCATCCCCTACAATTTAAAGACTTGATTAATGAATCCACTACTACAAAAAGCACTGTATAACCTTATGAATTGGGTAAAGCTTCAATAAAATCAATGGAAATATCAGTCCATGACTTAGTAGGGATAGGTAGTGGCTATAATAACCTAGCTGTGTGTAAATTTTCTGCCTTACATTGCTAACAGATGGAACATTGGTTAATAAACTCTTTAATTTCTTTCTTCATACCAGACCAACAAAAATCAGATTTAGCTCGATGCAAAGATTTCTGGTATCCAGAATGTCCTCCCCTACTGCACTGCTATGGATAAAATCCAATAACTGCTACTTGAAAGGAGAAAGTTTGGATAAAAATAATTTTCCCTTTTTAAACAACAATCCATTTTTAACTTCGTACCCCTTTCCATCTAACTTCCCTTATTGAATTTTCTTACAAATATCAACAACTTTTGTATCCTATAGATAAGAACTTCCAAGTTGCTCATGCTAGATGGGATCTAAAATTGTAATAGCACTGCATTTTGGGCCCTCTTGAGTCACTTCAAGCTTCCTTGATAAAGCATCTGCAAACACACTCCTTCTCTTTCTTATACTCAATAATGAAATCATAACCAAGCAACTTACTAATCCATTTCTGCTGTGAAGGTGTCCCAATCTTCTACCATTTCTTAACAGCATATACAAGAGCAAGCAACTCATTTTCATAAGTTGACAGATCCAAAGCTTTTCCCTTCAAAGCTTGGCTGAGGTAAGCCAATGATCTCCCCCCTTTCATCAAAACTGCACCCACTCCCAGCCCAGATGCATCACATTCAATTAAAAATGGCTTTTCAAAATCTAGTAAGGCCAGCACTGGTGGAGTACTCATAAATTTATTCAATGCTTCACTGCAGAAGCCTCCACATTCCAGCAAAAAGAATCTTTCCTCAATAAGGCAGTTAAGGGTGCAACAATAAGTCCATAACTCTTTATGAACTTTCTATAATATCTTGTTAACCCAAGAAACCCTCTTAAGGATTTAATAGACTTGGGTATTGGCCACAGTGTTTTGAGTTTCGTACCGTACCGGCCGGTACGGTCGGTATTTTTCATACCCACCACCGGTCCGGTACAGGTACATTGCTTGTTTCGTACCGGCTGGTATCGTCTGTTTCGGCCTGTACCAGCCGATATTTCGGTCCTTACTTTTTTTTTTTTTTTCATTTTTTCAAACTACAAGTTTATTTTTTGACCCCCAATTCAGATTAGACTATTTATAATTTATATATCTATGTATTTATGTATAATTTATTCATATATAGACTTTTATTTTAAAATATAATTTATATATATACATTTATATATATAATTTATTTATATATCGACTATCCCGAAACGGTACTGGTACCGAAATATTTTGTTCCAGTGCCTTCACCGGTACGACATTCGGTACGGTATTCAAAACATTGATTGGCCAACCAACCATGGCTTTAAGCTTAGAAGGATCTGCCTTAACACCTTCAACAGACACCAAATGATCAAGATAGTTTATCTCAGAACATGCAAATCTACATTTACTCCTCTTAGCAAACAAAGTATGTTTAACTAAGGTCTCCAGCACCATAGAAAGGTGTTTCAAATGCTCCTTATTTTTTTCTTGCTATACATGAGTATATCATAAAAAAAAATAATAACAAACTTTCTCAAAAAAGGTTGAAAAACCTTATTCATAAGAGCTTGAAATGTAGCAGGAGCATTTGTTAAACCAAAAGGCATTACTAAAAATTCATAATGCCCTTGGTGAGTTCTAAATGCTGTTTTTTTAATATCTTTTTCCCTTACTCGAATCTGGTGATACCTAGATCTTAAATCCAGTTTTCAGTAAACAGTGGCTCCAAACAATTCATCCAAAAGTTCATCAATCACAGGAATTGGAAACTTATATTTGATGGTGTCTCAGTTTAGGGCTCTATAATCAATGCACATATGCCATGTGCCATCAGCTTTCCTTACAAGAAACACAGGGGAAGAGAAAGGAGAGTGACTGCTTCTAATCACCCCAGCCTCAGGAAAATCCTTCACAATCTTCTCAATTTCTAATTTGTGAAAAAATGGATATCTATATGGCCTTAAAGAAATAGGAACTGCCCCTTCTTTCAAATTAATCTGATGATCTCTACTTTTGTTTGGAGGAAGTCCTTTTGGTTCTTCAAAGACTTTATTATACTGTTGTAGCACAGTTTCCATCTCTTGATTAATGCCTTCCACTGATTCATCACATTTATTTTGCACAATCTGCAAAAACATGCCCTTTCTCTCCATTGTTGTTAACTGGCAAATTTGAACATCCTGTGCAATCTCATAACCACTAGGATTCAAGCCTTTTAAAATCACTGACTTATTACCATCTTTAAAATACATAGTAAGGGAATTAATCCCATAATACAGGCCCTAAAGTCATCAACCATTGCATACCTAGTACAACATCACAACCTCCCAAAGGTAACAAGAAAAAATCTGTCACAAACTAATTTCCTTGCACCTTGAGATCCACCATTCCTTCACTGCTCATTCTATCACCATTAGCCACACGAACTTCAATCAATTGGCCATTACCAATCTTCAAGTCTGCCTTCTTGGCTATTAGAGGATCAAGGAAGTTATGAGTACTTGTTGTATCTACTAATATCACCACTGAGCAACCATGTGCCAATCCACTCAACCTCATAGTCCTCAGACATATAGCTCCAGCTATTGCATGTAAAGAAATCTCAGGAGTTTCCCCATCCTTATCACCACAATCCCCAATTATTAACACTTCTTGAGTCAACTCTTCTTCTACATACTCATTGTTATCAAATAGATCCATTCCCTCCATAAGATAAATTTTAGCTTTTTTACAATGGTGGTTAGGATTCCACTTTTCATCACAAAAGTAGCACAACTCTTTTTCTCTTCTCTATTTCATTTCTAAGGAACAAACTTTTTTAATAGGGAAAGATTTTTTAAAATTATTGCCTCTGTAATTCTGAACAATAGCTTGTCCAGTAACTTGCTTATTGACATTAGCAGCAAGATTAGAGCCACTTGATGACACAAGCACAAATGGAATGTGATTACCCCCTCCTCTACTATTGCCACACAGACTTGTGACATATTCATCCTGAATTTTGGCCAAACCAAATGCTGAACTCAAGCTATTAGGATGTAACGTACGTATTGGCAACCTAATCTCATCCTTGAGTCCACTAAGGAAGCAACTCAATTTATAACTTTCAGAAAGCCCTCTCAATCTATTTGACTACACTTCAAATTGAGAGTTATAAACTGAAATTGCAGAAGTTTGCCTCAATCTAGTAATTGCCTCCATTGAATCATCATAAGAGGAACTACCAAATCGAATTTGTAAAGAACTGCTTTGATGCCACTTTGTTAAGATCCCAATTATAGAATTGTAGCAAATCATAAAAACAAAGAGAATTAAGAAAAGAATAATTGTGTAAGAGTGTGAGAGAGAAAATAGAACTCTGGTTTTCGAGGAACCAGTGCCTCCAAGAATGCAGAATTGCATAAAACTCTTCAATGAATATTATTCACTTCTGTATCCTACTTATACACTTAAAGCTACATTAATTTTGTTAAATCTAGTATTTCTAATACAATAAGGGCATTGCAGCAAATTCCCACTTAATGATCACGTGCTCCTCACTTGTACAACCAAAGCTTCTTTCGATATTTCAGCTCTCCAACTTGTTCCTTTCCTTCTGCTCCAACACCCTTTACAGGGAACAACCAAAAGACGCCGGTTGTACACCCTGGTCCGTCGTGACCACCCTCGGTAAGCCCTCACTAATTTTCCCCCACTGTCAAATTCTGTCTCCGTGCTCTCTCTCATCGTCTCTCTCCCTCATGGTTGCTCCCTCGCTTTCAACACTCTCTCTTTCGCTCTCCCTATGCGACGCCGTTGGGACAACCACCACCACCTTAGCCCATCATCTGTCGCGCCCCCACGATGCCTCTTAGTTTTCCTTGGGTAAGTTGCTACCACCACTCACGTCTTGATCCTGCTTTGTTTTTGTGGTAGTTTACTTAAAAAGAAAATATATATTTGTGTCTCGGTTAACCTAGTAGATGAAGGGTGTTATTACCCTTTTTGCCCTTTTTATTTTTAGAAAACATAAATTGATTATGTATTTTTGGGTTTGAAAAACATGAGTTTTATATTACATGGGCTACAGGTTATTTGGGCGTAGACGTATGGACTTATTATATTAAGTCGGTATACTGATGTTTTAACAAAATAATTATAGATTGATCATGTTTTGGTTTTATACATTAAACTCACTTTGTGTGAGTTTTGTTTTAAATACAAATTAAATAAAGATTTGAAATATATTATTAGTATTAATATATTCTTAAAATATGAATTCTTGATGTGCATAGTAAGTGCAATATTTTTATTTTGAACTCTTTAAAGAGAAACTAATTAGTCTATTTTTTTTATTAAATGAAATATTTGCTCTCCTAATTTAATCAGTTTTATTATAATGGATCATTAAACCAGAAATGTATTTTGTGGCATAATTGTATTTAATACTAATATTAATATGCAATTTTATAAATATTCTAAGTTTAATAGTTATGTGGATATTGAAGAATTTAAGAAGTGATGGTATTTTAGAATTAAGAGAAATTTTAGGTTCTTGAGGTATTAAAATAGGTATTTCAGGTGTAAATATGAGATATCTGTTCATTGAATATTTATTTAAGTTACATGAATTTTTATGGGTGACAATTGACAATTTTTCAGTACTATTGTGGAGAAATTCTGAAAAAGTTAAGAAATTCAAGTAAGTAAGGTTCCTATACTTACATAAAAAGAAAAATAAATGAGGTTGATTCGAAAATATGCATCTTTATTTTGAAAATTAATCTGAAAACAACCTCAGATATGTGTTCCTCATATGCATAAAAGCTGTATAAGAGAAAATATTTGCTGTAATGATTGGTGTAGACATGAGCTAAATTTTGTATATTCTGTTTTTGAACTATGCAGAAAGAGCGAAAATGAAATTTAAGAAAATTTGTACATGTGATGCGAAAATATTCTGAAACTGTTTTTGAATATGTGAAAAGATCTGAATTTGTTCAGTACTCTATTTGGATATGTTGTGACATATGAAAATCTTGGCATGAGATTTTGATTCTATATTCTAATTAAGTCTGATTCTGATGTTCTGCTCGGTTTCCTTTACCTTCATACTAATTACAATGTTGGTTTATAATTCTACCATGGGGGTTGAATATGGTATCTGTCCTGATGTGATGCTCCGATATGATGAATATGAGGTCTCAGTTTTTGATATGCCAAAGAATTTTGAATAAGAAAGATTTTTGAAAGCTTCGCTCTGAAATTTTTGGTAATATGTTTTGATTTTGCTTTCTGAAAGCAAATGTTTCTTATTTTACATTCTGAAAGTAAATATTTTGTTCAGCATTATGAATTCTGGAAATGTTCATATTTACATACTAGTATATGTTCTATGCTTACTAAGTTATTCATAATTTACCCTTTATCTCCACAATATTTTTCAAATGATTATGATGGTCCTTTTGGCGAGTGAGAGTAGGTTGTGTTAGAGAAGTTGTGAAGTTCGTAGAAGAATAAATACTCGAGGGTACAAGTATTTATTTGGAAGTATTTTTAGTTTATTTATGATTTTATATTATTTTGGTACTGTAAGTCGTGGAAATGACGAGATTGTGTGGAATTCAATCTCAAATTTTAAAAATCCACAACATTTGTCTCTTGGTCCCCTATTTCCTACACCTTAACTTTAAAGTTAATTCTTAAACCTACAGATATCCAAAAGTTCATAAATTATAGTTTGTAGTATCTCAAAACTATAGCTTTGATACCAACTGTAACGCCTCATATTCGGAGGTCCGGGGAGTTATCTTTTGTAACCTACCATCATCTTCCATAACAGATTTATACACTCTGATATTCCATCAAAATACGAAATCCATTTATTCAAACAAAAAATATATGTCCCTCCATCAAGACACTAATTAATTTCCTTAAAGAAATAAATTGAATTCCACACAGTCTCGTCATTTCCACGACTTACAGTACCAAAATGATATAAAATCATAAATCAACTAAAAAGACTTCCAAATAAATACTTGTACCCTCAGATACTTATTCTTCTACGAACTTCACAACTTCTCTAACACAACCTACCCTAACTCGCCAGCAGGATCATCATAATCATTTGAAAAATATTGTAGAGATAAGGGGTAAGTTATCAACAACTCAGTAAGCATAGAACATATACTAGTATGTAAAGTTTTTAAATTTTCAGGATACCACCTCGTCGCCGTTTTTCACAAAACCTTTGCCAAAAGATAGACTATGCATGATTAGAAGAGAAATAGATATGATGCATGCCATGAAATTTGTTAAACTTTTTATTTATCTCAAAGATTTACAAAAAACTTGAGAGAAATAACTGCAGACTATCCCTAAGTTTCTCGTAAACGTTGGACCTCTGCTGTCAATTGATGTTGTTGACTTTGTATTTGTACTCCCCCTCGTTCCAGCTCCTCCATTCGTGGTTGCAGGTCATGAGTGTACTTGTCCACAAATTTCTTCGACTCCTAGTTCTCTTATTTTAATATTTTATTCTTTCTACGTTTATTGACAAGCCATTGTTGAAACTCTGTTATTTTCTTTCTAAGCTGATCTACCTCACCTACCCTTGCTTGTAACCTCCGAGTCATGGTCATTATAGCAGCAGTGTACTGAGCACTGAGCATTCTGGCTCTTGCAACAACCTCAACATTAGTTCTGCTAGCAAAATGCATCTATGTTCCCATCATGATGTTGAGGGCCTCAGCAGAGAAAACTAGTGGTTGAAGCATAATTGGTTCCTCATTCAAATCAGGAATATTATGTAAAAAGTGTTGCTCGGCCATGTTATCGTTTCTGGATAAGCAGAAGACTAGGTTAGTGAGCAATGGGAGATATTGTTCTGTGTTCTTTCGAAGGATGATATTTTGGTCCTTTAAATAAAAATTCAGAGCATTTCGAAGCTCTGCAAGAGTTAATCCTGGCGAGACCCGGGGTGGGGCTCGAGGCCTTCAGCTTTTGTCAAGATCCGGGGGAAGGCTCGAGGTTCTGCCGCATTATCTCCTAATCTAGACAACTCAAATTTTTATAGCATCTGTTGTGACCTAGGCAACTCTGGATTTTGCGGCATTTGTCGGGTTCCAGGTTTTAAAGGCTCCAGGTTTTATGGCTTTTCTTTCTCCTCGATCCAGGTACTTTACCCCTCTTTTCTGCATCACAGTGTATTTTTGTTACCTTGAGTTTTTTGTGAAATATCAGAGTGAGCAGTGGAAGCGTGATGAATTCTTTGGATGTAACAATTTTTAGCTACGCAAATTTCGAGGGAGAAATTTTTTAAGAGGGAGAGAATGTAACACCCGTGTCCAGGGCCTAGTTGCTTTTAATTTTATTTTAATATTCATAAATATTCTTACGGTAGACTCTTGCTCAGCTAGCTTCTTCCCTTTTATGCACCTTGTGATCCCATTTCTTTCCTCCATTCCCATGTGCTAGCCCCCTCACCAGCGTGCACCCACAAACATGCATGATTATTTTCCTCCTTTTTCCATGTGCATGCCCACACCATTCCCTCCTTTCTGCCTTTCCACCGCCCAATTGCCTTTCTCTTTCAGTGTCATAATTTTGTTTACTGACCGTTAAAGACTTTCGGTGTCACTTCAGTGCTTTGTGCTTGTTACTTTGGAACTTTCGACGTTTAATCATCACCATTTTCCTCTTAGTTTATTCCTCTAGAATCGTACCAACACCTCTTTTAAAGAATACGTCTTCCTCCCTTGCATAATAAACTGCCAAGCCTTGCTCCATCTGTCAGCCACACCCCAAGTATTTCTTGTCGCAACTCTGCTGCACTTCTCAGCAAAAGATCTCCAACCATGAAGCCCCTCGCTGTTGCAAAAAGGGAAGCCACCTAATCGTGCACCACCACCCCACCTCACGAGAACCACTGACTCAAGCTGTTGCACCTTTGCAATCCGCCAACATATCAGATTGAACCGAGAGAAAGAACACCAACCCTCGTGCGTCCAAACTCGGGCCTAGTTGCACTGACCACCCTGCCTAGCACAACTGTAGACCCTCGCCACCGTAGCACCACTGCCTTTTGCCCATCATCCTCCATGATGACCACCGAAAGCCACTACCCAGCCAAAACGTAACGGCAGCACCATCACCTTTATTTTGCACCATCGAAACGCAGAGCACCTACCTTCCTCTTTAGTGAACCCCAGAGCTGCTGCCCAATTGCTTAGCCTCAAGCAGGAACAACCAGAAGACATCGGTCGTACACCCTGGTCCGTCGTGACCACTCCTCGGTAAGCCCTCATTGATTTTCCCCCACTATCGAACTCTGTCTCCATGCTCTCTCTCACTGTCTCTCTCTCCCTCTCGGTTGCTCCCTCGCTTTTAGCACTCTCTCTTTCGCTCTCTCTGTGCGGCTCTGTCGGGACAGCCACCATCACCTCAGCCCAGCTAACAACTGCTACATCCAAAGAGCTCATCACGCTTCTGCTGTACACTCTAATATTTCACCCAAATTCCTTAGGTAACAAATTGACACTACAATGCAGGAAAGGGGTAAAGTACCTGTATCGAGAAGAGTAAAAGTCGTAAAACTTGGAACCCGAAAAATGCCATAAAATCCGGAGTTGCTTGGGTCTCGACAAAACACTATAAAGTTCGAGCCGTCAGGATTCGTATAGATAGTGTGGCAAAGCCTCGAGCCTTACCCTGGGTCTCGACAAATGCTGAAGGCCTCGAGACTCTCCCTTGGTCCCCCAGGATTAACTTTTGTAGAGTTTCAAAATGCTCTGGGTTTCTATTTAAAAGACCAAAAATCATCATTCGAATAAACACAGAACAAATTCTTCCATTGCTCACTGACTTAATCTTCTGCTAAACCAAAACGATAGCATGGTCAAGTAGCATTCCTCCAATAATATTCCTGATTTGAAACAGGATCCAAATACTCCTCAACCACTAATTTTCTCTGTTTGAGGCCATCAACATCATGATAGGAGGAGAGATGCATTTTTCTAGCAGGATAGATGCTGAGGTTGTTGCCAGATCGAGAATGTTCAGTGCTCAATACGTTCTGCTATAACGACCATGACTTGGAGGTTATAAGCAAGATGGGTGAGGTAGATCAGCTTAAAAATCAAATAACAGAGTTGCAACAAAGGCTTGCCAATAAATGTAGAAAGAATAAAAGATTAAAAATAAAAGAACTAGCAGTTGAAGAAATTTTTGGACAGGTACACTCATGACCTACAACCACGAATGGAGGACCAGGAATGAGGGAGAGTACAAATACAAAATCAATAGCTGCAGTTGACAACAGAGGTTTAGTGTTTACGAGAAACCTAGGGACAGTCTGCATTTATTCACACTCACTTAGCTAAAAAAAATATGCATCTCGCATATCTTGTAAGTCGTTTCAGATAATGAAATAAAAAGTTTAACAAATTTTCATGGCATGCATCATTTCTATTTCTCTTCTAATTATGCATAGTCTATTTTTTGACAGAGATTTTGTGAAAAAGGGTGACGAGGTGGTGTCTTGAAAATTTAAAAACTTTACTAATTGTTTCAAAAAATAAATAAATAAAGAGCTCATAAATAAATTGTGGTACTGTAAAGCAAACATATAATCTAAGCCTTAATGAATATGAAATGAGCTCATAAACCTGTATAAATCCTATACATCAAAATCATTCCTAAAGTCTGCAAATCCTAAAACCTTATATACTATAATCAGCAAAATCTCAAACATTAAATATCCATATTATCGTCTTTTAGTCCCCCAATTCCTACACTTTAACTGTAAAGTTACTTCCTAAACCTACAAATATCCAATTCATCTCTTAGTCCCCCAATTCCTACACTTTACCTCTAAAGTTACTTCCTAAACCTACATATATCCAAAACTTCAAAAGTTATAGTCTGCAAAATCTCAAACTTTAGCTCTGATACCAACTATAACACCTCGTACCTGAAGGTCCGGAGAGTTAACTCTTGCAACCTAAAATCATCTTCCATAACATACTTATACACTCTAATTTTCCATCAAAATACAAAATCCATTTATTCAAACCAGAAATGTATGTCCTTCCATCAAGACATTGATTAACTACCTCAAAGGAATAAAATTAGAATTTCACAAGGTCTAGAAATTTTCACGATTTACAGTACCAAAATAACATAAAATCATAAATAAACTATAAACACTCCCAAATAAATACTTGCACTCTCGGGTACTTATTCCTCTACGAACTTCACAACTTCTCTAACGTAGCATACTCTTACTCACCAACAAGACCATCATAATCATTTAAAAAATATTGTAGAGATAAGTGGTAAGTTATCAACAATTCAGTAAGCGGATAACATATATCAGTATGTAAACATAAGCATTTTCAGGATTTAGAATGCAAAACAAAATATTTACTTTTAAAATGCATAATCAGAAACATTGGCTTTCAAAATGCAAAATCAAAACATGTTACCAAAAATCTCAAAGCGAAGCTTTTAGAAAATTTTTTTATTCAAAATCCTTTGGCATATAAAAAATCTAAGACCTCATCTTATCATATCGGAGCATTACATCGGGACAGATACCATGTTTAACCCACGTGGTAAGGTTATAAACCACCATTATACCCGTGACTGGGCCTTATCTATTATTATAACCCGTGGTTGGGTTGTATACCATATTTAACCCTCATGGTAGGGTTATAAACCACCATTATATCTGTGACTAAGTCTTATCCACTATTATAACCCATAGTTGAGCCGTATACTATGTTTAACTCCCGTGGTATGATTATAAGCCACCATTATACCGGTGGCTAGGCCGTATCCACTATTACAACTCGTGGTTGGGCTGTATCCACTATTATAACCCGTGGTTGGGCCATAACGGAAATCGAGCAAAATATTAGAATCAGACTTAATCATAATCACATGCTAAGATTTTCAGATGCTATAACATATCCAAATAGAGCACTGAACAAATTCATATCTTTTCACATATTCAAAAATAGTTTCAGAACATTTTTGCATCACATGTACAAATTTTCATAAATTTTATATTCACTCTTTTGCATAATTCAGAAACATAATGCACAAAATTAGCTCATGTCTACACTATCATGACAGAAAATATTTTTTCTTATACAGCTTTCATGCATATGTGGAACACATATATGAAGTTATTTTCAGATTTCTTTTCAAAACAAACATGCATATTTTCAAATCAACCTCGTTTGATTTTATTTTATGTAAAGTCTAGTATAGGAACACCGTTTACCTGAACTTCTTATTAACTTTTTAGAATTTCTCTACAACAGTACTGAACAATTGTCAATCGTCACTTATAAAAATTTATTGAACTTAAATAAACCTCCAATGAATAGATATCTTATATTTATACCTGAAGTACCTATTTTAATTCCTTAATATCTAAAATTATCTTAATTCTAAAATATCATCACTTTCTAAATTAATTAATATTCACTTAAACTAATCCGTGCCGAAGGAAATAATCGAATAAGTATTATGATTAATATGGAACTCAAAAAATAATGATATTTTAAAATATCTAAAAATACTAACAACGTATTATAAATTAATAGAAGACGTTGGCTAATTTAAAATCTCAAAAAATAAGTCGTGAAAAACTCCTCTATTAAAAATGGGTTTACTTCCTTTAATTAAAAAATTATCAACCCAAATATAAATTTCTGAGAATTAAAACAAAGCCTATCACAAAACTAAGTCCAACTTAAAAACGAGTTCAAATATACAATATAAGCGTTTTTGAAATATAATAAAACCAAGTCCATTTATTAAAAACATAACCCATTTAAACCAAACCCATTAACTAATCGCCCGAAACAATAATCTGGAAACATCACACTAAGGGCAAACTGGTAATAATACTCCTCTATTATTTTATTTTATTTTTGATAGGAAATATATCTCATTCATTAATATCAGAAGAAGTTACATCTGTAACTCCATATTACAAGTCAACCAACAGAACAAGAGCAAGCAAATCTTTCAAACTCCCAATTTTTAGAATCCGGTTCTCAACAACAGGAAGCATAGAATGTTTACACGAAAAATCCAACAAAAATTAAGGACAAAAGAAGGCTTTTACTGCAACCCAAGTTTCAAACTTAGTCAATCTTTTCCATTGTGAATGTGAAAAATTGACTCAAAAGAAACCCTAAAAACTTTCAATCGTTTGCTATGGAATGTAAAACAGAACAACAGATTTATGCTCCTAATCAACCCCCTTTCTCTGGTACCTCCTCTCCTTTTTATACCCATTTCTAGGATCTCTCTCTCTCTTTGCGCCACTGATTTTCCTTCCTCCATGCTCTGCTCCCGTAACTGTTTCTCTTTCCCTCTTCTCTTGCTTTTCGTATCCTCTGTCTAGAATCTTCCCTTATTTTCCTTTGAGTTAGCATACGTGGGCCTTAACCTACAATACACACATGACAATTAAGCTCGTATTTGTCTAAATCAAGTAAAACTGAGTCCAATTCTATTTTTACTGGGAAAATAGTCTTTATTCAATAGCCCAACTGCTATACATTGTTTATTTAATGCTCTCTTACAAATAAAACTTACTTAATCAAGTGTAGTAAGAGTACTTAAAACAACATTAATAATTCCCTTATATCACATATATACGTGTGTGGACATGTGAGAAATAGAATCATATATAGACCGGCCAATGATGTGTATTCTATACAAACCCTTCGCTCCTTTTGGATGGATTGTTGGATAGGAATACCAATAATGATAGGGGTATGGACATGATGATTATAATACGTGATAACGTGACACAACCACGTGTATATATATTGAACATGTTTATTAAGATTATGGTTTATGAACAAGATTTTTAAAGTAAAATTATTATTTTAATTAAAAATCGAAAAAAGTATTCAAAATTGGGTGCCACTGCCACGTGTCATTAGATGTAGATCATGAGCCAGTCTAGATCTTGTTCGGTCCAATTCAAGACTTTAGCTAATTGTTTGGTGATTGCAGGATGAATTTTTGTTCTTTTTTACCAACATCATTTTTCATCTTGTGATTCTCGATCATTCTTAATAATACTGATTGATATAATATTATATTTTAAATAACTTCTGATGTAGGGAGGTTCGGGATCTGATGATGCAATATTATTAGATTTTACGTTGATAGCATTAATGGACTACCTTGGAAAGGTAGATCGGCGCAACTATCACCAAAAATAGCAAAAATGCCTCGAATTAAGATAATATTGCGCACATGGCAGAATTTTAACCATAATTTTGACTATAAATATTAAGATTTTATGTGCAATTTTAATACTTGTAGCCATAATTTTGACAAGTAAAAAAGAAAGCCACATGGGCTTTGGGTAGTAGAGCGGTGGGAACGGATTATCCTTTATTTTAAGAAGAACCAAAATCCGACTCAAACGATCGATGATCACGGGAACAATGCATCATCGGTTCATGCTCTCTCTCTCTCTCTCAAGAGCTGCACGCAATATTAGTTGACGAAAAACTTCCATTTGACTATTATATATTGCTCAATATTCCCGTGATCAGTACAGAAACAAAAATATCGATGAGCTTCTTCCGTTAACGTACTAGTATTACTACGTACATGTATATAAAGGTCACGTAGGGTAGGGGTCTAAATAGCTAGCCAGTAGCCTCGTTATCAAAACAATTGAAGGAACTTACGAAGAATCTCTGAGCCACTAAATTAAGATCAGAAGTTTATTAATCGATCTGGTTGTAGCTTTCACAAGTGATGTTGGTTTCATTAGAAGCTTTGGCAATGGCAGGCGTGGATTACCTTGAATTTGCTATGGACGCTGAGGAATGGGAACAACAGGACTCGGTGCAGCCTCCTGCACCCCATTTACTGGTAGAAGAAGATCAAGATTATAAGGAGCAACGTAGAGCAAAAGTCAGAAGAAATAGGGCTCCTGTAATATGTCAGCAAGAAGTAGGTCTGCTGGAAGGAATTATGGGTACATGCTTGGGGCCATTAATAAGTTTAATGGTGAGAACCATTATAAAGGGAGAATCATATAAGCATCGCATTTGACGATCAAATTTGCAGAAGAGATTTAAGTCAATCTGGCCTCTGAAGCAGTAATACTTCCAACAGAAGAGATTCAAGCAGTCTTTTCTGGACACATTTCAACATGAGACTCGGAGACTAATTCCCCTGTGGAAAATCAAGCTAGCTGCAACAGTGTCTGCTGAAAACTATACTGCATGAGCGCGTCTCCATCTAATATATGTCATCACCTGCCATTCCGGTCTGGACTAGATGCAGTTTTGCACACAGCTCCCATTTATTCAACAGAATTTTGTAATTTGTTTAGGATTTTCTTTTGTTATTCTTTTCGAATAGTTGTTGGGTTGGGAAGAGGGAGAGGAGATCGAGGAGGGCTAGCCCTTGGTACTGTTTGGGCTAATTCTTGATAAAATGCTTTGATTTATATTCATCAAAATAATCAGATCTTAATTAACTAAAGATATCTTTTGAACATGATATTCATAATATTCTAACTTTTTTACAGTTTAAGTGCATATTGTAAATTAAACGGTGCACGGATGGTATAACGTAATGAACTTGTCCTTCTATGGTAGTGTAGCTACAAACAAAAGAGTACTAACGATAAATACAAGTTTAAAACCTTCAAGTTCTGTACAATATTGTCTATGCAATCTCTTTGAAATAAGTCCAACACTACAACAAATAATAATTTTTTCCGGAAATGACAGTCGTAGGAAAAAAGCCTATCTTTAGTGGGAAAAACTTTTTTTCCACCAATTTGTTTTATGGTAGACTTGTGGCATATAATTGGTGAAAAAATAGTTTTTTTCCACTAACACCACAAGTTCATGGAAAAATCATTCTTTTTTCCACGACATCTGTGGCAGTTAAAGCATTTTTTTTTTGTGGCAAATAAGGTCTCATATAATATGATTTAGTGGGAAATACTATCATTCTCCATGGAAAGAGTTGTGACAAAAAGTGTTTACCCATGACATATATTCATGAAAAAAGTTGCATAATTAGGTTTTTCCATGCACAATATTCATGGAAATAGATTTTTTGCCACAATGAAATTTGATAGAAATTAGCATTTCTGATCAAAGCTTATCAGTCAGGAAAAAGTTACTTACCACTACTAACTTTGGTCGTGTACATTTCCCATGAACACTAGCCATGAGTAGTACTAATTCCTCATGAAGTTTCTTTGTGACAAAAGGTTCAATCAACAAATAATATTTTTTCCTGAAATTGACACTCGTGGGAAAAAGTCTACTTTCAGTGAGAAAATGTTTTTTCCCACCAATGTCGGTTGGGAAAAAGTTACTTACCACATTGCTAATTTGGTTGGAAATATGCATTTTCCTTGGACACCAGTCATTGGTAGTACTATTTCCTCATGAAGTTTCTTCGTCGCAAAAAGTTGGAATAACTTTATTTTTCATGCACATTATTGATGGGAAAAGAGTTATTTTCATGACAAATTTTGGTGAAAAAAACTATTTCCCACCAATCAACTCTGTTTGTAACCACATCAACTCTTATTAAAAAGGAAAATTGCCACTAAAATCTGCTTGTAGGAAAAAAACCTATTTCCTACAATTTGTTTGTGGGATAATTAATTATCCCACAATCAAATACTCAAACATCATTGTATTGCA
This sequence comes from Cyclocarya paliurus, assembly GCA_029856935.1. Lineage (NCBI taxonomy): Eukaryota > Viridiplantae > Streptophyta > Magnoliopsida > Fagales > Juglandaceae > Cyclocarya > Cyclocarya paliurus. The sequence goes on from CM056950.1 coordinate 11,589,803, forward strand.
CCTCATGACAACTCAACACACCATCAACAAATAAAACCAACACCAAATCAAATGATTCCAACCAAGTCTAATGATAACCAACATTATATATAACATAATTAATACATTAATTTACAATTCTGTCCCATTGGGTATTAAGGCCGTGACAATACATCAATTAATGCAAATAGAACTCAAGTACAGTAAGGAATTACCAAACATGTTCAGTAATGAATATATAAGAATCCTTGTGCCAAGTACATGGTTGATAATTTTGGGACATATACACACATTACTCCACACAGCAACATGTTGTTTAAGTTGTGTTCTCTAATTGATGTCATTTTACAACCCATCTTAATCCGCAAAGCATGGTGTCTCATAGTTAGCTAAAAAAATCATGTACTTAATTGTATTGGCCAATAGAAAACATTTATTGCCTAGCTACTAGGATATTACTATAGCAAATAAAATCAAGCTGATGACTAATATGTAATTTGAGAGTTTAACCTACTGCCTAGCTAAAACTGACCCCATATCCAATCACTTTGATTTCATACACTTATTCCCAAGTGTTTATATTGTGGTCTCACCAATTTATGAATCCTCCAAATATACATTTAAATAAGTATAGTATCAATTTAGACTCGCCACCATGAAGTTGCCAAAAAGGTGCCAAGAAGAGGAAAAGATCAAAGCATTTTTCAATGGCTACTCCACTTGCACGGGAAAAGGAGTACTCCAACGTAAAAATGAAGCTATGAGCTGCATGCATGCTCTAGGCCAGCATGCACAAATCAACTTAATTTTAATTAGAAAAACATTTATTTTATTTCGATGAGAAACTTTAAAGTTGTGGATTTAGCCTGATATTGTAAGATTGAAAAAGTTTCGTGCAAACCCAACCTATTTGAATATTTTAAATTCATGAGCTCAAGTTTAGTCCGAGAAATTATAATTAGCTGCATGCAATATATTATTATCAACATTATCGATACGAATCCAAAAGAATTAGAAACCCGAGATCACAAATGCACGAGGCATGCATAGGTAAACGTAATAGCATTCGTCAGGATCCCAAGCTGATCACAAGCATGTGATCTTAGACGTTTGCGCAATTGACTTATCTTGTAAATTCAACCCATATGTTGTTCAAAATGCTTCTTTTTTCAAGTACACTGTTCGTAGTACCGTAGAAGAAGTTTCTTACAGAGAGCTAGCCTTCGGGATGTCCCCATTCCCTATCAACAACTTTCTCGTGTTTGTCTGTGATCTTTACAATACCTTTGATTTTCTATGTCAAAGTCAAGACAACGTACGTATGTACGTGCGTAGTAAATGGTTAGTAGCTAGTGTTTTGATGCTTTTGATCATTTTTGCATATGCACTGTCACCATTGAAATCACGGGTAGCCCGATATAAATTATTATAACGCCATGCAATGCCCGTGCGTTTTCCTCTTTAATTTCCCTCACTGCGATTTTTTTTTTCCCCTCACTGCGAATAGAAAGTCAAGAATCCAGTAAATATATACATGTATATATATATATATATATCTAAATGTTGCCATTTTATCTTCCTGAGATGAACAGCGACGAGTTCTTCCTTATAAACAAATTAACCGAAGTGGATATTTAATTATCAGAGATCCAGCAATGTCTATAGAAGCTCTGGCAATGGCAGGCATCGATTACAGAGAGTGCAGCATCAAGATTGATCAAGAGGGGGATGAGAAGTGTGGCAGATTGGAACAGCCGCCACCGCATCTGCTGGCTGAAAAAAAAGATGAACATGATGTATTTTTGGCTAATAGAGAATATTGTATGAAAGCCAGGATACGCGAATGGGCCAAAGCTGTTGCTGCAATGAATCGGACTTCGAGTACTCTTCGATGCACTTTGAAAGGGAAGCTGTATTGGCCGATGGGTGTAGCTGATCGATCATTTGATAAAGAGAAGTGCTACATAAACAAAAAGAGTACACAAAAATAAATTCACAAACTGATGTAGTTTTATGTGATCCGTTAGATCTATTTTATAACAAAAGTAACTTTATGATCTGACGTATTGTATCAAATTACATCAGTTTGTAGGTTTATTTTTATATAATCTCATTGTGACTAAAGTATTTATCTTTGACAAATGATCGTGCATTTAATTTATTTTTTTTGGAGGATGTACTTTTTAAGACCGGATTTTTTTACACCTACGAGATCTGTTATATTTATTGTATTAGTGATGTATGATCATGTACTAGATGAAGTTTGTAATATTCTTGTAATAATTAAAAGAAATGTAAATAAATAAAGCCGCTGACTGCATGCCTCTGTATAACTCGAGACTCATCTATTTGTATTTGATGCGACATGATAGTGCAGAAAATAGAATTGAGAGAAAAGATACGATCGATCGAGTCATGACCCCACTAAAACAGGATCAAGCACTAGTACTGTTTAATACTCAATTGAGATGTTTTCAGGTTTTTATTTGTTCTTTATTCAACCATTTATTGGGTTGGAGGTGGGGGGTCTAGCTAGGGAACCTGTATATTATATGCAAGCTGGTAATCTTCAAATTAACAGCCAAATTTAACTGTTGGCGTGCATGGAACTGCAGTACTGATATTTCAATACGAGATAAAATCATGATTCCTGAACTCCTTGTAATGTATCTGCCTAGCTCGGTGATATTTGATAAACTTACGTACCTAAAAATATACTTTAAAAGTACTTTATACTTTAAACGCTGCATGGACGGTAAATTTGTCTTTCTACGATAATATTTTGCGTGCGTTTGAGTTAGCTAGCGTTGCTTTTTGACAGAGATGATAATGAGATGACAAACATAATGGCTTGTAGTGTTGATCATGATCTGGTTTAAAGGCTACCTGCAACCAAAAGACAGGAAAAAAAATGGCAATTTAATTATTAAAACAATTTTATCATTTTAAGATATGGTACTATATATATATAGTACTATATATATAAGATCATTGAAAAAGTATCTTACAAATTCCCAACGTACTTTAATTTTAGGGGGTAATTTCTAGTTTCGTGAACTTATATTTATTCCGATAAATTATTATATTAGCTGCGCGCATGCAATTTTCTCGACATTAATGAATCGAAAAGAATTAGAAATAGAAATTACATTCCAACAAATGCATGCATGCATATAAGGTATATGTAATAAAATGCGTCAGGCGGCCAATTTTCTGTTCACAAGCTGTGAAACCACCATTTGCCTTAAAATCTTAAACTGATGTAAATAGGTTGATCTTATTATTTATTTTATATCTCAACACTTCCCCTCACGTGTGGGCTAAACTTTCCTTCAATAAATGGCCAATATTTAATTAAATGGGATAGAGTGTAGAGACAAGGTACAAACTTAAGACCTCTGCTCTGATACTATATAAAATTACCACTTGTTCTAAAATTTTAAAGAAAAGATAAATTTTATTATTTATTTTAGATCTTAACACGCAGCATGATCTTAGACTTTTGGGCATGCAATTGACTGATCTTTTAAATTCAACCCATATTCATGCTGCTCAGAATTTTGCTTTTTAATTTTTGGAGTATAAGCGTGCAATGTTCGTGCTGTATAACTATATATAAAAAAGTTTATTTCTTACATAGAGCGGCCTTCGATCGAGTTACCCGCGGCCCCCATTTCCTTTGATCAACAACTTTCACGTGTACATCATCTTTACAATATCTTTGGACGTTTTGACTTCCGTACATTACAAATATAATAAATTCTCTCTTTTTATTACTAATTATATAATTAATCTTGGTAATTCCTAAATTGGCCAAAAAGAGTTGCCGTACGTACGCGGTACTAGAGATCATCAGACGTGGCAATTACCAAATTATTCTCGATCGTTGACCAAAAAGTACTCATGTCATATCATTCATGCATGGCTTTGAATAAACTATTGATCAAAAGTAGTGTGAAAGATTTATTTCACATGCATACAACGTTATTTCTTTGAGATTCATAATCAATGGCCGGGAGTCAAAGTATGTACTTTTCAAACAGATTATATGCCAAATTTAACTCCTCGTGAACGTCACAAACTAGGGAGAGAGGTAACGAAAATGCCAAAAAATGGTATGATTTTACGTACCTAGCTAGCTATCTTTTTTATCTTATTTTCTCTTCCATTGAATCAATTAGTCGTAGTGTCTCACTACCCTATGAATTGTAGAGCCACAAAGATCGATCCATCTCATATTAACATCTATATATGTATATATATGTAGCTACATGCACTAATTGCAGCAAAATTAGCAGCAAAATTATTTAATTGGATGTTGTCGTCTCATCACCTGATGCAGCTTATAACTACGTACCATATATGCATGCGCTGTTGCTGGCCTTTTGGTAAAGCAGCTAACTCAGCTTGGAATTGCTCATGCAACCAATATTCATGGCGGTCGATCCATCTCTCAGCTTGGGCTTTGACCTCAAAGATTAATATTGAACCACCTCTAGGTCTATGACTCTATATAATAATTATTTTCCTTTTATGTGTATATATAATATTAATATTAGTACGTACTTTTTTTTTTATATAAAGGAGGACAACACCTCCAGGATTGGATTAACGCTCACTTATGGCTGAGAAACCGTGGTAATAGAGTGAGCAAAATACGTCCCAGCTTTGACAGCAGAGAACAATCAAACCAGAAAAATAAACTACACTAGAAAGTATTTAAAACTAACTACAAAGCATTTCTAACCAAAGACAGAAAACTACCGTAGAAGTCTGTCAATATGTGGAATACCCAACTTACTACTGGCCCTTCCTAATATGTGGAATACCCAACTTATCCGTTCGGATTAAGCCTTTAAGATTGGTCGGTGGATCATCCATGGAATTCCATATGACATTAACTTCCCCCGACCCCAATCTTGCAAGGAAGTCTGCAGGATAATTTCCTTCTCTGTATACATGTCGGATGGTGAAAGTCAGCTCCTGTAACATCTGCATCAGCTCCTCCCAGTAGTCTTCAAGATACCAAACATCACAAGACCCTCTTTTGATCCATTTTACAATCGTACTTGAGTCCATTTCCATTTCCACTCTTGATAAACCCAGCTGTCGGACCTATCTAATACCATGAACCAGAGCCAAACATTCTGCAGCAGTACTTGAGCCTTGACCAATTGAAACTGAGAATGCAGAAATCATGTTTCCCAAAGGATTCCTAATGATCCCACCTACCCTTGCAATTCCAGGATTTCCTCTACTACTTCCATCCACATTTAACTTTACCCATCCCTCTTTCGGTCTCTGCCATATAACAAACTGCATCTGCCTTCTTCTCTTTACCCTGTTCTTCACATTCAAAGCCTTCAGAATTTTCTCATCACGCCAAGACAATGGCTTAATGGCTGACATTCTTTCACTTAATTTCATGATCCAGAACTTGATACTCTGCCACACCTCCTCTACCAAATCAAAATTTTCCTCCATCCGAGCTTTGCACCGTCGAGACCAAAGCCCCCATGTAACTATAGAAGGAATGATACCAATAAGTTGCCCCCTCGTAGTAGCCCTTGAAGCACGATTAAACCAGTTAAGAACAATTTCTTTCCAGGAACCATATTGATGTCGGATCAATCCAACATGCGTAGCACATATTTTCTATACTTTTCTAGCCATCTCACCTGTTGCCAAGACATGGTCTAAGTCCTCATAAGCCCCTTTCCCACAGCAATTGCACTTTGAAACCAAAGGAACTCCAATACGGCGTATTTTGTCATCTACACTAAGAGCGTTATTGAAGCTCTTCCACACAACATTAACCATGTTTTTGGGGAGGATAGGATGCCACACCCATTGTGCCCAACTCACTTTCGGAGCTCTCACCCTTATACACTCCCAAGCGCTCTTGGTAGTAAACTTACCATCTTCCTTTGCCGTCCAAATCAACATATCAATCCCTTCCTTTTTTCCAAAATTCGATTGCACAATTTCTTCTGCTTTTTGAATCCCCACCAGGCAAATCAAGAGGTCCATATTCCACCCTTCCTCCAATCGACAATCTTTCACTGTAAGCTCAGGTCTAGTAATGTTGATATTTTGACCAATAGGTTCATTTCCTATCCATTTGTCATACCAAAAGGAGACCTCCCCTTCATTTCCTATCCAACGACCTACGTTAGATGTGATCCGAGCGTTCATTCGACAGCGTTGGGGATTGGAATCACAACCTATTGTCTCCAGTATGAGTAAGCCAAGACATGTTTTCATACACTTCTCCAAAGAAGAGGATTTTCTCAAGGCTTTCTCACGCGAGGTATGTGAAGTAGAAGGGGTACAATATAGGATATTTCACTGGTCTACAAAATTTATGGAGGATCGGGAACCATCGCTTGTGCCGGTTTGGGTGGTGCTTCCTGGGCTCCCGCCAAATTTTCATCATGCATCTTTCTTGAAAAATCTGATGCAACTGTTGGGTCGTTACATTAAAAGGGATAATAGTACACGATGTGCTTCTCGGACGGATGGGGCTCGGGTCTGTGTTGCTATTACACCGATCCCGGGCTTTTGGATTGGTTATCCCCAAAATCCTACGAGTAGGTATCAAGAAATTATTTATGAAACACTGCCGGCATATTGTCGTTACTGTCACATGTAAGGACACAATGAAAAGACCTGTAAAAAAGAAAAGGAGAAGGAAAATGGAGCTGGGCAACCAAAGGGCAAAGAGGCTATGACATGGATTATTGAGATTAATGCCCAGTATGCATATCAACTACTCGAGAGAATAACTGAATAACCTTGCATTTCATTTCATTTGTGTTTTCTTGCATACACTGTAGACAATATACACTGCTATATATAGACAGTATTTTCCAACTAACTAACTTTTACAAATCTTGGATTTATTGACACCTGTCCTACTAAGAATGAATTCTGATTTCTGGAAGATTCCTTGCTCCTCTGCTGTGTTTTATCCTTCTCTGCTGTGCGTGACTTGTGCTGTGTAGAAACGCTTGTTGCTGAAATACTTGCTTTGGTATTTTCCTCAACGGCCCGCTTGATGCAAGTGGCACTTGAGAAACTGTGATGCTTGATCGAAGAAGGAGAAACTGAGTTGCTGACAATGGTTTTGTGAGAATGTCAGCCAATTGATCTTTGCTGGACACAAAGGAAACTTTGAGGGTTTTAGCTGCTACCCTATCTCTAACAAAATAGTAATCAAGTTCTACATGCTTAGTGCGAGCATGTAGGACTGGATTTACAGAAAGATATGTTGCCCCTAAATTGTCACACCACAATGTTGGTGGATCAGCTAAGTATATGCCTAGTTCTTTAAGAAGAGATTGCACCCATAAAATTTCACACGTAGTATTTGCAACAGCCTTGTACTCTGCTTCAGTGGAGGATCTTGCAATTGTGGGCTATTTTTTGGAACCCCAAGAAATTAAATGAGAACCAAAAAAGACACAAAAACCACCTGTGGATTTTCTATCATCCAGGCATCCAGCCCAGTCCGCATCAGAGAAGGCAGAAAGAGTGAGTTTGGAAGACTTGGCAAAGTGAATTCCAAAATTGGGAGTGAGCCTAAGATATCTAAGAATCCTTTTGACAGCTTGCCAATGAGGAACTTTAGGATTATGCATGTATTGACACACTTTGTTGACAGCAAAAGAGATGTCAGGCCTAGTGAATGCTAGATATTGTAAGCTCCCTACAATGCTTCTGTACAGATGAGGATCTTCAAAGGAAGACCCTTCAAATGCCGAGAGCTTAAGGGAAGTGGACATTGGGGTAGAACTGGGTTTGGCTTGATGCATGTTTGCTTTTCTAAGAAGATCAGAAATATATTTAGATTGGCTTAAATACAAGCCTTGGGCATTACGGGATATTTCAACTCCTAGAAAGTAATGAAGAGCACCCAAGTCCTTGACAGGAAAGGACATAGCAAGAGCAGTTATAAAATCCGAAACTAAGACCTGACTGGACCCTGTGACAATAATGTCATCAACATATATTAGCACAAACAAAGATTGAGATTCATGATTAAGAATAAAGAGAGACGAGTCAGCCTTAGACTCTTGAAAACCAAGAGCAAACAATTTGCTACTGAGTTTAGAGAACCAGGCCCTGGGTGCCTGTTTGAGGCCATAGATGGCCTTCTTTAATTTACACACGTATGAAGGAAATTCCGGATGAACAAAACCAGTGGGTTGATGCATATAAACAGCTTCCTCCAAGTTACCATGCAAAAATGCATTATGTATATCCAACTGTTGCAGAGGCCAATTACAAGAGACAGCAAGAGAGAGTAGTAGTCTGATGGTCGTGGGTTTCACTACAGAGGAGAAGGTCTCTGTGTAGTCGACCCTTGGTTGCTGATGAAAGCCCTTAGCAACAAGACGTGCTTTACATCGTTCTAAGGTGCCATCGGCTTTCCTTTTAGTCTTTAGAATCCATTTAGGACCTAAGACATTGAAACTGGACGAGGGAGGAACCAAGTCCCATGTTTTATTATGTAGGAGGGCTTGAAATTCTGTTTCCATGGCTGCACGCCATTCTGGAAACTTGGATGCCTCCGTATAGGAGACTGGTTCTTCAGGAATTAAAGTGGAGGTGATAGTTGTGAGAGACAGAGAGTGTTTCAGAGGTGGCCATGGAATGGTCCCGTCCGTGCGAATAAGAGGTTTGGAGACATTTACCTTGGCACGTGTGGTCATAGAATGAACATTGGAAGGTTGACTCGAGCTGGATGAAGTCGAACTTGAAGAATTTGCAGGTTGCGCTGAAGGATCGGGGATTTGGGAATTTAGGGATTCAGAGTGTATGGGAGAGCTATCGGGTGAAGATGAAGAAGGAAAAGGCTCAGTATGTGAGGTTAAATGAGATGGGCTGGAGTGAGCTTCATTCGAGGGAGGCCCGGTTTGATTTGAAAGTGAAGGTGAATCTGTTGGGCTAGAGTTATGATGAACTATGTTACGTGTGGAGTGCAGTCCATTTGGTGATGGGTTGAGATTGCAGAAAGGCTGTGTGAGAGTGAATTGTGGGGCCTGTGCGTGAGCTGGAGTGTTGGGTTGGGCAAAGGGAAACTCATTTTCATTGAAGACAACATCTCTAGATATATAGATCCGGCCCGATGGAATATGAAGGCAACAATAGCCTTTATGATCTGGGCTGTAGCCCATGAAGACACAAAGAGATGAGCGGAAGTCCAATTTGTGACGATTATCAGGCCTTAAATTTGGCCAACATGTAGAGCCAAAGGTGCGTAAAAAATTGTAGTCCGGAGATTTTTTTAAAGAGAATTTGAAATGGAGATTTGTTGTGTAAGACTGGAGTAGGCATCCTATTGATTAGAAACACAGATGTTTGAAAAGCTTCGGACCAATATTTATTGGGCATTGAAGCTTGTGCCAAGAGAGAAAGACCAATTTCCACTATGTGTCTATGACGGCGTTCAACAGTTCCATTTTGAGCATGAGAATATGGGCATGTGAGACGATATATGATTCCAAATGAATGGAGAATTTTTTTGAGTGGTCTAAATTCTCCACCCCAGTCTGACTGAACTTCCAGAATTTTTGTAGAAAAATAATTATGAACATATTTCAAGAAGGCTGTGAAAATAGAAGTAACATCTGCTTTTGATTGAATTGAAAATAGCCAAATATACTTCGAGTGGTCATCTACAGTTGAAAAATAAAAGTGACAACCAGTGCTGGATAAAATCGGGGCCGGACCCCATACATCTAAAAACATTAAAGCAAAAGGACGAGTGGACCGAGATGGCGATGGTGGGTGAGGCAGTGTATGTGCTTTGGCTTGTAGACAAGCTGGGCATGATTGCAGCGATTTATTGGAACTTGTTGGAAGATGAAAGTGATGGATGATGAAGGCTGTGATCTTTGGAGACGGATGACCAAATCGAAGATGCCATTGGAAGGGAGATGTTCGTTCACCAAGATAGGCTTGAGGTGGGACGATAACTGTTGAAGAAGTGGCAACATCTGCAGGTAAGATATATAGACCATTTTCAATGGTGCCTTGAAGAAGAACCAGTCGTGTTTGCAAATCCTTCACAAGAAAACGATCAGAGTAAAACTCAAAATAAACAGCGTTATCATGTGAAAATTGTCTGACTGAAAGTAAGTTTTTTGTAATAGAAGGGACATGAAGTAATTTAGAGAGAAGAAATTTGCCAGATGGTGAATGAAGCTGCGCAGAACCCGTATGCTGAATTGGCAAAGAAGATCCATCTCCAATACTTACTTGGTCGGGGCCCTGGTATGATAGAGAATCCACATTGAGGTTGTTGAAATCAGAGGTGAAGTGGTGAGTAGCAGCCGTATCAGGGAACCACGAATTAATCTGCTGTGAAGGTGAGGTTGTGCTGGTGAAATTAGCAGAAAAAGAAGAGGGTGGAGCATTTTGATAGCTGTGATCAAAACGGTGGTAACAGCTCATAGCTGTGTGCCCTGGCTTGCGACACACCTGACAGGTTGGGCGAGTATCAGGTTGCTGTGGAGAGAAGGTAGATTGAAAACGACCTCCCCCACGTCGACCACGGTTTCCACGAGACCCCCTACCACGTTGTGAAGGAGGACGAGAACCAGAGTGGTTGGTGGTGGTGATATTGGCAGAGATAGAAGAGCCACCAAGAATAGTATGGGTCTGATGAGCGAGTCTTGACTTGTGATTAAGAAGAAAACTATAGATTTGGTTATGAGTCAGGGGTTCGGCACGGGTAGTGAGAGATGTAACCAACGCATCATAGTCCGTGCCTAGCCCAGCAAGGAGATACACCATAAACTGGGCAGAAGTTATTGGTTGACCCGTAGCTGATAAAGAGGTAGCAAGATTTCTAGCTTTTTGATAATATGTAGTAATCGACTCAGAACCTTTTTTTAAGGTTGCTAGCTGATACTGCGTCTGCATTAAATGTGCAGATGATTGAGCAACATACAAGGAATGTAGGGTTGACCAAACCTGGTGTGCGGTAGAGCACTCCATGACTTGTGCTAGAACCTCATCAGACAGAGACGAGTTTAGAACAGAGAGTATACGTTGATCAAGTAGTTCCCACTGCTCATACTCGGGATTGGGTTGAAGATTAGCCATGCAGGGAGGCACTGGAGAGGAGCCTTCCACATGACTAAAAAACTGATTTCCCTTGAGAAAGGGTACCATCTGTGTTTTCCATAGAAGGAAGTTATCAATGGTAAGTTTTATTGTAACAAAGTGATTTGCCGAGTTTAGTGGAGAGGGATTGACTATGGAGAATGGGTTCTGGGTTGTGGAGGAAGATGACTCAGTAGTAGGCATTGGCTTTGAATGTAAGAGACGAGAGTCTTAGAGAGCTCGTGATACCATATTGAGATTAATGCCCAGTATGCATATCAACTACTCGAGAGAATAACTGAATAACCTTGCATTTCATTTCATTTGTGTTTTCTTGCATACACTGTAGACAATATACACTGCTATATATAGACAGTATTTTCCAACTAACTAACTTTTACAAATCTTGGATTTATTGGCACATGTCCTACTAAGAATGAATTCTGATTTCTGGAAGATTCCTTGCTCCTCTGCTGTGTTTTATCCTTCTCTGCTGTGCGTGACTTGTGCTGTGCAGAAATGCTTGTTGCTGAAATACTTGCTTTGGTATTTTCCTCAACATGGATGAAGAAGAACCGGAATGACTTAAACAATAAAAACGAGAAAGTGCAAGAAGTGATGGTAAACAATGAAGAGAGAGAATTGGAACATGCACGAAATCAAACAGTACGGATCACGCTGTGATCGATCGTTTTCATGAGGAAGATTTAGACTGTTGCAGCTCTATACTGATCAGCTGGTCAAATTTAACAGATATTTTTGTCGAGCAATACGATCTTTTCCCTCTTTTGTAGTTAATCTCAGCCTTAAAAAGAAATAACCCGTTTTTTATTCAAGGCAAAAATATTGGGCGTGTTTATTCAGGCATGCATGCATATACTAATCAAAGCATACACATGACTCATGTGCTCGGTCAACTTAATTATTATGTGTCTGAATAGTCCAAGTTTTGTCCATATCTGACTTTGATTCCCAATATCAGATGAATGAAACCTTATCCGGAGAGAAACTCTCAACAATTAAACAAACTCATCATCATGTGTTCAAATTTGGAGTGCAAGAAAAAGATCAATCTCACATCATGATGAGTTTTGAATGCGGACTAGTAGTGCTACTGTACATACATGCATTGAAGTTTCTGCTCTTTCACGTGCACTTCAATATCTACAAATTAAGAGAGCGCGGGCACACACACAGCTCATGATATCTAATATAAATAAATATATATATATATATATATATATATATATTTATATATATATTTATATATGATGAGGGAGGAGGTGCTTAATTGTATTATATGCTTCATTTATTGCATATGCGCTTACACCATTGAAATCACGGGTATAACGATCGACATAAACCATAATGCATGCAATGCCCGTGAGTTTTCCTCTCTAATTTTCCCCATCATACTTATATATATATATATATATATATATGTATATGTAAATGTTGCCTATCTTTCTGAGGAGATCAACGAAGAGCTTTTCTTCCTTGCAAACAAGTTAACCGAATATTATTATTAGAGATCAAGCAATGTCAATAGAAGCTCTGGCAATGGCAGGCATCGATTACAGAGACTGCAGCATCAAGATTGATCAAGAGTCGGATGGGAAGAGTACTGGCTTGGAACAGCCGCCCCCACATCTGCTGTCTGAACAAAAAAATGATCGTGATGTATTTGTGGCTGACCGAGATTATTGCATGAAAGCCAAGATGCGCGAATGGGCTAAACTTGTTGCTGCAATGAATCGAACTCCGCTACAGTACATTGAAATGAGATCAGCTGTATACTAGCCAATTATTTTGTATAGCTGATCATTTGATTAATGATAGTGTATTTATTTATTTATTTTTTTAGGAGGTGCTAGATCGACCGGATTCTTTTAACGTGTACGCACGAGCTAGAGTTGTATGGATTACTTTAGTGATATATATATCGTTAATTACATGATGTTTGTAAAATTCTTCTCGTGAAATTTCTAAGATTTCAAAATTGTAGCAGGCTGCATGGCTCTCTTGAGACTCATCTATTTGTATTTCATGCGACATGTGCACAAAATAAAATGGAGATAATATAAAATCATTCATGCCCCCACTAAAACAAAAAGCAAGTCGAAATTGACTCCCTCTGGATTGCATTCAGAAGCTGGTGATGTTTCTTGTTGGGTTTGTGGAGTCTGGTTTATTTTTGTGGAGGTGACTGATCCGATTTGATGACCCAATCCGACCCTACAAGGAGTCATCATGGTTTTTTGATGGATTTTCAAGGAGGCGCTTAGGCATTTAAACGGTGCATGCACTGTGAAATGATTTAGTTTTCAAAACTGATCTAATCGATATAATTATATGATCTATATATCTTTTTATCATATATATAGTTTTCTGAATATGTTAGAGTATTATTATTTCACGTCATTCACTCAAACAATATTACTAGAAACTGATGTTTTAAGTAATATTGTTTAGTGACAAACTAGAAATAAGATAAATATTGTGTTAATAAGATAAATATTTATACATTAGAGGAAGTGCGAAAATGAAGCCCCAGGATCGTCTGGGCGAAGGGAAAAAAAAAGATTGCAGTGAAATCTAAACTCGCTGGAAATGACCACTAATATATTTAGAGAGTATTAGGGGAGATTCTAAGTCGCCGAAAATAGTCTTAATACACAGCAGCGATGTAAATAAGCGATGCAAAAACTCAATTTTGGCGATTCTTATGCGCCGCAAAAGACTGATGCTACAGGTATATATCTATATCGGCGCTGAGATAAATCGTCGCGATTACTCATTTGCGGCGGAAGTTATTTTTTTTGCGGCGATTTTTCTCCATTAAAAATAACTTCATTCCAGATGAAAAAAATTATCGATAAAACAACAAAAAGTTCAATCAACAAATACTACTTTTTTCCTGGAATTGACACTTGTGGGAAAAAGTCTACTTTTAGTGGAAAAAATTTTTTTCCTATCAATGTCAGTTGGGAAAAAGTTACTTACCACATTGCTAAGTTTGGTCGGGAATGTGCATTTTCCATGGACACCAGTCATTGGTAGTACTATTTCCTCATGAAGTTTCTTTGTCACAAAAGGTTGGATTAACTTTATTTTTCATGCACATTATTGATTGGAAAAGAGTTATTTTCATGACAAATTTTGGTGAAAATAACTATTTCCCACCAATTAACTCTGTTTGTGACCACATTAACTCTTCTTAAAAAGGAAAATTGCCACTAAAATCTGTTTGTAGGAAAAAAACCTGTTTCCTACAATTTGTTTGTCCCACAATCAAATACTCAAACATCATTGTATTTCACCTCATGGCAACTCAACACACCATCAACAAATAAAACCAACACCATATCAAATGATTCCAACCAAGTCTGATGATAACCAACATTATATATAACATAATTAATACATTAATTTACAATTCTGTCCCATTGGGTATTAAGGCCATGACAATACATCAATTAATGCAAATAGAACTCAAGTACAGCAAGGAATTACCAAACATGTTCAGTAATGAATATATAAGAATCCTTGTGCCAAGTACATGGTTGATAATTTTGGGACATATACACACATTACTCCACACAGCAACATGTCATTTAAGTTGTGTTCTCCAATTGATGTCATTTTACAACCTATCTTAATCCACAAAGCATGGTGTCTTATAATTACTTGAAAAAATCATGTACTTAATTGTGTTGGCCAATAGAAAACCTTTATTGCCTAGCTACTAGGACATTAGTATAGCAAATAAAATCAAGCTGATGACTAATATGTAATTTGGGAGATTAACCTACTGCCTAGCTAAAACTGACCCTATATCTAACCACTTTGATTTCATACACCTATTCCCAAGTGTTCATATTGTGGTCCCACCAATTTATGAATCCTCCAAATACACATTTAAATAAGTATAGTATTGATCTAGACTCGGCCATCATGAAGTTGCCAAAAAGGTGCTAAGAAGAGGAAAAGATCCACTATAAGAAATATGACTTTTTGCGGCGATTTTATATCTGTTGGAAATAAAATCGCCGCAAAAAGCAGTTAATTGCGGTGATTTTTACATCGTCTCAATCTTTTTACATAAAATTTTGAAACTGGTCTTTTGCGGCAATTTTTTATTTTTTACAACTAAAAAATTCGTCGAAATATTAAAAAAGTTGTTCCGATGGTTTGTTAATCGCCGCAATTGCAAACGTGGTCTTTTGCATCGATTTTAAACTTTAAAAATTGCCAAAATAAAACTATTTGCAGCGATTTGTTGATTGCCGCAATTAATCAAAACAACAACAAACATTTTCTAGCGATGTAAATTTAGTAAAAAAAAAACTCAATTTTAATCACTCGGCGCCAAGATTTCCCTCACTTTTTTCCCTCCCCTCTCTCTCTTCCCCCCAGTGCCGTTCTCCTTCTCTCCCCTGCGCGATCTCTACTTTTCACGCCTCCACGCAACTACCACTTCACACCGCCATCGACCCACAGTCACCGTCCACCTTCGCTGGCCAACCCAGCCAAGCCCCTCCCTCGCGGCTTCTCTCTCTCCCGCAGATCTCCCTCTCTCTTCACCCTCGAAGTTCTTTCTCCCTTGGGGTCCCAGTGTCACCGCATCCTCAGCCGCCAAACCACCTCCAGCTACCGGCGTAGCTACCCCCAACGGTCACCAGCCCCTCCACCGAAGCTCTCCCTCTCTCTCACTGTCGATCTGCTCTCCCCCGCACGGATCTCGCTCAAGAGCCTCGTACAAGCCCTGCGCTGCCTTCCTCCACTGCGCAGCACCACTGCAAGTCAGCCCTCCACACGGTCGCAACGCCACCCCCATGCTCCACCGCCTCCGCTTCAACGCCGTAAGCCAACCCAAAACAGAGTAACCCTCTGCTTTTGTTTACGAACATATAGGAAAGTAGCTTTTATCTCCAATTAACCGAAATTCTTAGCGCCTTGATGGTGGGTTTGGTAGATAGTTGTGAATATAACTCATAAATCTAGCAGCTGTTTTGGTTTCTCGGATGTTTATACTCACTGTTAGATTCATTTTCCTATTTATATATTTTTTGTTCTGCCCTGATTTCGAATTATTGGTATACCAAAATGCTTGCCAGCTGGTCTACTTCTATCAGCATCCATCGATCACCTTGTGAAATTCTTGTACTTGATTAGGTAAGAATATGGTCCGTAATTTTTATGGGGTTTTATTTCTTTAACTTTGATTGAGTTTCATGACATGTGGAATCTTTGCTAATAGCCTAATTTAAAATTTAGACTGATGATTTTTATGCCTTTAGCAACTATATCAGCATTTATATATTTGTGAGTGATATATAAATGCACAATCTTTTAAGCAAACATTAATCGTATCATAATAAGCTGTGCCTTTTGTTTTTGTTTTGTTTCTTAAATTTATTGAGCTGTTTCTCTTATTTCTGTGCTCTCAGGTTGCTTAGGAATTGCTTAATCACTTCTTAAATTTATGCGATTCAATCAAGCTTCCAAGATGTTGTCACACACCATTTGCTATATGTCCCTCTTTTCCTGTGGGATTTTGGTGATAGTATACCTGGACATATTAGTAGTTTGGATCTTTTTTGAGTATGTAAGCAAGAACTATAAACCAATCCATAGTGTAAGGTAAAATTTTGTTGGCGGTCATTTTTGTATTTTTATTTTACCAAAGTTATGTTACTTACAAGCCAATATATAATCAGGCTGTTTTCTATTCTTCAAGCATGTCCATGTAAGACACAATTCTCTTTCTTTGTTACTTTTTACCATCCAATATCAATGTGCTTGGGTGCTCCCTTGTCTATAAAAAGAGTTCTCAATATATGTGAGACAATTAACATGTATTAGGTAACAATACAAGTATAGGTCACATCTAAAGTTCTACCTCAATAAGTGGTAGCTTTCATTACAATTGAAATGTACTACTTTAAGGTCATTATAACTGTTAATAATTAATTCATTTGAATCACTATAAATGAACTTCTTTTGATCTTGTTTACTACTCTTTGATCCATATGTAGGATGTTAATTTTCTGTAATACCATCACATTGAATCTTTCATTCGATCATACATATATATAAATTCATCAAATCTGTGTCTGTATTGGAGGTTAGGTTGCTTCTGTATTACCATCTGATGTTGGTTGAACAACTATGCTTGTGCATGGTTATAGTGGTGATAAATGGTAATATAAAGCTTGTCTCACATCATCCCTTTGATGCTTATTTCCCATAGACAATTCTGTAGCTGTTAACTGATACCCACAAGTCTCATATGCTCTATACTCTATAGTTCAACCTTCTAAGGCATGCACGAGAGTGACTGAGAGATGAGAGTTCATTAGATTCCACTTTACTGAATATATTAGTTAGAGCTTGATCTAATATCTCTCTAGTGACACACTAAAACTATGTTGGTTCAAGATCTAATATCTGAGCTAAGAGATCCTATAGTGAAAGCAATGGCAGCAACCAAGGAGTTTGATGATCTTGACAAAATTGAAGAAGAGGAAAATGCTGAAAGAGAACTCTAGGAGGCAGAAAGGAAGCACCAAGAAGAATTTGATAAGCTTGAAAAAGGTTCAATATGTTCTCGTAACTTGAGAAATTACTTCTCGTAACTTCTTCAATATGTTCTGCATGTAATTTTTACTAGGACAACATTATCTAAGAATCCAGGGTCATAAGTGATATGTTTCAGAATGAAGCCACGCGTACCAGGAGAGCATCATGATATTATATATATATATATATATATATATGTCGACGCTCGATCGATATTTGGCCTGCGTGCTGATCTTCTTCCTGCCCAGGCTTTATGCTTCATTTCAACATGATATTTTAGATCTAGTGAGCATTGTCATGGGGACTGTTTAAATTTGCAGCCTTCCAATTTATCATTACGCTTTTTGCAACATAATAGATTAGAAAATTGTATCTATAAATATATTAGGACCGGTTTAATTAATATAATCTTAGATATATCAGTCCCATGATTGCTAATTTGCATCCCAAGAAAATTAATGCTGAGTGATCGAGTAACTACGTACGTACACATGAACAGACCCTCTCTCTAGAACCAGACCCTCTCTCTCTAGAGTTTTTCTCGTCTGAGCACAGCAGGGGGAGGGGGAGCTTCGGTTCCCTCTTCCCTCTCCTCTCCTCCCTCTCTAACGTCGGCCCTTTGTCTCCGACGGCTTCGTTTTGGTCTTGTTTTTCAGGTTTCGGCGAATAAAGGGACTAGCCGATTCGAGCTTCTTTGGCTCCCATCCTCCTACACGCGCACCTCTAGGAGTCTCCCCTACCACCGATCTGTTAATCCTCTTAATGCGGTCTCCACCGGAGTGGCGCGTAGCCTGCACATGCGGGACGTAGAGTTCGGAGCTCGCTGGCGCGTGGACCTCACGTACCACCTTGGAACCTTCCGATGCTACTTCTCGCGGCGGTTTCAGAACCGGTGTCTTTGGACCCTCACAGCTTGATCATCGGTTTCTCTCCACTCTTTGTACACTGATTTTCCATATACAGTGTTTTATTGTGTATTTCTTTATCTGGTCATTACTTCTAGGAAAAAAAAAATCCATAAATTGTTGTGCCCATTCGGACCTAGTCCGAATGGTGTTTCCTCCCCCTCCGCATAGGCGGAATTGGCGGGTGTTCCTCATCCATATCCCGTTTATTCGGGTATGGAGTTTTGTTTTGTGGGTTCTGTTACTTCTGTCCTGGACAGAGTTGTGCTATCTCTTAGACGTAGGTCTGTAGAGATGCATTGGTTGGACTAGGCCATGATAGTCACGAATGTGTACTGGGACACTACTAACACTTGTAAGTGACTTATTTTTAAGTCGACTTGTATGTCCTCTCTCTTATTAATAAAATGAGATCTGCCATTTTCAAAAAAAAAAAATGACAGTATGGGCAACCACATGCATGAGCATGGGCCATGCATACTCATGCATGGTCACAACCTGCCCCGCAATACTTGGTCCCTTTAAACATTTGTAGAAGTATAATTACTGATAATTGTATACTACAATCTTCCACGTGATCTTTGTCAAATAGTCTGCTTAATAATTATTCATTTTTCGTTGATGATGTGGTCTACAACAATAGATTGTCTTTCTTGCTTACCAAAAAATATATTATATCTTGAAAATTTTATAGTTGAATATGAATATTTCTGTCCTATGGCAACTTATTTTAAATAACCACACCAAATTTTAAAGTGTCCAAGACTACTCAAAACATCCAACTAATCCAAGCTAGCTCTAGATCTTTTTGTTCTTGTTTATCCTTTTGAATTGAACGTTAATCAAGTTGATGGTCTACTTAATTATAAGAACATGCTTTTTTGAGACAAATCCATTTCTAAATGTGGCTAGCTAGCTAGCTTCATATGCGCGAATTAAACCGATTCAAAACCCTAGTGCTTGTTTTGTATGTTTATTTTAAATACCCCATTGATCAGTGGTAAAACATGCAATTCCTAGTTCTCATTCTTCTTTTCTCTTCTAGTTGATAGGTTTATAGTTCTTTTAACTTTTGAAAGGCCCAATGGTAAATTAGTGAACTTTTTAGCTTTATGGGGATGGAGATTTAGGTAATCAGCAATTTTTAGTGGCAAATGTGTTTCAATCACATAATACACTGCTCTAACTTTGTTTTTTTCCTTCTCTCTGCCTCTTTTGGTTAGAATTATACAGCTTCATAAAGTTTCATGCTCAACATTTTGAATAAAATGGCTCTGCCTCTTTTGGAGCTGTCTTCCTTGCTGCTAAGTTTCTGAATTTAGATCTTACTTCTTATCAAAATATACAGCAGGAGTTCCAAACAACACCAGAAATTATTCAAGGTATTGTAGTCTTGTGGTGATTTACTTCATGAACTTATGCTCAATGTATTTTGTTATGCATAGTTAGGTGAGCCTTTGCAATCTTTGAAACTGATATTGAAATTATCATCATTGCATTTCAAGAACTTGACTTTTGAGTTACGATATTATGAAACAATCATTTGCATAGTTTAGGTTTTAGTGCAAGAAGATTGATAGGAAATAAATCACCAGTATGCAAATTAGAGGAGATGAACCATGTGTTTGAGGGCTATTTTGCATGAATGGGTTATACACTTTACAGTTTACCCACACCATTTTATAGCATTTATTTTGTTAAAGTACAAGTTTTTTTTTTTTTAATTTTGTAGAAGAGTATATCTTGTAGTGTAAATGCATGCATATGGATTTATATGGACCACTTAGGTGGCCTGCTTTTGGAGGCAGATTTGAAGGCTACAATATGAATGCATGGATGTATCTTGGTTAATACATTTTATTTATTTATTTTGTAAAGTAATATTTGCGGCGATTTTTAATCGCCGCTACTATTTTTTTAAACTGCAACATTATTTCTGGCGACTACAAATCACCAGAATTAATTATTTGCAGTGATAATATCCCCGAAATAGTTATTTGCAACTGAACATATCGTCGCAAAAACTCCTTGTGGTGACACTTAACATGGTTTAACAGACTTTTGTGGCGAATTATGAGCTATTTGCGGCGAACAATAATCGCCGAAAATAATATTTTCCAACGATTATTTATGCAATCGTAGGGATTTTGTTGCGCCAGAAATACATTTATTTGCAGCGAATTTTTGTAAATCACTGATAAAAAGCATCAGCATCCCTTTTTTGGCATCTAACGTGCAGCGATTCAAAAAACGCTGCAAAAAATTTGTTGCGGCGATTTTCAGACTTTTTGCAACGAATTTATGGCGCTGCTAAAAACTTTTTTTCCTTGTAGTGAGATCAAAGCATTTTTCAATGGCTACTCCGTTTGCACGGGAAAAGGAGTACTCCAACGTAAAAATAAAGCTATGAGCTGCATGCATGCTCCTGGCCAGCATGCACAAATCTGCTGGCCATATCAATCCCACCAATCACTCGATCATAATCTCATATATGCAAACAGTATGGAATGAAATCTGCTCATCCCCTAAACTTCAGCCAGTGTCATCGTGTACAGCAGAGCTCCTAAATTTTAGCTTAGTGTAATCTTGTACAGCAGAGCAAATCAATTACTGCCTTTTCTGTAAACATTAGATTTATATAAATAGGCTTTCTCTTGTAATACTTAATAGAATTGAAATAAAAACGTGTTCAGTTTTTCTTATATGGTATCACGAGGCCCCTATCTCAAACGAGTTTGATCCTCTTGCTTCCGCTATGTTTGAGTCACCAGCCTCTGTCACCAACTCCAACACTTCTACTCCTCCACCAGCAAATACTATCATTGCCATCAACGCACATAATCAGCTCCCCTACAAGCTGACATCCTCCAACTTTCCTGCATGGCGTGCCCAATTTGACTCCCTTGTCATTGGGTATGACCTTCAGGGCTTTATTAATGGATCCCACCCATGTCCTACGCTTGGGACTAACCCAACTGCTGATGCCATTGCTGCTCACAGTCACTGGATCCGGCAAGACAAACTCTTGCTCAATGGCATTTTTGCCTCCATGTCAGAAAGTATTATGCCCTTGATTGCTGCCTCTGGCACTTCAAGAGAGGCTTGGCTTAAACTGACCCATCTTTATGCAAATCGCTCTCGCACGAGAGTCATGCAACTCAAGGATCAACTTACTTCCTTGAATCGTGGTTCCAAGACCGTCACCGAATACCTCCAGCAAGTCAAATGCACTGCCGATGAACTGGCACTGGTGGATTCTCCCCTCACAAATGAAGATCTCACGCTCTACATCCTTAATGGCTTGGGATCTGAATTTCGTGACATCGCTGCTCCAATTCGAACCAGAGAGACTCCCCTCACGTTCGAAGAACTTCATGATCTACTAGTCAGTCATGAAACTTATCTCAAACGCCTTGAGACATTGCAGCAGACCACTATTGCAATAGCCAACTATCACCAAAAAAAGGTCCCTCCAACCTCATCTCATCAAGGCAAAACTCACAGGAGCAACACCTCTCGGCCAAATCAGCGCTCTTCTCAGTCTCACAATAATTCTCAGTCTTCCACCAAACCTTCTGTGATCTGTCAGTTCTGTGCTATACCTGGTCACACGGCTCGCCAATGTAAAAAATTCTGGAACCCAACCTCTCCCAATGCTAACTGTGTTGCTGCTTCCACTGAAAAACCATGGGTAGTTGACTCTAGTGCCTCTCATCATATCACCTCCGATATGTCCAAACTTTCCATTCACTCCGAGTACGATGGTACTGACGAGGTCATTATTGGGGATGGATCAGGTTTGGAAATTTCTCATGTTGGTACTGTCAACTTTCGGCTTCCTACTCGCACCATTGCTCTAACCAACACTCTTTGTGTACCAGCCATTCACAAGAATTTAATCTCAGTTCATGAATTCACCAAGACTAATAATCTTGTTATTGAATTTCACCCCTTTCATTTTTTTGTGAAGGACCCGACATCGGGGGTGACACTAATGCAAGACAAATGTGATAATGGCATCTACACACTTCCCGTTTCATCCTGCAATGTTGGAGCTACGAAGGAAGCCTTCACCACTGAACGTGTGCCTTCAGATATTTGGCATAACCGATTGGGTCATCCCTCTCGGAAACTTGTTCATCATTTGATAAAAATGTTTCAATTACCAGCAAATAAAAGTACTGCTCATTCACTATGTTCCTCATGTTCTATCAATAAAAGTCATAAACTTCCTTTCAATTTATCTAGCATTTCCAGTTCCTCGCCACTTGAGTATATGTTCACAGATGTCTGGGGTCCATCACCACATACATCTCTTGAAGGCTACCGCTACTACAGTTTATTTGTAGATCACTTTACAAAATACTGCTGGTACTTTCCCATGAAACAAAAATCTGAAGTCTCAACTATTTTTCCTCAACTCAAGGCTATCCTCGAAAAACAGTTCTCTTTACCTCTCAAAAATCTGTACTCAGATAACGGGGGTGAGTTCATCGCCCTTAAAGGCTATCTTAGCCAACATGGTATATGTCACCTCACAACTGCCCCACACACTCTGGAACAAAATGGCGTAGTTGAATGCCGTCACCGGCATATAGTGGAGACAGGAATGACATTACTTCATCGTGCTCAGCTCCCTCCGTCATACTGGAATTTGGCTTTTCAAACTGCGGTATATTTAATCAACCGCATGCCAACTCCATTGCACTCTCTTCAATCTCCTTTCGCTGTCCTCTTTCGAACCAGTCCAAATTATCTCAAGCTTCGGGTCTTTGGCTGTCAATGCTTCCCATGGCTCAAACCGTATTCACAGCATAAGTTGGATCCGAAATATCGTTCATGCATCTTCGTTGGATATTCCACATCTCAAAGTGCGTATAAATGCCTTGATCCAGTCACTAAACGAATCTTTCTATCTCGCCATGTTCGCTTTGACGAAAATATCTTTCCTCATACTTTACCACCTGCTCCTTCCCTCCCATCTCAGCCTGTGTCCCCCTCACCTCAGCTCCTCACTCTCGATCGTCTTATGCCAAATATGTCAAAGCACACCTTCGGTGATCAAGCTTCCTCGGGTCCTCTGTTGGATGAAGCCACTCAACAGGTGCTGTCACAACCTTGTGTTCCTGTTTCTCCTGATTCGAATCCATTCGAGCTTGCTCCCACATCCCAAGTTCCTGTTATATCTGCTCCTGAACAGGTTGTTGAAGCTAGGCCTCCTCAGCCTTTGCGCATGGTCACAAGGTCCATGAATAATATCCATAAACTCAAGCGCCTATTTCTGACCACAAAGCATGCATTACCAACATCCTTAGAGCCCACCAGTGTTCATCAAGCTCTTTAAGACCCGCACTGGCATAACGCTATGAGTGAGGAATTTACAACACTTGTTCGCCATGGGACATGGAAGCTGGTACCTGCTGCATCTCATCAGAACTTGATTGTCTCCAAATGGGTGTTTCGTATCAAACGTAAACCCAACGGGTCTATTGATTGCTACAAAGCCCGTCTCGTCGCAAAAGGATTTCATCAACGGCCCGGGCTAGATTTTACAGAAACTTTCTCCCCCGTTGTGAAGCCTGCCACCATTCGGATCATTCTATCTCTTGCTATGATGAACGGTTGGTCTCTTCGACAACTCGACGTGAACAACGCCTTCCTTCACGGTACTCTCACTGAGGATGTGTTCATGGTTCAACCAACCGGATTTATTGACACCTGCCACCCTCAACATGTTTGTCATCTTCAGAAGTCCATCTACGGACTGAAACAAGCCCCAAGGGCCTGGTATCGTGCACTTCATGACTGTCTCTGCCACATTGGTTTTGTGAAATCTGCCTCGGATCACTCCTTGTTTATCTACACTAATCACGGCATTGTTGCATACTTCCTTATTTATGTTGAGGATTTAATCCTCACTGGCAATGATTCTATGTTTATCTCTACAGTCGTTCAGAAGCTTGGCTCTCAGTTCTCTTTGAAAGGCCTTGGACCTCTGCATTTTTTTCTGGGCATTGAGGTTATCCCTACTTTGCATGGGCTTTTTCTTTCCCAGCACAAATACGTGCGGGATCTTCTACTCAAAACTCGAATGGATGGTGCTAAAGATGTTACTACACCTTTAGCCACTTCAGAACGTCTTCATCTTCATGATGGCTCAGGTCCTGTTGATAGCACTACGTACAGGCGTGTTATCGGCTCTCTTCAGTACTTAGCACTCACTCGTCCTGATATTGCATTCCCGGTGAATAAACTTGCTCAGTTCATGCACTGCCCATCTGAAACTCACTGGGTTCCTGTCAAACGGTTACTCCGTTATCTCAAGAACACGATCTATCATGGGATTCATCTTAAACGATCAACAGCTCCTCAACTCCTCGCCTACTCTGATGCGGACTAGGCAAGAAATGCTGATGATCGCACGTCTACCTCTGCGTACATCATCTTCCTTGGTTCCAATCCTATATCTTGGTGTACTCGGAAACAACGAGCTATGGCTCGCTCCTCAACTGAAGCAGAATACCGGGCACTCGCCAGTGCCACGTCCGAACTTGCATGGCTTCAATCTCTCTTCCATGAACTTGGCGTCAAAATCTCGCTTCCACCAAAACTTCTATGTGATAATATAGGTGCAACGCAGCTCAGTTTAAATCCGGTGCTTCACTCTCGGATGAAACATATTGCCATAGATCTACATTTTGTGCGGGATTATGTGAATAAAGGATTGCTTCAGGTAGCTCATGTTTCAACTCATGATCAGCTGGCTAACTTAATGACCAAAGCCTTATCACGCCAGCGATTTCAGCTTCTGCGCTCCAAGATTGGTGTCGCCGATGGGAGCACCATCTTGCGGGGGCGTAATAGATGACCATATCAATCCCACCAATCACTCGATCATAATCTCAGATATGCAAACAGTATGGAATGAAATCTGCTCATCCCCTAAACTTCAGCCAGTGTCATCGTGTACAGCAGAGCTCCTAAATTTTAGCTTAGTGTAATCTTGTACAGCAGAGCAAATCAATTACTGCCTTTTCTGTAAACATTAGATTTATATAAATAGACTTTCTCTTGTAATACTTAATAGAATTGAAATAAAAACGTGTTCAGTTTTTCTTATACACTGTTCGTAGTACCGTAGAAGAAGTTTCTTACATAGAGCTAGCCTTCGTGAGGTCCCCATTCCCTATCAACAACTTTCTCGTGTTTGTCTGTGATCTTTACAATACCTTTGATTTTCTACGTCAAAGTCGAGACACCGTACGTATGTACGTGCGTAGTAAATGGTTAGTAGCTAGTTTTTTTATGCTTTTGATCATTTTTGCATATGCACTGACACCATTGAAATCACGGGTACAACGATATAAATTATTATAACGCCATGCAATGCCCGTGCGTTTTCCTCTTTAATTTCCCTCACTGCGATTTTTTTTTTCCCCCTCACTGCAAATAGGAAGTCAAGAATCCAGTAAATATATACATGTATATATATATATATATATATATCTAAATGTTGTCATTTTATCTTCCTGAGATGAACAGCGACAGTTCCTCCTTATAAACAAATTAACCGAAGTGGATATTTAATTATCAGAGATCCAGCAATGTCTATAGAAGTGTTTTTTATTTTAATTATCAAAATAAAAAACACGGATCACGCCGTGATCGATCGTTTTCATGAGGAAGATTTAGACTGTTGCAGCTCTATACTGATCAGCTAGTCAAATTTAACAGATATTTTTGTCAAGCAATATGATCTTTTCCCTCTTTTGTAGGTAATCTCAGACTTAAAAAAGAAATATTCCGTTTTTTATTCAAGACAAAAATGGGTGTGTTTCTTCAGGCATGCATGCATATACTAATCGAAGCATACACATGACTCATGTGCTCGGTCAACTTAATTATTATGTGTCTGAATAGTCCAAGTTTTGTCCATATCTGACTTTGATTCCCAATATCAGATGGATGAAACCTTATCTGGAGAGAAACTCTCAACAATTAAACAACTCATCATCATGTGTTCAAATTTGGAGTGCAAGAAAAAGATCAATCTCACATCATGATGAGTTTCGAAGGCGGGCTAGTAGTGCTACTGTGCATACGTGCATGGAAGTTTCTGCTCGCTCACGTGCACTTCGATATCTGCAAATTAAGGGAGAGTGCGGGCGCGCACCCAGCTCATGATATATAAGATATATATATATATATATATATATATATATATATATATATATATATATATATATGATGAGGGGAGGAGGTGCTTAATTGTATTATATGCTTCATTTATTTCATATGCGCTTACACCATTGAAATCACGGGTATAACGATCGACATAAACCATAAATGCATGCAATGCCTGTGTGTTTTCCTCTTTAATTTTCCCCATCATACTTATATATATGTATGTATATATATGTGTATGTAAATGTTGCCTATCTTTCTGAGGAGATCAACGACGAGCTGTTCTTCCTTGCAAACAAGTTAACCGAAGTGAATATTATTATTAGAGATCAAGCAATGTCAATAGAAGCTCTGGCAATGGCAGGCATCGATTACAGAGAGTGTAGCATCAAGATTGATCAAGAGTCGGATGGGAAGGGTACTGGCTTGGAACAGCCGCCACCACATCTGCTGGCTGAACAAAATAATGATCGTGATGTATTTGTGGCTGACCGAGATTATTGCATGAAAGCCAGGATGCGCAAATGGGCTAAACTTGTTGCTGCAATGAATCGAACTCCGCTACAGTACATTGAAATGAGATCAGCTGTATATTAGCCAATTATTTTGTATATCTGATCATTTGATAAATGATAGTGTATTTATTTATTTATTTATTCTTAGGAGGTTTTAGATCGACCCGATTCTTTTAACGTCTACGCACGAGCTAGAGTTGTATGGATTACTTTAGTGATATATATCTCATTAATTACATGATGTTTGTAAAATTCTTCTTGTGAAATTTCTAAGATTTCAAAATTGTAGCAGGCTGCATGGCTCTCTTGAGACTCATCTATTTGTATTTCATGCGACATGTGCACAAAATAAAATGGAGATAATATAAAATCATTCATGACCCCACTAAAACAAGAAGCAAGTCGAAATTGACTCCCTCTGGATTGCATTCATAAGCTGGAGATGTTTCTTATTGGGTTTGTGGAGCCCGGTTTATTTTTATGGCTGTGACTGATCTAATTTGATAGCCCAACCCGACCCTACAAGGATTCATCATGGTCTTTTGGTGGATTTTCAATGAGGCTTGGGTAGGGAAAGATTTTTTACCCTATTTGTGACTCGAGAATTACCAAACAGAAAGTTTACTCGAGTAAAGGTTAGGCAGAATTAAACAAATAATGCGATAAGTGAAAAATTAGATCGGCTTCTACTGTGTAACCATATAAATATATATATATATATATATATATATATATATGCATGTTATGATTATATAGTATGGTCATTCTGATCAGCATTATAATTTCGTCCCAAAATATACTTTAACATTCCTCAAGAAAATAAAATCTTGTGTAATTCTATGAACATAGGCACATTACCTAACCATGTAAATTTTGTATCGTATGATTAATTTTATTGTTATTTTTCCTTTTCTGTTATCGTTTTTCCTCAACAGTTTTCAGGATTTTATTCAATATTTATGGCGATGGCCATGGGGTCAAGGGAGACCAATATATATGCAAGGTAATCTTTAAAGAGTGAGGATGGTATACTCATGGGATCCCGTACATGTATACAGATGAGAAATGAATAGTGATTTTCAATCCCTTCAACACATGCAATATTATTGTGCGTAGTTTGATATTGGTTTTATGATCTTTCATCAAAAGAATTATTAACTTAGACAGAAATATAATTAAAAAAAAACAAAATTAATATTAAATACTCTCACTAGCTTTAAATTAAATTATGCATTTAAACGGTGCATGAATGGTACTATAAATTAATATTGCCCTACTCGTATTATATATGCGTTCAATCCAATTAATTAACGTTTGTTTTCGACAGAGATCATGATCATAACTGATATATACATTGCACCGATATTACCCTTTTTCCCTAATTGTGCTCTGCTAGGGCTAGTATCGCATGACAGCCGCCAGGGCTCCTCCTGGGCCTTCAGCGACAACTGGGCGGCAGCGAACGTTCGCCGACTTGGTGGCACAAGCGCCACAACCGCTGCTTGAGATTGACATCCCGCTTCGTCCTGCAAAATCCATAGATGGTCAGCTTTGTGTTCTATTTTCAAAGGAGGAGATTGAAAAATCTGCTGCTCCATTCTGATTCTCTTTGGTTCTCAAATTCCTTCGACAGTGCCCGTCCCTTGATGTAATCAGAGTTTTCATTCGCAATCGCTGGGGATTAATTTCGCAACCGATGGTTTCAGCTATGAGGAAACCACGGAATGTGTTCGTGCGTCTCACCAATGAGGATGATTTTGTGAAAGCAATGTCGAGGGAGGCTACAGATGTAGATGGGGCTCCTTACCATGGGTTCCATTGGCACACTGATTTTAATGAGGATTCGGAACCTTCCTTGGTGCCGGCGTGGGTTTTCCTCCCTGGGTTACCACCAAACTATTATTATGAGTCGTTTCTGAGGAATATCACTGCTCCTTTGGGTAGGTTCCTACGACGTGATAATGCCACAAAGTGTGCAACAAGAACAGATGGGGCACGGGTTTGCTTGGAGCTTGACGCAGCAAAGGACCCCGTAAGGGGAATTTGGATTGGAAACCCGCACCACACTTCTAGCTTTTATCTAGAAGTTGAGTATGACACACTCCCTGCTTTTTGTTCTATATGCTGTATTCAGGGCCATAATTTAAAAACTTGCAAGTGGAAGGAAGGTGGCGTTGAGGTTGTTAATCTTAAGAAGAAGGGAGTTGTAAAGGAGCCAGAGGAAGCAGGGAATGTGTGGAAGCCGAAACCTGCTGTGGAAGGGGTTGCTACGCCGGTTGAAGTGCCAAAGGAGTTGTCAGTGCACAACGTTGCTACTGAAGTGGAAATGAACGGAAATGCAGGGAAATATTTGGCTGGTCCTAGTTCATCCGAAATATAGGTTGATGGTGCAACTTGAGCTGGCTTGATGGTCGTGAGTGGTAATAGGGATTTGGTCGCCGAGGACCATGTTGTATGTAACGTCTTGGATCTGCAGGTTGGTGCTATGCCTAAAAAAAATCTGTTTTGGTGGCCGAAATGGTGGATGTAATTGGGGCTGGTCCGAGCTTTGTGACAGAGTAGAATATACGTGGAAGCAACAATGAGGAGCTAGCCGTTGTTTTGGAACCAAATGGTTTCGGATGCCAAAACAAAATTAGGTACTGCTAAGTCCGGTCCAGTGGAGAGGCTAGAGACATGTGGTAGGCTGGGAGTAGAGGAGGTAGGTGAGCAAGTAACAGGGGATGGGGTAGTGACAAGTTCGGTTGAGAGGGTGGAGTATACGCCTGAGGGAATGGTTGAGGATTACGTCTCAGAACCTGGTCAATTCACAAAATCGAGTGCCAAAGCCAAATGTGGACATGACCTGTAATAAGAAATCCCAATCAACATTGTCATACGCCTTAGCCATGTCCACTTTTATTACGACATTACCACCACGAACCCGTTTATTCAATAACAGAATCATCTCCTGGGCCAATGTAAGATTCTCAAATATGCTTCGTCCAGGTAAGAAGGCCCCTTGCTCTGGAGAGATAACCTTATTTAAAATAGGACACAATCTACTAACCAAGGTTTTGGAATATACCTTGTATATCACAGAACAAAGACTGATGGGTCTAAATTTGTCAAACCCAGTTGGATTTGGCACTTTTGGAAGTAGTACAATGTGGGAAGTCGAGTAGAATCTAGGTATAGGGGCACCACGAAAAAACTCCCGAACTGCAGCCACCACATTAGCCTCCACAATATCCCAACAGGAGCAGTAGAAACCAGATCCAAACCCATCTGGGCCTGGACTACTATCAGCCGGAATAGAAAACATCGCCTCTTTTACCTCTTGGATAGATGGGAGCTGGAGAAGTGTGTTGTTCTCCTCTTCTGTAATGACATTCTGCACCAACAAAGATAAATTTGGGGTGTCCCTCCTTGGTCGTGCTTTCAAAATATCACTCCAAAAGTCCACAGCCCCAGCATGTATAGCCTCCGGGGATGATAAATGAGAACCATCACGTAGTCGCATTTCCTGCACAATTGGCTTATTCACAGAAGCATTCGGCGATTTGGAAGCCGAGCTTGGATGGTAATTTTTCTTCAAAATCGGCTTGGGAATGTATTCGAGTTAAAGCCCCAAAATCGGAATGGGCTCGTTGGATTTGGCATTCGGCGCTACTAAAGAAATATTCAGTTACAATGTGGAAGGCTATGAATTTTTGCCTAAGTGTGGATGTGCGTATTAAAAAGCTGGGCATTCCAGTGGTTTCTAAATGTGAATGTTGTGTACGGGGTTGTCTGGAAAATCAGGATCATGTCCTGGCAATAGGTACTATAGCAGCGGAAATTTGGCGCAGGGCGTCTTTGAGTTTGGGGATGCCTTATGACCCATCCAAGCCTTGGAAGAATACTATGGAACTTTGGTTTCGACGGGCCTCACATTCTTCTCAAAAAGGTACGTTGTTGGGCTTGATCCTCATTATTTTAACGTGGTCTCTTTGGGTGTGGCGGTGTAAGGCTCGTATGGAAGGAAAACATGGATCTGTGCAATCGTTGTGGTGTGCAATCAAAGCCACAATTGCATGGGTGGGATTACGTCTGAGGGTGAGTACAAAAATGGAAAGTGGGGAAGTTAGAATTTTGGAGGCCTTCTCTATTCCGGTTAGAGCTCCTTTACGTAAGCAGGTTTGTTTATTAAAGTGGTGTAAACCAAATAGGGGTTGGTTTAAGTTGAATGTTGATAGGAGTTCGTTAGACAACCCGGGTTGCATGGGGGTGGGTGACCTTATTCGGGATGATCGGGGCTATTTGAGGTTGGCTTTTGCTAAGGAGTTGGCTTACGGCTCTAATAATGAAGCGGAACTATTAGCTCTTTATCATGGGTTGAACCATTGTAAGGAGTTGGGTTTGCATAGAATTGAGATTGAGCTTGATTCTTTACTGATTGTTAATTGGTTGGCAAAATGAAGATGTGGCTTGTGGTATCTTGAAGACTATTGGGATGAAATTTAAGAGATTTTGTCGAATTTGGAAGTCAAGATCAATCATGTTTACAGAGAAGGAAATTCAGGGGTTGATTTTCTTGCTCGTTTGGCTTCGAGTCATCAGTCTGGTACATGGATCAATTTTGATGATGTTCCATGGAAGCTCAAAGGTATTTTAAAGGTGGATTTATTAGGCCTCCCTTCTTTTAGGTCTTAGGTCCTTAGTGGATGGTTGTTAATGTTTGTAATTCAATTTTGGTCTTTCTCTTTGTCTTTGGAGTAAGGTTTTGTGTTGGTGTTTGTAATTTTAGTGGTGTTTTGTTATTCGGTGTTCCTCCGCCACGAGTGAGGGTCTTAATAAATTTGGAACAGTGGTCACTTGACAAGTGGCCCTGACTCTTCTATTAAAAAAAAAACTGATATATACGTTGTGATAATTGTTATAAACATAAGTAGTACTGTTACATAATTATCAATATTGTCTTTCTTCGTTGGCCTGTCGTTAATTAGCATTGTATGGACAATAAAACATAATTCTTGTTATATATGTTCAATGCAATCTTAATTGTTCAAAGGTTACCAGAAAAAACAATGGCTGTTTAATTATCAAACAATTTTATCATTTTACGACACAAGCTGGTTAATTAGGACATTTTATATATATATATATATATATATTGGTTTCGATGAGAAAACTTTAAAGTTGCATGTGGATTATTTAGTATATATAAGATCATTGAAAAGGTATCTTAGTTACAACGTCCCCAACGTACTAATTTAATATTATTAGTCCAGGTTAATTTCTAGTTTCATGAACTTATATTTATTCCGAGAAACATGAGACGTCGGAATGCACGCATGCATATATAGCTATTCGTAATAGAATGCGTCACGCCGGCGGCCTGCAAGCTGATCACGAGCATGCATGATTTTAGAGTGGTCAACCCAGATTTATGTGTTTGTCTACATATTAATACATGAGTGTTCGTACTGCACGTACGTAGAAGAAGTTTCATACAGAAGCAAGCTTCAAGTTATCCTCCTCCATATTACTGCTTTAATTAATTTCTCGTCGTGTACGTACATCTTTATACTGCCTTGTTTTTGTTAAAGTGTTTTGGATAATGAAACAATCTCAAATCAATCCATTGCATCTTATAATCATTATAATTTTTTTAAAAATTTTAAACAAAATATAATAAATAATCTAACTTTTTTAAATCTCAAAACAAAAATAATATTAAAAAATAATATTTTTATAGTATTTTATTCAACTAATTTTATCCCATATCATCTCAATTTACTATTCAAATCAGTCTAAATCGACCCGTAAACGCTTGGTGATTTAAGATTTAACACTGATGCAAATGCCTGCATCGACGCTTGTTAATTTTTATTTTTTTTCTAAAAGTAATGCCTATATATATGCTGGGTTATGTAACACATGATTTATTAATTAGAAAGAATATTTTGGGCTCTCGTTAGAAACTTGAGCGTTCGGCTTGCATGATTCCGGTTCAAGCTAGCTAGCTAGCTTGATAAATCATATAATATGAAAGCCACTTATTTTCTTTAGATGTTACGAACGTACAGAGCTATGGAAGGTATATATCTATTTCTTCTCGAGTTCCAAACCTTCGAAAGATCACCGGCCCAATTTCTGTGGACTCGTGGATA
This sequence comes from Cyclocarya paliurus, assembly GCA_029856935.1. Lineage (NCBI taxonomy): Eukaryota > Viridiplantae > Streptophyta > Magnoliopsida > Fagales > Juglandaceae > Cyclocarya > Cyclocarya paliurus. The sequence continues at coordinate 11,623,214 of CM056950.1, forward strand.
ATATTGTTACGATCTACTGACAAATTAATTAGGAGGCTATGTATAATATACAGACTCTGATAAATTAAATGATAATCAAGAGAAGAAATAAGTACTGATAAATGGTCTTCATTCACATGAGCTCATGATGCATGTACATATATAACGGTAATTAAAGAATCAAAGCTAGCATGCCAAGTGATCATCTTGCCATGCTAGTACTACTGAAATATTTCACGGCAGAGCGCAGGTTTAATTCATTTCGAGGACGTCGCTAGAGGGACCGCGGGTTAATTCTTATATTGGTACGTACTAATTTCGGAGAAAGGAATCATTTGAAAAAGTGTACATTCAATTTGTAAATATATTGTTTGATATTATAATAAACGCCAGGATCTATATATCGCACATTGTATGTACGTAAGAGCCAGCAGTTCAGCATCCGGGCCGGCTAGCTCAATAGTAAGGCCATTTAGGCCAATTGTCTAAGACTCCCAATCTTATGCAAGGTCTACTAAAATAAAAACTGCAAAGTGTCTTTTTTAATTTTTTTTTAAAATAAAAAATAAAAATCATTTCATTAAATAAAATTTTAAATAATTTTTTATATTTTTCAATGTGTGCAAGGCCCCGTAATACTAAATTTAATATTTAATACAATGAATTATTTCTATTTTTGAAAAAAAATTTTAAGATCTTACTAAATTGAGGTACAAAATGCGCATTGAGGCCTCATTTTAAATTGTTGTATTAAATTTAAATTCAAACAAATTATTTAAAAATTTTAAATAAAATCTCATTTTATTAAAAATTTTGAAAATATCCCATATAATAATTTAGGTCTTATTGTTATAATTATGAATAATTTACTTAAATTTCGCTGGCCTTAAGTCTCAAATTGCATTGAGTCGCTGCTATTCAGCATGAGCATAAGATCATATGGGTTTTTGCTTGTTTAATTAGTGGTGGCATAATATAATATAAATGAGTTACAAAATGGCTTCACTTTCGCAACAAAAAACCCACTCATCTAGGTTCCTTTTCGAGATTAATTCACAAAGGTACCCTAATTTTTTAATCGGTTGAAACTTTAATATTGTTATTTGTAATTAGCCAAAAAAAAAAAACAAGTAGCCGTAGAGAGACATGCGTCACATGTATGCATGCCAACCAAATCATTCTCGTTGATCACCGCAAACCGTCAGATCATTCTGGCATTCATGCATGGCCTGCATGCGGGCTTGAATCAGGGCGGCTCAATGGTACGGCATTTACGCCATTTCCAAAGGCTCTACTTTATGCAAGACCTCAAAAATAAAATAAAGTATTTTATTTATTTATTTTTTGAAAAAAAACAGTTTTATTAAATAAAATTTTAAATAATTTTTATAATTTTTAACGTGTGCAAAGTCCTATAATACTAAACTTAATATTTAATATACAATGAATTTTTTTTATAATTAATACAATGAATTATATATATTTTAAATAACTTTTTTAAGATCTTCCTAAATTAAGGCATAAAATCTGAATTGAGACTTCATTTTAAATTGTTGTAAATATAAATTCACAGAAACTATATTTAAATATTTTAAATAAAATCTCATTTTATTGTAAAGTTTGAAAATATTCTATATAATAATTTATATTTTATTGTATTATAATTATTAATGATTCACTGAAATCTCGTCTTAAACCTCAATTTGTATTGAGCCGCTCTGCCTTAAATATATATAACCTTTTCAAAAGCAGTATATATAGAGTTGGAGTACTGTGAAATGATTTAGTTTTCAAAACATCTAATCGATATAATTTTATGATCTATATATCTTTTTATCATATATATTGTTTTCTAAATATATTGAGTATTAATGAGAGGCTGTAGTACTCCATGCATGCATCATTTATCGGCCAACAGATATAGTTGAGAACTACAGCTAGCGTACGATCCATCTCATATCACCCTAGCTAGATATATATGCTGCCTGCCTTCTCATCACTTGATACAGCTGCTGCCTTTCGATCAGTAAGGCAGTGAGCTCCTGCATGGGCCTGATTGCATGCTCATGGTCGATCGATCCCTGATACCTTGAATTTTGGCTACAAATTAGATCAATGAACCATTAATCCTATATATAATATATGTGATTTTAATTTTTCCTAGCTATGTTTAATAATATATATCACTACCTGTCATTAAACAAATTTATGTTAATGCTCCAAGTCAAACACGTATAACGTACACCATGAATTTCACATGGATCATGATTAATTTAGACTGTTGCGCGCTCTATGCTAACGGTCCGGCCGTCAGAGTTAACAGATATTTTTGTCGAACATTAATATCAATGGTACTCGTGAAGAATCTGCCTAATCTTTTCCTCTTTTGTAGGTAATCTCAGACTTAAAAGAAATTAGAATCTGTACTTTTTTATTCAAGGCAGAAATGTGTATACATGCATGCATGCTTAATTATTCAGGCCAGCATATAATGAAAGAGCGGTACTAATTTAGGGGTAGTAAAACAGATGCTAATTAATCGAAGCATATATACACATGATCATGATGATGACTCATGTGTTCGATCAACTTAATGATTATTATGTGTCTGAATATGCATGGTGGTCAATTCAGATTATCAATGCGAAGACGTATCCGGAGAGAGAGACAAATAGGTATACAAATTAAGTACTCATCATGCATTCAAATTTGGGGTGCAAGGAAAAGAAACTCGCATCATCATCATGAGGTTTGAAGGAGTACTACTAGTAGAATATATATGTGGAAGTTTCTGCTCACGTACTGCACTTCAATACAATTAAATTATGATATAAGAGCATATATTTTATGCGAGAGGGTGCTTAATTCATTGTATCATATGCTTGATATATATATATATATATATTGCATATGCGCTGACAGTACCATTGAAATCACGGGTACAACGATATAAATTAACCCAAATGCCATGCAATGCCCTTGGGTTTTAATTCCTCTTTTATTTCCCTCATCTATGCTGCGAATAGGATGTCAAGAATCCAGTACATATCGATCTACATGTATATATAAATGTTGCCATTTTATCTTGCTGAGATGAACAGAGACGAGTTCTTCCTAATTATAATAAACAAATTAGCCGAAGAGGATATTTAATTGTCATGAGAGATCCGGTAATGTCTATAGAAGCTCTAGCAATGGCAGGCATCGATTACAGAGAGTGCAACATCAAGATTGATCAAGAGTGGGATCATGAGATCAAGGGTGTCAGCTTGGAACAGCCGCCACCACATCGATCTGTTGGCTGATCAGCAAATGAATGATCGGTTATCATGCATGATGTATTTGTGGCTAATAACGGAGAATATTGCATGGAAGCCAGGTGGATGCGCGAATGGGCTAAAGCTGTTGCTGCAATGAATCAGAGTACTGATCATCCGCGCTGGCTAAAGTTTGAAATGAGAGCTGAATTAGGCCGCTAGCTATTAGCCAATTTGTGAAGCTGATAAATTAATGACCATCCATGTATTTTATATTTTTTTGGAGGAGCACTAGTATTAGGCCTCATCTTTTTAACAATCTATATATGCATGCAATGAGAATCACTTTGGAGAGTTATATTGACCTGATATGCCATGTCAGTAAGGGTAAAATATAAATGCAGAGTTACTGTGCATGGGCTTGTTTCCCTAGCCAGATTAATTTATTATATTGATGATATGTCACCAATTACAAAGTTCATAAGAATTTTGTAATAATTGTCATCAAATCTTTGAGAGTGTCACCTGAGACTACTATGTCAAGTACCGGTTAACAGTCAAGTAACTTGATTGATGACTGTCAATGAGAACATGTTATGCCACATCTAGTTGACAGCCACAGTCAAATATTGACCGTTGATTTTGGTGACGTGACATTGCCAGATTAGCCTGTGCACAAGTTTGTGTCCCTACCGCCACTCTCAACATTTTTTCCTCAGAGAGAGGCTTGGGACCGGATGAGTGTAAGGAATAGATTTAGACCTTTTAATAGAGTTGTAACATGTGTAATTTCTAAGAAATGAAGAATAGAACCCGTCTCAGATAACCAAATCTCATAAACGTTCTCTCTCTTTCTCCCTCCCTCTCTCTCTCTCTACCCGAACGTCTGGTTGGTCGTTCTCTCTCTCTCCTCAAGTCGAGGCATGTCGTCGTTGGTAACCAAATCAAAGACATGTATAGATCAGAAGATCTTTTAGCCAAAAAGATTTGCAGTCCCCTGATGGCTATTCTGTGTCTTTTCATTCTCTTATGGCTTATTTTCTTATCACTTTGTTTATCTTTGTTGAAATCTCTTAAGGCATTGAATTTGGGATTTTGTAATAGAGAAGCTTACCGATAGAGACAGGCTAGTGCTTGGATTGATTTAAAGTTCTCTTTAATTTTGTTAAAGATTTTTTCATCGAACTTCGATTTATAACTGATCGGAATTTTAAAAAAATATCTCCTTTCAGAGCCGGCCTTCTGTCCTTAATCATCAGTAAGAACATGAAAATGTTTTATTCATCACTTGAGGTTCAAAGATCTAAAGAATTGGGATTAGTTTTAGCCGCAGTTGGGATGTTATGGGTCTGGTTGTATTTGGAAATAAGGAAAAGAAATAAAGCTTCTTCACTTTCTTCATACTTTGTGCCAAAACTATTGGGGAAATCAACATAGCGGAATTAATAAAAGTAGAAATAAAAAATCACATCCACTCACACAGTGACACTAAGAATTTTAACGTGGTTCGGCAACTGCCTATATCTACAGAAAAGAGTTTCACTAACAAATAGTAGTACATAAGAAAATATTACAGAGGAGGAGGATCACACTCCACTCAACTCAACTCAACTCTCTTCTTTTCTTTCAAAACGCTCCTGGCTCTCTCTCTTTTCTTTTCTTCTTTAGTGTGTCTGAGGCTCTCGCTGGAGCCTCAATTTATAGGCGCCTGATGCGTATGAACGAATTTAATTTGTAACTGCAAATGCAGTTACCCGTTGAGCAGCAAGCAGCCATTGTGGGGCAGGGATTTCAACAAAAACGACCCATTCAACAAAGCTTCCTCACTTCAGTTCAACTTCAGACCTAACTCTTCTTCTTTATCGAGGTCATAACATGGGACGAAAATAACAATGGCTTGTCTGGTTTTCCTGTGACGAAAATTCATGACATATGCACAAATAAAATGGGTGGCTTTACGGAGATCGATGATCTACTAATAAAGAAAAAAATTATTAATCATCTATTTTTTCATCATTGCATTATATGATAGGTTTACAAGTAAAATATAATAAATAATGATCTTCAATCATCTAATACCATATCATGAAATAATGAGAGAATAATGAATAACATTACTAACCGATAAAATATGCGATAGATGCATTCTTAGTTTTTTTTTTCTTTCAAAAAAAAAAACAAAACAAAACAGGTGCATTCCATCGATCTACCTAACTTTTTTCAAATAAAATGGAGATAAGATACAAGTCGTCTAAACCGCAATGGGGATGTTTTAAGAATTTTACTTAATTATTGGTTCGTTTATTGCGGTGGGGGTGGGGTCTAGGGGGACCTACATGCAAGGTAATCTTCAAACAGCCCCAACTCAACCAAATCAAAAGTGATTGCTCTTTTTCGTAACCTAAAGAAAGAAACATGGTTTTTATCTACCCGCAAATATTTCAAAACAGATCAATTATCAATTAAAAGAGATTGCGATGGGTGCTCTCCCTGAAAGGTGAAAGAAACTGAGTTCAGAGCTCCTATTTGGGGCTTCATCTTTTTCATGATTGATTTTGAACAGAAGCTTTGGCAATAAAATGAAAGTGATTAAATCATAAAACTTCATTTATAATTTATAAAAGTAGTGTTATATGCACGTAAATTTTATACGTACTGAATGACAGCTTATTTTATCAATTTTTTTTTTTTTAATTTGAATTTCAAATTTTGGTTTTTTAAACTTTCTTCACATCGGCACGATTATATGTTCGGAAAATTATAATTATAGATTCATCATTTCCCCGTTTCAATTCACAACACTCCACTAGTCGAAAACAAAGCACTTATTCACTGACAGATCCAATTTTTGGATACACTCATCAAGGAATTCTCGCTCCCTCCCTGCTCCTTTTATTCTTCTTTTTCTTTTTTTGGACTTTTTGGTGAGTGGGTGTTTGTGGGAATTGCAGCGATATTGAAGCTCCAGCAATGGTAGGCATCGCAGCATTCAACTGCACCCATGGAACTCAAGGGATGAATCATGGAAACGTAGAGAGTGCACTTCAGTACCTTCGGCTGAACAAAACCAACCAATGAGCAAAACAGACGGAGCAGATGGTGAAACAATGGCAGGTGAGGGAAAAGATGATTTTATTCTTCACAACACATTCAAATATCCAATATGGAGAAAATTTCCATATTACAAAATGCAAGGTCTTGTATCCAGATGAGATGAGTTTGAAAACAGACCAAATGAACACACAAGAAAACTACAAAATACATATGAAAAGAAGGAAAAAAAAAAAGCTTGAACCATACCCAGCAACACATCACAGATTGGATTTCAAGGCCAAGATTCTTTCAGTTGGGTATAAAATTATGCATACCAAACAAATAGTTAAGCGAACCTAACAAAATGGATATTTCACATACCTTTAATCTAAGGAAGAATGGGCCCAGACTTATCCAATGCCTCATCTTCCACCAGACAACTCAATAGCATCTTGGTTATAAACAGAATCTTCTCCCCAGTCAAATCTTCTTTGTAGTCTCTCATACTCTTGCCTGCGAGAAACCTCAATATGCTGCCATTCTTCCCACCTCTCCGCCAACCCCTCTCCTTCCAGCATCCGTACCACCTCTGACATTGCAGGGCGTTCCTCTGGTGATGATTGGGTACAAAGCAATGCAACTTGAATCATCATTTCCACCTCTTGAATGTCGTAATTCTTACTTAAGTTGGGATCTACAATAGCATCGAGTCTCTTCTCCCTCTCCAGCTTCTTGACCTTCACAAGAAGATAAATACAAAATCTATTAATTAGCAGAAGTTATTCACCCAGAGAAAAATGATGGGCAACAGTTAAACATGTATTGTCATGTCCAGCATCGAGTCTCTGACTTTCTGCTCCCTCTGATGCAGAAAATTACTTGTTGACAGTAATCAACTCAACCCCTGGCTAGAGTAAGCATGTAATTCCCCAATACAACTAAGGAATTAAGGAAATATTAAATAGTATGACAATAAGAAGGAAGCATTTCTTTATAATGTTCATATACAGGAAAAAACCAACTTAATTGTGAAGTACATATACAACAAAGTAAATGTGATGTCTTTAACTGCAAATTAAACGTTTAAGCATAGAAGTATATGCACTGAGATAAAGAAGATGTAGCATCCTTAATGGAAGTGATGGTACAAACGATTTTTGCAGGTCTCTTTGAGAAAGCAGAGAATTACTTGCATGAGTGCCACCTACTCCAGCTGTAAATAGATTGCACTCGTGCAAGTAATGGTTATACCCAAAATAATATCAGCTGTCTATACAATTATATGATACAAGAAAGAGAGCAAGACAAACATGCATGTAAAACCAGGATCTACATAACAAGGTTGTCTTACATGGTCCAGCAATAAAACATCATCTTCTTCCTCCAAGCGTGAAAAGTCAATCGCCCTTTGGCCTGTCACTAGTTCTAAAAGCATGATTCCGTAACCAAAAACATCAGTTCTTTCTGAGGACTTCCCAGTGGACAAGTATTCAGGTGCTATGTGGCCCATTGTTCCACGAACTTGAGTTGTCACATTAGTTTTTCTAACATCAACCAATTTTGCCAGGCCAAAATCACCAACAACTGCTTCAAAATCTTCATCAAGTAACACATTCGCAGCCTTAACATCCCGATGAATAATTTTAGGATTGCAATGTTCATGAAGGTACTCTAGTCCACGAGCTGTCCCTAAAGCAACACGTTTTCTTGTAGGCCAATCTAAAACAGGCTCCCCAGGTTTAATGTCTGCACCAGTGCTCAAAATCAGTACGATACCATCACGAGGGCTCCCAGAATCAGTAATAGACTTGATTCTCAAGTATTTAAAAAAAAAAAAAAACACAGTAGTAGACTGAGATTTCAAAAAGGAACATGGTCTAATAAGTTACATATCCTATCAGTCAACGGAGAACAAGGGTACAAATTATCAATGACAGAATTTGAATGACTGAAATCCAACAATACTTTTTTATTTTCAGGATAAAAGGTTAGGCATACAAGGTGCAATATGAAAGACTGTAACTTCCATTACAACACCACTTAACAAGTGGACCCTTCAATATAGAACCCATGTGCATGGGAGGCCTTAGTCCGGTTAAGGCACAGCTCCAAGTAGAAAACACCACCACTAAGATGAAATTAAAGAATTTTAAAGGGCGTACGCATTTCCAACGCAATCACTTCTCTGTTTCTTAATTCTTCAATTCTTATAACCAGATATTCGCTTAAACTAAGAGAGTGGAGAAGATAAATTTGGGTCAACAAAGGATTCTCTCTATTAGTCACTCATGTAGAGGAATGTACCCCGACTACAAGCATCTGAAGACTCAGTGATTTTCACCTGTGATAAGCCCACATGCTCATGTGCTTATTAGCATGTGAATATGCTGACAAAAACAAGCCAGAAATAAGTTTAGATATTCTGTGTAGCAACTGTACATACAGCTGCAAATGTAATATTCAAAATGGATCAGGGACACTTGGTGCAACCAAGAAAATAAATAATCCACAGTCAACTTTGGCAGGCTGCATTAATCACTTGATTGGATAAAATAGTCCCAAACAGGAATTATGTGCAATGCAATGGATATCAATAAACCAAGCCACATTGGGAAGTGGACTGGAGTTCTGTAGCACTGCTTTACCCCAGGGCAAGTGTAAGGAGAGAGTGGGGGGATGTAAGATACACAATTCCCACTGGCTGGCTCAAGTTTTCTGTACACCACCTCAAGCCTGCATGGTGTCCAGACACTCAAAGCATGAACAGCCTACTGGTGATGTTGTTCAACCATCAGAGACGCACACAAGAACCAAGTTCAGCATGTGTTCAACACATCAGTGTGTGTATGTGTGTTGGCATGTGTCAGTCTCTGTGCATTGGCATTGAACTATCAACAGCTCCTATTCACATACATAACTCAAAGAACTGATACCTCGTAGACGATAGGCAACACTTAAGTTCTGCATATAGGGATAGACTAAGAGACGTTCTGTGGTAGTCGTGCAAAATCCAATCAGCCGTAAAAGATTCCTGTGAACAGCTACACTTATCATCTCAACTTCCCGTTGAAAAGCTTGATCTCCTCCAGGACTCTCATAGTCAGTTAACCGTTTCACAGCAACTTTTGTATTATCAGCAAGCACCCCTTTATAAACTTTTCCAAAACCTCCCTGCCCCAAAACATTTTTCTCACTGAAGCTGTCTGTAGCGAGCTGTAATTCTCTCCACGAAAATCTTTTCAATTGACCAAATGCAATTCTTCGATCAACTTCACCTGAGCAGTGATCATGCATGTTAAAATATTAAAGCAGATTTTTCGAAAGCAAGTTCCCCTCTTAAAGTTTAGATCAAATACCAATTCTATCAATTTGAGAAGAAGTACCCAAGAACTATCAAATAATCATGTCAGGTAACAGATAAATTCTACCAGAGAAACAATAAATCCAAGTAGGCTCATAATCAGTAGATCTTGTGTATATCATACAGCATAACGCCCTATGTTATTGAGAAAAACAGAACAGTTTAATTATACAACTAATGCATTATGGTATTGAGATAGAAAAATCATTGGAGCATCTTCTATGTGAAATTTGATATGTTTCCAGGCAGAAGAAAGTAATCATAAGATGTTGAATAAATTCAGGATTGCTTAACAAATCCAGCTAAATAACAGATTTCAAATAGGATTAAGATCATGATCTTAGACACACAAACACTGTGTGTGCCTGGATCATACAGGGTTTTTTTATCCGAGGGTAGTCACTTTATAATAGAGTAGGCTGGTGGAATCCAGTTTCCTCCCACAGAACAGCTAGGTTACATATTATGCCCAAAGATAAATAAAACAGGAGTACTATGGAAGCTTGTGGGGTGGTTGGTGTACCGGAGAGGTAAGTGGGGCTAATGGAGTGGGGGTTGGAAGCACATCAGGCATGGGTGGGGAGTGTTTAACCGCCATTCCAAATTAATATTGGGCGAGGGTTCCCGGATAAAGTTTTGGAGGGACAAATGGTGCGGGGATGAGGCCTTAAAAGGACTCCTTTCCAACTTTATTCCGAGTGGCACGTGATCAAGAAGCCTCAATAGCAGACCTCATGCTTCGATCAGGGGACCAAGTCCAATGGAATGTCACGTTTAGTAGAGCGGCACAAGATTGAGAAGTGGACAGCTTTGAGGCTTTCTTCAGCCTATTATATTCTGTGGTGCCGAATGGACAACAAGCTTATAGGCTATGGTGGACACCGGCAGGTAAGGGTGCTTTCTCGGTTCACTCTTTCTAAAAGTCCCTTACTCTTTCACCAAACATCCAATTTCCATGAAGGAGAATTTGGAGGAATAAGGCACCTCCTAAAGCGGCCTTCTTTACTTGGACAAGAGCCCTGGGAAAGATTTTGACTATCGATAACCTGAGGAAGCTCAAGGTCGTCATCCTAGACTGGTGTTGTATGTGTAAGCAATCTGGCGAGACAGTAGAACATCTCTTGTTACATTGTGAGACAGCTAGAGTCTTGTGGACTGAAGTGTTTAGTAGGGTGGAGTTTGTGCTTGTAATGCCTGCAACAATGGTTGAGCTACTGGCTAGCTGGACTCTCCCGAGAGGTGCTCCACAAATTAAAAAGGTGTGGAAGACGATCCCAAGCTGCATCATGTGGTGCATTTGGCAAGAACGTAATGATTGGACTTTCGAAAACAAGGAGTGGTCACCCAAGGAACTTTGAGTGTTATTTTTCCATACTTTATTTCTATGGGCCATAGCTTTAGATTTTAATGGCCTGAATTTTCATGATTTTCTTGTTGCCTCTACCTCGACCTAGATAGCTCTTATCTCTTGTATATCATCTTGTATACTTGGGTTTGCCTATCCTTATTAATAATATCGTATACTTATCAAAAAAATAGGAGTACTACAGGATGTACTGTCTACCTCTACATACCAACTGTTTTCACAAGAATATGCAACAATACACACAATGTGCTTTGCAACAACATGTGACTTTATAAGTAAATAAGGATTTTAGTAAAAATAAATAAATAAATAAAAACGTAACCCAAGTATACATGAAGTATACAAGAGAAACACCTAACTAAAAATAGAAAAGGACAAAAGAGAATCATTAAAATTCAGTCCACAAAAATTTTCCACAACATGTAATTTAAATATCTGTAAGAAGGAATTGCTCAGAGAGAAATCAGTAAATCAGCACATAAAAATAATTCTGCTACATACTATATCTGTTTTTTTTTTTTTTTTGGATAGGTAATCACCATTCACAATTTAATTGAGAAAATTAATCACAAACCACTTTAGCAGTTCAACAAGTAAAAGGAAAACAACCTGCAACATCCACAAAAACTTCACGCTTGTAGCCTTTGTGTCTACCCTTATACAGAATAAACAGAAAGCCACCAAGAAGAAGAATTACAGCACATCCTGCCACAATCCCAAGTATAACTCCAATATTCGGCTTTTGCGGACCACCTGTCCAGAGGGAAAATACTGGCATTAAGCTAGTAAACCAAAAGATAAAAACACCGTTACACTTGTGGAGAAAAAAAAGAACTACACCATTTTACTTCAGAAAACTTTCTCAATATTATGAATCTGATCCAATTAACCTGAATCTCCACTTTCAGATGCACAAATCCCACAATTAAACCTGTTTCCTGTAAAGCTGAAACAAGATGTTTTGTTAACAATAAAAAGAAGCAACAATAGCATTCTTTTTAGTAGCACAAATAATAGAAATAATGACAATAATAATATAGAAGATGACATGATGATGATGACGATAATAAAACATCTAACATATTTTAAGAACAATTTTATTGCTGATATCCAAAGACACTTCATATATAATATATATGTATATATATATACACAACTTTTTTTGTTGGTCAGTATCAGGCAGAGAAAGGGGAAAACATCCGGAGAACCCAAGTACAAAGATAGCTTCAGCTTCCACATCCCTAGAAGGATAACTAGATGAAAATAATGCCCTTAGATGTGTAAATTCTTCACAATTCTACTTATCAAAAAATATTCTTCACAATTCTAACCCAGGAGTGGAAGGGCCTAAACTTCTCATTCCTATAAAATTCTTCACAATTCTCACTGAAACTTAACAACAGGCAGCAAGGTGAATGGAGTTGAGATCATAGTGGATCATCTCTCCTGATGGAAACAGCAGTCTCTCAAATAGCAGCCTTAGAAATTTATGCATAATTGACACTAATGCATGTGAGAAAATTCAATAATCTTCCACTTTCTTGGGTGTCTTTTCTTACTTACCAAAAAGGATTTTGTTTCTCACCATTCATCATGGAGCAGTGAAGTTCATTTAAGAGCAGTAAATTGAGGGAAATAGAACTGGTGTGTCTGTTTAAATGCTTATCAACTACTAGTAGATCAAGGGCTTCAAATGGAAAGAGCAGAGTGGAGCATTATTGGTATCTTATGGATGCTAAAAGAAATTCTGCACTATTTGTTGGATGCTCGTCATCACCATATGGGATTGATGATATAACTTATAGTCCAAATTATTTTCGGAATAGAAACATTGATTTGTATCCTCTAATGTTCACAGCAGGAAACATGAGTCAAGCTGGTCAGATCCCAGCTATAAATGTAAATGAATGGGATTCATCCTACCCATACAAATTGGGCCAATGTGAGTGAAAATATCTCCCCTACTTAGCGAAGAAGAATTTCAGTATGGTGCTGTGAGGCTGTGGCCATAAGATTTAATTAAGTACAGCAGAATTTTTCCTAGCAGAAGTCACACTGAAGCAGATGAACATGAGAGGATCCAAATCCTAGCAATATATTCGTCAATGGTACTTCAGATACACATACAGTAATTAATGTTGTTCATACTTGTACTTTTGAACTTTGAATAAATGCTTGGGAATCTGACCACTCAGATCATTTGAATCGAGCTGACTGCAAAAAGAGTTTCAACCGTACCATATTAAATAATGAAAGAACCACATAGCCCTTTGGTAAATTAAATTTCTGAATATAAATCAGACTTTTCATATCATCTCTGCATAGTATAAGATATCACATACAGAGTGATTAATTTTTGAAGACTTGAAAGTGAATCGGGAATAGTTCCAGTGAGATTGTTTTGACTCAAAGTCCTGCTTTCACAGACAAGAAAATCGCACTGTTAAGAAGAGATTATGAAGATGCATACACGCATCAATATCTTGAAAACTGACAGTGCAGGAGTCACTTACAAGAACTGAAGCATTTTAAGATTACCAAGGGAAGATGGTATTTCACCAGTTAAATTATTATTCGACAAATCCAAACTTCCCAAACTTGCCAGATTTCCAAGCTCCTTGGGTATCTCACCAGTAATGCCATTTCCTGGCAGTGCACTGCATGATGAATGAGAAACAGATACACATTAGGGTCACACATAAAAGCATATCACTTAGACATATTTCAATGAATGGAGAATATGATCACCCAGGAACTCCCAACCGAAATCTCTAACAGGCAAGAATACAAACATCCATGTTGCCAATTGAAGGCCCCGAGCATTAACATTTTGTCAACAAAAAGATATCATTGGCAATCTCCATCTATGCTTGGTTCTCTTATGAAATGCTGCAGAGGTTATCACTGTGTGTTTCTTATTTTTCCATACAGCCAAGTTTCCTCCAAAAAGGGTAGCAATGTGCAGTAGACCTCTTATCTGATGGAGGACATTCCAAGGCTTGGAGTGGCGAATATATGAGTGGCAACATTCCAATATGAAATCCTAGGAGCTTCTAAGAAAGTTCACTACACTGACCACATACGAGGTGCTCAGCCAGTTGAATATTGAATGGAGATGTTCCACACCATTCTCAAAGTCTGAAGATCATTTTCAAATATGTTTATGAAATTCTAAGTTTTCATCCCAAAGAATAAATGTTTTTAAAACAAAAAATGTATTTGCTACCTTTATGGCTATTCTTATTTAATCTATCCGAAAAAATTGTACATTTTATAAGTAGGAAGTTTATTAAAACACGTAATTAGGCATAAGCCCAAATACACTGGAAGTGTACAAGAGAAAGACACCTAATTACAGGCTAACCCTGAAAAACAGTACAAAAGTCATTAAGACTATTCCCATCCAATACAATAACCGAAGCCCAAAGCAGCAAAGTATGAAAAGAGAAAGCTCTTATCCCTTCCCACGAATGTTCTCTATTCTCAAAACAGTGTCCATTCCTCTCATTCCAAATACAGCACATATGACAAAGAGGTACCATCTTCCTAACGGTTGCTATTTGACAATTTCTTAGAATCCCTCTCCAACACGCCAAAAGGTTCACCACCCTCTTGGGCATCACCCAAGCAATTCCCACCTTAGCAAAGACCTCATCCCACAAAGCCTTCCACACATCACAATGAAGGATAAGATGATCAGCCGATTCACCACATCTTTTGCACATGAAGCATCAATCCATTGCAACAATACCACACTTTCTCAACTTATCAATGGTAAGAATTTTCCCATGAGAAGCCAGCCAGCTGGAGAAAGCCACCTTAAGAGGCACCTTGCATCTCCAAATATTTTTCCAAGGAAAAAAGCCAGTAGAAGACTGTGACACCAAGACCTTGTACAAAGATCTAACCGAGAATTTCTTATTACCAAACTCATTCCAAAGTAATCTATCCTCCCCTCCAGAGTTTATGTTTAAAGCATAAAGCAAGCTGTAAAAATCAGTAATGTTCCCACTTCCCAATCCTGGACGTCTCTAATAAAGTTTACTGACCACTGAATAACTCCAGCAGTGTGATCAACTTATCCAAGCAATCAGCCACGGAAGCACCTTTATTCAAAGCAATTCTGAAGAGAGAAGGGAAAACATTCTTAAAGGCCTCATTCCCACACAATCTAAGGAAATGCCGGATAGTTAAACTTGACTGGTGTTGTATGCGTAAGAGATATGGCGAGAAAGTGGAACACCTCTTGCTACACTGGCACACTGCGAGACATCTAAAGCCTTGTGGGTGGAAGTCTTTAGCCGGATTGAGCTATCCTTTGTTATGCCTGCTTCTGTGGTAGATCTATTGGCCAACTGGACACTTCCAAGTGGAGTTCAACAAATGAAGGCGATGTGGAAAATGATCTCGATCTGTATTATGTGGTGTATATGGCAAGAGCGCAACGATCGGACTTTCGAAAACAAGGAGCGGTCTCCAGAGGAACTTCAAACTCTATTTTTCAGCACTTTATTTCTATGGGCCATTGCTTTAGATTTTAATGGCTTGAATTTTCACGACTTTTTAGTTTCCCTTACTTCGACCTAGATAGGTCTTATCTCTTGTATACCATCTTGTGTACTTGGGCTTTGCCTATCTTTATTAATATATTATTGATTACTTATCAAAAAAAAAAGGCCCCATCCCCATACAATAAGTCATGCCAAAAACTCATCCAATTTCCCCTACCCACCTCAAATCTGAGATTTCTGGAGAACTCCCCCTATCCATTACAAATGAATTTCCACACTCCCACACCATATGCCCCTCTTACCTCATTGGAGTACCAACTACCCCAAGTACTCTCATACTTGGCATCAATAACAATCCTCCAAAGAGCGTCCTCTTCTTGATGATACCTCCACAGTCATTTCCATAAAAGTGCCTTATTGAAAGTTTTCAGTTTTCTCCAAAGCTCCCAATGAAAGAGGAGTACTAATCTTATCCCACTTAAGCAAATGGAGTTTCGTCTCATTCTCCATACCACCTCACAAGAAAGCATGAAATATCCTTTCCCTTCGATTAGCCACTCATGCAGGCAAAGGAAAAAGAGACAGGAAATAGGTTGGGATATTAGATAAGGTGCTCTTGATTAAAGTGATTCTACCACCTTTGGACAAATATGTCCTTTTCCAACCAGCCAATTGACATTCAATCTTCTCTATAATCCTGTCCCAAATTGACTTGGTTTTATGAGGTGCCCCCAAAGGAAGGCCAAGATTCATAGGCAAGCTAGAGACTTTGCAGACCAAAATATCAGCCAATTCCCCTAGATTATTGACCATACCTACAAGGATCATTTCAGACTTTGATAGGTTCACCTTTAAGCCGGATACGGCTTCAAAACATAGCAAGAGAGCCCATAAAGAACGGATCTGATCAGAATTTGGCTCACAAAGGATCAAGAATTGTACAAAATTTAAGATTGATCGGCATATGGTAGCCAACGATTGTGTGGTTAAAGATTTTTTAAAGGGATCTTGGCATATTTTCCCAACACGATGATCTATAAACTTCTTTGTATCAATCAAATCCAGCTCTCCACTGGATTATACAGGAAAAATCAATAATAGTGCTAAAGCCTACTGCAGCTTAAAGAATAAATACACATTTTAGAACTAACACAGCCAACATTAATACTTTTCATACTTACAGAGTCAAAAGATATTTTAAAGTTCCAACTTTTGGGGACAAAGTTCCAGTAAATCCCATTGACGACAATGTTCTGCAAAGAAACAGTACATTTTTTTGTAAGTACTGCAAGGTAACAATACATATAAGCATGTACTAAAGAAAAGCTACTGAGATATGTATGGAAAAAATATATCCTTGCATGAATCATGAAGGTTATGATTTATTGGTAACAACATCACCAAGCTTAACATAATCAGAAAAAGGAAAGCTACATTAAATAGTATCTTACACATGCTGAACAACACTAGAATTATTATCACACTGAACATTGGACCAAGTGCAAGGGTTAACTTGATTAGGATTCCAATCAGTTAGTTGATTGTTTGACGCCTTCAATGAATTCTTTAATGCAAACAGGGCATCACCTGAGAAAGAACACCAAAATATTCACCACCTAGTCAAGATAACATGCTAACATGCAATATATCATTAATAACTTGCAAATATCAGGTAACATAGATGATCAGATATAGGAAAATGAATCAGAGAGTCTCTTCAATGCAAATAGGGCATAACCTGAAACAGAACACAGGAATACTCATCACCCAATTAAGTTAAAATGTTAACATGCAATACATCAGTAATAAATTGCAAACTCAGGAAAACGTAGAAAATCAGAAATTGGAGAATGTATCAGAGACACTCAAAGGATTCACTGAAACGATATTCTCAATAAGCCCACCATCCCTCAATCTTTTTTCTAGAATTTAACACACGGGAAAAGGAGAAAATAATTCTTTTCTTTGCTGGGGGGGAAGGGGGGGGGGGGGGGGGAAGAGAGTAAAGTGGAGGATTTTTCATATTAGATTAGAAACAAGCATACATGCCTTTATTACATTGTTAGTTTATATAAAACAAATAGTAGTTATTGTAGCAGCATTTAAAAGACATATTCAATCAGGTTCAATTAATTTAGTGTTCTTCAGTTTTATGGGATGCTTAGGGAATGAAATGAGATGAGATAAGAATTTTGTGAATAATAGTAAGATGGTTTGTGAATGGTAGTGAGATAGTTTGAGTTAAGTATTTATTGGGTCTTGGAAAATGAGAGCAAAAGCTTTTATTACATTGTTAGTTTATATAAAACAAATAGTAGTTATTGTAGCAGCATTTAAAAGACATATTCAATCAGGTTCAATTAATTTAGTGTTCTTCAGTTTTTGGGATGCTTGGGGAATGAGATGAGATGAGATGAGAATTTTGTGAATAATAGTAAGATGATTTGTGAATGGTAGTGAGATAGTTTGAGTTAAGTATTTATTGGGTCTTGGAAAATGAGAGCAAAAAAATTTGAATAAAAAATATTATAAAGTTAAAATATTATAATATTATTAGAATATTATTTTTTAATATTATTTTTGTTTGGGATTTGAAAACATTGAATTAGTTTTGTTTTCTATTTGAAAGTTTGGAAAAATTGTAATGATTAGTTTGAAAGTGTTTGTGTTTGAATGATATTTGGGAAGTAAATGAGATCAGATGAAACTTTTTCCAAACATCCCCTTAATTACCAATGGTTTGGATGTGGAACAGAGAATAGATACCCTCAGAATAATCTTTCTAGAACCTGAACAAACACGAAAACAGAAAAAGGATTTTCTTTTTGGTGAGCGATAGCTCTCATCAGCATCTAACAGACTCTTGATCAGGTTCAAATCAACTCAAATGGATGGCTACTACATATTGTTTCAGTAATCTTCAGCTTTTAATTGTCAATGATTTTAGATTTGTATGCAGAATAAATGATGACCTTGTCGTCAATTACAAGATTCCAAACAAATTTTTTTTTGGATTCTGAACAAAATTGAAAGATCTTAAACTGTCCAAAACTTCCGGGCATATCAGTCTAGTAATACTTGTAGTCTTAGTGACTGCGTGCCAATTTTATCCTAAGATTGATGTTGGCTACCTCCCAGTCACTGTAGTTCCATCACTATTCCCTTCTATCAAAGTACTCTCGCCGCAAGAATACTATAATTGGGCATATATGAGAACAACCTTTTCCAATTGATTTATTAAAGAAAAAGAATAACCAACTTCTTAAACCAAAGAGATCTAATATTTTATCCATAGTTTCACTTCAGTAATCATTTACTCGCACTATGAACAAAAATAACAGATCAGTAAAGTTCAACTGCAACAAGCCCCAGCCTAGAAAGCAAATCAAGGCCAGATGTATGAGATCGAGAAAGAGAAACAATGCAGCAGTTTAAATTTGAGTTTTTTAACTAGTTTATGTTTGATTTCCATTTAAATAACATTGCCTTGGACTTCAAATGCAACATTTTTGTTGGGATCTACAGTGGTAGACCATTTAACTTGGCCTTTCCATCATTTCATATAAACTGATAAAAACAAAAAACTAGACATACTTGGCATAACTATATGTTGTCTGAAAGAATTAAATGTTAGGACTTGGGGGAAAAAAAAAAAAAGGAATTGTCAAACAAACAAGCCTCGGTATCATACCTTGAAAATCACAAAATACAAAAGACTGCAAGCAAGCCAATATCAACACAGTGAAGACCAGTTCCATCTTCAATGGCATCAAATTCTGTTAGCAACGTGATGAGATGCAAAATCATCAATGGATACATGGATGAGAGCCATCGCTGCAAAGACATCCCAGAATTGAATAGCAAACTTTTAGATTTGTAACGGACGATGGATATAATAAAACATAATACATTTTATTATACCACAATCCTGAACATGCATTGATGAAGATGTAAACTGACAGACTGGAAGTCAGGGGTGTATACAGACCCTCTCCCACTACATTCTTGTCCTTCTTCCTATTTCCTAACGAGTCATAATATACTCGTCTTTCTTCATATATCATTGTCAGTCAATGTGTCGAGTAAGATATACAGGACAAGGCCGCAAAAACCACCTTCTTCAGCTAAAATCAGATACCAAGTTTGCGTGCATCCATAACTCCATTCTTTCATTTTATATTCCAATTAGCGATAGTTATTTGGCACGACTCACCAGAAGGGAAAGCTATTTCGTAAAAATTTAACATTTGACGAACTTTAAAAAAGGCAATGATGATAATAACTGTTCAACTTAATACTTATCTTAAAAAAAAAACTATTCAACTTAATATACGGTGTCCATTTTCAACTGCATAGTCAGTGCTATAGGATTCTGATGCTGACTTGATTAGCCCCTCCATCCCAAAAAAACACTCAAAATGGGCCCTCAAATAATTAGTACTTCCTGTCTAAGCAAAGAAAGATAATGAACAACGAGTAATGTTCAAATCTCTTTGGCTCTGACCTCAACCAATCAACCCCGGCGACCTTCAAAACCATTTAGTTAAGACTCCAGAGGATTCAAACTAACTCAAATCAAGTTTGAGTAAGGCTAACCTCAAAAACAAAAACGCTAAAATTCTTCAGGTTCGGTTGCCAACAAAACTAGTGTACTTAAATCACCTCGGTTTTAACGAACTTTTCCGAAAAATGAATAACGGAAACGTAGAGGTGCTCTCAAGTTGAAAAGGCCGAGAAATGAACAAAAAAGGTAGAAGAAGAAGAAATACCTGTTGAGAGGAATCAGGTTAGGAGAAGGTAAATCAGTGAATCAAAAAGTGAGTTTTAGGGATTGGATATTCGAGCTAAGGCTAACTTCGCTGGATGAGTTGCTCAGAGAGAAGAGAGGTTCTGCGGTGGGTGACAGCAAATCTGAAGAGAAGGTTCTATCTTGTTACTGGACTTCAAAGAGAGCATGATCTGTGAAGGGTTGCTGGCTGGCTGGCTGCTATTATTGCTGTCTGTTTTAACTCCTTTTGGATCCTCTTTCAACGTTTTTCTCAATTAAAAAATAAACAAATTAAATGCGACTAGACTTGGTGTGATGTGTCACCGTTACGTCCTTGTCGTTCGATAATGTTACGGAAAATGTAAGCGGAACCGGGCTTTTTTTGTCTTCAAGATAAAAATTTAAAATTTTAAAAATTTTTTATTTTATTATTATAATTTTTTTAAATTTTTATATAAAATAAAATAAATAATTTTGTTATTTATAAATTTTAATTTCTTTAATTTATTTATTTTTATTTTATAATTAAAAAAATGACTATTGATAAAATTATATATTTTTTAATGATTCAAAATATTAAAAATACTTTAAAAATATATAAAAAAATTATAATTAGTAATACGTCCAACAGTAAACATTAGGCGACCGACTAACATGATCCTAATGTTATATGTAACTATAAAATTAATTTTACGTACGATATTATATCTATTGAATTCAATTTCTTTTATTTTAAATTTTAAATTTTCATGTTTTCAGCAACTGACATATTAGCATACATGATTATTAATTATATAAATAAATATATATAATACTAAATCAGAATCTGAAATTTAATACGTTTGGAAGTTGAGATGAATTGAATTGAATTATAAATAATAATATTTTACAGATTCTATTAAAATAGATTAATTTTTTAAAATTGAGATAGATTTAATTTTTTAGACTAAAACATATTAAATAAGTTGATATGAGTTTAATTTTTTTATAAAAAATTAATAAATTTTATCAATAATTCATTTAAAATAAATTAAGATTAGTTGAATTAGATTGAATAACCAAACTCAACTGTCGCTTTGGAAAAAGTTAACGAAGGTCATTTTGGATTGGCTGTCTATTTTCTGACGCATATAACGAAGGGTGTTGTAGATTCAGCTCCCCTTTCCCCGCATAGAAAATACAAGGAGTCCACTCCAGAGTCAATAGTGGAAGAACACTTGCAGCACATTGATAGATTACAGCATTATTAACAATTTAAAATTGCTTTGGAAAAATCATAAATTTCTTTAATATTTTTCCCTTTTTTTAAAAAATTCTCTCTTTGCATAAAGACACATATGCTGAAAATAAAATAAAAAACAAATGTATTTGAAAAAAAAAATTCAAAAAATTATATTTTTTTTCTCAAACTATTAGCCATACTAGTTGTCTGCCGCAAAAATAATTCAAAGTAGGAGAAGAAAAAAAAAGGGGGGAATTAAATACGCAAAGAAGGCCCCACCTCTATAATTCTGTCCCCAATATTTATTTTACCCAACGAAAGAAATCTCAAAAGCAATCCCAAGTTTTCCAATATCTCATGCCGCACAGCTCAACAACAGTTTGACCGGAGTTTTAGGTTGCTTTTGTCCAGTGATATCAGATATTTTGTGATAAAAAGTAATAAAAAGTCATCATAAAATAATAAATAATAATATAACTAAGCAAAAAAAAAAAACGTGAATATCAAGGAAACTTGATCTAACAGCCCAATAAATATTTTGAAATTTTCAGCAAACAAATTTTCCTATTAGATGGGTAAACACTTAAAAGAGATTCCATGATATTATTTGTTTTTACTTACATGAATTTATTGGATAAAATCAAATCTTTTTGAAGGATGGGTACACATTAATCAATTGCCGATCCCAGATCTTATAGAATCAAGAGTGTCGATATTTTATTTATATCCTTATTAAGACTTACTTTATGTGGTTATTTCTCTCATTTTATACTATCAAAGTTCTCAATCAAAATTAACATGCCGAGACCAAAAAATAATTATTATAGATGTTAAGGATATAAGAATATGTAGAAAAATAATGCGACTCTTCGCATTGGATTTATCATCCGAATCACTTGGGTTCACATGACGTATTTTAAGTGAACAGCCATTCAAATAGAAAGTTATTTAAAATGTGTTGTACTAGCATGCGTACATGATTTTGATTGACAAAATTTAAAATAAAGAATAATATTGATCATTCGTTAAGAAATAATCCATGAAATTTTCTAAGATGGTTAAATGGATTTGGAAGGACGCATTTGTCCCTTGATGGGTTGGGCCCAATCTGACTCTCAGAATTAAGGACCCATTGTTAAAAGGCTCTCCGTATGACGAGGAGAAGGGTCAAACCAGCATGGAAAAGACAAGACAGCCCTTGCTAGGGCACATCTCGACAAAACACATCGAATGATTAGATATGGATTGAGACCTCGTCTCTGACAGGGGGTCAGAAGGGCCCAATGTTAAAAGGCTCCCCGTATGACGAGGAGAATGCTCAAGCTAGCATGGAAAAGGACGAGACAACCCCTACTGGGGCACATCCCGACATAACACATCGAATGATTAGATATGGGTTGAGACCTCGTCTTTGACAAAGGGTGCTAAATTAAATGCGATTGGATACCCCCTGCCACAAAGCCTCAGCATGGGTCAAGACATCCTAATAGACACTGCCACATTAAATGCAACAGCACGATGTCCAACACAGGGGCAAACACTCAAAGCATAAAGACAACAGAGCTCCATTAGACAATGGGAGTATAAAAGCCTTGATAAAGGTACAATTTGGGGGATTCATTCTCTCTAACAATTATACATTGACTTAGGCATCGGAGGTGCTTACTAGCACTTCGAGCCCCCAATCTTTCTTGCCTAAGGTGATTGGCGGAGCAAGGCAGGGTGCGAAACACTTCCTTACTATCCCATATGTAAGTAGCAGCCAATCACCCGATCGCTCAAATCAAATAACACAACTCCCTAAAGATAAGGGGCTTAGTAAAAAAAAAAAAAACCCAACCATAACAACAACAACAAACAAGAGACAAAGATCGCTGGAAACAACAAGCACCAAGAAATGTATATATATATATATATATATATAGACAATGAACTGATTACAAAAAAGAAGTGTAAGGAAGCAAGAGTGCACATATTCGCAAATACCAACAAAAGCACGAATCATAACAAATGGATATCATTTAATGGGGCAAGGGCCAAGAAACTTATGTACAAGGCATATATCATTAAAAAAAAAAATGGGGGGCTTGTTATTTCTCAGTTTGGACAGCAAGTCGAGAAAATGCATCAAGCATCAGGTCCCTAGTAGGGGTGTAAGTTTGGATCGAAAAATCAAAAAACTAGTCCGAATCGGACCGGTTGGGCTGGTTTTCTGGTTTTTTAGTCCGGAATCAGATCTTTACTTGCACAAACCAGCCAGAACCAGTCCGGTTCCGGTTCCGGTTCCAGTTCCGTGGTTTTCGAGATCGAACCGGACCGGTTGAAGAAAAAAATAAAAAATTATATATATAAGTTTTATACAATAATAATATTATACAAAATATTTTTTATATATAAGTTTTATATATAATATATAAAAAGAAAGAAAATCACTCAAATATTATTACTAAATTTTGATAAGTTCATAGGACATTAGTAGTTATACTAATATAGACTATAGTTATACTTATACTAATATAGTTATATTAAATTACTATAACTAATACTAATATATAGCTAATACTAATAGTCTAATATTAATACTATTATATAGTCTAATATATTATATAGCTATACTAATATATAACTAATACTAATAGTCTAATATAGACTATAGTTATAGTTATACTAATATAGTTATATTAAATCACTATAACTAATACTAATATATAACTAATACTAATATAGTACTTGGTTTTAGTAAAGCAAATTTTTTTTAATAAAATAGATTTTTTAATAAAAGTATAAAACAAATTTTTTTAAAGTAGTTTTTTTTTTTATAAACAAATTTTTAATCACAAACTGTCAAACTTACATTTCAAAAAAATCGAAAAATTGGGCCAAAAATCGATAAAACTGGAAGTACCAGTTTATGAGGGTAACTAGTGCGTAATTGGTTTTGAAAAATACAAAACCGGTACATACCGGTTCGATCCTAAATTTTGTCCAAAACCAGATTGGACTGGACCGGTTACACTCCTAGTCCCTGGGGCTTTCAGGTTGACCTGGGGGTTTGACAATAAGTACGCTCGCATTTTCTTCAAGCCCAGAGCTTGCCCATAGCCCCAAGTTTGGTTATGGACCCTCTTAGCCATTACAAATTGAGGGGAGAGCTTGGCAAGATCCTCTTTGGCAGAGGCAAACTCGGACTTCTATTCCATCACTTGCCTCTTGCATGACTTCACCCTTTTCTTGGTCGTGGCATACTTCTTGGTGCCCACAGAGGCCTTGTTCCTTGATAGCGTCGCGTGCCACACCTCGAGCTCCTCTCTTGCGGCCTTGACATGATCACGCTCCATGCCCATATCCAATCAAACATCCTAGGCTTTTGACAAAGAGGCGACGTATCCAAGGCAATCCTCTTGGGTTGCCTTTAGTTCCTTGTCCAAACAGGATGCCCGAATCCACTCCAGTTTTCGTTCTTCGGTCAAGGCTTCAACCTCGAGGCACTTCAGGGACACTTCCTCTCTAAACTCGCCCAGATCCTTTCAAAGGGCAAGAACCTCTTTGCAAAGGTGAGCAATATCTCCCTCTAAGGACTGGTTATATTTATCAACCACAACAAAAGCCCAATTGGCCAGGTCTCACTCAACTCTAAACTTTAGGATCTCTTGGTAAGCCTGCTCAATGTAAATCTGTAGCCCATGTTCAACTCAACTTGACCATCCATGATCCCCAAATCATCGACCCCCTATTTAAAGCAAAGCCTACTAGTTAGTAATTGCAAATAATATAGAGGAACCCAATGGGAGATGGAAAGAGAATTTACCAGAGAAAGAAAGCCCTTGAGCTGAGTGGCCACCCCACACATAGACTCAGCTCGGGCTTCATTAGTACTAGATTGGGAGTGTTGATGATATGAACCCGCAGGAAAGGAATCCCTTGAACCCACAATCAAATTGAAAACTCACCCAAGAAATCCAAACTCAAGTCAATGGATGAAGAATCTAGACTCGATGAGAACTCGTTTCAAGAACCTAGATTATATTAAAATCTAGACCCGTTGAAGAACCCGTCTCAAAAACTCAGATTACAAAGAGAAACGCCACAAAAGTTGTGATTTACCTTTGATAAGTTCAAAAGTTCAATTAAGAACAAGATGAGTAAAACTCAACTTACAATGAATAATTCATCAAATTTCATAAATTTCATAAACTGAGGCTACAAAGTGTATTTAAAGCTAAACCTAATCGAAATCCTAGCCCAAAATAAACCCTTGCTTCCAAAATTACCCTCGGATAAACAGTGTCGCGGCTGCTACAGTAACTCGCTTTAAACCCTAGTTCCTAAAATGTAATTTTTCAAATAAGTCCTTGGCCAAAATATAAGGCCTTCCCCAAAATCCCAGTTTATAAAAATTAGACATGTGGACCAAACATCTAAAACCCAATTATTCTAAACTAATAAAATAAGTCATTTAAATGATTTAAACAACTTGAATGCCTTCAAGTGCCCAAGGCCTTTAAGTCATGTTATTGCCCTCTTCCATAGCTTGTATCAAATGATTCAAAATTGGATCTTCATCCTTCAAGCCCATTTTGAATGTTGGGCTCTTGCTTGACTCGTCCCAAGTGGATTGCATCTATTCTTGCATTGCTTCCTTGATCTTCTTAGCTCTTGATATTGTAATATGCCCATATGGAACTTGCAAAGGATCTTTAAAACTAGGTCCATCTTGGTTCCCATCAGTTGATGTCGTATTTCGCACGTCTTTAGGCCAGGCCTCGACCACTCAAGTGTTCAGAGTTGGGCCTTGATCGGTGAAGCGTGTGAGTACCCGGCAATGGTCTGGTGTAATTGTATGGCTATACGGCGAGGGTTTGTACATCCTTGGTGATGAATAGTATTTCAATGCAAAAAATAAATAGATGAACATAAAGATTTTATATGGTTCGGCACTAGGTCTACGTCCATGGGGGTTTGGGGAAGGGATATTTCATTATAATAAGCTTGTTTATAGTCTCTTGTAGCCTCTCATTTTTCTCTGTACAATGAAAGTTGTAGAGTTATTTATTGGAGAAGAAGTTCTTTTTGGAGTTCTATGGATGAAGAAGAAATTCCCCCTTGGAAGAAGTCAAAAGATCCGAATCCCAAAAGTGAAGAAGTGTCGAAAAAGTGTCGAATTCTTAGGTTTCCCCCCCTTTTATCTTTTGCCCCTCACGTCACCTCCCTACTTTTCCTCTCTTGACACCCCCTGCCTTAGTCCCTTCTTGTCCCCTCTCCTTCCCTCGTAATTTATTTTATAGTGAGTCCCCCCCTCAATGGCTGAGCCTATGACATCCTATGGGTCGAGAAAAAATCCCTCTTACATTACCCATTCAATTCTTATCAAACTTGTCCGATGGGAATTTTATAGTCTGTTTTTCCTGCTGGTTGGTCCTTAGGTGGGGTTCTACCATGCCGAGCCTTTATGTCATCGCTTGGTCATTCCAATTTCCTTTAATCTCCTTTTCCTTTTCTATTTCTTTTTCCTACCGCTTTTCCTTAACTTTTCTTTTCATTTGTTCATTCCTACATTATAAGAGTGCTAGTTTCTATTTGCGAAGATTCATTTGATGGAGACTCCGCTGACAATATTTAGTAGACAGGGATCATGCTGATATATATTTCATAGATGAAGATCCGACTGATAAATAATTTTAAATAAAGATCCCGCTGTAGAAGATCCCGCCGAATAATATTTAATAGATTAAGATCCAGTTGATAAATATTTACAGATGCTGATAAACATTCTGTAGATGAAGACAAATATTTTATAGATGAAGATCCTGCTAACAAATATTTAGTAGAAAAAGATTTTTTCAATATAAGTAATGTCGGGCAATCGAAAGACTAAACCCTCGCTTCAATATGAGGCAGGCCGGGCTACCCTAGAGCTAGTCCTGTCTATTGACCCTCACGGGAAAGTAAGTTGGAGGTGCTGCACAAATCAAACATGTTAGTGAATTCGCAAACCTGAGTTGTTTTGCCAGGATGCGGTGAAGGTTTGAGGCACTGTTTGTTTGGCATTCTGTTGCTAGAGGTGATGTTCTGTTGATAAATATGTCTGGTGGCCAAAGGCCAACCCGCAGTCCTCCGCGAGAGGGATAAAGCCGCATTTGTCGTGACTCATCCTTTTGGCTAGCAGGGTAAGTTGGAGCTGGTGGAGTTTCTTTTGGTGGTGATTTTGTTGTTGGAGATTCTTTTGTTGAAGTAAAGTCTATTGGTGGAGATTTTATCTTTAAGTGTCCTAAGGCCGACCCACACTCCTCCGCGAGAGGGATAGAACGACATTTAGGCATTACACTCATCTTTTTCACCTCGCGGGGTGGTAAGTTGCTGATGGCGATCCCGTTGATATAGATTCCATTGATGTAGATTTCGTTAATGATGCCTGTGTCTTTTTCTTCATTATTCGGGTGGTCTATAGACTCGGCCAGCTCTCCATCGGGGAGAGGTCAAAATGCCTCATGCCATTCTTCCTCTTCGTCCCCCAATGAGGTATTTCGGACAGTGATGTGTGGATGGTCCGCTCTTTCATTGCGACGGGGGCCAGGGTAAGTTATTCGAGTAGCCGTGAGACTGATTTCGCTCTCCTCTGCGAGAGGGATAAGGCCACCCTGAAGTCAACCTTTCCCTATGGTATCCCGCAAGGAGGTAAGTTGTTCGGACAATTTATTACTGAACCCGCTCCCACCGATATCATAGAAAATGGTAAGTTTGGGTCAAACTGGTGCTGATCCCACCCTACGTTGTAGCGTGGGCTAGGGTAAGGTATTCGGGTAGTCGTGAGGTTGATCCCGCTCTCCACTGTGGGAAGGATAAGGCCACTCTGAGACTGACCTTTCCCTATGATACCCCGCAAGGAGATAAGTTTTTCGAGTTGTCTGTTACTGAACCCACTCCCACCCGTTGACGCTGACGAGGAACGTAATCATTTTTCTGACGTAGTGTAACTAAGAACTAACCCGCACTCCATCGTGGGAGGGATAAGACCACCCTAGGGGCCGACATTTTCCTATGGTATCCCACGGGGAGGTAAGTTCAGACAGCAGTTGGTTGACCACTCTTTCACCGTGAGGGCGGTCGGGGTAAGTTATTCGGGCCGCCAAGGGGGCAAGAACCATTCTCCCAGAGGATGAAGCTAAGCCGCCTGCTCACCTATCATCCTTCGTGGGGAGATAAGTTGTTCGGGCAGTTTGTTACTAGACCCACTCCCACCCGTTGACATCACATGAAAGGGTAGGTTAGGTCAAGCTAGCGTTGATCCCACATTTTGTCACAGCAGAGATCGAGGTAAGTGATTTGGGTAGCCATAAGGCTGATCCTGCTCTCCCAGACGAGGAGGCTAAGCCACCTACTCGCCTATCATCCTTCGTAGGGAGGTAAGTTGTTCAAGCAGTTTGTTACTTAATCCGATCTCTCCTTTGATTCTTACGAGAAAGGTAAATCTTTATTTTCGGGTGGCCAAGGACCGACCCGCACTTCTTCGCTGGAGGGATATGGCCAACCTGGGGCTGACCTTTCCTTATACAACCTTGCGGGGAGGTAAGTTGTTGATGGAGTCCCCGTTTAGTAGAGTTGATTTTGTTGATAGAACTTGGTTGATTTTGTTATGGTAGTGTCGGGTTGTACAAAACAGAATTCACACCACAGGAAATAATCACGTTAGTAAAACAAAATTTACACAAATTTTTAAGGAGACAAACTGAAACGTGTAGCTGCAGCGACGGATTTTTGCTCACTGTTACTTGACCGAAATTGCCCGCAGTTTTTTGTCGTTTCTTCTCTTCCTTGCTCCTTCCTATTTTCGCTTCATTTTCTCTCTCTCTCTCTTTTTTTTTTCCGCAATGCATGGAGGCTGTGAAGCTCCTTTTTTGGTCGTATAGTATGGGGGCCTTGGGTGAGATGGTCGACGTGCATGGAGGCTACAAACTTGTTCTAAAGGTTGCTATTGTATGGCCATGGGGAGTGGTCGTGTAGTCACTGCCCATAGAACTTGGAAGCTGTGTAGAGAGGCTGTGTAGCCTTTCTTGGATGGAGGCTGTGGGGCCTTTCTTGGACCTTATTGCATGGAGGACTACGTAGAGTTGCCATGCAGTTACCTCGACATGGTGCAAGGCCGTAGAGAAACTTCGTGGAAAGTCTGTCGAGGCCGTGTACATTAGTCTCTGAGGAGGCCAGTGGCCAAGGAGAGGGTGCCGCCTCGAGCTGGCTATGGGGGTGAGGCTGTGTTGCTGCTGGCGAAGTAGGAGTAGCTGAGGAGGAGCCGTTCGAGAAGTAATGGGCCGACGTGCCATTATGCACGGTTGATGAGTGGTTTCCCACTACTGTCTGGCTGTGAAGAGGGAGTCACTGTGCTTGGCTCCATTGCATGGCAGTGGAGAGGAGCTGTAAAGGTGAGGTCGTGGACGTCACTGCGTTGCCCACTGTGTATATGGCTACAATGCATGGTGCATGGCGCACATGCAGTAACCGCATAGAGAAGTGGTGCACATGGTGAGGAGTTATCCTGCCCGCTGCTGCATGCGGCCAAAGAAGGCATCTGTTGGCCGTGGAGATGGGTCGAGGAGTTGTGGCTGTGGTGCTTGACCACGAAGTGGGATGCCATGTGATGACTTCGATACGGTTCGGGGCCATGTACCAGGTGAAAGAGGGTGCCACCAATTAAGGATGGCCGGCTTTAGCTCCGGTGGGTCGACGGTGGCTCCCGATGTCACCCTCCAACTGCACCACAGCGGGGCCATGGCCTTTGGTTCTTTCCGTCGCTGCAAGCCGAGGTGTGAGCCCTCTGGTGGCCATTGACCAACTTCTGCCGTCGCGGGTGGCTCTAATGAGGAAAGATAACGCCGACAGACTAGGTGGTTGTTGCCGACTTCCCTCCTCTGCCACGTCATGATTAGGCTGGGTTCCTGCTCTACAAGCAGTGGGGAGTGCCCCACAGTATCTCCGTACACGGCTTCTTACAGGAGTAGTCCGGTGAAACTGCCACCGAAAACCGCCAGTGGTCCAAGCGGAGGCTATTGACAGGTGGTCTGGGCTCACTGCTGGGTGCCGCGAGCTTCTGGGTGCACAAAAATGTGCACCCGAGTGCTACGTGCACGACACTATTCATGCCATGCACGGCCACTTGTTCCAGTGCACTGTTCATGTGCACAATGCACTCTGGGTCCCTCCCTGCAGTCCACATGATTGTTTTGTATATTTTGACCTTTCTTTCTTTACAAACCGTGATGTCATGGGTAAGTATTTACAGTCCGAGGGGCTAGGGAGTTTGGGTTCCTGGCCGTATATACTATGTGCATGGAAAACACTTAAGTGCACTGCACTTAATTGTTTGGCAGAGGAAAAGTTCACTTGCCTCTTTTTTCTTCCTTTTTTTTTTTTTTTGCAGCAATATTTTTTATAAAAATAAAAGTTGAAAGGTTGAGGTCACTTATTTAGAAGATTTTCATCTGTTCCTCCGATATGAGCTCCTTATTTTCTTTGCGAAGCGTTTGCACTTTGTCGGTCAACTTCATCACCCATTTTTCATGATTTTCAACCTTGCCTCCATGGCTTCTTCTGTGTCTCTTCCGAGTCACTTGGAACGGGTTTCCACAAGCATACGAAGGATATGCAAGATCTATTATGATCCTACAGATGGCGCCACTGTTGATGTCGTATTTCGCACGCCCTTGAACCAGATCCCGATAACTCGGGTCTTTAGAGCTGGGTCTCGATTGATGATGCGTGAGCCCCCGACAATGGTCCGGTGGGGTTGTACAGCATCGGTTCGTACATCCTTGACAATGAACAGTATTTCAATGCAGAAAATAAATAGATAAACATACAGATTTTACGTGGTTCGACACTAGGTTTATGTCCACGAGGGTTTGGAGATGAGAGATTTCACTATAATAAATTTGTTTACAGTCTCTCGTAGCCTATCATTTCTCTCTGTTCAATAGAAGTTGTAGAGCTATTTACTGGAGAAGAAGTTCTCTTTGGAGCTCTTTGGATAAAGAAGAAGTCC
This sequence comes from Cyclocarya paliurus, assembly GCA_029856935.1. Lineage (NCBI taxonomy): Eukaryota > Viridiplantae > Streptophyta > Magnoliopsida > Fagales > Juglandaceae > Cyclocarya > Cyclocarya paliurus. The sequence goes on from CM056950.1 coordinate 11,654,744, forward strand.
CCCCCTCAGAAGAAGTCGAAAGATCTGAACCTCAAAAGTGAAGAAGTGTCGAAAAAGTCCTGAATTAAGTTCCCCCCCGTTTTATCTTTTGCCCCTCACTTGCTTTAAGTCATTTCTCTCATTTTCTCTCTTAACACCTTACACCTTACTTTATGTCACATCCCTACTTTTTCTCTCCTGACACCCCCTATTTTAGTCCCTTCTCCTTCCCTCATACTTTATTTATAGTGAGTCTCCCCTCAATGGCTGGGCCTATGACATCCTAGGGGCTGGGGAAAAACCCCCTTACAGGGACCAATGAGAATCGGAAGGACCAGAGCATCCAAAGAAGTGCGCTTCTCACCTCAATTAGCTGACCTTGAGCCGCAAAGTTTCCCAAGGGAGAGCGGTCAGGATAAGGGAGGTGGCGGTGATGCCAAGCCTCCTTCAAGCCTCAGATCACTAGCCTACCCTACAATTGGTTGGGATGAAGGCCTAGTGCCTTAGGGGTCAACAAAACATGGATCGTCCATCGGCTTCTCACCACCTTCCGGAGGGACCAAGAAGGATAGCTCCTCAAAAGATGACGGGCGAATAAGCTCTCTGCCCGATAGAGGCATTGAAAGAAGAGGAAGGAATTGAGACCTTGTACTTGCTGAAGGCCACAAGGTCATCAAGGGAAAGACCTTTATGATCGGACAATGAAATGGGCACCTCGCCCCAAGAACTATGGGGGTCACCTTAGAAGTTGAGGCACCCGACTGAGCGATGTCACCATCTGCCTCCTCAAAGTGCTTTTTGGAGGTCAGGCGTTGAGAAATCCCATGAATTGGATTGAGTAGGGCCTCGAAGAATGCCATCTCCAAGTATGCCTAGTCCTGATCAAGAGTCCTCATTGGCCCTCGTTGCTAGATGAGGTAGAATGGAGATCTAAGGGTGTAGAAATGGGCTGAGCATCAAGCAATGAGAGCTCAAAGTCTAATGCTGCGGTCAGATTGGTTTCGACCTACGCCATGATGGCGTTAAAGTCGTCCAAGTTAGGAGAATTCTCTCAGATAGGGGCCGGGCAACTGGCAGGGGCATAGTTTGACACCACTACTCCACAAACAGGCGAGAAGCCCCTTGCTCAGGCTCTGAATGGTCGTGCATTTCCCTTGCTCCTTAACCCTCCTTACTCTTGTAGCGAGGTCTCTTTTCTTCCCCTCCTGACATGGCGTCAGAAGACCTCTTCTTTTCTCTAGAAACAACATGGTCCTTAAAAACGAGGTGATCGACCATGAGAGATCGATCTGGTATCACCAAGAACCAGTCAATATTCTCTCTAGTCAAAAGAGAATTGGTGCATACATCATCAAGGTATTGGTCGACCTAGGAATAAACACCTTGAGTGCAAGCTTGCTCTAGCTCCAAAAGAGTCATGAAGATCACCTTGTCATCGGGAATGATCCTCCATAAGGCCCGTACAGGTAACTCTTGCTTGCCGAGGAACTCGCACCCTTAGCCAAAAATGAAGAAAAACTTGCATTGCCAATTATTGGCATTGGAGTAATGGCTCTCAAATGAGGCGATGCAGTATTTGGAGTGAAACTATAGATATTGCCTCCCAAAGACCGGATGTTGTGTGTAAACACAAACTACATGGCGGTCAAATCAGGATACTCATCACCGGCAGGCTCTAGGACCTTGCGCCATACGACACAACATGAAATCAGGATCCTCCACGAGTTAGGGTGCAGCTAGGCAAGGGCCACCCCCAAGAAATTAGGACGTCACAAACGTGGTGACAAAAAGGGAATCTCAACCCATGTGAGAAGGTGGTATCAGACCAACCTTTTTAGCAAGCCCCTTAGAGTCAACGGCCTCGCGACTTGGGCTTAGGACCTTTAGGACAACCTTTTCTGGAGCTTCGTAGGTGTCCCTCAATGCCCTAAAGTTAACCAAAATAGTAGTAGAGGACCAGTTGCGCCCGTCATAGCAAGGAAGGCCCCTTCGGGAAAAAGGCTCATGCCTTGCTAGGAACTCCCCACAGTGAGGGGAGCGCGAACTTGAGAAGAAAGCTTAGACTTTTTGGGAGTCATCAAGGAAAAATAATGAAAGCAAGGAAGGAAAAAAGGAAAGAGTAAGGATTCTAGATAATGGACAAATAGAAGAAGAAAGAAAAATCGGGAAAGGTGGCAAAGTATTTAGATGACAAAGAGAAGGGTTTAAATAAAGAAGACGACGGCCGAATAACCCCAATTGGGGGGTGACAAGTGTGCAGGAAGCATAAACATCTCTAACAATTCCCCCAAGCCACCCAAAGTGAAGGGATGTGGGTACAGAACCGTCATGCTTAGTCTCGAGACATGGGTGCATGTAGCGCTGAAATAATTGATGAGGGTAAGGACAAGATGGTCGTGGGCATAGGAAATTCCCGCCACACCCACGTGATAGGAATTTGCGGGGTAACTAAAAGAATGCATATGTCCCTCAACAGGCTGGGTCCGGCCCAGTTTTCAGAATTAAGGGCCCAGTGTTAAAAGGCTTCCCATATGGAGAGGAGAAGACCTAGGCCAACATGGTAAAGGATGAGACAGTCTCTGCTGGGGCACGTCCCTAGCATAACACATCAACAAATTAGATATAGGTCGAGATCTAATGATTAAATGTGATTGGATGCCACCCCCAAACACAAAGCCTCGACGTGGGTCGAGACATCCTGACAGAAGCTGTTGCATTAAATGCGACGACATGCTGTCTAGCACAGGGGCAGACACTCCAGGCATAAGGAGACTAGAGCTCATCAGACAATTGTAGTATAAAAGCTTCGATACAAGTACAATTTGGGGAGATTCATTCTCTTCGACTTTGGGAATTAGGGGCGCTTACTGGCACTCTAAACCCCTCAAGCTTTCTTGCCTCATGTGATTGGTGGAGCAAGGCGGGCTGCAAAACATGTCCTTAACAGTAGGCCTATTCATTTGGGCCGGTTTTTTTCCCAACCTTGTATGGAATCCGTTCCGGTTACAGGTTCAGGCCCAAAACAAATCCAGGCTGGTACCTGCATAAAAAAACCCAGGTGTACAACCCGGTACCTCTTTTTTTTTTTTTTCTGGTTTGAATGCTTTTGATGTGTTTTTTTATTCATTTCTAGTAACTAAATGGATAGAAACTCAAAAGGAAATGAAAATGTATATTTTTTCTAATGAATCATTCATTTTATGATTTTTTTACTCTTCTCTACGTGGCTTTTTATTGGTGGTCAAGAAATATATAGGTTTTGATTTAAAAAATTAAATAAATAGAGTTTGAATGCTACTTCAACATTTATTTCATAAAAAAATATTCATAACATGTAGGTTTTGATTTAAAAAAAAAAAAAACTAGGTGCAACCCAAAACTCGAGTTCTGGGTTTTTAAAAATCTGTTTCAATCTAGGTTTCGGCCCGGTTTTGAAACCTAGGTATATCTGGATTGGAACCCGGATGAACAGTACTACTTAATATGATTTATGTATATAAATTCTTTATTATTTATTTAATTATTTTTGAGCATCCAACCAAGTATTAAATTTCCAAAGTTAATTTAATACTTGATTCGTTCCCTAGAATTCAACTTATCATTATTAAATTTGACTGCTTAAAGGAACTCAGGATAGTTGGATTGATTACCGGTTAAAGTTTCCACCAGATTGCTCACACAGATAATATATTTTAGTGAGACAATAATTAATGAATGACTTGATGAAAATGAAAGTCATGACATTGTTGTCTTGTGAAGCTAATTTATATATGCAGAGATGTCGCTATAGAGCATCTGCAAAGGTATAGTTATTTTCTTACATTTGCTTGTTGTTCAATGCGATTCTATTGATATCTTCCATTTTTTAAAAATTTATTTTAATCAAACCCGCTATAATTTTCAATACTTCTAATTCATTACTTTCTAGCAGTTTATATTATGATTATTACTGAAACTTAATCACAACATATGCACATAATCTCACTATATTACACATGAATCAATAGTCTGGGTTTTTGTTTGAATTCTTATGAACTATGAGAAAAATGACAGATAAATTGAGTATTACAATATTTTTTCATGTTGTCGGTGCGAGTCTGATCTAGAGCATCAGGAAATAAAGACCAACTTCATGTCTTTCTTCCATAAAACTTAAACTTTGGATAGAAACTTTAGGAAGTACTAATCACCCTAAAATATCCTCAAATATTCATGTCGTTTGTTTTGGAAGTTGTTTCTATTTCTACACCTGTTCTTCTTCTTCTCCATTTTCTTTTATTTATGAAATTTCTTAGCAACAATATGACAATACTCTGCTTAAATAGTACACAGGTAATAAATAAATAAAAAGTACTAAATATTCTAGTCATATTAGAGTATATTAGGCTTCGTTTGGATACAATAGCTACGTCTCGTCTCATCTCATTATTACAATTTTATCAAATTTTTACGTAAAATATAATAAATAATTCAATTTTTTCAAATCTCAAAATAATAATAATATTAAAAAAATAATATTTTATTTAACTTTTAATTTTTATCTAAAATCATCTCTTCTCATCTTATCTCATCTCACTATTCAAATTGGACTTAAATTGTTAAATGAGAGGCCCAACCTCAAATGAAATTAGTTGATTAGAACAGTTGGAAAGCGTGGGATATGTGATGATGGTATCTGAAAATTCAAGAGAACGACAATACCATCATGAAACCATAATGAATGTATGCTTTTTTTACCCCATTATTATTATTTCTGCAATAAACAAAAAATTTCCCTATTGTTAGTCAAATTTTCATTGATTAAGGAGTGGATCGAGTGGTTAAGATCACTAATGCAGACACAACATGTGAGCTTCTCCGTCACTCTTACATATGCTGGTTTTCACAACCCACTTGGGCGTCCATTATTTCATTGCTTATATTGAGAATCTTTGAGGGGCCATTCTATGAAGAGAATACGTGGGCAAGGAGGGCTCAAGAATTTTGACAAGGGCTATAGAGAATTTGTCCTTATTGAATAATATTGTCTATCACATTCTATCGTCCTGTATTCTATTATATAGAATGTGATACTTTTATCAACATATATATATTTAAAATAAAAAATTGATGGATAATGCCACCTCATAATATTAAGATAAAAATATACTATCTGATTATGATATCTCATCATGATATTTATTAAAGAATTAATCTATCCATCAATTACTATTCATTACCCTCCTCATATTCTATAAAAAAAAAACTGTCAGATGTGGAGTGTGAGGTGAATAGTAGCTGATGTATAACAAAATCCTTTATTAAAAATCCATTTATAACAAATAAACTAATGAAAACAACAAAATTAAAACCATTAACCAAAACGACATTGAAAAATAATTTCATAATTCTCTCTTCATTGGAAAAAGTAGTGATTTAAGATATCAGACTGTTATAAATTATATAGTGTCATTTGGATTCAGAGATGAGTTGAGATAATTTATGAATAGTAAAAAATAATATTTTTAGAATAATATTTTTTAATATTATTATTATTTTGAGATTTAAAAAAATTAAATTATTTATTATATTTTGTGTGAGAATTTGAAAAAGTTGTTTTGAGATTTGAAAAAGTTGAATTATTTATTATATTTTGTGTAGGAATTTGGAAAAGTTTGTTTTGAGATTTGAAAAAAACAATTATTATATTTTATGTTAGAATTTGAAAAAATTGTTATGATAAAAATGAGATAAGTTTAGGAGATTTTTGAATTCAAACGAGTCCATAATCAGTTAATTTACTAAGAATTATTACGTCACACTTACTAAAACGCATACGTTAATGGGCCTAAAACCCAAACGGAGGATATGATTTTCATATAGGAAATGCTTAACGGCCAATTTCATTCCCAACGAAAAAGAACAAAAGAACCCCCAAGGTTCAAGTCTAGAAGCATAGCTGTTGGAGAGCTCCAAATGCTTGGCCTAAGGCTAAAACCCACCCACCTTTACAAACGCCTTCCCTCCTCTCTTCTATTCTCCACAACTTCAACTTCCAACTATCTTAACTGTCGCGTCAACTTCTTCCTCTCCCAACAAACCTCAACCCTCCGATTTCTCCTTCAAGCCCATAATCTCGTCATAACAAGTGGCAACTCAAACAACCTCTTTATAGCATCGAAGCTCATCTCCCTCTATGCCTCTCTCAACGAACCCATTTCCTCCACCAAAGTGTTTGATTCGTTGTGTTCAAAAGATACGTTTCTTTGGAACTCCGTGATCAAATCCCAGTTCTCCAATGGCAATTACTCACAAGCACTTGATTTTTATCTCCAAATGCGAGCATCTGATTCCCCACTCGACCAATTCACCATTCCGATGGTTGTTTCTACGTGCGCCGAGTTGATGTTGCTATATAATGGCAAGAACATTCATGGATTAGCTTTGAAATTGGGGCTCTTCACGAGGAATTCTGCTGTTGGATCATCATTTGTGTATATGTATTCGAAGTGTGCTCGAATGGAGGATGCATGGTCCATGTTTGATGAAATTTGTATTAGGGATGTGATTGGTTGGACTGCACTTGTGATTGGGTATGTGCAGAATGGTGAGAGTGAGAAGGGTTTGGAGTGTCTTTGTGAGATGCACAGGATTGGTGGGGATGGTGAGGGACCAACTTTTAGAACATTGGAAGGCGGGTTTCAAGCTTGTAGGAAACTGGATGCTATTGTGGAAGGTAGATGCTTACACAGTTTAGCGGTAAAAACTGGAATTGTGTGTTCACAGGTTGTTCGATCTTCACTTTTATCAATGTATTCAAACTGTGGGAACCCTGAAGAAGCTTACCTTTCCTTTTGTGAAGAAATGGATAAAGATCTTCTCTCATGGACATTAATCATTGGTATTTATTCAAGATTTGGACTAATGACTGAGTGCCTAAGTTTGTTTCGGGAAATGCAGGAGAATGATATATGCCCTGATGGAATTCTGATTAGTTCTGTGCTTTTGGGGTTCAGTAATTCCACGAGTGTCTTTGAAGGAAAAGCCTTTCATGGATTAATCATAAGACGGCATTATGGGTTGGATGAAAAGGTTCATAATGCGTTGCTGTCCATGTACTGCAAGTGGGGACAATTCACTCATGCAGAGAAGCTCTTTGGTAGAGTACCTGAGCCTAATAGAGACTGTTGGAACACTATGATTTTTCACTATGGCAAAATGGGGCTGGAAGCAAGATGTATAGAATTGTTTAAAGAGATGCAATATCATGGCATTCAACCTGATTCAAACAGCTTTGTCTCTGTACTTTCTTTGTGTTCCCATACAGGAGCAACATATCTCGGTCTTTCACTTCATTGCTATATAATCAAATGTTCACTGGATGAAAATATATTGGTCACCAATTCACTCATAGACATGTATGGTAGAGGTGGCAATCTAAACATAGCGTGGAAAATATTTTGTCGGACACGGAGGGATATCATCACATGGAACACTTTGATCTCATCTTACGCTCATAGTGGTCATTATGCTGAGGCTGTAGCCTTATTTGATAAAATGACTTCAGAGAATGTGAAGCCTGACTCGGCAACATTGGTAACAATTATTTTGAGTTGTTCTCATCTTGCATCTCTGGAGAAAGGAGAAAGTATTCACCGTTACATTGAAGAAAGAGAGATTGAGTTTAATATATGCCTTGCCACTACATTGGTTGATATGTATGTGAAATGCGGGCAGCTTGAAAAAGCAAGAAAGTTGTTCAACTCAATGAAAGAGAGGGATGTTATATCTTGGAATGTGATGATCTCAGGTTATGGGATGCACGGATATGCTAAATATGCTATTGATATATTTCAAGAGATGGAGAATTCAAATGTTAAACCAAATGGACTCACCTTCCTTGCCCTTCTCTCAGCTTGTGTTCATGGAGGGCTTGTTGAAGAAGGGAAGTGTCTGTTTAATAGGATGCAAGACTATTCCATAAAAGCCAACATGAAGCATTATGCATGTATGGTAGATCTTCTAGGCAGGTCAGGTAATCTACGAGAAGCTGAAACTTTGGTTCTTTCAATGCCGTTTTCTCCAGATGGTGAGGTTTGGGGGACTTTGTTAAGTTCTTGTAAAACTCACAATGAAATTGAGATAGGAATAAGGATAGCCAAGCATGCCATTGAGACTGACCCAACAAATGATGGGTACTATATAATGATGTCCAACTTGTATAGTTCTGTTGGGAGGTGGGAGGAGGCAGAAAGGGTGAGAGAAATGATGAATGAAAGGAATGTGTTGAAGAAAGCTGGTTGGAGTTCACTCTAAGTGAGATGTATTTCCTTTGATTCTTTGTTGGGAAATGTTTCTCTAACCCTGAGAGTTGATCATTATATAAGGTGCTTCAAGATCCACCTTAATTCTGATAGCTAGGAGGAACAGATATTGAATAAGCCACACGGGCCCTGAATTTTTTTTCCTTCCAAATGTGACTGGTACTGCTGTTGCACTACTGTGGCTCACGGGTAATCTTCTGTTCACTGTCCTCAGCTCCTTCTCTTTCCTCTCTTTTTTTCCTAATTAATGACCGAAACATGATTCCAAGAAACCAGTCTGTTTCTGTTGTATGAGTTCACGTTCAAACCAAATTTATGGTTTTTTTTTTTATTATTATTTTTTTATAAAGAGGGACGGTACCCCCATATTTTATTAGTTACCCACACTTTTGGCAGAGGAATACCATATACATGATAAAAGGCTTTCGCAGTTTCAAAAATCCAGAAACTAGAACCTTGAAAAAGTACCTATACTGTAAAAGAAAAATAACTGTGAAAACCTATATTAACACATCTGAATATAGCCCATTAATGCCTGAAGGATGGCAATCCAGCTTTGTCCAATACTAATAGGCCAATCACTGGCTTTGGTAGGAGACTCACAGAAACAAAAGAAGCATCAGAACCAGCTACCCCTATATTAGCAAGACCATCAGCAAGTCTATTCCCCACTCTACACATGTGGCATAGATCAAAAGGCATAGAAGAGGAAAGAAAAACAATATCTTCCCACAGTTCAAAATATTGTCAAGGTCCCAAGGAGGCTGCTTCCTATTTCTAAACCAGTGCATAACCAACAAAGAATTGGTCTCCACAACTATTTTTGTAGGCTATAGTTGATAACATATTAAGAGACCAACTTTTAAATCCCTAATCTCTGCAAATATGTTTGTCCCAAACCCAAGGCAGCAAGAGATGCCTTCAACAAAAATACTTTCATGATTTCTTATAACACCAACTGCATCTTGCTGGACCAGGATCCCCTTTAGACGCACCATCAATATTCAACTTGAATCCATCAGGTGGAGGAGGGTGGCATCGAACTAAGAGAGGGTTAGGAACTTTTATCTGAATTGGTTTAATAAAGAGACTAGAAAAAACGGTCAGATTCATCTTCGAGGTTGGTTTCTATTTATTTTACCATTTATATGGTTCATGGATTGTGTGCTATTTTTCTTCTCCATGCAAGAAAGAAGAAACGAGGTGTGGGGGTTTTAGATTTACTCCATCTCTTCTATATTCTATAGCTTAGGGAAAAAAATATTTTCATTAAACTATGACTTACTTTCTCCATTGTATTTTCCATGGAACATTTGGGATGTGGTAAAGAGTGATCAGTAAGCTGTTACCTACTGTAACTGGCAGTTTTGTTGTCCATGTAGAGGATTGCAGTGTCTTGCAATCCAAAAAACAAGCTTTTTGACCATTTTGAATTTGTAAAGGGTGAGATATTTTTCTTGTTCTGATAAGTGTGATATTTACATTTTCCTCTCCAGAATCCTACTTTCTTATTGGGTATGCTTGGATGGATTGGAGATGCTAAAGCCTGAATTAGGGGAGTTAAGATTTTCCATATTTAATTTTGTTTTCATTTTTTAATATTTGAGGTTTCTGTACACTTCAAGTGCATTCCCATGTGATTTTGCACTTGGGGAAGAGGGGTTAGGAGTGTAACTTGTAAGCTTCAAACGTTTTGTTGCCCACACAATTTTTGTGTGGTATCATTTTGCCTTTTGATTTTCCTTTCCGTTAGATAGGGTCAAAGTTTTCATTTTATCGTGAGTTAAAAACTTCAATTACATTATAACAATTTAATTTCTGCAGTGATAGATTTTCATTCTGAAACATCAGGTGTGGAGGTTTTTGGGAATGTGGAAAATCAGAGGAAGCATCTCTTGGAACAGCTGCAGATTTTGGAGGATAGGGAGTTGTTGGGGGAAATGCCAGGTGAGGATAAGGAGAGAAAAAGAGGGGTGGTTGCTGATTTAGAGAAGATTACCCTTATGAAGGAAATTTCTTGGAGGCAGAAATCCCAGGTTCTTTGGTTGAAGGAAGGTGACAAGTGTAAAAAGTTTTTTCACTAAATGGCAAACTCTCATAAAAAAAAATAATGCTATTGAGGTTCTTCAAATAGGTGATTGTATTCTTTCCAATCATTTAGCTATAAAGGAACACATTGTGAATTTTTATGAAATGCTTTTTTGGGGGTACTCTTGGAGACCTAAGTTGGATGGGTTGGTTTTTGAGTTCATCGATCAGTCTAGTGCAGAGTGGTTCGAGAGAGCTTTTGAAGAAGAAGAAGTACTTGATGTGGTTAGAGGGATGGCAAAGGATAAAGCTCCAGGCCCGGACGGTTTGTCTATGACTTTTTTTTCAAGCTTGTTGGGATATTGTGCGAGAGGATGTTATGAAAGTTTTTTCTGGAATTTCAGTAGTTTATGAAATTTGAGAAAATTCTTAATGCTACATTTATCGCACTTATTCCTAAAAAGGCGGGGGTAGTGGAAATGAGGGATTTTCGGCCTATTAGTTTGGTCAATGGGATGTACAAGATCATTTCCAAGGTGCTAGCTAACCGTATGAGCGTGGTGATGATTAAGATTATTTTGAAATCTTAGAATGCATTTGTGAGCGGAAGACTAATTCTGAATTCGATTTTAATAGCTAATGAATGTTTAGAGAGTAGAATCAGATCGGTCGACTTTGGTATTCTTGTAAAATTGAACATGAAAAAGGTATATGATCATGTTAACTAGGAGTTTCTCTTGTACTTACTTGGGAGATATGGTTTTGGTGAGAAGTGGTGTTTGTGGATCATGCAATGCATTTTGACTATCATATTCTCCATTTTAGTTCATGGTTCTCCGGTTGGTTTCTTCAATAGTTTTCGTAGTTTGAGACAAGGGGATCCTTTGTCTCCTTTTCTTTTTGTTCTTGTTATGGATGCTTTGAGTAGAATGATTGAAGTGACGGTGGATGAGAGTTTCTTGTTTTTTCCAACGACACTTTAATTTTCAGTGAGACAATCAAGATCATCTTCGGTCTTTGAGAGCCATCTTGTTGTGTTTTGAAGCTGTTTCTGGTCTTAGAATTAATTTATCTAAGTCTGAAATAGTTCCTGCGGATTCTGTGTTGAATATTTTGGATTTAACTAATATTTTTGGTTGTAAAGTCTCATCATTACCTATGAGATATCTTGGTCTTCCATTGGGGGCTCCTCACAAATCATTGATGATTTGGGACGGTGTGATTGAGAAGATTGAAAAGAAGCTGGCTGGTTGGAAAATGTTATATTTGTCCAAAGGGGGAAGAATTACTTTGATTAGGAGTACGTTGTCTAACCTTCCAATGTACTTCTTTTCTCTTTTTCCTTTGCCTGCCGGGGTGACCAATAGAAATGAAAGGATTTTTTGCGATTTTTTGTGGGGTGGTAATAGGAAGGAAAGAAATTTTCATTTGGTAAATTGGAGCAAGGTTTGCTCTCCGGTTTCTTGTGGAGGCTTGGGGGTTCAAAATTTAAGGCTTTTCAACAAAGCTTTACTTGGGAGATGGTTATGGCGTATCACCTTGAGAGGGATGCATTATGGAGAAACATTATTGATGTTAAATATGGGAGAATGTGGGGGAATTGGTGTTCTTATGAAGTTAAAGTGTTTGGGATGGGTTTGTGGAAGTCTATTCGGAATGGTTGGGGGGAATTTGTCAATCATGTTAAATACAAGGTGGGTGATGGAACTAGGATTAATTTTTGGCATGATATTTGGTGTGGGAATACAGCTCTTAAGAATGTTTATCCTTCCCTCTTTAGGATTGCAAGAGATAAAGATGCTGCAGTGGCTGATTCCTTTATTTTTTTAAACAATAATCTTCAATGGAATGTATATTTTATTAGAGATGTGTATGATTGGGAAGTGAATGCCGTTTCTGATATTTTTGGAAGACTATGATATGAAGATGGCGCAGGGAAGGGAGGACAGCTTGCTGTGGATTCACACTGGTAATTCCAGATTTTCGGTCAGTTCCTTTTACAAGGCATTAAGTTGTCATTGTGCCAATAAATTCCCTTGGAAGAGCAGGAGATCTAAGGTGCCTAGTAAGGTTGCATTTCTCTTTTGGTTGGCGTCTCTTGGAAAAATATTGACCATGGATAATTTGAGAAGGCGTGGATTATTTGTTGTGGATTGGTGCTTCATGTGTAAGAAAGATGGCGAATTTGTTGACCATTTGTTTCTATATTGTGAGGTGGCTTAGACTTTGTGGGATGAGATTTTTGGTTGGATGGGTATTGCTTGGGTGATGCCTAAGCAAGTGGTGGACCTTTTAGCATGTTGGCAAGGTTTTAAGGGGAGTCGTCACATTGTTGCCATTTGGAAGATGATTCATTCCTTCATGTTTGATGTGGTGCTTATTGTTGAAAAGGAATGGGCGGTGCTTTGAAGATAAAGAATGTTCAATGGGAGCACTTAGTGAGTTTTTCTTTAGTACTTTGTGTATCTGGGCTAAAGCTCTTGTATTGACTGGAGATATTCTTCATGATTTGCTTTTAGTCCACTCTAGTTCCTAGCTTGTATTTACTTGTTTTCTCTTGTGTACTTACTGTGTACTTGGGCTATGCCTATTTACTTGTCAATAAATTTTTATACTTCAAAAAAAAAAAAAAAGATTTTCATTCTGTTTCTTTGTTCTTTGCCTTTTGATTATTTTTTGACATATGGTAGGAATGCCAAAGAGTGGGTGTTCTGTGGACATTGAACAAGTTATGTGGCAGCTCAATGCAAAGATCCAACCTCTAGTCACAGTCATTACTGTAATTAATTACCAATGTCAATGAAGTTGAACCTCTCACAATCTGGGGAGAGCAAGTCAATATATTTGAATGTGAGACATTTATGAGATAAGAGTCACAATGCTGACTCCTGAGATACTTATAAAAAACGAGTCACAATGTTGGGATTGGTTATGTCCTTTCTAACATTTTACGTTTAAGTAATTATTAGTTTATAAATTCTGTTGTTGCTTTCCTAAAATGGTCAAAAGATTTGACTAAAGCCATACTTATTTTTCATTTTAGAAAATCTTTAATTTGTTTCATCATAATCATGTCAATGTCAATACTCATACTCTATATGTTAAGTGTCTTTATTGCATTTTTGTTCTTAATCTACATGCTCCCATTGTGGCGCTTCACATTCCTCTTCTCGTTTGTGCTATCTAAAGAGAAAGTTAACTCAAATCACTGACCTTTGTTTATAGTGGAATTTGCTGCATCACTAATATAGAACTTCTTCATAGGTCTTTTAGAAACATAGATCCTTTATATTGCTACTGTGCTCCAACATATGACCGTAATCTGATTATCATTGCTGTCTCTTATTGCAACCAGCAGTGTCAAGTATCGAGGAAAGCAAATATAGGATTGGCAGTTTATCAAATGGAGACTCTAGAGTTCCTTTCTGCATTCTTTACTTTCAACAATTGATGATGCAGAGATTACCAGCTAACCTTGTTACCAACCAGCTGGAAAATGCTAATAAGAGCATTATCAAGAATGACTTCGAGGTGAGTTGTTTCCAAGACCTATGTTGTAACTGCATATTCATTATTATTGCCATAATTAATTTATATTCTTTAGTGGAACCTGTTAGATAATGATTGTTTTAGAAATAATGAACTTGTTAAGATTACCCTTTCCTGATTGTTAGAAAGAGTTCTCCTTGTAGGCATGTTACAAAATGAGTGATCGTTTGAGAGAACTATTTTTTTTTTTCCTCAATGATAGCAAGTTGGCTTAGGAAGGGTTTCAAATCGGGCCCCTCATACAAATCATTGACAAGCATGAAGCATCTAATATTCTTTATCAATCAATGCAAGTTGCTTCTAAATCGAGCCCAAAATCCTATTTCCAATCCCAATTCTTAGATATACCGTAGACGAATAATGCAAGTTTTCTGAAGCAAATGCTTCTTTACTGATCTTAACAAGCAATGTTAACCTTGTATCCACATACCAATCTTTCTGAAGTTTTCTGTCATTGCTTTTAGTATGCGTCCCCAATTGCTGGAGCAAGCATCTGTTTCAAATTTTCAATGATGAGTTTTATCTCATTTTCTATAAAAATCAACTTCGACACCTGGACTAAGGTAATTAACCGAGTTTTTTTTTAATGTTTTTCTAACTAGAGGGGGATTAAGGGGACTCTGCATCAATATTGGTGCATCCTATGCTCCAATCTAGTACTGTTCAGTCAAATATGAACCCCTCCTAAATCTTTTGAAACAATAAAATATGGGTTAATTACATTTTGCCCTTTCGAACTTTCACTCAATTTACGATATGTTTTCGAAACTACTAATTACATCAAAATAAACCCTCAAACTTTCAAAACTTCCCAATTCTCCCCTTCCGTCAACCAGCAGCGTTAAATCTAACGGAAATTCACTGTAAAAATATAATTTCCATCTAATATATTATTATTGACCATATAAAACGTAAAATAATATATGTTATCAATTAATAATAAACCATTAATCATTAACCATATATAAAATTATTTTATACCTAAGTTGCAAGCAAGTATGAATAATCTATGTGCACAATAAAATTATTTGATATTCATTAATCATATATAAATTAATAAAAAAAATTATTTAATGATTAATGATTTATTATTAATTGATAGCATAGATTATTTTATATTTTATATGGTCGATGATAATAAATTAGATGAAAATTACATCTTTGCAGTAAATGTTGTTATACATATGAGCAGCACGTGCAGTGAATTTTTGTTAGATTTAATGCTGCTGGTAGACGAAAGAGAGGTGTTGGGAAGTTTGAAAGTTCGAGGGTTCACTTTGATGTAATTAGTAGTTTCAGAGGCACATTGTGAATTGAGTGAAAGTTCAAGGAGACAAAATGTAATTAACCCATAAAACATCCATCTTTTTCTCTCTCCCTATCTCTCTCAATTATTTGATTGTTGAAATTAAAAAAAAAAAAAAAAAATCTTGGCTATTACAAAACTTACTCAAAAGAATATATATTGTCAAAATAACTGAGTTGTTTTTGAATTAAATCATGAGCATCACCTCTTCTTAATAGTCAAGTGTCAGTAGAATCACGAGTAAGATGGGTTCCACATATTAGCATTTTGACCCTTAACAAGTACATTAGTTTATAAGTAAATGTCTTAAAAAAACTATAATTTGATGGGAACATTCACTCCAAAAGGGTCCACGTTTTGAAAGGCCAATAAAAGGACTCTGTTGAGGGCAAAGTGGTCTCGTACATCCTTTGCTATTAAATACTTTTCATGAGAATGAGTTATGATAGCTACTAAACTTATATTTTTACTTTCTTCACACTTTATTGGTGTGGTATTACTTGTCAACCATTAGAATTAACGGGTTGATGGTTAATAACTTAATATCATAGTATCGCAATAGAATAAGAGTGTACTATATATCAGTACTTTCCTTAATATAACTCTACTACTTACAAGCCGGTGCGCTAATACTTCCCTAATATGTTGTGTATTGTTAATAAAATAGCTTATAAATAGATTGTGTTTTATAATATTCAATTCCTAAGAAAGGAATCAAGGAATAAAAAAAAAATTAACAAACTGACAAGTTTGGAGAGTGAGATGAGACGATAATTTTGTAAATAGTAGTAAGATAGTTTATGAATGGTAGTGAAATAGTTTGAGTTAGTTTTATGGGATTTTGAGAAAAGATAGAGAAAAAGTTAAATAAAAAATATTATAAAAGTTAAAATATTGTTAAAATATTATTTTTTAATATTATTTTTGTTTGGAGGTTTAAAAAAATTGAATTGTTTTTTATTTTTATTTAAAAGTTCAGGAAAGTTGTAATGATTAATTTGAAAGTATTTGTATTTAAGTGATATTTGAGAATGAGATGATTTGAGAATTTTTGAATAGAAATTTTTTCCAAACAAGCCTTAGTTTTGGAAGTGGATGCCAACTTTTTACCAATTTCCTTCCTGTTTACTTTCTCTTGTTTTGTATATGGTTAACAGTACATTAATTAAAAAAAATAACAATGTTCTCTCCACTCTCTTCTCATCTCTTTTTAAATAATAGAAAAAAAAATATTTGTAAATCTTCTTATTGACACATTCAACACGTTTTTCGTGTATAATCAACTGACATAAAAGATCTTGGCACTCTTAATTCTTTTATAGAACTCTAGAAAATATCAAATCTTCACCTACTTCTATTTTGTATAATTGTTAGGTGGAATTCTCTCCATTGTCTCTCGGCTTCCTCTCAATTGTTTGATCCTCTCATTTTCTTTTTCTTTTTCTTTTACCTACTTTCACGCTCAGTTTTTCTCCTACCCTTTTATTAAAACTAGCCTACTACTAAGATTATCAACATTTAAATCTTCACCTACTTGAGATTAAAGTACCTAAGAGCTATGTCCAGATTGAGGTTTCGATTTTAAATAATCGAGGAAATTGTCTTCCCTACTATTGGTAGTCCGTAATAAAAAGAGGGCCATATTTATTTTTGCCTACATGGTTCAGCCAAGATAAGAGTACCCCTACCTAAAACAAAAAGAAAAAAGATAAGTGTACTATCAAACTTCATGTATAAACTTCGTACCCCAACTTTGTGAACTACGCCTCCAACAATACATATAAATATATATATATATATATATATATATATATATATATATATATATATATATATATTATTTGTAAAAGTTGCACTTACTTTGATAAGGAATATGAATTGACATCCCTTATAATTATCTATTTCAAATATTTTTAGATAGATATAAAATGTAAATCTCACTATATCTATGTTATATAGGGGTGATAATATATGATACGATTTATGAGTCTGACACGAACACGATAAACGAAATAATTAATGGATTTGAGTATGTTATAGATAAGTTTTGTTCAAAATAGATTAATAAGACATGATTAATAAACGAGTCAATTGTGGATCAACCTGCGGAACCCACAATCAATCCATATAATATAAATAAATTCTATTTTCTAAATTTTATAAATATTTAGTTTTATATGTAGGGGTGTAATGGTTCTGATTTTAGACATATTTAGAACCAAACTGGTATATACCAGGTTTGAGATTTGAAGAACTGATACTGCACCGATCATATCTCTAAACTGGTACTTCCTGTCTGGTTCGGTCTGATTTTTTCAGTATATTATATAATATATAATATAGTATATACATTATAGTATATAATAATATAATGATAATATATTTTAGTATATTATAATATATATTATAATTTTATTATAGATTATAGTGATATATTATAGTATATTATAATATATAGTGATATAGTATTAGTATAATTACTAATATAATAGACTATAGTGATAATATATAGTTATTTATATAGGATTTTAAAATTTAATATTATATTAATTTGTAATTTATTATATAATACAAATTTATTTTATATATAATTATATATATTATATATAAAAATTATATATAATATAAAAATATTTTATACAATATAAAATTAAAATATATATGAACCAGTCCGGTCCGGTGTTAGAAAAATAAAAATCAAAATCGGACTGATTTTGATCAGTTTTGAGAAAAATAGAACTAGTACCGCACCTGGCCTGCACCAGTTCAGTCGGGTCTGGTCAGGTTTATCGGTTCACCAATTTTTTTTTCTAGCCCTAGTTATATGTCTTTTTTTGTTGTTGGAAATATATGATATTAATATTAGTATTTGACTACATTATATCTCAAATTATTAAACTTTTTTTGTTATTTATGAAAATATTATTTTTCTCATATATTATTGGTTTGGATATTAATAATAAAATATTTTATCATGAATCTAATAGCAATTGTAATTTATTTATATAATTATCCTTGTATTATATATGAATTTATATTAATTGAGTTAAAAAATCAATATACGAGTCAACTCAATTTATTTATATGAAACAAGTTTGAGTGGGTTAAACGGACTGAAACAAATTAAATGGGTGGTGTCCAAATTAATCCAATAAAAGTTAATTATTAAATGAGTTAAGCAGGTCATGTTACGTCACCAATTAATTAAACAAAAAACTTCACAACCTCTTACTATTCATCCACACTCCACCTTTTTAAAAAAAAAAATTTTAATTTTTTTTATCAAATAATTTTTATATGAATAGTGAATAAAAAATTTGAAATAGTTTTAAAAAAATAAATTCAAAATTTTTTTTTTAAATATTAAACAATATTATAAAATGTTGAGTGTTGAGTGTGGGTGAATAGTAGGAGGTTATGTAGCAAAATCCTTAATTAAATGGGTTGGTTCAAGTTTCTCCATATAATTTAACACTCATGACTTGACACAATTTATGAATACAAATTACCACCTTTAATGTTATACTATATCTATCTCACTTCAAATTAAAGAAATATTTCAGAAAAAAAAAATTTACTCATCATCCTCACACCACACATTATATATAATTTTTTTTATTTCTTTTTCTTACCAAATGTGTGGTGTGTGGATGATAAGTAGAATAAATCAATTAGTTTATGACGAATAAAACCAAAAAAAAAAAATATTAAAAAATAAAAAAATAAAAATTATGATTTGGTAAGAGAAAAAAATTAAAAACATTATGTATAGTGTGTGAGGATAATGAGTAGCAAGACTCTATGAGAAAATCCTAATCGAATAAAATCATGTGAGTGAACTTTAAATTTTTAGAATTAAATACTAAATATTTCATGTAGTTTGCTTTTTGGGTAAGTTAGTTCGTATGCTCTAATTTCAAACTTTTTAGAGCACTCTCAATAGTTTGGGAAAAGTCCACTAATAGCTAAAATTTAGCTAATATGTGCCAAAAAACCTCCCACATTGGATTAAGCATTGCTAAAAAAACTTGGATGTTAACTACAACGATTTAAGAAATATGTAGGACTACAATAACTTAGGCAAATATTAAAATAATATTTTCTCACTCCAAGCAAATACGCAAGAAACCTCTCGCTCGTGAAACCCTTCTAGTTTCTTCTCTCCATTCTCCCCCTCACTCCTGTAAGTTCGTAACTCTCTCTCTTTCACTCCTATTCCTAATTTGCTCAAGGACCATGATTGAGCCCCTCCACTCTCACTACCAATCACTCCCAGCGAGCCCCCATGATAGACTGAGTCCCCTCCCAGGACCACTGAACCCCCTCCCAGCATTATATCCCCTTCCATAACATTCACCTCGCCCACCATGACTGAGCCCCCTTCCGTAACATTCACCGATCGACATTCACCACGCCCCCTCCCAGCGACACGTGAAGCCACCGTGAAGCGTCTCCTCCTCGACAACAACCACAAAAAACCTCAATGACAGCACTTGTTTTAATTTTTGTGGTTTATCTCTTCTCCTAACTCTCTCATAATTTCAACCATTGTTTGACAGATTATGTATTAGGTTGGTAGATGAAAATGTATGAACTTTTAATACATTTGTATGAAGTTATGTAGTAGCTGGAAATGTATGGATTTTATGATAGAAATTCAATTTGACAGATTATGTGTTAGGTTGATGGATGGAAATGTACGAACTTCTTATACATTTGTATAAACTAATGTAGTAGCAAGAAATGTATGGATTTTTAATAAAATTCAGTTTGACAGATTATGAAGTTAATATAGGTTGATAGGTTGATAGATGGATTTTATGTGTTTTGATATAGAGATTGTTGGAAATTAAGAAAATGAAAATAAAAAGTATTTTAAAAATAATTAAATAATGCATTAAAAAGTATATACAAAAATTTTAAAAAAATAATATTGTTTTATTATTATAAAGAGTAAGATAACTAATCTAATGTGAAGTCCAAATTTTGAGTGATTAGGCCTAAGGCAAAAAGTGGCATATTAACCAAACTTTGGCTAAAACTTTGCCAAAGCCAATGAGAGTGCTCTTACTCCATATACTTTTAACTTTAATTAAACTAATGATTTAGTAAATAAACCATTAATAATGTTATTTTGTCAATGTATTTATAGATGTGATTGTTTTGATTAAAATTGAAGGTGAGTTCAAAATTAAAATATACAGACTAAGACTTTTAAAGAAGCAAATCATAGGTTTATTTTATGAGAAGTACTACATCCACAAAGAGATTTCATAAAAATAAACTCACAAATCGATATGGTTTTGTGTAATTCGTTAGATTTACTTTTATAATAAAAGTAACTTTACAATTCGACATACCATGTTTTAAAATAGAAAAATTTTATTAATCATCTTTATACCACACACCACATATGATTTTTTATTTTTTTTCTTAGCAAGTATGTGGTATATGAATAATGAATAGAAGAACTTAATCAGTTTAGTAGGAATAAAAAATAAAATAAAATAAATAAAAATAAATGTGGTGTGTGATGTATGATATGATTAGTAACAAAACTCTTTAAAATAAGAGTATTTATGTACAATGATATTATTTTTATAATTATTTTACAAAAAGAGTAGTTCTAATCATCTACCGTTTAAGTCTCCAACACCACACATCGATGATGTGGCATTTTTTTAAAATTTTTTTTCTTTTATTAAAACGCACGTTTTATCCACATTCTCCATGTTTTACCCCTAAATCATCTGATTCAAATTTTTTCCCTCCCCCACGTTCTCCCTCCATGCCTTCGCCCCTTTGCCTGCCTTGCAGTACGTCTGCCACAATTTGGCGCCACTGCCGATTCTGATCGATGAAAGAAACTCACACGCAGGTTCTCTCTCTCTATGTAAATCTCTCTCTCTCTAAAAAATTTCAGTAAAATGTACAAATTAGTGGCTGCATTTTGGGTTCACACCCGTTCGATGGCTAAGTTTGTGTTTCTTTGTAATGGTTGAGTTCTTATTGAACATGGCAAATTTTATATGGCCTAACTCTGCCTTCTTTTTTTGGGTTTTCCTCAAATACAAAGTAATGTAATTTATTTGTTTGTACATGGCTGAATCGTAGCTTTATATAAAAGGATTGGGTTTTTTTTTTCTCTAGAATTTGGAAGCTAGACATGTTTGGGTTTTCTTTGCAATCTGAGTCGTAGCTCTATTTGTTTGATGCTTGAGATACTGACTACCACTCTCATATCCTGTTCAGTGGATATGTGACTTAATTTAGGCACATATATACCTTGTTGCAAGAATCTGCAGTGAAAGAGGCACCACAAAGTTATTGAATTTGTGGATTAAACTACCAACCTTTGACCCCATTTTATTCCAATCCTTCACCCACTTTAAATTATCATCTAGATCTTGTTTGCAACTATTATTGAAAGCATTAAAACTTGTGTTTTGTGCTAATTGTAGTATACTGAGCACATAAGATATTCACCTTCTGTAACGCCCATCCTTGAGGTGGGTCTTTTTAAGAAATATTTTAGATTGGACGACGGGAATTATTGGTTGATTTAAAACATTTTACTGTCCTTCCCAGGGTGCAAGACTCTACGTTATAAAATAAAATATACTTTTGGAATAAAAGAGGTTTACGGTTTAAAAGAATGGAAAATATGAATCTTAAAATAAAAAGATCTTCTTTACATTTAAAATCCTTATACCTAGACTTCCGTGCTCTTCCCCTTTGGCCGTGTCCCTCCTGAGCGTACTACTCATTCAGTTCCTATGGGGGGAGGGGCACACATAAAAACTAAAATGAGTCGAATACTCAGTAAGCATTACTTCATACCGTTAAAATATAGTAACGTAGGTTTTCAACCACGCAGTCATCATTCTATACATACTATATGTACATGCATACATGCTTTCATTTGCAGACATCAGTGGACGGAGGTTTTCATCTTTAAATATGCTTTTCTTTTCTTTAAAACGTTCCCTTGTCATTGCCTTCATTTTTTGAAGAATTCCATACATTCATACATACTTTTCCTTTCACTTTCATAGGCCAGTGCACGTTGTTACGCCCCGCGTGCTGGGATTAGCGGTCTTTTGGACCAATGGATTCGCCCGTGGCCACAGGTTGGAATCTCATTCCGTTAGGGTGCAGCACTGGGTGCACTACCAAATACTACAACCCGGCATTGCAATCTGCCCATTCATTCATTGGGTACCCACTTCCATTCATTCATGTGGCCATTACGTATTTTCATACATTCATTTTAGTTCTTTCATACTTTCATTCATTTCAGTCCTTTCATGCTTTCATTCATTTCAGTCCTTTTCAGTTTATGGAAAAATGTCATTTAAAAGAATGGGCTTAAACATATCTTTCGTGGCGTCCATAAAGCATCAGTTCATAAGGGCATTTTAACATCAGTTTTTAGGGACCGTTTTAAAACACTTTCTTCGCGTCAGTCAAAGCATCAGTTTAAAGCTCGGGGCACAGGCCTAGACACTTCTTTTCTTTTCTTTAGAAAATACGTACAATAGATACAGCGTATAGTCATCCATTCACATGCGTACAGTTAATACTTTTGAGTGCGTAAAAAGGGGCTGCTGAGGAGGGGCCGTACATACATATACCTTTGAACACTTAGCATGCTTTCGTAAAAACATCTTTCGTGTCGTTTCATGAAGCATCTTTTAGAGGAAAAGCGTTTCTTTTTCTCTTTCTTATATTTTTTAAGAATACTCTAGAAGAGCATGAACGTAACACTTACCTGGACTCCATGCTATTTTCATACCATGCAGTCTATTCATGCGCTTGTCAGATGGTAACTTACATGCATACATAACCTTAACGTTCTTCTCTATCTAGTATATAAGCAACTGAACTAGAAATAGAGATGTGCTTTACTTAGAACACTCTCTTTCTATCCCATGCTCTTACGTGTCTCGTACTATGATAAAACTTTCGGGGACCCATTTACGGTCACTACTTCTTTCAACCTTACGTTATACTTTGAGTGCTTACTCGCTAGGGTGAATCCATGATTCACCTTAGGATTTAGACACTAAGACCTCTGTCTTATTCTTCTCATTAACCACATTCCGATGCATGACTTAGACTGACTAAGTCACGCATCCCATTCTTAGACAGTACACTCGTCATTATCCTCATGTATCTCAGCTCACTCTAAGCCTCATGACCATCCATACACATCACACGGCTCTAAGCCACTCTAGGGTTTAAGCATTGTGTCATCATACTCAGGACAGATTACCTATTACATACGGTAAATCCGTCCTACACATGTGTCTAGCCAGATTACACACGTACCTTACTCTTTTATCACCTAAGGCCAACATATAATACATCGGTCATAGGCTCATATGGACAAGTGCCATACTCCGTTACTAACCTTCTCTTACTCGGCTAACACGACTCTTCGTGCTACCCGTCTCTTTAGACAGTTCATCCCAACACTTGACACGATAGAACTTCATTCATAATTACACTTTACGTCACGCCATATAACTTGAGACTGTTCTCAAGCTAACTATGACCTTGTCACGCCACCTCACATACATCCTAGGTCATCACGGCGCAACTCCATGATTGTCACTTCATGACGTTGCCCAGTCATGCTTCACTGCGCTACTTTGATACTTCCTAGCCACTTCACACTTACTCCTGGCTACAAGCCGATTACACGGTGACACCCGTCGGTTGGACTATAGCCATACTTTACAACACAGCCTGCAACACTACACAACACACTTCCCAACTACACCCAACACTTCACATCATAGTCCACACCACCATACTACACAACACACTCTACAATATTAACAACACAGTCCACAACCTAACCAACCAACTAGCATCTAACACAAATAGCGAGGGATAGAGAGTTATACCATCGACGGGATAACTCGTGCGTCGCTCGTTGACCGTCACAGTCGATGACGTCAGAAGGGTCGTACGTGGCAGCTACACAGCGTACGATGGCTATTTAGGCGTTTGGATAGCTAGGTGTGGTCTTAAAATGGTCTAAGGTGGCCTTGTGATGCTGGCAATGAGCGTATCACGGCAGATCTAGCCCTGTACAGTGACTGTGAGCCACACGCAGTGACTGTCCATCACGTGCAGTGGCTAACCACCACATAAAGTGGTGATTTGGACCTAGGGTTAGGCTAAGGAGGTTGCTGGTGGAGCTGTGGAGGCTCTGTGGTGGCAGCACGTTGGTCCACGGTGGTGGGAAGAGGACTGACCATGCATGAGAGGGAGAGAGAGGCTGTGGAAGAGTGTGAGAGAGTGAGGGAGCATGGGTGGTAGATCTGAGCTAGGGGCGGTTGGGATGGGTCGATGGTGACCTGAGGGTGCCGGAGAGGGTGGTCATCCACCGTGGGTGGCGGTGTACTGCTGTGGAGGAGGAGAAAACCGTGCATGAGAGAGAGGGACATTGGGAGGTGGAGGAGGGGCCTATCGGTAATGGGTCTACGGGAGGAGAAAGGGGGAGACCAGGGGAGGCTCATGGTGGTGTCTAGTGGCCAAGGTGGCCGCGCACGGCGGCGCTAAGAGGTTGCATAGTGAACCCGTGCATGGGTAAGCTTGTACTCATGCATGGGAGCGGCTGGCGGGGAGATGGGGGGCTGAGCTTGCTGGAGGAGAGTGGCCGGTGGCAGAGGAGGCTGTAGTGGGAGTGGTGGCGCCAGAGGATGGTGCACGGCGGCTCAACAGCCACTAAGCCCGTTCGGGTTGTGCACTGCTGAGGGAGAGGAGGAAAGAGCGTGGAAGGGGGAGACCGATGTAGGGAATGGAGGAACCGGACGGGTGGGTCGCCTACTGGGCAAGCCGAGAGGGAGAAAGGGAGGAGAGAGAGAGAGAGCTGGGGAAAAGTGAGGGAGAAAGACAGAGGGCTGGGGTTTTATCCTAAAACCTGACGTCTGGAGATCAATAAACTGATCTAACGATGACCCTTAAATACTGATTTAAAAATGCGTAAACGCTAATTTAATTAAAAGCACTGAGAAGAATTAAGATAGAATATTATTTAAAATAATATTCTTTCATCATTTATAAAATAATGAAGTCTCAGTTAACATATTTAAGAGAATAAAATCATTAAATTAATTTAAATATTCTATCATTATTTAAATCACATAATATTTTAAATAACTAAAATCATTTATATAAAATGATTTCCCACAATTATAATATTTTTGGAGCTCTTCAACGATATTATAATTGAGTTATTTAAAATATTACTTAGTTAAATAACAATGAGGATCTTCCATTTAAAATACACATAACTTTAAAACACAAAACTAGTTTTATAAATTACATAGTATCTTTTAAAACACGTCATCGAGGTCTGGCACGCATAACGAAATTTTTAGACACTAGAGAGAAGCATAGAGGCTATCGCATCAGACGTAATTGCTTACGTCAGAAGAAAGAATGAGCAGAGTGTTACACCTTCATGCTAGGCATCGTACTGTGCATCAATTAGATTTGTGAAGGTGCCATGCTAGTCAAAGGATGTTCGATTTGAATGATAGAGTAGATATTCGAATTAACAAGAATTTCGGTGCACTTTTTGTTGATGCAGGAAGAAAAAGATTGTCGAAATTTTATTAATAAAGCCAGACACTTAAAGTTGGGTAAAGGAGGTGGCGAAACACTTACTAACTACTTTGAGAGGATAAGGTTGATGAATAATGGCTTTGTTTCTGTGATTGATTTGGATGAGGAGTTGGGAATTAGAAATGTGTTCTGGGCTAACACATGAAGTTGAGCAGCGTATGAGTATTTCGGAGATATTATCACCTTCGATACGACATATCTAACAAATAGATACGGTATGCCGTCTGCTCCATTTGTTGGTGTAAACCATTATGGGCAGTTTATACTGTTAGAGGTTGGCTTGATTTCAAGTGAGGATACAAGTACTTTTGTGTGTTTGTTTCGAGCATGGTTGCGCATTGCATGGATGGTTGGGCTCTAAATGTGATCATAACAGACCAAAATCGAGCAATGAATAGTGTTATTGCATTGATATTCCTAGACACTCGCTATAGATATTATCTATGATATATAATGCCGAAACTGCTTGAGAAATTGGGATCTCACTCCCAATTTAACACAGGATTGAAGACTTCCATCCAGAGTGCCCTATGTGATTCATAAACATGAGCAGAATTTGAGAAGAAGTGATGACAACTTATTTAGAAGTATGGCCTTAGTGATAATGCATGGCTGCAAGGATTGTACAACGAGAGGTCATTCTAGGTACCGACTTACTTAAAAGATGTATTTTGGGTTGGTATGAGCACTACATAGCGGTCTAAAAGCATAAATGCTTTCTTTGATGGGTTTATGCATTTTGGTACGACATTGAAAGAATTCGTCGATCAATTTGACAATGCACTGAGGAAGAAGGTGGAAGTTGAGACAACAACTGATTTCAATTCCTGCGAGTAAATCATCCCATGTTCATCTCATTCCGCATTGAGAATCAGTTTCAAGCGTTGTATACAAATGTGAAGTTTAAAAAGGTCCAAAAAGAGGTGTAGGGGATGTTTTTATGTAATTGCATACTTATTAACAAGTAAGGTTGCACTTTTGATGTTTTGGATGAAATTACCACTGATGATGACGACGTCAAAAGTGTCAAATACTCAGTTTAGTATAAGTAGGAGGAGTGTGAAGTGAAATGCACATTTGCATTGTTTGAGATGAAGGGGATTCTTTGTAGGCATGAATTGAAAGTTTGTCAAATGAATAAGATTCATGTGTTACTGGAAAAATACGTCTTGGATCGATGGAGGAAGGACTTAAAAAGGAGATACATAGTGGTCAAAAGTAGCTACGATGGTTTGCGGCACAATGCAGACTCACTGAGGTATGAGCTTGTGGTGAAACGATGTCTAAAATTAGCAACCCATGTATCCTCAAGTGATGACCATGTTAATGCATTCACGCACATTTTGGATAAGTATGAGAATCATTTTAAGGGATTAACACTTGAGTCCGGTTCAACCAAGGTAAAAGAGAACGTGGTCACAAACAAGGGTAAGAAAATATTAAGCCCAAACATTGTCAGAGGGAAAGGGAGGCCACCAATGAAAAGGAAGGTTCCGCCTGTGGAGAAGGTTGCGACCAAGAGAAAGAAAAAACAAGTAATAAATTTTTTTCATATTAATTCTATATAGTTTCTCCCTGCATGCATATTCCTTTCTAATAGATGTCTATTTTTTGGTTTGAAATTTAGACTTGCAGAAAAATATTTGATGATGAATCATAGTAAGGTAAGGTATCGAGAGCTCAACTTGTTGCTAACATTGATGATTTTGTTGTTGAAACACAGTGTAGTACTGTCACACAACCAATGCCATCGGGCAATGAGGATGTGTAAGGTTGTGGTTGTAACTGAGTAATTTGTTATATTTTGGATGTTGTGATTAAATATATTGTGGGTGTGAGACTCTTTAATGTAAAGCGTAGAATTTATTGTAAAGAATGTTGTTTGCAAGTTGTAGCTTCTGATTTTTTGTCGCTAAGAAGTTCATTGAGGATTTCTATTGTGTAACTGCGTTGGTGTAATAGGTTGAGAAGTTCAAGATTTATGGAATA
This sequence comes from Cyclocarya paliurus, assembly GCA_029856935.1. Taxonomy (NCBI): domain Eukaryota; kingdom Viridiplantae; phylum Streptophyta; class Magnoliopsida; order Fagales; family Juglandaceae; genus Cyclocarya; species Cyclocarya paliurus. Next base: position 11,682,539 of record CM056950.1, read on the forward strand.
TTTCAATGGAGATCATGTATATATTTCAATGTATATAAGTGTTATGAATATTTTTGTTGCGTTGGTTTAATTTGATGAATGCTGCTACTCGGGATTTACGTCAAAAAAATTGAAGCCCGATTGCAATTGCCTAATAATAACCATTGCCATTCTGGGAAAATGAAGACTATTAATTGCACTAATTACTAGAAAATGAAGACTATTAATGGAGCATAACCACATAATCAAATTAGCAATATCTGTCACATACATAATCCGAATCATCCATTTACAATTAACAGTAGTACAATACATCTATAGTCCAAACCAATCAAAAACTATCACAATCGATAACACCTAATATATACACAATAATATACGTGCACATCTATTTTCTAGAATTTGCTTTCTAATTTTTTCCTCTTGCTTGTGAAGAACATTCCCTCTCTCTCGATTAGTTTATCTCCTTTTTTTTTCTAGACTTCATACTCGCGCAACAATAAATCATCATTCCTTTTTCGAACTGTATTATCTTGTGTGAGAATTTTCTCCACTATCAGTTGAAGTATATCTGTCCATATGAAGAATTGAAATCTTCCTTCCCCTGCATATAATTTGAGAATTTCAAACGTTAAATATGACAAGTACTTAAAAAGCAATACAAAAATATGACAAAAAAATATGCTTTACTGTATTATATTTCAAGCAGACATAAAATTTTCTTTCAGAATTTTTGTTAGTTTGGGAGGTCTTTAATGGGGTTGTAAGGCCACATCAGCAGGTTGGTAATTCCATTTGAAACACATCAACTACACATGATGATTGACTCAATACCATAGGTGATCTAAATGAAACAATGAGTATATTTAATGCCACATACTTCCAAGGTAACTTTTTAAATGTATATGACCCCTTGCTGAAAAGAAATGCAACCACAAATGAGGACCTATAATTTGAAGAACACAACTATATGAGTGTGAGATGGAACATCGGTTAGAGAAACCTATCTACAACAATAAATAGGAAATGAGAAGCAAAGAAAACAGGAAGAAGCATTAGCATAAATTCATAACAACCCACTCCACCTCCCTACTAAAAAACAAAGGAAAAAAAAATAAAGAAAGAAGAACAAAAGCTGACCTGCACACCTACTCCTAGAAAGTCGAACGAACTAAGCAAGAATGCCTTTCAAAACTGAAACCTGCAAGCATTCAAATATGCATCAAAATATAATGTAACATCGATACATGATTTCAATGCCCACTGGATCTATAGAACAATGAAAGGACAATATTCTCTGGGTGATTGGCTGGAACTTAGACCTTCATTTTTGTTTTTCCAATCAAAATATAATTTAGAAGTCTTGCTGCCTAATCTCTTTAACAAGTTTTAGACCCCTTACATCTTTGTATAAGACTCTTGATTTGAAAATTTTAGGAATTTGAATAAGACTTGATTTGAAGATTTTAGGAATTTTAATAAGACTATTTTGATGAAAATTCTATTGAATAAGATGCTTGATTTGAAAAATTTAGGCCCCCTACATCTTTGTATTCTTAGCTGCCACATTTTAGGCCCCAAACAATCCAAAATAGTCTATTCTTTCTAATGGCTTTGTTTCTTCTATTTTTTCATCACAATGGGCCTCCAAACTAGAACACAGACATGGACACACACAATGGGAAACATGCACTAATCACATTTTTGTAGACATTAACAACATAAAAATATAAAAAATGCACATCACCGAAACAAATTAATCAAAGGATTAAAAAAGTGACAACTTGAATGGGTAGCTAAACATGTGCAAACTAACATCTTAAAACTCTGCTGCATAAAAGTATGGAAGTCAGCTTTTACTCTGATGGGCACAAACATGGACACATACAATGTCCATTTGGCTTAGTAATTCCTTCAAACAGTTGACTGGCACAACAAAAAACATCGAAACATTTGACCAACGATTCAGAGAAAACAGTTTCCATACAACGCAACTCAGTGTAGAAAACCCACTTGTGCAACTCAGTGTAGAAAACCCACACAACGTCACTGTACTAGGGAAGCAAAAAGAAGGGTTCGTCTGAAAACTTACCGTGCTGGACTGACTGTATTTCTTCGACTCAGAGATCTGCCAGCTCAATATCAACTCACAGATTGTGGGCGCAAGCACAGATCGAGGCTATGAGAGGAAAGTTCTTGTCGCGAGGGATTGATGGGTACGGAAGTGAGAGAGGGAGAGAGGGTAGTTAGGCGGTAGGGGAAGTGACAGAGCAGTGAGGGTTTTTCCTAGGATAAGAGATTGAACATGATTTTTGCGTGTAGGAGAGGACGAGAGGGAAAGGGAAGGGATCAGGAGTTTCTTAGGCATGAGTTTTCCCAGATGAAGGAGAAGACGATAGGGAAAGGGAAGGGATCGGGGTTTCTTATGCATGGGTTTTCCTAGACGAAGGAGAAGATGAGAGGGAAGGGATCAGAAGTTTTCCTTTTTCTCTAGAGAAGACGTCCTCAATCTTTGCATTTCAGAGGGAAATAAATTGGGATTTATGGAGTTAGGCTTCGTTTGGATATCAAACTCATTCCAATTCATCTCAACTCATCATTACAACTTTTTCAAATTTTAATACAAAATATAATAAATAATTCAATTTTTTCAAATCTCAAAACAACTTTAATATTTAAAAATAATATTTTAATAATATTTTATCATCTCAACTCAACTCTCAACTCATCTCAACATCCAAACGCACCCTTAATGTCAAACTATAACGTGGTGGTCAGACCAAGTTCACCACGTCACGATGTGTGGTACTGGAATAAGAGAATAGGAGTACAATTTTTCTTTACAAAAATATCCCCATTTAAATATATAAAAGATGATAATGCTACGCTCGCCGAACAAACCCAGAGAGTGAATTATTCATAAAAAGATTATTAAAATAATTCCACGTCTATGTTTGTTTTTAGCGCCCAAACCTAGCAATTGTACCTTTTTAGAGCATATTTAAAAAACAAAGCATGTGTCGCTCTCTGATTGGCTCCCATTTGTTGGTATCTCACTCGGTTTCGGCGCCTGAAGACTCACGCCCTCTTTTAAAGTGCGAACATAGCACTATTCAATCGTTCTTACTGTCCCCATCAGGTCATAATATTCTCTGTTCTAACCACTAAAAACCAAAGATTTCCCTTAAAAAAATGCCTAAGTACTTCAACTTCGTAGCCACCTGGAACTGGTGGTTCCGCTACGTCTTCTCCCACGCCGGCCTCAAGTCCACCACCACCGACCTCGGCGACGGCACCGTCATCCACTGCTGGCTCCCCAAGGCCCACACTCACTCCAAGCCCAATCTCCTCCTCATCCATGGCCTCGGCGCCAACGCAATGTGGCATTGGGGCGATTTCATCTCCTCTCTCATCCCTCATTTCAACGTCTACGTCCCCGACCTAGTCTTCTTCGGGGATTCCTACACCACCCGTCCCGACCGCTCCGAGGCCTTCCAGGCACGCTGCGTAATGGCCCTCATGGAAGCACAGGGGGTTGTAAAGACGATGAGCATCGCCGGTATCAGCTACGGCGGGTTCGTGGCATATAGTATGGCGGCTCAGTTTAGGGAGAGGGTGGAGCGGGTGGTGCTTTGCTGCGCTGGGGTGTGCATGGAGGATAAGGACTTGGAGGAGGGTATGTTCCTGGTGAGGAGCTTGGATGAGGCCGTTAGCATCCTGCTGCCGCGGAGTCCCGAGAAGATGAGGGAGTTGATGCGCCTCACGTTTGTTAAGCCCAATTACAAGGCCGTGCCCTCTTGCTTACTCAACGATTTCATCCATGTAAGTGGTCTTTGGCATTTACTTTGACATGGTTGGATGATTAGTTTTTTATATTCACACTTGGGGGGAATATTGATTAGAATTGGAATTTGTATCTCGGGATTACTTCAACGTTGGTTCAAATTTTACAAAAGAAAATTAAGCGAAGAACGAATAAGGGAGGAAAATTATATTATTCGCTACTGTTTGTTTTACAAAGAGAATTAAAGAAAATAGCTGTGTTTACAGTTAACTCTCTCTCTCTCTCTCTCTACCAAACTCATCTGTTCTGGAGAGGAAACCAGACAATGACATATTCGCTCTTTCTTTTTCTTCTCTCTACCGTTATAAACCAAACACTGAAAAGGAGATAAATCTTGAAAAAGATTATCTTCTTTTCCTTTCTATGGTTTGGTTTATTTGATAAAAAGCTAGCTAGCTGAGACATTTGAAGTTGAGAGGAGATCTCAGATGGGTGAAGGCCTGAAGTGTAAACAATGTATTTGTCTATTTATTTCTCTATTTTTTTCCTCAAGGGGTACAATGTCAAGGATTGGGAATTGTTCGTGCAATATATCCAAAGTCTAAGATTAAAATCGACGGATCTAGGTTAAGCATTTTTTCAGATAATTGGTCTATTTTTTGACAGTCCTTGCCAGACCGCATAAGCAGTTCAAGACTGCGCTAACTTGCTGAAGTAGTTGTTAATATTTTTGGGGGTTGCGTAAACTCTGATCCTGTGATGCTACCTGTCCTGATTTTCCCAGTTACTTCATCATGTGATGGTGTAGGGGACGATTTATATTGAGTTTTAGTTAAAAAAAAATTTGGAAGTTGCTTTTTATCGCATGCAGATGATGTGTACAGAACACTTTCAAGAGAAGAAGGAATTGGTTGAAGCATTACACCATGGTAGAAAGCTCTCTGATCTTCCCAAGATAACCCAGGTTATATATTCTCCGTTACCTTTTAGTTTTCTGTACAGGTTGACTTTTCAAGCTAGCCGTCCCTAGCTCTTTAGCAGTCTTCCTGGGTATGTGCGTATATAAAGGCATATGATCTTTTCCTTGCTACATACAGCCTACACTGATAATTTGGGGAGAGCAAGACCGGGTATTCCCACTGGAATTGGCACACAGATTGAAGAGGTAAATCTGATCAACTTAAAACGTTCAACATTAATATCAACTTTATTCCGGCTTTCTCAAACTATATGAACAACTTTGAAGCATAATTAGGTGGCCTGTTTGGATTAAGAAATGAGTACTATTTACTTTCAAATCTCACTACTATTTACAAACCACCTCAATTCATTCAATCTTATCTCTGAAATCCAAACAGAGCAAGCAAATTTTCAAACTCGTCAGTTGCTTTTAAGGTTTTGCATTGTGATATAATTTCCCTCTGTGATACAGGCATCTGGATGAGAATGGACAACTAGTAATCCTAAAGAATGCAGGGCACGCAATCAATGGTGAGAAACCCAAGGAGATGTGCAAGCACATGAAATCTTTCCTCATTGACCGGTCACTTCCTTCACGGAAGCAATTTGTCAAATCACAGCACGGACCACAAGGTGGACTGTAATTGGTATGATATAGAAAAGAAAAAGATGTAGGGAAGTGTTTATCAATGCAGAAAAGCACCAGCTATTGTCCATCACTGCTAAGGAAGCTGGCCTTATTAAGCTGATTTCACTGCATATACTAAGGACATGCATATCAACCCCCGGCTTGAGATTTAATGTTGAAAATCATGAAAAAGACAGAGACATTATCAGCTGCATCTACAAATATGTACACCAATAGACGATATATTGGCTGGTGGTTATCACTTTCTAAATTGATGAACTTTCTGAAGAATATATATCTTAAAAATAATTAGCATTAGGAATTTTAAGAGTTTAGTGTTCATATTCTAAAGTTTTAGAATTTTTTTAATTGTGTAAATAGAGGGTGTGCAAAAGCTATTTTTATACCCATCCTGACCAAAATGCACATTATTTTCAGGAAAATAATACACCTATAAGTGTTTTTTACAATTTTTATATGACTATGTTTAAAATAAGGGATATTTTTGTAAAGTAACTTATAGAAGTAGAAAAATACTACTCCCACCTACAAAACCCACTGATTGGGTTTTTTTACTTAATGGTTAATGAAATATTTTTTAATAAATTTGTGATTCTTTTTTGTATTTTTTAAAAATGTTCAAAAGTTTTAAAAAATGTTTGAAAAAAAAAAACTTTTTGCCAGGATCTTCTCTGGGTGTAGCATCACCCTATAGAAGTAACATCACTTTATAAAAATATCCTCATATTAATACATAGTTGTATAAAAGTTGAAAAAAATAGTTGTACATATATCATTATTCTTATTTTTATATAAATACAAGGATAATGATAGGTTTATTATTTCATACCACCTATTTACTATTCTATAGTGTACTTGAAATTTTTATTTTTTGATTATTTTCTTTTAAGTAATTTTTTAACATCCTTTATTCTCATGTTCAAATAATGAAAAAAATTGCATTTGTCAATTAAATTTGAAAGATGGTTAGATCAAGTGGACGGACGTAAAACGATAAGGTCGATTCACCTCCAACTGGTTTATAACTTTGGAGATGAAAACATTTTGCAGAACTATGAGGTGTTTTAAGAGAAATGTAATTTGTTTTCGATAAACATTTCAATTCATCCCATCTAATCATTATATTTTTTTAAATTTCTATACAAAATAAAATAAATAATTTAATTTTTTTAAATTTTAAAATAAAAATAATATTAAAAATATATATTATAACAATATTTAATTTAATTTTTATCTTTAATCTTAAAAAATCTCATCTCATCTTTAAAACTAAGCGAGGCAGTTCACACTAACAGTGAAAATATTATTCACGTGAAAGGTCTATTACGTAGAGATGTTGTGTGCCTAACCATATTTAAATAAGGATCGTGCTACTCGGACTTATATTTAAGGAAAAAAAACCTAAAAGGCCAGATGGATTTTTTTATTTTTTATTTTTTACTTGAATCATTTTTACATATTCTTAAAATTTAAAAAATATTAATTTATTAATAAAAAATTAAAAATTAAAAATACAATTAATCATTTTCATCCGCTCAACTACCATTTTCCTTTAAATAATGTCCATAAATGATAAAGTTATAAAAGCTGGTTGTAAACCTCGGAAGTTGGAAGGCAAGTACTGGGCCCCCTAGTAATCGGCGGCTGTCCATCCTACATAATTGGGCAAACAAAAAAAGAAGAAGAAAATTGTTATTTAGTATCTCATACACTATACACTGTATATTTTTATTTTTCAAATTTTGTTAACTTTTTTATCTAATAACTAGACCATGCAACATTACTATTTATTTATTTTTTGACATGATATTTAATAATTGAGTAGTGTTATATATATTTATAGTTTTACTTATAATACTCATCTTATCAATTTTATTCTAAATTCAAAATTTGAATTTTAAATTTTATAATTTTTAGAATATCAATAACTAACAAGTGAATAAATAATTATTTTTTAAGTACAATTAAAATTTTTTAAATATTTAAAATGATTTATTATATTTCATTTATGAATCAATTATTTAACACCATATTAAAAATACTAAGAGAATGATAGAAAAGAAATGGTAAATAGAATTTTTTTATAAAAATTATTTATTATTTAATCATTTATCATTTGCTATAAGAATGATTAAGAAAATATTAAAAACATTTTATGATTGTTTTATTTAGTCAATTGTAATTAGAAAAGGATAAACACACAATATTTTTTATATAATATTTTATATAATTATATTTTAAAATGAGAGATACTTTTTATTACTATTTGAAAGTCTTTACATTATAATACATCATTTACATGATATAATTTCATATATAAGATTTCAATTTTAAAATTTATTTTCTAAATCAAATTATGACACGTAAATAATATGTATTATAAATACATTCAAATAAAATTATTCTTTTATAAAATATCTCATAAAAATAATATCATTTTATAAAAATATTTTCAATTTAAAATACAATTCTTCTACAGGCAGTCAGCATCTGTAATCGCCGTGCAGTCGGCTGATTAAAAAAAATAGAAAGACTGCCACATCACTTTTATTAAAAAGATAATAATAATAAAACAAAGGAAATGAGGAAATTGAAAGACTGGAACCTTCTCGCAGAAACGGAGCTTCTACGATATTTTTTCTCTTGCTTTTTCTTCGATTCATCATGAGCTCCCTCTCTCCACTCGTTTCCTCTCTTGATCATTTTGGAATTGGTGTGGTCTTCGGCTGCTCGAGCTCGTTTGTTTTTAAGTGGATTTGTGCTCTCTCTTCAAGTGGTTGAGTTTGTAGGCAGCCACGAAAATATTTGTCGTGATTTCTACTTGGTCATCTTCGTGAGGTGATTTCTAAATAATAATAATGATAATAATAGCAATGAAGCCTTAGGCAGGAAGTTCCTTGCCTAGGAAACAAATAGAATTTTCCATGTCTTTTTTCCATTACCCGGCACGAGCCTTCGCTGTGATCTCGTAGTTGTCTGTGTTTAACATAGCGTTGCAGCTGCTTCGTTCTCTGCAACCCAATTATTTGTCGAAATGTTCTTTTAAGATTCTTCCCACCCACTCTTGTACACTTTGGAACTCTCCTCTCTAATCCTCTCTCTTTTTTCCCTCCAATCACTCTATGCTTCAACTATATTTGATTCAATTGACGAGAGATTTTATGGTGTTGCAAGTTGCAACTGTGACTCTATCTTCAGATTGGTTAGTTGTTCCTCGTCGATAATCTTTATTGTCTCATGATGTTATTTGTTCTGTTCATTGACTTTTAAACTTCAAACTTTCAGGGATCAAAGACTTGCACTTCCCCAAAGCTTTCCTTTGCAAATCTTTGTTCAATAAGGAAACATGAATTCTGAGATCATCAAAGAAATTGTATGCAATCAACATCGTGAGATGGGTGCATTGAGAGATAATCTTGTGGAAGAAGTTAATGCTCAAGAAAGGGGGAATGAACCTTATATTGATGAGCAACTCTGATATTTCCCACCTCAACTAGTTGGTCATATTCCAAAGAATTCAAATATATTGTATCATTACTACTTAATGGAGTTGAAGCAAAAATTTGCTTTCGATATTCCAGTTCATGATATTATGCTTGTCCTGAGAAATAAGCTAGAAGCTGAACTTGGAAGCTTGCATTTTGACTTGGATGTTGACGGGTAGTTTGATAGTGAACTTTAAATATGTAGGAGTGATTAACCTTAGCATAGAGCAGGTCCTTTTGTGTATAAGGTTTCAAAAAACTCTTTTTAAGAGTTCTTATTTATCAAGATTTGAAAATTTTAAACGAGCGTATGGAAATTTTGGGAGTTGAGCTGAGACTCGCCGTCGAGGAAGGGGGCACTTCGTGGAAGGATTGAGAGAGGAAACGAGTGGAGAGAGAGAGTTCTTGAAGAGGGAAACTGAGGAGAGGAAACACATAGATGAGGGAATTGAGGGAAAAAATTTAAGGGAAGACCGTGAGTCAAAACGGATCGTTTAGATTTTTTTTTCACGTATGTTGTCGCTTGCACGGCATTTGTCCCCGCGACTGAACTTATCATTTTTCTTTAAAATATAAGAAAAACACTATATGCAGTCGATGCGTGCAGTCGGAACGCAATCGTCTGACAATTTGAACCTACTTTCTTCTTTTTTAACTCATTCTTTCTCTCCCTTTCTTTTTCCTCAGTAGACTTTCTCTTACCCACTCACCGAATGCACTCCCACTTTCTCTCTCTGAGTTTTCTATATTTTGTGCTAACATTAAATACTTTATGCAATTGAGGAACCTGATCTATCTCTCAGTTCATCTCCCACTGTAAATTGTTTGACAAATTCTACAAGACTATAAGTCTAGAATGCTTGAAAAGTTAATAAACACTTTTAATTCACCTTTAGCTTTTTTCTTTGAATAAAAACCTCCTAGATGATGCAAATGGCTATCGGCCATCATCTTCCCTGCATTCAAGAAACAGTAAAATACAAAATCACCCAATGAAACAGAAGGAAGTAAAAAAAAAAAAAAAGATTTACCATGAATATTATAGAAATCACCCAGTTATATTCCAGAAAACAAACAAGAAAAAATAGATAGAGAGATAAAGACATAGCAAAAAAGAAAAAATGGAAGAAGAAAGAGAAAGATATAAGGTTTGCTTTTATTCAATTATATCCCAAAAAACAAACAAGAAAAATAGATAGAGAGATACGTATGAAAAAAAGAAAAAATGAAAGAAGAAAGAGAAAAGAGAATGTCTGTTTTTGTTTTAATTTTTTTGTATAATCCAATTACCTTCCATTTGCACGTTCCATTTGTATTTAGCAAAACTAAAAATATAATTATAAAATGTCTTGTAAAAAATATGAATAATGCTACACGTCCCGATGGGGTATATGTTTGATTTTTGATGTGTTTTTTTATATAGATATTTTTAATAATTTTAAATATTTTAAAAAAATAAAAAAAATAAAAAAATTTTAAAAAATACTTTTTTAATCACGAAGTAAAATAAAAAATTATAAAAAAATATTTTTTATTTTACTTGATGATTAAAGAAGTGTTTTTTAATATTTTTTATTTTCTGATTAAGGAAATATTTTTAATGATATTTTTAATTTATTTTATTTTTTTAAAATATTTAAAATTGTTAAAAATATTTATATATAAAAAAAATTTAAAAAATACACATAAAAAAATGAATCTACACCGCAGCGGGAGCTCCAACGGAGGCTGTAGCACGACTCAAAAAATATACGGCAAAGTGGAACTGTCCACCTCAGCATTTGGTAAGAGCGTTGTTGATTCACGATAAGCGAATCCTGCGGTGGAGAAGCGGCTGAACACCGAAGGAGTAGGGAAGAGAGAGCAGGGAATCTCGCCTCGAAAGCCTCTCATACCACGATGTCCGGATTCGCCAATTAGACTGCTGTAGAACGGCAGCATCTTCTTTCGCACCGCCCCAAACCCCCCGTCACATCGCTCTACCGCGAATCTCTGGGAAAGAAGAGAGCGAAGCGATTGACTTTGAAGTCAACGAAGAGGAGCCGAGCTGAACGGGTTCGTCTTTCGTTTGATTTTTACAAGAAATACCCTAATCTTTAACTTACTGCACATAAGAGTTTGTAAATGCCTGTTTTTTGTGTGGCTGTAATTGGATTGTTATTAACATGCTTTTTCTTGAAAGAATATGCTGCTTCATACTGTTGTTTTTCTAAAGAAATTTATTGTTTAGTTAGGATTAGTTCTTTTTTGTTCTGTTGTTGGTGAATATAAAACCCTAATGGCTTTGGACTTTGGAATCGTTTGGTTGGCAATTTTCAAGGGTCCAGAATGCTAATTAAACAGCAGTGTAGTTAACCCCTATAAAACTGATAACCAAAGAAACCTTTTGAAGTCGGTGCTACAAAATGATCCGACAATTTGGAAGTGAAAGTTGCCCCCTAAAAAATAGTAGATATGCTATTTTTCATTTTAACTCTGGCATATAATTTTCCATTAAATGGGGCTGTTTTGCATATGTAATTGTGCTGGTTGTAATATTTTCTTTCTTCTGGTTTGATTTTAATGCATCAAATATATACTTTATTTCTTGTTTTAGGTGCTCTCATTACTCAGGATAATATCTTTAGATATTGATAGTCGATATCCTGATTTTTATATTTTTGCTTCTGGCAGAGGTCCATCAGGCATATATTAGTAAATTGATCTTTTCTTAGCCAGTAATATTGATGGCAATTATACCTTGTGGAAGTACATGGGTTGCTCAATGGGGTATTCACCCTCAGTGTACGCTAAGGTACTACATGGCAAACAAGACACTGACATCCCGGTATTGGTGAGTATCTGTCATATATGTCTTTCGTATCTTCAGTAACTTGTACCTCCTAAATGATTGCTGTATATAAGAAAACATTTATTATATATTTATTTTAAATTTAAGAAGCATCCAATACCCCTAGTGCCTTTCTTTTTTATTTACATTAAAATTAAGCAATATAAAGGGTTGGACCCTTTAGATCCACAAGTAATAATAAAAAAGAAGAAGAAGAAAAGAGATGTACAAGCTAAATGCGAATATAACTAGTTAGTCCCAACATCCCTAAAGCGTGAAGAAATAGACACACAGCTAAATTGAAGAGCATTTGAGCTTGTTGATGCGCTGATAAAACTCAATTTCTTTTAATGATGCAGAGGAACTGTCATAAATGAGATTCTTCGTCATAGAGTTTTCTAGTCTCAAATTCATCCTAGAACTTCCATAATGTGGGATTTGAAGAATATGAAAAATCCACTTATCAAAAAGACAAGAAAATGAGAGGTCCTAGATGAGCCAATCAAGATAGCAGAGGCATGTTATTTTTTTGATAATTGTAGTGGCATGTTATTTAAAAGTAGGAAGTAATTGATGAGGTGTGATTATCGCGTATTTGGTCAACACACAGTAGTTTAGTAGAACCACAACTTGGTGATGGCATCATAAACTAATGTGGAAACTATTCATGTAAATAAATTATTTTGTGTTGTGGTTAATGACCTTCACGCTTTCCTTTAAGCAAATGAGCCATTTGTTCCTAAATGCAAGGCTTGGAAGAGAAGCTTGTTATGAAACACCCTTCTGTACAAGCTTTACCATCTCCATTTTCAATCTTCTTAGCGACAGTTGAGATGAAAAATGCATCCAGGTTGTTTCTGTAGGTTTTGGTTTTGGATCTAAAATTAATTCTTAAAAGGATCATGACGCCCATCAGATATGCATGTGGTTGAATTGGGATGATTGTATAACACTCATGCGAACAAAAAGTTTACCAAATTGCTCATTTCGTTTGTACCCTCTTTGGATTGCTTGCAAAAAGTGATGGAGCCATGTCTCTATAGACAGCTAAGCATGGCCATTTAGTATAACAAACGCTATTGCTTTTTTCTTTGTCATTTTAAATTCATATTATTATCTTTCATAATTGCTTGAGATAATGGAGAGGTGCTAACAAAGCTGTGTTGTTGAGTGATAATTGCTTGTATATTTGAACAAGGATCAGTTTGCTTTTCTATACTTGATTATTGTACTGTATGTTTTAGAATTGTAAACTTGGTTTAATTGCTCTTTGGGTATCATAATTACATTTATATTGACTCTAAGTTTGAGTGGCCAATTCGGAGAGGTTTGGATAGTGAGTTGAGATGAGATGAGATGAGTTGAGATGAAAGTTAAAAGTTGAATAAAATATTGTTAGAATATTATTTTTTAATATTATTATTGTTTTGGGATTTGAAAAAGTTGAATTGTTTATTATATTTTGTGTAGGAATTTGGAAAATTTGTAATGATTAGATGAGATGAGTTGGAGGTTTTTTTGTATCCAAACCGGGTATTCTTTGGGCTTAGTCTCAGATCTTAAAGTATAGTCTCACAATGAATCTTCTTTGATGTTCTATCTGGTGAAAAAAGTTTATTTTAGGACATGTTTACTGTATTGGAATAGTTTCATGTGCTCATGTCAACTTTTTACAGTACTATGAACAAGATAAGCTATTTATCAGCACCCAGTTCAAGCTTATTTTCTCGGGATTCCCTCCATTTGCTGTCATATCCAGGTTCATCTCAAACTTCACATACTCGTAGGGGAGGACGTTTCACAGTTAGAGCAGAGGCAGTGAGTACTCTTTTTTTTTTTTTTTAAATCTTATGTTGTTTACTTGGCTAATGTTTTCCCTTAATTTTATTTATTATAAAAAGTCTGGTATCAATGTTGCCCTCGTTATATTTTGCTTATAAAAATGGATGCTCATCAATGGTTTTACTCGTCGGATTAAGGTACTAATATCTTTCAATCTACAGGATTTCTATTCTGTTCTTGGGGTGTCAAGAAATGCCAGTAAACCTGAAATTAAAAGCGGTACATACACCTTTCACCCCTTTTGGCTGATTATTAAATGAGTTCCTTTACTTTTTTCTGCTTTCTAAATTAGTTTCCTTGTTCATCTTTTACAATGATTTTTTTTCTCCCTACTAGGCATCTTTTGCAGTGATTTGACTAGTTATTTTATGGCTCTAACATTAACCTAACTTAGCGGCCAATGATCTTAGTGTTCTCCATGTTTATACTCAAAGCAAATGCTTCTATATTCTGCCATGCAGCTTACTACAATCTCATTCGAATCCTTCTTTATTTGAATAATGTTTCTTTGGAGTTTGGGTTTTCTTTCTGGTTTTGAAAAGTACGAGAAGATTTGTAACATTAAAGAATCTGCAGAAGAAGTGGCTTTACTGAACGAGATTTTGTGATAATATTAAACTTATATTTCCAATCACGATAATTATTTTCTTCTTTTAGAGTATAAATTAAGATGTCTCATAGTAGATTTCATAATATTAACGAGCAGAGGCTTCATGATTTGAGTAGCGTTGTGTTATTCCTTACTAAACCTTTAGCAACTAAACTTGTGGAGCATGTTTGGGGAGTTTTAATCAGTGGTATCAGATTGAAACAGTTCTCATTTTGAATCTATATGAGATAGTTGGAGAATTAGTTTCTAATGTATGTCACACATAAATTCTTCATGGATAGAAGCTCATTTTCATAGCTTCAACTATAAGTACCCACTTATAAAAAAAAAACTATAATTACAGGAGTTAATGATGAAAACACCTACTGTGAACCTCAGCATTAAGCCCATCTGTTCTTATTTTCATTTTTTCTTATTAAGACTTTTCTCCCTTGTAAATTTAAGTGACCAAAAAAAAAAAAAAAAGAAAAAATCTTCCACTAGAATTGATGCCTAGAATGTTTGGAATTTTAGATTGTAATATTGCCATTAGTGCACGTGATTTTTCATGGCTTATATTGATGAATAAGAAGAGTTGTAATTTTATATGTCAGGCAAGAGCAATTAGTAGATGGAAAATTTTATTTATTGACCAAATTGAAATGTATTCTTTAGTTTTATGTTGTCTTATTTTACCTGCAAAAAGAAAGTTCTATATTTCCTTTGACAGTCTGGCTAGCGAAGATAATTGAATATTGACTTTTGCCCTTTCCTGTTCCATTGTTTAATGTTTTTGTATTCCTCATTGCTTTTCACTTTTCAGCCTATCGGAAGCTCGCTAGGAGTTATCATCCAGATGTGAACAAGTGAGTTGATTTGCCTTTCTCCTTTCCCCCTTCTGCTGTGCGGGTTCCTCTTCTCTCTCGAATCAACAAGTTTTTCTTTTGAGTGATTCTATTGTTGGTTTCTAAGCTTTAAATATGTGTAATTGATACACATATCATTCAATAATCCGTTGCACATGTTATTAGATTGTAGACGTAGATATCACAGGCAAGGGTTCCATGGGAACTGCATCAAGCTTACATCAATCTTCCTAAATTCTGAGGGATTTTCCCTCACAACCATGCTTTTCGCAAGAAGGGTTCCAAGGGGGCCGTTTTCATTTTTTAATTTTTTCCCTTTATGGAACTAAGGGGATGCTTGGAGAATGAGATGCGATGAGAATTTTGTGAATAGTAATAAGATGGTTTGTGAATAGTAGTTAGATAGTTTGAGTTAAGTATTTATTGGGTTTTGGAAAAGAAGAGAGAAAAAGTTGAATAAAAAATATTATAAAATTAAAATATTGTTAGAATATAAATTTTTAATATTATTTTTGTTTTGAAATTTGAAAAAGTTGAATTGTTTTTTGTTTTTTATTTGAAATTTTAGGAAAGTTGTAATGATTAGTTTGAAAAAGTTATAATGATTAGTTTGAAAGTGTTTGTTTCTGAATGATGTTTGGGAAGGAAATGAGATGTGTTGAGATGAGATGAGATGAGATGGGATGAGATGAAAATCTTTTCCAAACATCCCCCATTTGAGATATGAGGCTTTTCAGTTTTTTTATACAATGATGTTTCTTATGTATACTCCCTGTGTACTTGGGCTTTGCCTATTTTTATGAATAAAATTTCTTGATTACCTATAATTTTTTTTTTATACAATGATGTTGATGTGACGATCGAGTTCCTACTTTGGTGATATTCATTTGTTTAATTTGGTTTACTTTAATGGGGTTTTGGGATTTGAGAGAGATTTTGATGTTCATGTTCCTGTTCTCTGAATGGTTCACAATTTAGTTCAAAGGGCCTATTTGTCTATAGGTAATAGAACCCTTAGGGATTGGCTCAAGTGATAAGGATCTTGGTCTTAGTGGTATGCTTCCTCCAGGTCTAAGTATCGAACTCTTTGGTGCAAACCATTGATGAAAAGCCGATGATTTACCTGATCCATGTGATGGGGATGCATCCACGGGTTTGGGATTTAACCGAATAAAGGACGCGTTTACACGATCTCTGAGATTCCTCGTCATTAAAAAAAAATTGTCTTTAGGTAACAGAAAATCTATCAGGATTTGGGAAGATTAATGGATCTTTGATTCACTACCAGTTATTTTTGTTGTTAGCTGCCTTGGAAAGGTAGTCTCCTTCAAATCTTTATATGTAAAAGTACCCTCATTTTGCATTGAAATTGACTACCATCAATTTATGGTTAGTTTTTTTTTTCTCGCTTGGTATTTACCAACCAATTTAGTCAAAAGAGGATTTTCTGAGTTGAGATGTACTGACTATTAACCTTAACCCCAAATAGACGGTAACTTAGAGATTTGAATTATGCTATCCAGTTGATTATGTCAAGACTGGATTTCGCTATTCTGAAATTTATGAAATGAGGGCTTGATTATAAAGAAAATAATTTTGAGGTAAAAAATGACAAGATGTGAAGGAAAACATGGGACTCTTACCAATTTGTATATGAAGTTGTGCTTGTCTTCACAGAAGATGTAGAAATAAATAGTAGGATCATTTCATTGCCAAAAATCCTCTTAAGTTGTTTATGCTACTACTTTAGGTTTGTTTTGAGAGTTGTTTCGACTCCATTTCAGTCCAATCTGTTTTGTTTATATTTCATATTTTTTGCAAATTTTGTTAACTATTTTATGTAATGCTTCAGAGAACCTGGGGCAGAACAGAAATTCAAGGAAATCAGCTATGCGTATGAGGTAAAGTACAATTTTGAGATTCATTATTGAGCTTTTTGGTTCACCCTGATCTAAAGTAGTTAATCTTATAGTGAGCAACTTGTTTTGCAGGTTCTGTCAGATGATGAGAAACGATCACTATATGACAAATATGGGGAGGCTGGACTTAAAGGTGCTGGTATGGGCATGGGGGTAAGTAAATCTCTTATAATTGTTGGAGACAGAATTTTTTTTGTCATATATTCTACCTTCTCATGGTAGCGTATTTTCTATGGCAGGATTTCAGCAATCCTTTCGATCTCTTTGAGTCACTATTTGAAGGCATGGGTGGTATGGGTGGCATGGGGGGCAGAGCTTCTAGGAATAGAGCTGTTGATGGTCAGGATGAATATTACAGTCTTGTCTTAAACTTTAAGGATGCAGTTTTTGGGGTTGAAAAGGAGATTGAGATAAGCCGACTTGAGAGTTGTGGGACTTGCAATGGTTCAGGTGCTAAACCAGGGACCACGCCATCCAAATGTAGCACATGTGGTGGGCAAGGCCAGGTTATTTCATCAGCAAGGACCCCCTTAGGTGTCTTCCAGCAGGTGATGACCTGCTCTTCTTGTGGTGGGACTGGGGAAACGTCTACCCCTTGCAACACATGTTCTGGGGATGGTCGGGTAAGAAGATCAAAGCGGATCAGCCTTAAAGTTCCAGCTGGTGTGGACTCTGGTAGCCGTTTAAGGGTCAGAAATGAAGGTAATGCTGGAAGAAGAGGTGGGTCTCCTGGTGATCTCTTTGTCATTATTGAAGTTATGCCGGACCCTGTCCTAAAACGTGATGACACCAACATTCTCTACACCTGCAAGGTGTCCTACATTGACGCGATCTTGGGGACTACAATCAAGGTTCCAACAGTGGACGGAATGGTTGATTTGAAGATCCCATCTGGGACGCAACCAAGCACAACACTTGTAATGGCCAAAAAAGGTGTCCCTTTCTTGAATAAAAGCAACAAGAGGGGTGATCAGTTGGTTCGTGTCCAGGTTGAAATCCCGAAGAGATTGAATGCTGAAGAAAGAAAGCTCATCGAGGAACTCGCTGATCTAAGCAAGGGCAAGACTGCAAACAGTAGGAGATAATTGTCTGTGTCATCATTTTGAATCCATCAATTTATGGCTGATCCCTTAAGTTATATTCTCCCTTTGTGGGTGCAACTTTGTTTGAACCTTTGATGCACATCGAGGGGAATCAGCAGCCCTCAATCTGTTGAACTCTGGGAAGGACGAGCAGGAGCTGTTTTGTAGTCGTAGGGTAAATTAGATTGTGATAAATTTTCCCCACCCCACGCAAGGTATCTCTAATGACAGGAGGTAGAAGAGGAGGTGAAAATTGAGGATCCATCACACTTTCATAATCTGTATTCAAACCTAGAGCTTTATTCTTTGGGCCCAAAAAAATTGAGCTACAATGCATTTTTTTTCCTTTTATTTAATTCTTTTTAGAGTTTCTGATGAATCAAAAGCATAAATACATAATTGTATCAAATTATATAATTTTTTGAAAGATTTTTATTTATTTTTCTCGCCATTATTGTGTTTTGGTTGGTAATTTTTGCATTCGGGCATCCCAGGCAAAGAAATTACTTATTGTTATTAACATAATATTTAGGTCTCGTTTGTTTTTGCAGATAGGATGAGTTGAGATTAAAATTAAAAGTTGAATAAAATATTGTTAGAATATATTTTTTTAATATTATTTTTATTTTAGAATTTTAAAAAAATTAAATTATTTATTTTATTTTGTGTGAAAATTTGAAAAAATTATAATAATTAGATGAGATGAGAAGATTGGTAAAAACAAACTAGGCGTCAGTTAAGCATACCAATTACCATAAACCTGTCCTTTATTTCTGTCATATTTTGACCGATTATTTTCAGCCGTAACACTAATCCGATTCATGCAATCAAGGTTAACGGCAAGTTCTTTCATAAAAGATACAGAATTCGTTAAGAAGCAGTGGCACATTAACATGTCTCTTCTTTATTACTAATAGAGAGAGTTAGGCTAACAATTCAACGAAGCAAATACCTAAAATAAAATAAACAAGTTAATGGGGTGAGAGAGGCTCGAACTCTCGACCTCAGGATAACTCAGAAGCTATGAGACCTACGCGCTAGCCAACTGCGCCACCACCCCGTTGATGTTTGATGTCGGGTATTTTACTTATTGAAAGGTGTATGTTTCAGAGACCTTATTTGTAAGCCTAGCTTTTTATATTTTCCTTCTTTTTGGTAACAAATCAAGTGATGTCTGTGTACTTGAACCTCATGTTTATTTCTCTTTATGATTTCAATGAAGGACGTTGCTACTCGCCCCGTTCTAATATCTCGTTACTTTGTCTGGCTTGACGTGAAAAATGAATAAATTCATTTTAAACACACAAGGCCCCATCGACCTCCTGCTTCTCCCGCGCTATACGTTATACCCATTGACCCTGTGAAGCCCCAGCTCATCTCTGACCTTGTGAAGCCCCAGGTTCATCCCCATCGACGGAATATCTCCGACCTCTCCAACCTCATCTCCGACGGTAAGGTTTTTTCTTTTTTCTTTTTTCCTCCCAGACCCAAGACCCACTGATCGCCTAGACCCACCATTTCGGCCGCCTAGACCCTCCATTTCGCCATCCCCAACCCCACCAGTTTGAAGGCTATCTATAATTTTTTAATAATGCATTTTCCTTTGGCTCATTCTATTGAGTAACTGATTATTATTAAACGAGTTCCAATATATTTGATGGTCTTGCAAGAATTTCACTGCACACAACATAAGTCAATCCAGAAAACAATATCCATCAATTACAGATCATAGCTTGATAGAACGCAGCATTGCATAACTAAAGCTGTAACCATAACAGCAAAGCTTTTAATATTTTGGATATTCACTCGCTGTATGGCCAATACAGAGCCTCCTTAATCAATCTTTCAAAATTGTTATAAGATGAGCCTCCGACATCAGTAGCTTCCTCTGCTTTCTTCTTCCATTCTAATGCCTTTTGCCTCATCGCCTTCCCCTTAACCCCTCCCATCATTTCCTTTACCAGTGCTTCGATCTCATCACGTTTTACATCATGGTTGACCTCCATGCCAATCCCCCATGTGGTGCAGACATACCGACAATTCGGTTGTTGATCTGCGAAAAATGGCCAGCAAATAAGAGGCACACCGCAACAAACACTTTCCAAAGTAGAATTCCACCCACAATGTGTCAGGAAAACGCCCACTGCTGGGTGTGCTAGCACTTGTTCTTGGGGGCACCAACTTGCTATCAATCCCCTGTCTTTTGTCTCCTCAAAGAATTCTTCAGGCAACATTGCAGAGTCTCCCATCACTACATCAGGCCTAACAATCCACAAAAAGGGGTGCTTGATATTTGCAAGCCCCCATGCAAACTCCTTCAGATGTTGTTCGGTCATAACAGTCACGCTGCCATAATTCACATAAACAACTGAATTGGGTTCTCTTTTGTCAAGCCATTGGAGGCATTTCGTGTCTTCTTTCCATAAGCTTGCACTCAGGGACTTGAATTGGCTATCAGGAACATGCCGGCTTAGCAGGGGAAGCGGACCTATGTTGTAAATATTGCGAGGGAATTTGGTCGAAATTGCCTCGAGTACTTCATATTCAAACTCATCAAATGTGTTGAAGATGATCGCTGCAGAATTCAAGCAATTTCGTGCTTCTGATCCCATAAAGTCGAACATGGTTTCCGTGATATCTGTGGTTCTAATGAAGCTAGGGAGGTCCTTGAGGCGGATGTTTTTCATGCCTGGGATCCAGTTGATTGGTGTGTCAAGCGTCCCGTCATCTTTGAAGGTTTCGTCTGTAACACGAGAAAGACAGATTTATGTTTTGAGGAAACGTTGTTCGATTGATTCTAAATATGAGCAGCAAAATCTTTTTCCCCTTTTCATGCATGTTTCCTTGCAATCCTTCCATATCTTTATCACTGCTCTTTCAAGTTTTACAAAATCAAATCACGTTGATAAAACGAAATTGCATGTCCCATAATCATATTTCAGTTCTACATGTTCTCTTTTGTAATTTGGGAAAGAATATTGTGTAGTATTTTGGATAGTTTAGTATCTTATTTTGCTTATCAATATCTGTTTGCAGAATTTCTTTGGAGACATGTGATTCCGACAATAGTTAAGGTCATGTTTAATTAGTTTCTTCATTATTACTAATCATATGCTTAATTATGATCATCCAGCTAGTAATTCTACAAAGAAAATAAATATAGCCAAAGTACCTTTGAAAGGAATGATTCCTCTCTTGATGAGTTCAGTAAAAGTAAGATATCCCATAAAGCCACAAGCTGAGGCAGTCCAGAGTTGAGCCTCCGGGATGCCTAATTCTTGAGCAACTTTACTTCCAAAACCCATAACCCCATCTGATACTATGCAACTGACCGGAGGCACTTCATCAGACTTTAGAGAGTTGAGCTTAAGTACAAGCTCTTTGAAGGGGGCAAAGCAGTTCTTTCTTGTTGCTTCACACAGGGCCGGGACTTCTTGAGTTGCATCGCGGTCAGATGGCGGCATCCCGTCCGGGATTGTTTCGAACCTGAAATCCGGCAGGCCTTTCAGATGGTCGGGTCCTTTGGACCGGATTAAGCGCATGTGGTTGAACTCAGTGTTGACAAAGGTTACGTGGAAACCCTTGGAGTGCAGGAGCTTGGCAAAGAGCATCATGGGGGTCACATGCCCTTGTGAGGGGTATGGGACACATACTGCATGGGGTTTCTTTGCTCCCACTGAACCCATCTCTGGCCGGCAAATTGAGCTATCTAGGTGGAATCAGAGTTCGAGGGTACTTGATATATACATAGCTTACTAAGCTTTGCGCCTTTTATAGAAAAAATGCTTTGGTATTAACCCTGAGATGGAGTAGTGGAAGTATTTTTCCCTCGAAGTTTAGAAGCCATGGAGTTTTTCAATCTCTTTTAGAAAATACTTGAGCGGCTAAAAAGATAACACAAATTTTATATTTTGGTGGGTTATGGGAGATCTCTCCAAATTTTATTTTATTTTTCTTCAATTTTTTTGGGGCCATGAGTCATGACCCCCCACCAGGTCTGAAAATAGACAAAACAAGAAAAAAAAGAAAAAAAAAAAAAAAAGAAAAAAGAACTTGGGGACCCCAATCATGATTGAAAGAGAGATTTCATTGCATCCTCAAATTGCCATTTTCTTTTTTTACATGGTATCCAAGCTAATTATACTCTTTATATTATATCTTCTTATAACTATTAAAAGGTTGCAATGTGCACCATATGTTAATTAATGAAGACCAGACTTTCAAAATCATGTTAATTAAGTTAACTACTTTTCGTTCATCTTTAAGCTGATCATAAGATAGTCGGAGTATGCTTCCTTTTTTTTTTTTTTTTTTTTTTTTTAAGTCATAATTTAAGGATGCAAAAAGTAGGAAAGGTATTAATTTAAGACAGTACTGTAAAATAAGTAGCACTTAAAAAGTGATGCTATTTTCTCCTAAAAGGAAATAAAACAAGATCATCATTTTCCGTTGCAATCGTTTGAATCTTTTTTCTTTTTGTCGTTTTCGTTTGCCCTTTTTCTAATGAGCACAGGGAAAACGGTTGTTTGTCATGCTGTGGATTATCTAGTAATTATTGGGTGTCTGAAGTAGACTTCGGTCGTCTTAAGGAAGATATTTGGTTACGCATTTCAGATAAAATAAATGAGATCAGATTTGAAATTTGATTAAATTATTATTATAATATAAAATTATAATATTATTTTTATTTTAAAATTTAAAAAAATTAAATTATTTATTATATTTTGTGTAAAATTTTAAAAAAATTATAATAATTATATATATAAAATGAGATATATAAGATGAGATAATTTGATTTTGTATAATCAAACCAACCCTAAATCTCAATTTCATCATTATGCACTCATCCAAATAATAATTATTGGGTGTCAATCATCAAGAAATGCACTTTTAATCTAACATTCTCTGCCCAGAAAGAGTAGGAAAAAAAAAAAAAACAACTACCATTCTTTCTTTGACAAGTTCTATGGTTAGAATATTGTTAAAAAATACCACGAGTGACTTAATCAGCTTGAAAGTTGTTTAGTATTAATACTAAATTAAGCCAAATGAGCCTGTAATTAGAATGTTAATTGGTGGAGATCGACCGATCAGGTCGACGTGTCATCATCCATTGTCCTCTTTCGCTTCATATATACACGACTGATCCTTTGTAACCATAGCTTTGAAGCATTTGCCTTAAAATGGTTGGCTGAGTTGAGGAGCAAATAGCAAAAGAACACATATCATGCAATATCTTTGCCAAGACAATCATTTGAATGCGTTGCTGTCTAACCACCCCATATATACATATATGATTTCTAATTTATATACGAAAACTCAAAGCAAACAGAACTTTGCCTACATATTTGACTGTCAAATTAAGATGATGATCGTGTGCTCTGAATTTGAATTCTGTCTTTATCTTTTCGTTATATGCTTTTGTCTGCACCGAAAGCCACCGAGCTAGCTGTCATAAATGGGATCATTTCCAGTTAGAAATATTGGGATCTTTTCGGTAGGTGCTCTTAATTAAGATGCGTGCCCTTATAACATGCATGCATCGGTGTGTTCTATCTTCAGGTTGAAATTCCAGACTAGCTAGGTTGCCAACTTTATGCATGCATCAGTGTGTTCAGTCAAGGATAGACATCATGATTTACGTAAGAATTATGGAACTATCCTCCAGACCTTAGCACGTGAGAAGGTAACTTCTCGCGGTCTCCAAATCCACTTTAATTTACTTTTTTGGCTCTAGGGAAAAAAAAAAAAAAGACCTTTCATTTCATTCTTTTTCTTTTTTTTTTAAAAAATCATCCCAAGGATTATATTTTGTTGTTTCAAAGATGGATGAAGTTTAAATACTTCCTAAAATTGTTTGTTATGTGTCAGATACAATTGGGCACATATCGTTGCACGTGTTAGTTTTGAGTAATATTAGAAGTTGGGCTTGTTTGTGTTGAGCTTGGTTCTGTTTATGTGCTACCTGATTTGGTGACATGATTCGATAAGAATTCATCGCCATTTTTTGGTGGAGTTTCAATAGGATTTGGGTTGTTTTTAATTCTTAAACCTAATTAAGGTTTTACTATATATATACATTATATTATTTTGTACTGTTTAATTTCGTACTATCTCACTATTTATTTAACTATCATCTGAAATAAATCTCTCTATAATTTTGTAGATATAGACACGTTGTCAAATCATATAAATCTTATGTGTCGTGTGTGATTAATTCCATTTTTACTTTATTTTTTTTTTTTATAGTTCCTAACATTAGAAACACAATTGGATATGGAATCAATATTATATGATAAATTTTGTATAGAGCATATATGTACTGTGAATTTTCTGCACATACATTTATCTTTTAATTCATAAATACATTTCATAAAAATAAAATTCACATGAACATGTTGTACATAATTCGTAATGTTACATAATGTCCTTTAAAATTTACTGCTATCAGACTGACTTATCACATCAACATTTATTGCTATCTAACTCAAATATTTATTATGTTAATACTCATTGACTTGGATTTGAAAGCAATTAATGGAGATTTTAAAAACCAGTCGTTATAGTACCCAGGATTCTAGGAATTTTTAGGATCCTAATACTGTTACACAAGTTTTGAATTTTCATTTGGATGTTCAGAGTATCTTATATTACCTATTAATAATAGTAAGAATAATAATAAAATAGTAATAAATAATTTATGAATAATGGTAAATAGTTTATAAATAGTAATAAAGTAGTTTGACAATATTTGATTAGAGCAGTTGTATCTTCAAAGAAACTCTTAACTTTTGCTAGTCATTAAGAGGTTTGGATAGTGAGTTGAGATAAAATGAGATGGAAGTTAAATAAAATATTATTAAAATATTATTTTTTAATAGTATTTTTATTTTGAGATTTGAAAAAATTAAATTATTTATTGTATTTTGTAAATTTAAAATCTTTGTAATAATTAGATAATAAGAGATGAGTAAAGTCTCTCTCAATCCGGACAGCCCCTAATTGTCTCTCCCTTAATTACCTCTTCTCGTTTGTCATTACTAATTAAATTACTATAACTAGTCCGTGACCTCTATGATGCTCTCCAAATTATTACTCCCTAGTGAAAAAGTGGATCAGTTGTAATGAAGGTGAATCTAAGGTCATTTCCTCAATAACAAAGGTGTATCAACAATTCAATGCCTCATGGGTATAGAAATACAGACTCAAAAAGAGATTATCTATACAATCAGATAAAGAATGTTTATTTGTATGTAAATGGATATCAGGTCAAAGGGAATATTATATGCGATGGTCTATCTACAGCCAGTGAAATGTATGGTTATACATTGATGATTTCTAGATTAAAATTCTTGGAGTTTCAGATTCAATAGTAAGAATAAAAAATAAGAAAATAAAGAGATCAAGATAAAACAAATTATAATTTCGAGTATAATTATAACCAAAAAAACAAAAAAAAAATTTTGAGTTCACCAAACTAAGATCAGAAAAAAGAAACGTTTAGGTTTTGAAAAAAGAGAGTCTAAAAGACAATTTATCAAACACTTGTGCTGTGGGTTAGGGCTTCTTCTGATTTAATATTAAACTTGGATTTCTGGGTGCTATTCCACTATTACCAATCCAATCAAGGCATCAACAATATGAAAATAAAGAATACAAGCTCAGATTTTTGCACCACTACTTTGAAAATTCCTCACTATACCACCAACCAACATTGTATTAGCATTCAGTCAAAAGAAGCCTTGATTAATTCAAGGTTTTGATGTGCCTTATGTCTACAACTGAACAAGAGCAAGAGATTCCTTTAACTTCCCAATTTCAAAATCTGATTTTCAACAAAGTGAAGTAGAGACTCGAGAATTGCAGAAATCAAGCAAACATTGAAAACAAATAGAACCTTTTCCTGCAACCTAAGTTTTAGAATTAGCCTAACATCATCATTTTGAATATGAAAAATAAGCAAAAGAGAAAATCTAAAAAATTTTGATGCTTCTCCCAGGAATGTGAAAACAGATTGTGCATAAATTTGCCAACAACTGAACCCCCACCTCTTGGGCTCTCCTTCTGCTTTTATATTCATTCCTGTTAATGTCAAAAAATTACACAACAGACCGGAAAGGAAGAAAAAATCAACCCGACCCACATTGGTGATTCGGGCTTATACGGTGCTCTTCACATTCATCAATGAAATAAATAACAAATAAGTAAATAAAAATAAATAAATGGAGACACAAGAATTTACGTGATTTAGCATAAAAGCCTACGTCCATGGATATTTTAGGGGCAAAATCCACTATAACAGGTGATGATTTTACAATGTTTCATGGTCTCATATATCGCTCAACATAATGAGAGAATTTAGTCTTAGGAGAATCCCTCTAGAGAATTGGTGGAGAGTGCATGGAGAGAGCTTGTCAGATTTGTGGGAGAATTGCTCCTTATATAGAGGTACCATTAATCAATGCTTTTTATATTCATTCCCATGCCATCTTTCTCTCTTTCCTTGTAATTGATTGCCCTTCTTCCATGCTCTCTTTTTTTCTCTTTCCTTGTAATTGATAGCCCTTCTTCCATGCTCTTGCTCCCGTAACCGATTGCCTCTCATTCTTCTCTTTCCTTTTCCTTTTTCCCGTATGCTCTGTCTAGAAGCTTCTCCTCTTTCCTTTTGGATAAGCCAACATGGGCCACGTCCTACAATGCCCAAAAGTCAGATTTTAATTCTAGGCTTGTTCAAGCCCATCAGACAAGACCCAATTTTATCCCTTTAATGGGCAGATTGTCTTTTTACAAGCCACTAGCACTAGGGGTGTAAACGGGCCGGTCCGGTCCGGCCATGGACCGAATTTTTTCGGTCCATGGTCGGACCGGACTGGACCGGACCGAACTCGTATAGGGACCGGACCGGACTGGACCGGTAGTCATCGGTCCGGCCTTTTTTTTTTCACATCAATTAATAAAAAAAATTTATTTACAATACTAAATTAAACTAAATGACTTATTAATATGGATTATGTAACAAACTCAATAAAAAAATATTTTATATGGTCAATGATAATAAATTAAATGAAAATTACATTATTGATGATGTTAATTATTACTTTATTACTAACTTAAAGTATGTTAATGCATAATGAGCCATATACAATTTTTAACATTTTGTATATGAAGCAATAAGCATAAATAATTTAATTATCCATACATATTACATCCATAATTGAGAAAAATACATACTTAACATACTATTATAAATAAGCATAAAATATTTAATTATACATACTATTATAAATTTATAAATTATACATATATTATAATTTATACTATAACTCTTAATACTTAATAGTATTAATAATACATTAAAGAATATATTAATATATTGATACTAAATATATATAGTTATAGACTTATAGTGATTAGTTATTATGAATCATGATTAGTATAACTATATAATAGTATTAGTATAAAGTATTAGACTATTAGTAATATAGTATAGTTATATATTAGTAATATTAGTATAAGTATAACTGTATAACTATAGTCTATACTTAATTATAATATGGTATAATTATATATTAGTTAGTGATAGGATTAAGTTAGATGAAAATTATATAATTAATTATATATATAATTTTTTATTTTTAGGTTCGGTCCGGTCCGGTCCGAAAAACACATGGACCGTGGACCGGACCGAATTCATTCGGTCCTATAAAATTCAGACCGTGGACCGGACCGAATGAACTCGGTCCGGTCCGGTCTCGGTCCGATCGGTCCGTTCGGTCCGGTCGGTCCGTTTACAGCCCTAACTAGCACAACTATGACAACTGTTTACTTAATACCCTGTTTAACAAGTAAAACTTGTTCAACCAAGTAAATTAATGGTATCTAAAACAACATAATTTCCCATTTATCACTTTATAATGTGTAGAAATAAGTAATTCACTATAATGCATTAATTATCTAAAATTTATGTCACAAAAGTGAATTTTTCAGCTTCAATGTAAAAAAATCGTGTGAATTTATTGTGAGGCTCAACACTTATCACGATAAGAACAAATCTGGAAGACCAAGTTATCACAAAACAAAGAAAAAGAAAAAAAATTGGAAGACCAAGTCAAACAATAGGACAACAACACAGATAGAATAGATTTCAATTTTGTTATCTATCTTTTTCTGTTATCTTGTATTTAAATTTCAAATTTATATTCTTTGCTCTATATAAACTTTAGCACTTGTATATATTAGATCAATGAAATAGTTTATTCAACTTATACATGGTATCAGAGATTTGATCTCTCTGGTAATGGCCTCACACGTTATGGCTGACAATCCCTCTAGTCCATACTTTCTACACAATGGCGACAACCTTGGTGCTCTATTAGTCTTATTGAAGATACTCAGCTGTTAATAGATCCTCTCCCTTCCATTAACAAAGTGTTCTCTCTTGTCACGCAAGAGGAATGTACATCAACGTGAAGTGGCATCACTTACCTCTTTCACTACAGAACTTGTTGTTTTGCTTAGTCTCCATGCTCCATCTTCGGATCCCAGGCCACCTTATGGTTCTAAGCATGAGAGACCATTTTGCACATATTGTAAAATCCATGGCCAGTGGCCATACTGTGGATCGTTGGTACAAACTTCATGGCTACCCTCCCAAACATCAGTTACACAAACCACCTTCTTCTGCTCATCAAATCTCAATTGTTGACTCCATCCTTGATATTCCAGGTCTTCCTTACACTAAGGGACAATGCGAACAACTTCTAGGTCTTCTAAAGCCGTCACCTTCTCAGCCAATGGCCAACCATGCTATTGTAGTTAGTTTCACACCTCTTTCCCCACAACCTTCTACGTCTTTGTCAAGTACCACGTTTTGTCTTCTCACTTCCACCTCTATTCCTTCTTGGATCATTGATATAGGGGCCACTGACCATAGGGTCAGTTCAGTCACCTCTCTTACCTCCATCACTTTTCTTGCATCTACTTTCGTTAATTTACCCAATGTTTCATCTGTGCCAATCACTTATATAGGCACTGTTAGTATTTCCTCCTCTCTAATCCTCACTGATGTCCTATGCAGTGTTCCCTCATTTACATTTAACTTAAAATCTGCAAATAAACTCATAAGCCAGTTACATTGTTGTCTCATTTTTCTCTCTTATTTTTGTTTTATTCAAGATCCACTAACATGGAGGATGATTGGTTTGGGTGAATGCTATGATGGTCTCTTCCACCTTCATTCGGACAAGCACATTCAGCTTCAACCTCAACTCTCCCTGCTACACTTTGGCACCAGTGCTTGGGCCATCTATCATTTCTTCGATTAGCTGCCATTAATAAAGATATATTGCATATTTCCATTTCTGATTCTGAGCATTGTAATGTTTGTCCAATGGATAAACAACATCGTCTATCTTTTCAACTCCTTCCTCTCCATTTGAATTATTACATTGTGATATTTGGGGACTAATGTCTACTCCTTCTCTTGATGGTTCTAAATATTTTCTCACAATTGTTGATGATTACACATGTTGCATATGGATATATCTCATGAATGAAAAATCATCTCATGAATGAAAAATCTCAAACTCGATTCCTTTTATCTTTTTTCGTTGCTCTTATTGCCACCTTAACACCATGGCTAAGAAGTTACGAAGTGACAATGGTATTGAATTTGATATGCCTTCCTTCTTTGCCGAAACTACCAACAAAGTTGCACCACAACAAAATGGGGTTGTCAAGCGTAAACATCAACACATACTTAATGTCGCCCGTGCCTTATGCTTTCAAGCCAATTTACCTCTCACATTTTGGGGTGATTATGTCCTAATTGCAACCTATCTTATAAATCTATACCCACTCCCTTACTTTCCAATTGTTCC
The DNA here is from genome assembly GCA_029856935.1 of Cyclocarya paliurus. Taxonomy (NCBI): domain Eukaryota; kingdom Viridiplantae; phylum Streptophyta; class Magnoliopsida; order Fagales; family Juglandaceae; genus Cyclocarya; species Cyclocarya paliurus. Next base: position 11,712,403 of record CM056950.1, read on the forward strand.
CATATGAATTTCTCTTCCACACTAAACCTTTACTCACACCTCTGAGTCTTTGGATGCCTATGTTATGTTTCCACCCTTGCTCATTGTTGCACAAAATCTGATCCATGTGCACAAGCTTGTGTTTTCCTTGGCTATCATTTTGCCACTAAAGGTTACAAAGTCATGGATCTATAGACTCATCAAATACTTGTCTCTCAAGATGTCATTTTATTTTCCCTTTTCCAGGCCCTCACCCACTTCTTCATCTCCAACAGACTCCTCCTTAGTCTTACCATGTCTTGCACTTTCCCATGATTGTCCAAACCTTCCCTTTTCACTTCCCCCATCTCATTCTTGTTCCAATACACATCTTTGTCGGTCCACACACACTCGTCATGCACCTGCCTATCTTTACAGCCTAATGCCTTCTTGCTATTGCATCTGTCCAGAATTGGCACTTACGTCAACTCAACGCCAACAACGTCTTCTTGCATGGTGATCTCCATGAAAAGGTTTATATGTCTCTCCCTCCCAGCTTCACTCAACAAGGGGTGCACAATGTTTGTCATCTTAACAAGTCACTCCATGGCTTGAAATAGGCATCTCAACAATGGTTTTCCAAGTTCTCATATGCTTTGCTTAAGTATGATTTCAGTCAATCACAAGTAGACCTCTCCTTATTCACTTGTCAAACAGGCTCCTCTTTTATTGTCTTGTTAGTTTATGTTGACGACATCGTTATTGCTAGTAATAGCATAGTTTTAAATTCCATTCTGTTCCGGCCAGAACGGCTAGCATTCTAGCCGTTCTGGTGTAGTATTCAAAACACTATACTCCATCATTTCATTTTGCTCCAAATTTCGGCTGTTCCGGTTCGTTTCAGCCATTCCGGCCAAAATTGGCATTTCGGTATCTATTCCATTTCAGACTGTTTAATTTTCTTGTATTTGAATGAAATTTTTGTAAATTTTAAATACATATGGTATTTAATTAATTCTAGAATATAAAATGTATTTATATAATTTTAATTTTTTTGTAATTAAATATGTCTCCTCATTTTCTATTTTTAAAATTTTATTTTTTTAATAATTTCTCTATTCTTTTATTTTTTTTCTTTGTTTTTGTGTCTCAACTCAAGTTTATGATTTTTTCAACGTATATTCATTTTATAAATCTTCAATTCTTTTATATATATACACACACATATACATGATACACATTTACATATATATATATATATATATATGTATTTATTCTAGTAGTTGTTAGTTTATATATACATATAAATATTTATATATAATATATAATTAATCTCGAAATGGTACACTAGAATATACCGGTACCGAAATATTCCATTCCAATACTTAAACCGGAATGATCACCGTAACAGAATTCAAAACATTAAGCAATAGCCCTCTTGCCATTGATCAACTTACCACCCAACTTAACACTCACTTTAAGCATAAAGATCTTGGCCATTTGAAATATTTCCTTGGCCTCAAAGTTGCAGGCTCCGACAGAGGCATTTTCTTATGTCAGCGTAAATACGCTCTGGATGTTCTTCAAGATAGTGGTTTTCTTGTTTCCCAACCAGCACCTTTTCCAATGGAATATAATTTGAAACTCACTAGTTCTGATAGCGCTCTTTTAGATGATCCCACCACCTACTGCCAACTTGTTGGTCACCTCGTGTACCTCACTCTTACACGACCACATCTCACTTATATCGTTATGGTTTAAGCCAATTTATTGCTGCCACTCGCCAACCACATTTGGATGCTGCTTACCGTGTTCTATGCAACATCAAAGATTCACCTGGCCAAGGCATATTTTTCCTGCTAACTTAGTCATGCACTTATGTGCATATTACGAGTCTAATTGGGCTAGCTACGTGGACAACAGATGCTCTGTAACAAGCTACTGCATATTTCTGGGTAATTCACCTATTTTATAGAAATCAAATAAACAAAACACAGTTTCTCAATCTTCTACAGAAATACCACTCCATGGCCAACACTGCTTGTGAACTCACTTGTCTTGTTTCTATTTTACAGACTTTGACCATTCCACATCCCCCAACCAGCTATTCTCTATTGCGATAACAAGGCCGCTCAACACATCACAACAAATCTGGTATTCCTTGAGCACACAAAACACAAAGACATCAATTGCTATGTTGTTTGAGAGAAGCTTCAAGCTAGTCTAATCACCACCTCTCATGTTTCCTCTTTAAACAATATTGGTGACATTTTTACTAAAGCACCCACCCTAAGGGGTGCTTAAACATATACCGCCCACCTTGAGGGGTCGTATCAGGATAAGAACAAATATGGAAGACCAAGTTATCACAAAAAGGAACAAATCTAGAAGACCAAGTCAAACAATAGGATAACAATTCAGATAGAATAGATTTTCAATTTTGTAATTTATCTTTTCTGTTATCTTGTATTTAAATTTCAACTTTACATTCTTTGTTCTATATATACTTCAGCACCTGTACACATTAGATCAATGCAATAATTTAGTCAACTTAAACTTTTGACAACGCTCACTTGTTTTGTGGTCACATTGATCGTATATTGTTTTGACTCTTCTGGGATGACAATTGAGTCCTCATCCTCTCGTTTTGTATTTTGATCAGTAGTCTTTTTTAATTGATAGGCACACATACAATTATATTTTAAGTGAAAAATATTTTTATAAAATAATATACAAAAATAACGTCGCCTTATACAAATATTTTCACTTTTTAAAACATGATTATAAAAATGATTGTAAAAACAATTCTGCGTGCACCATTATTTTTTTTTTTTTAACAAAAACTATCTAGCTAGCAAGACTAGGATAAGTGGAAAGAAAAAACATTAATGAGCATATAGAGACACCTTTGAGTTGTATTACCTTTTTTACTAATAGTGTTTAGGATTGCGCTAGAAGTCTTAAAAAGTATTTAAATAATCTTAAAAGCTCTTTAATAAAAAAATTAAGTGCATGTTTGGAATTGTGGTGAGAAATATAATTTATAACTTTAGAACTTATAACTTATAACTAAAATAATAAGCCCTATACTTCAAAAGTTGTTTACTATTTGATAAATATGCATCTAAAACACTTTTAAAGTTCATTACATTAATATTTTAAAAATATACAGTTCTATGCAGGAACTTTTCAACAAAAGCTTCAATTTGGTAGACTTTCAATTTTCTTTAGGTGATTAAAATACTTTTTATAAATTTACCAAACATATCATTTTTTCTTTAAAAGAGTTTTTAAACAATTAAAAGTAATTTTTAAACTTTCAAACTCAATCCCAAACAGACTCTACGTTGTTTGAGTGTTACATATTAAAATACTTTTAATGTCAAATAAGTTAAAAAGTACATTTTTTCGAATAATGCAAAATGTAATTCGAATTTTGAAATGGTTGTCAATGGACGAAAATACTCATACAACTTTAAGATAATTACAACTTTCAAGCTTTCAAGGATATGATCATAATCTTTAATAATTGAAATAATCTTCATTTCTACCTTAGAAAATACTTTCTTAATTTGTTTCCAAACAAACGTATTATGTTTAAAAATGCTTTAAACATATAATTACCAAATAGTAAATAACTTTTTAATAGTAAAACTTATTACTTAAATAATAAGTTATAAACTCTAAAGTTATAAGTTATATTTTTTACCACAATTACAAATATGCACTAAATACTTTTTGCTGACTTTTAAAAATAGAATTAAAGCTGAATTTTCTGTTAAAAAGAAAAAAAAAAGAAAGTCTAAACGTGGAAGGGCGTGAGTTTAGAAATGTGAAGGCACGCCAAAGAGGGTGAGGTGGACAGGTTGAGGAGGCTGGGCCGTGAGAGGCAAAGCCAACCTAAGTTTTATAATCATAAAAATATATTATAAAAATAAATTTATAAATTAATATAATTTTATGTTATACAATAAATTTATTTTGCGATAAAAATAATTTTATAATCTAGTATATCATATCAAATCATATCAATTTATAAATATTTTTGTGATTAAAACATTTCTCATCACGTAAATTCTTTAAATATTTTTTAATATTCTATTGAGGAATCATTATGTTATATTATTATCCAAGATTTTGATTTATAGTTGGTTAGTGCGAAGTTTAATAAAAAAAATAAATTAAAAGAATAACATGAAATTATCAAATTAAAAAAATTTTCTGTACACTTATTCTTTTTCTTAGACAAGCAAATCATTTTAATCTAGTTAATTATTTACAGCAAAAGTAATTTCTTTTCACTTGGTTTCTTCTCTCTCTCATCTTCACTCTTCTGTTGTTCTTATTGTTTCCATATAAGAATATACAAAAAGTAATTGAATATTAAATTGTTAATTGAAAACAAATCCAAGAATTAAACAATATAATCGAATTCGAAAAATAATGTACATTAATTACTGATCATGGGTAGTTATGATCGATATATCAAGTTGGATATATATATATATATATATTTATATATGTCAAGTGATTTGTACAATATTTATTAAGTATTTAATGATTAAAAAAAAATCAACATGAACAACAATACATAAATGCTGGATGGGGAATTTTTTTTCGGATAAGAGCCAAACTTAGAATGTTTTACGTTCTCCCTTCAAAATTGGCTAATGGAGAGCCTCCTTAATCAACCTTTCAAAGTTCTTATAAGATGAACCTCCGATATCAGCAGCTTCCTCTGCTTTCTTCTTCCATTCTACAGCCCTTCGCCTCATCGCCTTTCCCTTCTCCTCTCCCATCATTTCCTTAACTACTGCTTCAACCTCAACTCGTTTTACATCCATATTGACTTCCATGCCAATCCCCCAACCGGTGCAAGCGTATCGGCAATTCGTTTGCTGTTCCGCAAAAAATGGCCAGCAAATAACAGGTACACCACCACAAACACTTTCCAACATAGAATTCCACCCACAATGTGATAGGAAAGCGCCAACTGCTGGGTGTGCTAGAACTTGGCCTTGGGGGCACCAGTGTGCTATCAATCCCCTGTCCTTTGTCGCCTCAAAGAATTCTTCAGGCAAAATCACCGAGTCTCCCATCACTACATCAGGCCTAACAATCCACAAAAATGAGTGCTTGCTATTTGCAAGCCCCCATGCAAATTCCTTCAGATGTTGTTCAGTCATGACTGTCATGCTGCCATAATTTACGTAAACGACTGAGTTGGGTTCTCTTTGGTCGAGCCATTGGAGGCATTTTGAGTCTTCTTTCCATAAGCTTAAACTTAGAGATTTGAGTTTGCTGTCAGGAATATGCCGGTTGATGAGTAAGGGAAGCGGACCAAGGGTGTAAATATTGCCAGGGAATTTGGCCGAAATTGCTTCCAGTACTTCATATTCAAACTCATCAAATGTGTTGAAAATGATCGCTGCAGAATTCAAGCAATTTTGTGCTTCTGAATCCAAAAAGTCGAAAAAGATATCCTTAGTGTCGGTGACTCTGATGAAGCTGGGGAGATCCTTGAGCCTGATGTTTTTCATGCCCGGGATCCAGTTGATTGGTGTGTCGAGCGTGCCATCATCTTGGAAGCTTTCGTCTGCATGCAAGACATGAAAGACAGATTTCTTATAAGGTCCCGTTTAGACAAGCAGTGTGCCCATCCCATCTTATCATCTCAACATCCAAATAAAACTACATACAAATATTTTTTAATTTCTTTACCATATCTTTTCATTTAATCATTACTAATCATTACAATTTTCTTAAATTTTTATATAAAATAGAAAATACAATTCAACTTTTTTAAATTTTAAAATAAAAATGATGTAAAAGAAATAATATTATAATAATATTATAATTTTATAATATTTTTATTCAAAATTTTTCTCTCATTTACTAAAATTTAATAAAAATTTTAATTCAAACTATTTCACTACTATTTACAAATAATCGTATTAGTATTAGCAAATTTTTCATCTCATCTGACTATCCAATCGAGACATGAGCGGAATTCCATGTTCCATAATTTTTCATGGCAAAAATTACTTTTTCATTGGAAAAATTGCATTCACCGTTGGCCAACGAAGGTTGTAATTGCATGTTAAAAATATAGTTTTATATGCTCCTTGAAGAACAAAAATTGTACACATGGGTGGAACCATGATTTTTCTTGTTGGGGGCCAATTGACATAAATATAAAACCATCTCTCTCTATATGGGTACACGTGCATTACTAAAGATCTATTTAAAGACTTGAGTAACAAATCAATAATGTAATTGCTAAAAATCGATTAAATAATAAAAAAAGCCAACATTGTTTTACAAATCCATCATAAAAGCACAAATAAATGATAAAAATTAAGAAACAAAAGATAAAACTCATTATTGAATCTAAGACTAAATGGTGTAAGGCCTCTATTATATAGATGGGAATAGCCATGGAATATATGTTGTCTTCACTCCTAATTGTTAACTCGGTATTAGTATAGATGTTAACAAAATCCAATCAAAATAAATTAGGTAGTAGAAGACTTGAACCGGAAAGTGTCAACAAAGAGGAAAAATGAGGTTTTAAATAAACCAAATAGCTTATAAAAATAGACCGAAAACTTTTCTTGCCTATTATGAGATGTGAAAAAATAAAAATAAAACAATTAATTTGAAACTGTGAGATTTTATTAATTAATGACCAAGAATTAGGTATAAGTATGAAAAAAAAATTGAGAAAATAAAAGATCGAAATTTGGAAAACTAAGTACTAAGTAGGACTTTTGAGAATTTTTGAGGGGTCAAATTGTCTTTATATATACATCTTAAAAAAGTATGTGTTAAAGAAAGCGTTTTGAAAAAGTTTAGGCTCCTGATCGTACGTAATCTCTCAAAGTTAAGATTAAAACACGTGCTATGTTTTATTATATCGCAAGGATTAAGAAACATTTTTTTCCTTTTTATTATATTTTAATAATCTTATTTTGAAAAAGCTAATAGAAACGAAAGAAATCGCTCCATCTAATATAAATTGTTTAATCTAATCAGTTGATTACAAATATTTCAAGAACAGAGCTCGTTGACAAAGGTCGTGATAAAAATCTTGTTTGTTTTATTATTAATAATCTTATCATGATGCTGGCCTCCATGCCAACTTCACCAAGAAAGGTTTGAAATACAATAATAGTGAAAGTACCTTTGAAAGGAAGGATGCCTCTGTTGATGAGTTCAGTGAAGTTCAGATATCCCATAAAGCCACAAGCCGAGGCAGTCCAGAATTGAACCTCTGGGATGCCCAATTCTTCTGCAACTTTACTTCCAAAACCCATCATCCCATCCAATACTATGCAACTAACAGGAGGCCGAGCAGAGTTGTGCCTAATTACCAGCTGTTTAAAGGGGACAGCGCAGTTCTTTCTTGTGGACTCACACAGTGCACGGGGATCTTGAGTTGCATCAAGGTCGGACGGTGGCATCCCGTCCGGGATTGTTTCGAACTGGAAATCCGGCAGGCCCTTCACGTGGTCGGGTCCTTGGGACCGGATTAAACGCGTGTGGTTGAACTCAGTGTTGACAAAGGTTATGTGGAAACCCTTGGAGTTTAGGAGCTTGGCTAAGTTCATCATGGGGATCACATGCCCTTGTGTGGGGAATGGGACACATACTGCATGGGGCTTCTTTGCAACTACTGAATCCATATCTTTACCTTCCCAGTTAAGAGGTCGAGGTCGAATCAGAGTTCAAGGGTGATGATATATAGTTTACTAGCTTTGCGCCTTTTATAGAAAAAATGCTTCGGTATTAGCCGTTCGATGGAGTCAAAGTACTGTCTCATTCGGGTTTTGCTATTCATCTTCCCCACACTCCACACTCCACACCTTTTAACATTTTTTAATATTTTTAAAAATTTTTTTTGAATTTATTTTTCTTAAACTATTTATAATTTTTTATTCACTATTCATATAAAAATATATTTGATAAAAAAAATTAAAAAAAAGATAGAGTGTAAAGTGTGATGTGAATAGTAGGAGGTTGAGTAGAATTTTTGGTCTCATAAACTGTTAAGAGAAGTAAGCTGAGAGATTACTTGTCAAACATGACAAGTGACAACAGACCAATGCTAAGCATTCCAGTTTGAATATATTGACAAATTGACAAAATCAAAGAGGAATAATTTGTTTAAAAGATTCTGATAAGGAAGATAAAGATCAGGTAATCATTTTTTAATGATAAACGCCTAGGTTATACGCAATTTCATTTTCTATATATACATTGTGATCAATGCATATATATATATATATATATATATATATATATACACACACACATGACTTCAAGACTATTCCGATAGAGTCTACTAAAGCCTTGTTTGGATAGTCAGATGAAATGATAAATCTATAAATAGTAATCATGCGATGATTTTTGAATAATAGTGAAATAGTTTGATTCAAGATTTTTATTAAGTTTTAGGAAATGGGAGAGAAAAAATTGAATAAAGATATTATAAAGTTAAAAATATCGTTATAATATAATTTTTGTTTTGAGATTTGAAAATGTTGAATTATTTTTTGTATTTTATGTAAAAGTTTGGAAAAATTGTAATGATTAGATAAAAAATTATGAGAGAGAAATTGAAAAATGTTTGTGTTTGAGTACTGTTTGGATATTGAGATGAGATTAGATTAACTGCTTATCCAAACAAAACCTAAAGGATCAAAGATCAGCATCCTAGAGATGTTTTTATGAACAACTGTCATTTCATTTCCTATATATTATATGTGATCAATGCATATATATCTATTCTATGATAAAAGGCGTATATCGCTTATGAACAGTAATGTTTGTTCATCCATTTTTTCCTTTTGTTTTTTTGGGTGTTATATCATTTTTGTCCTTTTGTTAAGCTTCTATTGTGTATTTCATCTGTGTATTGTGTGTCCATGATGGTCTTTTATTGCTTTTTTGGGGGGGGGGGGGGGAGGGATGGTTTGATTTTGGGGAAAGGGATCGGCTGATGGGTTTGTGTGTTAGTGTGTCAAGTGGAGGGGATGGGTTGAGTGTTTGGGTCTATGTGTGTCAGCCGATCGAAGTCTTTTTTTTCTTTATTTTTCTCCTTCTTATACTTTGAGTGCTTCTGTCAGTGCAATTTTTTTTATTTATTTCCTTTTACTTCTTTTTTTTCCATTATTACCCTTTGTTGTCAAGTGAGGGGATATTTTCTCCACCGAGTGTAGTGATATTATCCAAGAATTTGAGACCAGTCACCATACACAAATCCCTCTCTCATTCTTGGTTTCCTCTCTCTCCCTCTCTCTCCTAAGTTCTCTCTCAACTTAAACATCCTCTCTTCTCTCTCTCTCTCTCTTGACCATTGTCGCTGTTAATAGCCACGGAGCACGATAGCCCTTAGCGATGCCGTGCGTCTCCTCCAGCCACCAGATGCAACCCCCATCATCCCATAGCTCTCTCACTCCCTTGATTTCTCTCTTTTTCACTCTCAGTAGTTGCTAGCGACGTCGTGTGTCGCCTCCAACCTCCAACGTAGCCACCTACAGTAGCACCGTTGCCAGACGCAACCCCCCAAACCATCAAAGCTGTAAGACCTCGCCCCAACACCTCTTTCTCCCCCAATTTCTCTCATTTCCAGCGCCACCACCACGGGAGCCACCTCGTGTTGGTAAGTTCCTTTCTATAGATCTCTCTTCGACAGACTTGCCCTCTTCGTATCTCACTCTCTGTTTCTCTCTTCCTCTCTCTAAGCTCTTAGCAACGTCACACGCCTTTGTGTTGTAGTAGCGGCTCCACCGTACCAAGCCACGTAGGCTCCCTTCTGCCTTGACCCAGCCCCCTGCTCAGCCCCTTTTTCCTTTCTCTCCATGCATGACTAAAACATTGGACAATAATTGGTGTTCTCTAAATGTTTATGTTCTTATTTTTCAAATTAATAGATGGTTATTGTTTTTTGCAGAAGATTTGGATAGTTTGGTTTGAAATTTATGCTGCTTTGAGGTTGTATGTCGTGGTAGATATTCTTTTGGGTATGAAGAAAAAACATGCCTTTTAATTTTTTTTCGGATTAAAAGAAGTTGCTATGTCATTTTTCTTTTATATATTTTGTTGAATTTGTATATTTTGAGAAGTTGCTATATTATTTTTCTTTTATATATTTTGTTGGATTTGTATATTTTGTTAAAGATGCTTCCATCTAAAAGTGTGCTTTCCAGCTTCAAATCTCTATGGCATATTAGCTGCAAAATAAAAATAAAAATAAAAATACAAAGTATCATCAAACTGCACTTTTAATGGTAAAGAAAGTATAAAAGAAAAAGTAAGTGAAAAAAGACAGCTTTTAAGAGTGAAAAGGGATGCTATTATGGAATGGCAATAATGGATGCTAGAGATCCGTTGTTGAAATAAATATGGACAACTAAAAGAAGATAAAAAAAAATAATAATAACTACTAAGATAATTATAAAAATAATTGCATTAATTAAGGGAAAGTGATTGAAAGAGAGAGACTTTTTTTTTTTTTTTTTAAATTTTATAACAAAGAGAGAGATTATTGGAGTGGATAATAGATAGTGACTTTTTATTTCATCTTTGGTCATATGTGTTTTTTTGAAAACAATGGATGCCTTTCATTTTTTTTTGGTTTGCATGTAGATGTAGATGGCTTTTACTTTTTCTTTTTTTTTTTCATCCATTAATAGAAGTTGTTTTGTTTTGTTTTTAAATCCGTGGTCTTTTGTGTTTCTCTTTGATTTTCTTGGCGACTTTTTATAGTTTGAAATTTAAATTTGTGTTATTTTTGTTTTTAAACTTGTAGGTTTGGTTTTTGTAGGGAATCTGCTTTGTTTGACTTGAAGTTTATGTTGCTTCGAAGTTTGTATTTGTCTGATTTACTCATTTTTTTTGCATTAATCAATTGGGCTTCTTGGTTTGGTTTGTCTTTTTTGTTATTATGATGTTGGATGTGTCTTGATCTACTGTGTCCTACTTCTTTTTTGGTTGTTTGATGTGATTATTTTAATTTCCAGATTTATGAAAAAAACATGACTTTCAATTTTTGCTTGTTTGTTATGGTATATATTTCTTTTGGTATGAAAAAAATAGATGCTTTTTTATCTTTTTTTGTTGTTGCATTAATAGAAGTTGTTGTGTTTTTTATTTTAAGAATAGTTGGTATCTTTCTTTTATATATTTTGTTGGATTTGTATATTTTAGTATGGATTTGATTTCTTGGTTTCATTTGTCTTGTTTGTTAATTATTCGGTTTCAATTTGCAACTTCTTGGAAAAAAAGATGGCTTTGACTTTTTATTTTATGATTAATTTTTTTTTGTTACATTGATAGAAGTTGCTGTTTTTTATTTTAAAAATTAAGGTATCTTTGTTTTATATATTTTGTTATTGATTCTGTTTTTTGGTTCCATTCGTCTTTTGTTTTATTGGGCTCTCATATGCAGTTTTTAGAAAATGAGTAAACCGATTTATGCTATTTGGATTAATGAGTTTGTGATTTTTATTCATCTTTTAAAAATGTTTAAGGGATTTAAAAAAATGTTTGAAAACAACAAAAAAAATACTAAACTGATTATACTGTTTAGATTAATGAGTTTCTGATTTTTATTTCTATGCATTTTCTATTGTTGGGCTCTCGTGCAGTTTTTTAAAATGAGTAAACCAATTTATGCTATTTGGATTAATGAGTTTGTATTAATGAGTTGGAATTAATCAAACATCACTAATTGGATCTATACTATTTGGATTAATGAGTTTATATCGTTTGTGGTGTGCCTACAAGATCATCTTTATCAGAACTTTTTTGGTTCATTTTGCACAGGTTTCTCAGCCGATGTCAAAATCGTTTTTGAATCAGTCTGTAGAGAGGTCTATGATCATCCATCTAATATAATTATGAAATTTTATGTAACGACCTGTTCCTGGAGGTCTAGAGAGTAAGTTCTTGTAACTTAAAACCATCTCTCATAACAGATTTATATACTCCAAATTCTTCATCAAAATACAAATCCATTTATTCAAACCAAGTATATATATTCTTCCACCAGGACACCAAATAATTACTTCAATGAAATATTTTAAAAAGTCTATAAAGATTCAGAAATATCCTTGACTTCAACTACTAAATAACATAAAATCATAGACCTACTAAATAAGACTTTCTAATAAAAACTTGTACCATCCGACACTTCTTCCTCTATGATCATCAAACCTTGCTAACACTTCCTACTCTTGACTTCCAGCTAAGGTATCAAAATTATCTAAAAAATATTGCGAAGATAAGAGGTGTGTTATCAACAACTTAGTAAATAGAGAACATATACTAGTATGTAAATATGAGTATTTTCAGAATTCAAAATGCAGAACAAAATATTTACTTTTAGAATGAAGAATAAAAAAACATTTACTTTCATAATGCAAAATCAAAATATGTTACTAAAAATATCAGAGCGAAACTTTTAGAAAAACCTTCTTATTCAAAAATCTTTTGTCATATCAAATCTGAGACCTCATCTTCATCAATCAGAGCATCACAATTGGGATAGATACTATTTTTAACCCTCGTGGTAGGGTTATAAACCATAATTATAACCTGTGGAAGGGTCGTATCTACTATTATAACACATGGTTGGGTTGTATACCATGTTTAACCTCTATGGTAGAGTACTTATAAACCACCATTATAACCCGTGGAAGGGCCGTATCCACTATTATCATCTGTGGTTGGGCCGTACAAAAACCGAACAGAACATCATAATCAGACTTAATCAGAATGTAGAATCAAAACCTCATGCCAAGATTTTCAGATGCCACAATATATCCAAATAGAGTACTGAACAAAATCAGATCTTTTCACATATTCAAAAATAGTTTCAGAACATTTTCGCATCACATGCACAAATTTTCATAATTTTATATTCGCTCTTCTTACATAGTTCAAAAATAGAATGCACAAAATTAGCTCATGACTACATAAGTCATGACAGAAAATATTTTCTCTTATACACCTTTCATGCATATGCAGAACACATAATTAAGGTTGTTTTCAGATTTCTTTTAAAAAACAAACATGCATATTGTCAAAATCAATCTCGTTTCATTTTCTTTTTATGTAAAGTCTAGCATAGGAACCTCGCTTACCTGAACTTCTTAGCTTTTCAACAATTTTCCTCAATAATGCCGAACAAAATTACTCGTTACTTATAAAATAATCACATAACTTCTGTAAATTTCCAATCGAATACGTATATCAATATTTAACCTAAAATACTAAATTAACCTATTTTAATTCCTCAAAAACCTAAACTCTCATAACCCTAAAGTACCATCACTTCCCAAATTCCTCAATATCCACTTAATTTCTCCAACTAAAACATTAAATTCTAACTTATTTACTATTGAGGCCCAACTATACAATATAAAATTGGATAACAAAATTATATCATAATCTATTAAAGTAGATAAAGAAAAAAATATCAATTAAATAAAAAAGACTTAATTAGTTTCTATTTAAAGGGGTTTAAAAATAAAATCTTGCACTTACTATTCCCATTTAAAATTCATACTTTCATAATATACTTCAAAATCTTTGTTTATTTTCTTCATAACTTATAAATATACAAATGAAGGCCTCGAACAACATAACTAGATTTAATATAACACTCATCTAAAGGCAGGGTGCTTTAGTAAATCAACTTAAAGTGCATGGGCTATGGGAAGGCACGGCACAACATAAACTTAGATACTTTAAGCTTCCTGATTTATAACCACATAGTAGAGGCATGCTCACCGTGCGGGAAGGAGTTGCACGAAGAGCTGGGAGGTGGATGGTGGCTACGTCGGCAAGCTAGGTTGCTGAGCACAGAGAGAGAGAGACCAATTGATGAGAGATAGAGAGATTACGCAAGGAACAAGAAAAACGCCGAAAGGCTATGCATGGGGAGGATTGGTGTGAGCCTACCGGAAGGTGGTCACGACGGACATGGGTGCACAACCGGTGTCTTCTGGTTACACTAGTTGTTCACGACTGCTCCATCGTGGGTCTGGAGCCTAAATCAATTGGTGGCAACATAAGTTCTCTTTGTTTCGATGGTGAAAAATGGAGCACTCTCTCTATAAACTTTCGGTGGTTGGCAAGGTGGTGATCAGGAGTTATGGTGGTGGTGCACCAGGGTAGCAATGTTGTGGTACTAAACGTAGGGTTGTGGCCGTGGGTTGTGGGGAGTTCGTGATGGTGCTGCTTCATGGGAGATTGCGGCGTGGACAACTCGGCAGTGGGATTACTTTCGGTGGTGGTGGTTGGCAACACACAACATGGAGGGGTTGCGTGCTCGTGACTGGCTATTTAGAATTGTAGAAGAGGTGGAACAGTGGTGCAGCGGCAATAACATGCTTGGACTACCATGGCTTTGTTTCTCTCGGTCAGGTGTAGCGGCGGGGTGCTTCGGGCTATCTTCTATATGTTGTGATGAGGATCTCCACTTATATATATATATATCTAGATGACTAGAAACCCTAGAGAAAAAGAGAGGGAGAAAAAAATGCATGACGTGAAGGTATATCTCCTATGCAAGTTGTTGCCGTGAATGTCGTGGGGATAGGAACGTGCATGTCATGTAGAAAACTAACGTCAAGAGTAACCCTAGTTGAGGGAGGTTCTACATGCATGAGATGATGCCTAAATAGGTGGTTGAAATCCTAGGAAAAATAGGAAGATGTGTGCATGGCGACCGGCTTGGGCTTTAGGGCTCATTTCAAAGTATTTGAGCCTTGACTCACATCCAAACCAGTTTAATTCTTTCCATAACTATGTCAGGCTGGATATTAAATAAAATAAAAATCCCACTTGTTCCATAAAATATTAACTGAATTAAACCTAAATATCAAACTTAATAAAAGTCCATATTCCATCAATATAAATATTGGGCCCGTAACCTATTTCCAAAAATACTCGTTAAAACCCAAATGAGTTTTTCCTCCGTATAAAAAAATAAAAAAATTTGAACACGAGTTTCGTATTGGGCTCGGATGTTACATTTTATTTCTTGTTGATGCTTGGATATATTGTTGGATTAGCATTTGAAAGAAATGCACTAATGAGAATAACTTGTTTTTTTTTTTTTTAATTAATGCAAGTTTATCGCATTAGGCTACTAGGGGACTACAAGTATTCCACTCGTATCACTCTCGAGCTTGTAATGGTAATTGCTCCTTATTATTATTATTATTATTATTACTGCATGCTCAATCGTTTTGTTTTTCATGCATAGTTTTGCTCCATCAAAGCATCAAAATTTGTAAGAAATGAAGAGTTTTCAAATGACCACTTCTTGGAAAGAAAGCTCTAATGACTGTTCTAGATCCTAGGCCAAATCCTGTTAACGTCATGAAATGTTTTCTGGCGGACAATAAGGATTTACCGAGTAATGTGGTTGAGAAATTATGGGCCTTTTTTTTGTATATTCAGTATAACTTTTGCTGGTTTTGAGGCTGGTGTTTATATTTTAATGATAATAATCTTTGAGTAATTTGGGAGTGAATTGATCAAATCTTCTATATGGATTTAAACCTCTTTATTTAATTGTAGCTGCCTAGAATAAGGTTTGTCAACAGTTTTATTCTTGGATTGGATGTAGTACTTAAGATCAAGGAATAGTAGAAATTGGTGATTAACATTTCTTTTTTAGGCATATGCTATCAACGTCTCAATCTGTAATCTGTAATCTGTATTGATAACATCTACCATGGTGATGTTATCCACAATCATATAACTTAAAAGGATACTCTTAACTCTTATGATCTTATGCTAAGGTAATAACAGTTGAAGGATGTGTTGATTGAACTCCCAGAGCTAGGACAATGAGGATATGCTCTTTTTTCAATAGAATATTTCCCTTAGCATATTTGCATTGTATTGTTACTAATTTACTTTTTGCATATTACTCAATAAAAAAATTATACTAGACACACATATATAGGGTAAAACTATGGATTTGATTAGGCCAAAAAGTCATTCTGAGTGGGTCATAGATATGAGATATCATGTTTTGCGCCAATATTTAACAGTTTTGTATGATCAATTTGCTAAACTTATATATATTAAACTATGGTGAATTTTGAACTAATCTTTTTAGTTTCGAATCTATCAAACGTGTAATTATTATACTTCACTAAGTTATCATTATCCAAAAATATTGGCTAAAATTTACTTTTTTTATGCATTAAATTATTCATTAATCAATGTTTTGAAAAAATATATTATTTTTGTAAAACAGCTGATTGACCCAACTAGACAAACGTGCTTTAACACGTTGCTCCTAACCTAGCTAGTATGTGTATATATATGTATATGTATATATGTATATATACACATACGGGTAGTTCAAAACTATCTATGCTTCAAAACTATTCCGATGGAGTGTACCAAGTGATCAAAGATCACCATCTACCGCAAAATTGTTAGTTGAGTGTGTACGTGGTATGGGAACAACTAATAGCAAAAGTAGACCACAGCATGCATGCATACAATAATATTGTCAGGACCACGTGGTTCATGTATTGTTTGTATATGTGAAAACTCGATGCTTTGGATGTTTCAATTATTTATTTTGTCTAATGATTTAATGACATTTGTGATTTGATACTCAGTTGCAACCGAAACTTGCACGGCCAGTACGTACATATATATATATATATATATATATATATATATATCTGGCATGCATGCTTTGTATTCTTGATTTCGGTCACTATCTAATTTTCTGAAAATTTTATTTATAAACCTATTTAATTTATTAATATATTTGACATGACATTATTAACTTGAAAATTAAATACATTAATCAGTATAAAAAGGTTCTAATTTTATTGTGTGTTATTATCATGACTGCAAGAAAAATAGCCTATTATGATAATTTCCTTTTTGCCGTAATAGCAATCACCGCAAATGAGTAGTATTGCGGTGATTCGTATGTTGACGTGGTCATCCCATGGCAATCAAGAGAAAAGTAAATCGTGAACAGTATCCAAACTTTATATGGAGATTATAGGATCTTTGGTGACAGTTATTTCACCGGAAATACTAAATACTTCTCGTGACAACGAATATCTGTTGGTAATAAATTTCTATTGCAGTGATATTAGATATCCACCACTATAAACCATCAACTTAAATCAAATGATCCATCGACATTTCCTCTTTTTTTCTTCTACTAACCCTACCTCCTATTAGATTTTATTATGAATCAACTAGATAGAACTCACCCTTGAAAACCAGCTTATAAGGAAATAGTGCCTGAGGGTATATAAACCACCAACCAGTCTCATACTTAGTCGATTTGGGATCGTAATAACAACCACGTTCTACAACCAACGTCCACAGCAGTCCCGACGCTTGCACGGGCTGACTGTGCGCTAGGTCTTTCCTAGCCTTAGATGAACACTACCATGTCGGCATCACCCCCTGTATCGCACGATTGCAACCGTCGTAACATGGCCTTAGATGAGGGGTGGCTCTGATATCATTTATTATGAACTCATTAGGTAGAACTCATCTTTGAAAATCGGCTTACAAGGGAAGGGTGCCTAGATGCTTATAAACTACCAACTAATCTCATACTTAGTTGATGTGGGATCATAACATATTTCCCCCACCAAAATCGAACACAACATGGTTTGAATGGCTTGAACGACTCTCTGTTATTATCTATAAGTCACTCTCTCAGCTTTTCAATTTTTGCTTTCAAAAACAAGCAGTGTGGTTTAGGCCTGATGGATGTCCACTTTATATATCGAATCTATGGTTTTTCACAACAAATAAACATGCATTTTTTTAGGGGCCCATTTTCCGACAGAAGAAGTGAGTTTCTATACTAGTATAATTTATTTGGGTGTTCGTACTGGAGAAGGATCCCAAAGTGACCGATATTACTTTCAGAGGTCTATTTGAAACTCAAGCGAGTTACAAGAAATCATATCTATGAAAGTAATTTTTTCCCTTTCAAAGTTAGTTAATCAAATTAGTGGTTTATTTTACCCTCAATTTCGGGATAATCTTTAAGTTATTGATATGCATAAACAATCGAGAAGTTTTTATGATCTCACCAAATGGTATTGTTATTGGACATGGCTATTTTAGACGGCGTGGTTTATTGATTGGCAATTATATTCCTTTGAAACTAAGTTTAATGTCGTAACCCCATAAGATATTCAAGTTTATTTCGAGCGGCAACATGGTGCCTCCAATCTTTGCTCTACATCATTGTTTACTTTTTTGCTAATTAATCATGTTTGTTTGGTTGAATTTATGCAAGTGAAGAGCTTTTGTGATGAAGATTGACAATAATCATTGTCCTGCTGCTAATTGGGTTACTTGGATTCAAAAGAATGTTTTGCTTCCCTTTGCTAAGCCATTTATCCATACCTAATAGAAGGAGAAGAAATATTATGATGAGATGGTGATCTACCTAATTGTTATGCTTCTTCCACTTGAGGGATTATGACGTTAATCTTTTACAGTCTTTTTTATCACAATTTTCAAGTATTTTTGGAGTTCTTAGAAAGTCACTGTTCTGCTAGAAGTTGGCAATATCTTCTTTCATATTTAATCCTTTACAGCATGAAGACCTTCAGAACAAGGTGTATTTCAAAGTGACAATATTAGTGTTGCAAATAAGACTGTTACTCCTCGTACAGGAGTTTTGTCATGATGAAGAACATGCCCATTGCAATCATCCTCATATATATTACATACCAAATTGTCTACAATTACATTTCTATCTAATTTCTCTAGTTGAAGACTATTATGAGCGTAAAGGTTGTCTATCTGGAGAGTTCAAATTTTCATGTAAAAGTGAGCTTCAAATCTAGGTAAAAGGAAAACCATTTCTCTACTCAAGACACAAGTCGCCAGACCAAAGCATAGAGTACCAATACATTGATTGTTATGTTGTTAGTTAGCTATATTTTAGTGACTCTTTTTATTTTATCTGCTTTTTTATTTCTATTTTGGTTATGGTATACAAAGTAATTTGCAAAATTGTTCGAAAAACTTTTTGGTTGGAACCACTAATAACTAGATCCGTTGTTTTAGGATCAAATGTGTATAGGGATGCTTTTTTTACTTCTTTTGAATTCACAACCTTAGTGACATATTCGCGTTGTATTTTAGGCAAAAGCTACTTATGATTTCACTTGTATAGATGTTATTCATAAATATTGTATATTTTCGTTGGTTTTTGCTGAATGAAATAGTTGCATGTTTGAAGTTAATGTCATTTATTAACACTCTATTTTCCAAAACCTTCTGTAACTTAGCTTTCTATTAATGTTATTGCTTCCATTTATGAATTTTTGATAACTTATGTTTAGGATAATAATATATTTTGTCTAAAAACAAATCACATCGCAACTAAGCATTGGTTTGCTGCATTTTAGATGGACAAAAGTTGGATGAATTTGAATGATAGACTTTTATCAACTGAATATGCTGAAAGGGTTAGACAGTTTCTCGCACTAGCACGAAATCATGCAATGGGAAATGACTGCATCCGGTGTCCATATTGTATATGTTGTAATAATATATTCCTACCTATAATCGAGGTGAAAATTCACTTATTCATTTTAGGGACTAATCGAAATTATAAAGACGAGACATTTCATAGGAAGGAGGAAACATGGGATGTTAATGTCATCGATAAAAGGATCTGGAGGATAGTGATGAATGAATTGATGACATGGACGAGATGTTACATGACATTAGAGTAAGCATGTTTATTGATGATACCTTAGACAACACGAATCCTTCAGGTCCACCTCCTAGACCAAAACCTACAGCGAACCCATCTTATGAGAAATTTTTAGATGATTCCCGACGTCCACTCTCTGCTGGCTGTACCAAGTTTTCAAAACTTTCATTCATTGTAAATTTGTTTCTCATTAAAACAATTGGGGGTTGGTCAGTAAAATCATTGAGATGCTGCCTATTGAGGTCTGCATTTCCTGATGCTATATTGCCTCACTCATACGGAGTCACGGTCATTGTAGTCGGGTTTGGGCTTCAACTCCACCAAAATTCATGCTTGCCCTAATGACTTCATTTTATACTGGAAGGAAAACTTCGACTAAAATGAGCATCCTAAACGTAAGACTTCTAGGTGGATGTCTGGCGTAAACAAGAATCGACTAATCCCTCAGAAGGTGCTACGTCATTTCCTATTGAAGCTGAGGTTGCAACGACTATATATGTATGTCAAAAGAGAAATCAGCTAATATGCGATGGAAAAAATAGAAACGAGCGAATGATCACATTAATATGAGGTATCCTACTTAAGCTAAGGTGTGGCAAACATTTAATACAGAGTATCCTTACTTTGCTAAAGATGCTCGCAATGTCAGGCTTGGTCTAGCAAGTGATTGCTTTAACTCGTTCTATAATATGATTAAACCTTATAGTATATGGCTAGTGATCGTTATGTTGTATAACTTGCCTCCAAGGTTATGCATGAAAGACCCATTCTTTATTATGTCCCTCACTATTCCATGTCCAAAACCCCTTGAAAATGCACTTGGTGTTTACTTGCAGCCATTGATCGATGAATTGAACGATCTCTAGGAAATGGGGCAGATATGGATGAATGTATAAATGATTGAGGGATTAGAAAAGTGCTTTGTATTACAGTTGGCAATGCAAGTGCCAACGAGACTACAATTGATTGGTTCAGGTGGAACACGACGATTAAAGAGGATATCATTCGTGAGCACGAGTTTATCCATGTTAAATACTGTGCTCATATCATCAACTTCATCGTTGCTGAGGGTTGAAGAAGGTTGATGATTTCAGTACCAAAGTCCTCAACCTTGTCAGATATGTGAGGGTTTCCCCCTAAAGGCTTGGCAAGTTTAAGGCAATAGCCAAACAACTTGAGATCCCACATTCTAGTACATTGAGTTTGGACGTTCCGACTCGATGGAACTTTACATACATGATACTAGATGTTGCGCAAAAGTACCAAAGAGCGTTCGAGCAGATGAAAGTCAAGAATGATGCCTAAAGTATGCTTTGCTGGAGTCAGTAGGAGGGAAAAAGGGCTCGGTGCGTTGGAGACAGTTGATTGGGCAATGTGATATATTTTGTTCAATTTTTGAAGTTATTTTATTACATAACTCTTCGGATATCTGATTCCAAATATACTACTACAAACATGTACTTCGACGAGCTCTTGGGGGTTTATGACCACTTGCAACAGAGTTGCACTGAAATTGTGGGATTATTGAATGCTATGGCTGTGAGGATGAAATTTAAATATGGTAAATATTGTGGGGATGTTGAGAAGATAAATAGATTATTTTTTGTGGCTACGATCCTTGACCCCCGATATAAGTTGGTTATTGTATAATTTTAGATTAAGGACGTCCTCAGTAATGAGAAGTTTGATCAGTTTATTAGAGAGCTGAAATGTGCTATTGATGACTTATATAGTCATTACAACAATAGTGATCAGTCTTCAAACCGAAGGTTGTAGCTCTCACTACCGATCAGCTCGACATCTTATTAACATATATAGATGCTTACAATCTGTCACAGAGTATACAATCTGATATCTATGGCAACAACTAAATAATTACAATCTGTTATCTAAGAAAACTATACACAAGTAAAGGAATTAAGAATATGCTACAATAAGGGAGAAAAATATGCTTGACAACAACCTAGACTTTCCTATAATAGACTAATAGCTGACTATATACATATGTACTGTGACTTAGCAATCTAGCTTGATACTTGCTAATTTGATGCATCTATTCCTTATAGGAGCATGGTGACTAAGTAAAACAACAGGTTTTGCAGTGGAAGAGGTAAGTGATGCCATATCACGTTGACGTTCCTCTTGTGTGACCAGAGAGAACACTTTGTTAATGGAAGGGAAATGATCTATTAACAGAATCTGTCCCCAAACATTGGAGAATGATTTGTTAAGCCCCATTAAAAAATACATGATATGTTCCTGTTGTTGATATTCGAGGAGGGTTTTAAAGGCACCATAGCTGTAACGAGGGAGGGGAGGAAAGTTGTTAAGTTCATCCCAATAACCCTTGAGAAGAGTGAAATAGTTACTTACTGATGTTTGAGTCTAAGTGAGAGATGAAATGGCCTTTTGGAGTTGGAAGATGCGAGAAGCATTACTCTAGGACAAATGTTCCTTGAGGTCAGCCCATATAGCTAGAGCAATGTCAATGTAGACGATGCTGGCAGCGAGATCTTTAGAAACGGAATTGAGTAACCAAGAGAGAACCATGTTATTACATCGAGACCATGGTTCAAACAAAAGATCAGAGACGGTGGATGGTCAAGGAAGGGAACCATTGATGAATTTAGTTTTTTTCTTGGCACTGAGAGCCATGAACATAGAGTGGCTCCAAGTGGAGTAATTATCTCTAGTGAGAGGGAGCGAGACTAACAGAGTACCAGGGTTGTTGCCATTGTGTAGAAAGTAGGGACTAGAGAGATTATCAGACATAACGTGTGAGGCCATTACCAGAGAGATCAAATCTATTTCTGATACCATGTATAAGTTGAATAAACTATTTCATTGATCTAATGTGTATACGTGCTAAAGTTTATATAGAGCAAAGAATATAAAGTTGAAATTTAAATACAAGATAACAAAATACAAGAATGTTTTTCTACTGTGTTGTTATCCTATTGTTTGGGTCTTCCAGATTTGGTTTTTTTTTTTGTGATAACTTGGTCTTCCAGATTTGCTCTTATGGTGATAAGTGTTGAGCCAAGATTTTGATTTATAGTTAGATAGTGTGAAGTTTAATAAAAAGTAAATTAAAAAATAATATGGAATAATCAAATTTAAAAAACTCACTGAATACCTTTTTCTTTTTCTTTTTTTCCTTAGACAAGCAAATCATTTTAATCCAGTTAATTATTCAAAACTAAAGTAATTCATTTTCGCTTGTTTTCTTCTCTCTCTCTCATCTTCACTTTTCTTTTGGTTGTTCTTATTTTTTCCATATAAGAATATACAAAAAGTAATTGAATGTTAATTGAAAAGAATCCAAGAATTAAACAATATAATCGAATCTGAAAAATAATGTCCATTAATTACTGATGGGTAGTTGTGATCGATATATCAAGTTGGATGTTAAGATGAGTTTAGTACCTTTCATGAGAAATTGAAAATGGTTGTGACTCTCACGTATGAAGATGTTTTAAGTTGAAAAATGACAATCCAATTCCACATCCTTGGTCCTTTCATGGAAAATTGGATTTTTGGTAAGATGAATGGCTGATTGACTGTCACAGTATAGCAGGGCAGATTGTGAATGTTCTATGTTAAAGTTCTTTAAAAGTTCTTTTAACCAAATAATTTCACAACTCGTATGCACCAATACCCGATATTCTACCTCGGTTGAAGAACGTGATTTAGTGGCATGTTTCTTAGACTTCCAACTGACCATTGAATCACCAATAAAGAGTCAAAACCTAATAACAAATCGTCTAGTCTCAGGACAAGCTACCCAATATGAGTTACTATATCCTTTGAGCTACAATGAGGATCTTGAAGAGAAGAGAATTCCCTGCCCAATTGAACCTTTAAGATATTTAAGTATCCTATGAGCTGTAAGAAGGTGTGCCTGAGTTGATTTATCCATAAATTGACTAAGTACATTGACAACATATGTTATGATTGGTCTTGTAATAGTTAAATAAATGAGTCTTCCTACCAACCTTCTATAACCAGTGATTTCTGATAATAATTCACCTGAAGAATGTGTCAACTTGTGGTTTGGATCCATTGGAGTGTTAATAGTTTTGCACCCAAGCACTTTCAAGTTGAAACATTGGAGGAATATAAAGAAGTCCTAGAAAGTTGATGAGAGGTACTGCATCCAAGAGAGCTTGAGAGTAGAAAGTATAGGCCATGATTGAGTTTAGCTAGTCCAATCATCATCCATGATGAAATGACATGTATGAAGCAAAATTTGTCCAAGAAAATGAGACAAATGTGGGGGTTAAGGATGAGTTTACTGACAGATAAGAGATTGAATGTGAAGGAAGGGACACATATGACTCCTGTAAGAATGATAGACTCAGAAAGATGGACATGTCCTATATGAGTGACCTCAACCCATGTCCCATTGGGCAACTAAGAGATACCTTGGTAGTGCAAGTGATTGTAGTGAGAAGCGCTGGAGAATAGACTATGTGGTCTGTTGCTCCAATGTCAATGTTCCAAGGGATGTTGGCTGGTTTAAATGATTGGTGATGCATAAACAATGAAAATTGATGTTGATGGTTTTTGCTAAAACTAGACGAATCTGAAACAGCAGATAAGCAAGAAGGTACACCTGCCATATTCAAATGAGATGCAATAGGCATGGAAGCATCACTGCTCAAGGATGGGATGGCTTTGGTGGGTTGAAGTGTTCCTTGAGAGGATTGGGCATTATTATGAGTTGGCTGTGATGCTTGATTATTGACAAGTGCCATGAGCTGTTGAATTTGAGATTGTGAGAGTGTCAAATATGGTGCTTCCACAACTCTCTTCTCCTGGCCTTTAGACACCACTTGGTTGGCAGAATAAGCAGTAGAAAAATTGCGGTTGTTGGAGTAACCTAGTTTTAACTTTGTGAATTTAAAATTTGGAGGAAATCCTATCAATCTGTAGCATCTATCACGACTATGTCCAGATTTCTGACAGTGTCCACAAGTGAGTTCAAGCCTTTCTTTCTTCTTGGGCTGGTTGTTGAAAACTGCTAGTGCTAAAGATTCGACTGGAGGTATTGCTAGAATTCATGCTTGTCTCTGTCTTTCTTCTTGCAGAATTAAGGAAAAAGCCTTGTCTATGGAGGTAACAGGGCTCATGAGTATGATTTGTCATCTTTTTCTTTCATTGGAGTCGTTCAGCCCCATAAGAAATTTGAAAACATTATCAGATTGCTGAATTTCACCTACCGAGTTGAGAGCTTTATGAGTGCAAAGGCCACATGAACAATAAGGCACAGGTTCGTAGATGTTGAGTTCTTCCTAGATTGCATCCAGCTGAATAAAATACTCATTAAAAATTTGAGTACCTTGCACGATGGTTCCAAGTTGCTACTAAAGTTGGTAAATCCTGACCTTATCTAGTTGAGCAAAATGAATCTGCAACTTGTCCCACACTGCCCTAGCTGAGCTAATATAAAGAACATTTGAAGCAATCTCTTTAGATATTGAATTAAGGAGCTATGATAGGATGATATTGTTGCATCGCAACCATGGAATATATAGATGATTTGTTAATTCTAGGGTAGCAATAGTTCCATCCAAGAACCCAAGTTTGTTTTTGATTGAAATGAACTGAGTGAATGCCTGACTCTAGGAGAGATAATTTAGGCCTGTGAGAGGTGAAGAAACAATCATAGAGTTGGCATTATCATTGTGATGAAGGTAAAATGTGTTGTTTGGATTCTTAGTGGGTGAAGAGTTGTATGATGGAGTGTTTGAATTGGGGACAATGTTGGATGAATCCTCTTCTGCCATTGAAAAGGTTGAACGTGAACGCTACACTGCAAAAATAGTACGTTGAAAAAGTGTTTGTGAAAAAGCCTGAACGATAACAAGGCAGGATTTTTACCAAACTTGCTCTGATACCATGTCAGAAATGAAGGAATGATGATGAACAGAAGAGAAAGGTGATGACAAAGAGAAAAAGTCTGAGAGAAGAATTCCAATTCTCATTGATTTTGTGAAAAAGTGTACAGAGCCTCATATATACAAAACCAGTATTCTAACCAACAAAGAATAAAGAATATTCTCACTCTAACGTGTCCTATTCTGCTATAATATATAGCTGTAGTGGAGCAGTGTAGTGGATATCAACATAAAGGGAAATAACCAACATCATTGTAGTGGAGTTGTGTCAGTTTTCAAATTCTAAAATGTATAGCTTCCAGAATAGAAGAAGAATGATCTTCTATGCCTCGGATGTAGGGGATATCAGAGGCCTCTCTTTTCTTCTTTTGTATTTCATGAGAAGAACCATGTTATTACAGCGAGACCATGGTTTAAACAAAGGATTAGAGACGGTGGATGGTTGAGGAAGGGAACCATCGATGAATTCGGTTTTTTTCTTGGCACTGAGAGCCATGAACATAGAGTGGCTCCAAGTGGAGTAATTATCTCCGGTGAGAGGGAACGAGACCAACAGAGCACTAGGGTTGTTGCCATTGTGTAGAAAGTAGGGACTAGAGGGATTGTCAGCCATAACGTGTGAGGCCATTACTAGAGAGATCAAGTCTTTGATACCATGTCAAAAATTTAAGTTGAATAGACTATGTCATTGATCTAATGTGTACAGGTGCTGAAGTTTATAGAGAGCAAAGAATACAAAATTGAAATTTAAATACAAGATAACAAGAAAAGATACATTACAAAATTGAAATCTATTCTATCTGTATTATTATCCTATTGTTTGACTTGGTCTTCCAATTTTTATTTTTATTTTTTGGTGATAACTTGGTCTTCCAGATTTTTGTTCTTATCGTGATAAGTGTTGAGCCAAGATTTTGATTTATAGTCAGTTAGTGGGAAGTTTAATAAAAAATAATTAAAAAATAACATGGAATTATCAAATTTAAAAAGTTCACTGAACACCTATTCATTTTTTCTTTAGACAAGAAAATCATTTTAATCCAGTTAATTATTTAGAGCTGAAGTAATTCATTTTCACTTGTTTTCTTCTCTCTCTCATCTTCACTCTTCTTTTGGTTGTTCTTATTTTTTCCATATAAGAATATACAAAAAGTAATTGAATGTTAATTCAAAGGAATCCAAGAATTAAACAATATAATCGAATCCGAAAAACAATGTCCATTGATGGGTAGTTGTGATCGATATATCAAATTGGATATATATCTACTCTATTATAATAAGTGGCTATCTAACTGTGAATAGTAACATTTATTATTTTTCCGTTAAGTCCGTTAAGTCTTGTTTTACCAAAGACCCTTAAAACCCTTGACCATTTGACATGTAGCTTTCTTGTAAAATTTAATGAAAGATCATGTTTTATCAAAAGGTCCTTAAGACTCTTGACCATTTAACGTGTATCTCATTTGTAGAATTTAATAAAGGATCATGTTTTACCAAAAGATCTTTAATAGCCCCGCGGCTCATATGAATTGACATCTCTTTTTCATGTTCTTTTTGTTCTAGCAGTGTACTCATTTTCCTTTCTTTTTGTTTCAATTTTTTTTAAATAATAAAAAAAATCCAATATGGATTCAGACTAATGCTCATACTTTGCTGAAATTTAGATTTTTTTTAATCTTAATTTTTTGTCTTTCTTTAACCTCGAATTTTTTTCTCAGACAAATAAGCAACTGAATTTTTCACATTTTTTTATTTAAATCATTATGTCAGATACACCCCGAGGCTAACGCACCTGGGGCGTTCCCTAGTATATATATGTGTGTGTGTCAAGTGATTTGTACAATATTTATTAATTATTTAATGATTAAAAAAAATCAACATGGACAACAATATATAAATGCTCCATGCGGAAATTTTTTTCGGATAATAGCCAAACTTGGATTGTTTTACGCTCACCCTTCAAAATTGGCTAATGAAGAGCCTCCTTAATCAACCTTTCAAAGTTCTTATAAGATGAACCTCCGATGTCAGCAGCTTCCTCTGCTTTCTTCTTCCATTCTACTGCCTTTCGCCTCATCGCCTTTCCCTTCTCCCCTCCCATCATTTCCTTAACTACTGCTTCAACCTCAACTCGTTTTACATCCATATTGACCTCCATGCCAATCCCCCAACTGGTGGAAGCGTATCGGCAATTCGTTTGCTGCTCAGCAAAAAATGGCCAGCAAATAACAGGTACACCACCACAAACACTTTCCAACATAGAATTCCACCCACAATGTGATAGGAAAGCGCCAACTGCTGGGTGTGCTAGAACTTGGTCTTGGGGGCACCAGTTTGCTATCATTCCCCTGTCCTTTGTCGCCTCAAAGAATTCTTCAGGCAAAATCACCGAGTCTCCCATCACTAAATCAGGCCTAACAATCCACAAAAATGAGTGCTTGCTATTTGCAAGCCCCCATGCAAATTCCTTCAGATGTTGTTCAGTCATGACTGTCATGCTGCCATAATTTACGTAAACGACTGAGTTGGGTTCTCTTTGGTCGAGCCATTGGAGGCATTTTGGGTCTTCTTTCCATAAGCTTAAACTTAGAGATTTGAGTTTGCTGTCAGGAATATGCCGGTTGATGAGTAAGGGAAGCGGGCCGAGGGTGTAAATGTTGCCAGTGAATTTGGCCGAAATTGCTTCCAGTACTTCATATTCAAACTCATCAAATGTGTTGAAAATGATCGCTGCAGAATTCAAGCAATTTTGTGCTTCCGATCCCAGAAAGTCGAAAAAGATATCCTTAGTGTCGGTGACTCTAATGAAGCTAGGGAGATCCTTGAGCCTGATGTTTTTCATGCCCGGGATCCAGTTGATTGGTGTGTCGAGCGTGCCATCATCTTGGAAGATTTCGTCTGCATGCAAGACATGAAAGACAGATTTCTAAGGTCTCGTCTGGATAAGCAGTCATCCCATTCCACCACATCTCAACATCTAAATAAAACTCAGATACAAATATTTTTAATTTCTCTTTCATATATTTTCATCTAATCATTATTAATCATTACAATTTTTTCAAACTTTCATATAAAATACAATAAATGATTCAACTTTTTCAAAATTTAAAACAAAAATTATGTAAAAATAATAATATGATAACAATATTTTAATTTTATAATATTTTTATTCAATTTTTTTCTCATTTTGTAAAATCTAATAAAAATTTTAATTCAAACTATTTTACTATTATTTACAAATTATCTTATCATTATTAACAGATTTTTCATCTTATCTAATTATCCAAACGAGGCATGACCGGAATTCCATGTTCTATAATTTTTCATGGCAAAAATTACTTTTTCATTGGAAAATTTGCTTTCACCGTGGCCCAACGAAGGTTGTAATTGCATGTTAAAAATATAGTTTTATATGCTCCTTGAAAAACAATAATTGTACGCATGGGTGGAACCATGATTTTTTTTGTTGGGGGCCAATTGACATAAATATAAAAGCATCTCTCTCTATATGGGTACACGTGCATTACTAAACATCTATTTAAAGACTTGAAGTAAAAAACCAATATTGTAATTTCTAAAAATGGATTAAATAATAAAAAACCAACATTGTTTTACAAATCCATCATAAAAGCTCAAATAAATGATAAAAATTAAGAAAACAAAAAATAAAACTCATGGTGTAAGGCCTCTATTATATAGATGGGAATAGCCATGTAATATATGTTGTCTTCACTTCTAATTGTTAACTCGATATTAGTATAGATGTTAACAAAATCCAATCAAAATAAATTAGCTAGTAGAAGACTTGAACAGTAAAGCATCAACAAATATGAAAAATGAGGTTTTAAATATACCAACTAGCTTATAAAAATAGACCAAAAATTTTTCTTGCCTATTATGAGATGTGAAAAAAAAAAACAATTAATTTGAAACTATGAGATTTTATTAATTAATGACCAAGAAATAGGTATAAGAAAAAAATATTGAGAAAATAAAAGAAATTTGGAAAACTAAGTACCATAAGGTTTTTGAGAATTTTTGAGGGGTCAAATTGTCTTTATATATATTAAGTTATGCTTGGTAGATGAGATAAGATAAGAATTTTTAAAAATTTTATGAATAGTGTTAAGATGAAAGTTTAAAATATTATTGTTTTGGGATTTGAAAAAGTTAAATTGAAATTTGAAAATGTTGAATTGTTTATTATATTTTGTATAGGAATTTGAAAAAGATGTAATGATTAGATGAGATAGAATTAAGATGAGATTTTTCATCTTGCCCCCAAACATAATCTAAGACATCTTAAAAAAAGTATGTATTAAAGAAAGCATTTTGAAAAATTTTGGGACCCGTCTTAGGTTTCGTTTGGATGTTTAGTTGAGATAAATTGAGTTATTTATTAATAGTAGTAAGTTGAGATGCTGGATTGAGTTTTGTGGGACCCACCTATGAAAAGTTTAGATGTGTTTGGATGTTAATATTAGTTTAGATGTAGTTATGAGAAGTTGAAAAAGGTTGTGGGTCACATGTATAAAGAGGTGTTGAGTTTAAAGAGGTTTTGAGTCCCACGTATCAAGAAGTTTTAAGTTGAGATGAGTTTAGTGATTTGAGAGTTAGGTATTTGGATATTAAACTCTGCTGAAAATTAGACTGAATTGAATTGATCTCTACTCAATCCAAGTTTCAAACGGGGTCTGGCCTCTTTTATTTTACAGATGAGTTGAGATTAAAGTTAAAAGTTGAATAAAATATTATTAGATTTTTTTAATATTATTTTGTTTTGAAATTTAAAAAAGTTGAATTGTTTATTTTATTTTGTATGAAAATTTAAAAAAATTGTAATTATTAGAAGAGATGAGATGAGTTGAGTTAAGAGAAAAAGTAAAAAGAAACGAGATCTAATCTCTCAAATTCAAGATTAAAAACACGTTCTATGCTTTATTATGTCGTAAGTATTAAGAAATATTTTTTTCCTTTTATTATATTTTAATAATCTTATTTTGAAAAAGCTAATAGAAACAAAAGTGATCGCTCCATCTAATATAAATTGTTTAATCTAATCAGTTGATTACAAATATTTCAAGAAGAGAGCTGCTTGACAAAGGTCGTGATAAAAATCTTGTTTGTTTTATTATTAATAATCTTATCATGATGCCGGCCTCCATGCCAACTTCACCAAGAAAGGTTTGAAAACAAAAATAGTGAAAGTACCTTTGAAAGGAAGGATGCCTCTGTTGATGAGTTCAGTGAAGTTCAGATATCCCATAAAGCCACAAGCCGAGGCAGTCCAGAATTGTACCTCTGGGATGCCCAATTCTTCTGCAACTTTACTTCCAAAACCCATCATCCCATCCGATACTATGCAACTAACAGGAGGCCTAACAGGAGGCCGAGCAGAGTTGAGCCTAATTACCAGCTCTTTAAAGGGGACCGCGCAGTTCTTTCTTGTGGACTCACAGAGTGCACGGGGATCTTGAGTTGCATCAAGGTCGGACGGTGGCATCCCGTCCGGGATTGTTTCGAACTGGAAATCCGGCGCCAGGCCCTTCACGTGTTCGGGTCCTTTGGACCGGATCAAACGCGCTTGGTTGAACTCAGTGTTGACAAAGGTTATGTGGAAACCCTTGGAGTGTAGGAGCTTGGCTAAGTTCATCATGGGGATCACATGCCCTTGTGTGGGGTATGGGACACATACTGCATGGGGCTTCTTTGCTCCCACTGAATCCATCTTTAGCTTCCCAATTGAGCGTCAAAGAGATCGAGGTCGAATCAGAGGTCAAGGGTGATGATATATGGTTTACTAAGCTTTGCGCCTTTTATAGAAAAAATGCTTCGGTCTTAGCCGTTCGATGGAGTCAAAGTAGTACTGTCTCATAAACTGGTAAGAGGTGTAAGCTGAGAGATTATTTATCAAACATGACAAGTGACAACTGACCAATGCTAAGCATTCAAGTTTGATTATATTGACAAAATCAAAGAGAGGAATCATTTGTTAAAAAGATTCTGATACGGAAGATAAAGATCGAGGTAATTATTTTTTAATGATCATTAACGCCTGTACGTAATTTCATTTTCTATAGATTGTGATCAATGTGTATATATATATATATATATATATATATATATAGAAAAAGTCTAAATCCAAGCACAAACTCGACCTGTCCGCAGACGACATCCGATGTGGAGAGAGATGCATCGTTTTGGAGTAAATAAAACGGTATGTTTAGAAACTTGTGAAATGAGGTGTTCAGCTTCTTCAAACGGTGCATTTTACATTTTATGATTTTGTTTCTCTCCCCCTACTCGATGGCTCTCCCACGCACGTAATCTCTCTGTGCGACTTCATCCCTATGCCTCTTACCAGTCCCAAAGTCATAGAAAAGATATACAGAAGAAAAAATTCATCCTCGTTTCGAAGAGTCCTCTAGTAACTGAGAAAAAAAAATTTGATTTCTTTTTCAAATCAAGTTCGTTGTCGCCTTCCCAAGAATCAAGTTCATCATCACCTTCCCTGCTGTAGTCCGTCGTCCCCTTCCTCAACCCTAATATCGTTCCCTTTGTCAGCTAGAGTCGGCCCAGCCCTACAAGAGACTCATCTGATTTATGCCTACAAGAGACTCATACAGAAAGATCTGAAGTCGAGAAAGAGAACGAAATTTGTTAGAATTTGCATTGCGTTTCATTTTTTGGAACTTCGTTTCTTTGGCTGGAATGAAAAAGCTTCTTCCACTTTTGCAAGTCGAAGATGGTGAAAATACCACAGGGACCTGTGCCCAAAACTAAATGGGAGAACCATGGAATGAAAAAACTGCTTCTTCCCGCTTTTTCCCCCTCTTTTCTTCATTTTTTTCCTTTTTTATTTTTTTAATATAATAGCTGACGTGTTAGTGGGGTTTACGAGCAGGCACATATGCCTGTCTGTAGCACTATTGATATATATCTATATATATATATATAATATATATATATATATATATATATATATATATATATATATATATATATATATATATAACTTCAAGATATTAGATTCGAATGAGATAGTTCAAACTATGTTCATGGGTCTTTTTTTTCGTATATTCTGTACAACTTTTAATGGTTTTGACTTTTGAGGCTGGTGTTTATATTTTAATGATAATAATCTTTGAGTAATTTGGGAGTGAATTGATAAATTCTTCTATATGGATTTAAACCTCTTTATTTAATTATAGCTGCCTGGAGTAAGGTTTGTCAACAGTTTTATTCGTGGATTGGATGTAGTTAAGATCAAGGAATAGTAGAAATTGGTGATTAACATTTCTTTTTTAGGCATATGCTATCAATGTCGCAATCTGTAATCTGTATTGATAATATCTACCATGGTGATATTATCCACAATCATATAACTTAAAAGGATACTCTTAACTCTTATGATCTTATGCTAAGGTACTAACAGTTGAAGGATGTGTTGATTGAACTCCCAGAGCTAGGACAATGAGGATATGCTCTTTTTTCATTAGAATATTTCCCTTCAGCATATTTGCATTGTATTGTTACTAATTTACTAATTATTGCATATTACTCATAAAAAAAATTATATTAGACACACATATATAGGGTAAAACTATGGATTTGATTAGGCCAAAAAGTCATTCTGAGTGGGTCATAGATATGAGATATCATGTTTTGCGCCAATATTTAACAGTTTTGTATGATCAATTTGCTAAACTTATATATATTAAACTATGGTGAATTTTGAACTAATCTTTTTAGTTTCTAATCTATCAAACGTGTAATTATTATACTTCACTAAGTTATCATTATCCAAAAATATTGGCTAAAATTTACTTTTTTTATGCATTAAATTATTCATTAATCAATGTTTTGAAAAAATATATTATTTTTGTAAAACAGCTGATTGACCCAACTAGACAAACGTACTTTGGCACGTTGCTCCTAATATATATATATCTATATAAACTATATAGACTTCAAAACTGTTTTGATGGCGTGTACTAAGAGCATTAGCATTGGCTTCATCAAAGCCATCTTTAAAATTTGATGAAAAGTACATGTTTTTTATAAATCCAAAATCTCCTTATCCATAATTCCACATTGGATTAGCCATTTGATTCGTCAAAATAATAATATAATATTTTTTTTAATAATAATTTTTTTAATTTTTTTTTCATATTTTACAATTAGACTATCCATATATACATTAATAATTTAATGTGATATTAAATTATTGATACTAACCAGAAAATGCCAGAAAATGCATCAACACCCACCATGCAGTAGTGTTAGTAAAAAAGGCACTCAAAAGAAAAGATGAAAGAATTACATTGCACAAATTATAGGAAATGTAATAAATACATTTACTTCATACATACAAGCTTAAAATTACAATATGGAACATGAATGGACAAATACCGATCATACTATATGCATATATGATTCATCTATGAGGGAAGAGGGCAGCTCCAACCAAGCCCAACCATAATGTCAAAGCCACCTAGAGAGCTCTATTGTTCTCGACTACACTAGGAGGCCGCCATACCAGAAAGTCACCAAGATAGTCTCTGGATGATGGAAGTTGATTGGTTGTTGACCAACTTCTCCTTTCATCCTTGTCCTTGTATTTATCACTCCATACTCCATGTTCCAGCATCGCTGCAATAATAGTGCACAAATAACACATCCAATTACTTTCTATTAGTACTCAAAATGTCGCACAAATCAGTCTGAAACATGAACAGTCAGTAAATGAAAAGTAACGTTCCAGAAGAAAAGGCAAGAGTTAAGACCAGGGTCCTAGATGGCACCAATCAAGGCCAAAGTCGTTGAATTTATGAGCAAGAAAAATCAGTGATGAATAGATTTCTACCAATCTCAATAGGGCTCTTGAAACACTGACTGCATTTGTACAAGGACCAAAAGACAGAACCTTTAGTCAGTAGATTAGGCACTGCCATAGTCCAATGAAAAAGGAAGTACATCAACTTCATACCAGCAATGATGTAATACGATCCTCTGAAACAGAGACTTGAAAAATTTCACCACAAAAAGCTTCATTCTCAATGCCCGGCATCCATTCAATGCCATCTTTTTTATCTCATACCATACTAATGACTAAACACCAACCCAATCTTTTTTATCTTATACTATACTGATGACTTGCAGAGGTAATTCATTCCTAGAAGAAAATATTCAACCAAGATATAAAGTCTAAAGTAATATCTAAAAACCCCAATGTCAACAAATTGCCACAGAAATTCACATTTGGATTTGAAAGAAGAAATATTGTTGTAGATGGAACATAAGTTTCTTAAAATCTGAGAAGAACATACATTGCGCTAGGCTTAATTAGTATAACAAACTGTATTTAGGGAAATCATTAAGTGATTAATTCAAGCAAAGTCATCATTGCATTCTGTTAAGAATCTCTTTTTAAAATGCAGGGTCCTTACTGGTGAAAGAATCATCTTCTATTTGGCTCACTTTCTTAACAACACAGCAAATGTACAAACACAAACTCTCAACCAGTTCTCCTTAATGTAGATATTGATGTGAATGTTCGATGGCTTTGAGTGAAAGCAACTAGATATGCGATACATATGTCAAGCCAGATTGCTCATAGACCCCTAAATAAGAAAAAGATACTAAAGTTTCTAAAAATACTTAATAAAGTTTCTCTTGAAAGTTAGCAACAATGAAGATTTAAGAAAACAATCTTACACAAATGAAAACCGATGGAGCACCTCGTCCAACATAGATTTAATAATCCAGCATAATTTTACAGTCCAAAAAAGGCTTTACTACAATTATGTTAAATTTAGTGATTCATTAAAATCCATAAAAATGTAAAAGAATACTTAATCAAACTTTACCAATTCCCAAGTCATGCCAAGGCCGAGCATCAATAGATCTTTGAGACATTGAAGATCTATTGCTGCCACTGGTGGAAATCCTGAACTTTACCCACTTGCATCCCTAGAATGGTTAGCCATATTTGCCCTTCACAAAAGAGGATTAAACATAGATATTTTCGATGGCACTAATCCCAAATACACCTAACAGGGTGAAGAGGTGTTTGAACAAAATATAGCAGAATAATAAACAGTAAATAATCAATAGATTAATATATCAGGATCAAAATCTAAGAAAGTTGTAAAAAAAATGATCTTAAAGATTTTGATCATGAAGCAAAAACCTTTGAAGAGTTCTTCAAATAAAAAAATAAAAAAGACATCATTCCAGTTGCTCAACTAGTGCCTATATCCACTATGATAGAAAGCAATTCCAATTTGTTTAAGACCTTAGAAAACAGATGCAGACTCAAAAATCATATTGTAATCCCTGCAAGTGACCTATTTGATCTCCACTCCCAGTAGTTTCAGAACTCTGGTATTCTTCTAAATCCTTCTATACTTGTTTGACAAGTTTGGAAACTTCATACTTTTTTTTTTTTACTTATAGCCAAAATATGAATTTCAAATTATTTTATGTAAAACTTCATGTGGATAGGTGGAAAGTATTGAATAAGCTCACTTTAATGATCTCAACTAGTTGATCAACTCCACTTTCACCAGGAAACAACGGCTAAAAAAGAAGTTGGATTCAAAACATTAAGAGTAGAATATTCAAGGCAACTGTAAAACATGGCCAAGTATCCGTATAAACTCAAGTATCAATCTTTTTCCTTTTTTTTATAAGTTAAACTCAAGTATCAATCAACCTATCCAAGAATTAATTCAGCCATCACACAACTAGTAGACCATATATCTATTGCAGTTGTGTACTCGGTGGCACCAAAGATGAGCTCATGAGCACGATAATATCTTGAACAGATGTAAGAAACGTTGGGTTCTCCTTTCACCTGATAAAATGCAAAAGAGGCTACTCTCAAAGCAAATAAAAAAGATGCAACCATCAATAGCAAGAGTGAAATGAAAAAGTAACCAACACTTTTACACTCCCAAAATCACAAAGTTTCAGCTAATGCGTATGGGGATTGACCTAGACAGTGACCAATTTCAAGTGTGAAAATTGAAGGAAAAGAGATATCCTAAAATGAACATATTTAAAGACACCAACAGATTCAACTCATTCAATTTCATATAAAAGAATCATGAAATAAAACTAAGTCTAAATAATTAAAATATAAACCAAACTCATTCTAATAAAAATAAGCCATACCTTCAACCCAAAAATTCCCATTATAGACCAAGATGGAGTGCTCGATTGAGCTCGGAGCTGAGAATACTAGAACAATATGCTCAGAAAAATGTAAGAAAATACTCTCAAGCAGTGATTTCCTGGATTGGGCAGTGATTTCTTTGACCCCTCAAGAGCGATTTACTCGAACGACATCACTAAGATTTCCTCGTGCTCCTCAAGCGCGATTTAGATGGGGAATGGTGAGTTTATGAGGTTGGGTTTAACGAAACCTAAATAAAAAATGGCAAGAAGGGGAGAGAGGGAGTGTCGGGGTTGTAGAGGGAAGAGAGAAAGACAGAGAAATAGAAAGAGGAGAGAGAAAATGGAGAGAAAAATCTGAATGGGAGAAAGGGACGTGAGAGGAAGAAATGTCTGGGAGAAATAAACAGAATTACGGGTAAAAATGGAGAGAATAGTTGGTAGGAGTGTTTTTGTAATAAAATAATCGGGATAGACGTTGACTAGTGACTCTTCAAATATGAAGATGAAAATAAGTTTCTTGTAGCTCAAAACTTGAGATTTTATCTTTACCGAATCCAATACCAACGCTTTAAACCCCTGAATCATCAAATTTTAAAGATTCGTTTCATTTTATCGAAGCCTTGATGCCAGTGCTATAAGTGATCAAAGAACACCATCTACTGCAGAATTGTTAGTCGAGTGTGTACGCAGTACGGAAACAGGAAATAATAGCAAAAGTAGACCACAGCATGCATGCATGCATACAATAATATTGTCAGGACCACGTGGTTCATGTATTAATGTTTGTATGAAAACTCGATGCTTTTGATGTTTCAAATTTCAATTATTTATTTTGTCTAATGATTTAATGACATTTGTGATTAGATACTCAGTTGCAACCCAAACTTGCACGGCCAGTACATATATATCTGGCATGCATGCTTCGTATTCTTGATTTCGGTCACTATCTAATTTTCTGAAAAATTTATTTATAATCCTATTTCATTTATTAATATATTTAACATGACATTATTAACTTGAAAATTAAATACATTAATCAGTATAAAAAAGGTATAGATATCTGGCCTTTTCAATTTTTGTTTTCGAAAACAAGCGAATCTATGGTTTTTTCAGTACGTACCACAAATAAACATGCATTTTTTTGGGCGCCCATTTTCCAACAGAAGAAGTGAGTTTCTATACTAGTATATATAATTTATTTGGCTGTCAGTACTGGAGAAGGATCCCAAAGTGGCCGATATTACTTCCAGGGGTCTATTTGTAACTCAAAGCGAGTTACAAGAAATCGTATCTATGAAGGTAATTTTTCTCCTTTCAAAATTAGTTAATCAAATTAGCGGTTTATTTTACCCTCCATTTTTGGATAATCTTTAAGTTAATAATACGCATAAACAATCGAGAAGTTTTTGTGACCTCACCAATTAAATGGTATTGCATCATGTGTTATTGTACGTGGCTATTTCAGACGGTGTGGTTTATTGATTGCCAATTATATTCCTTTGAAACTAGGTTTAATGTCGTAACCCCATAAGATATTCAATTTTATTTGGAGGGGCAACATGGTGCCTCCAATCTTTGCTCTACATCATTGTTTACTTTTATGCTAAATCATGTCTGGTTTGGTTGAACTTATGAAAGTGAAGAGCTTCTGTGAACAAGATTGACAATAATCCACACAATCATTATCTTGCTGCTAATTGGGCCATTGTGATATATTTTGTTCAATTTTTGAAATTATTTTATAACATAACTTTATAGATATCTGGTTTCAAATATATTACTACGAGCTATTTGGACTTTATGACCACTTGTACTAAAACTCATGTTGGATTGTTGAATGTTATGGCTATGAGAATAAAATTCAAATATAATAAATATTGATCAGGGATGTTGAGAAGATAGATAGATTATTATTTGTGGCTGCGATCCTTGACTCCCGATATTAGTTGGTTATTGTAGAATTTTAGATTAGGGATGTCCTCGATGATGAGAAGTCTGATCAGTTTGTTAGAAAACTAAAATGTGATATTAACGACTTATATAACTATTATAACAGTAGTGATCAATTTTCAATCGAATGTGGTAGCTCCTCAAGCTTGACCAGCTCGGCATCTTCTTTAGATGACACATGCATAGAATTCATCTATTTAGATGTAATGATATCATCAAATCCGTGCATCAAATAATATTATGGAGTGTAGTCTAAGGTTTAGTATTATTTTATGGAAGATATCGAGGCATATAATGCTTTAAACATATGGTTTCTAAACAAAAAATAATTTTTTGATAGTAAAACTCATTACTTAAATTATAAGTTATAAGCTATAAGTCATAAACCTATAAGCTATATTTCTTATTGTAATTCTAAACATGCACTATGTTAGCGATAGATCATTAAGTTACATTAACGAAATTCAAAACTTGATTTGATTTTATTTCTTTTAGAGCTCTCATTTGGCGTATGTCTTAATTATGTAAATACTTGTGAAATGATTTAAAGTAGGATATTTTATTAGATTTTGAAAAATAAGAGAGAAAAAATTGATAAAAATATTATAAAGTTAAAAAATTATCTGTATATACTTTTTAAATATTATTTTTATTTTAAAGTTTGAAAAGTTGTGTTGAGTTTTTAGCCCTTCTACTCATCATCTCTATATCACACATCACATTTGATTTTTTATTTTTTATTTTATTCTTGCTAAACTAAAGGAATTTTTCTACTTATCATCTATATGTCACACATTTGATAAAAAAAAAATATAAAACAAAACAATCATGTGTGAAGTATGGTATATGAATGATGAATATAATTTTTCTTTATTTTGTATTTTATTTTGGTGTTTGTAAAAGTTGTATTGATTTTTGTATTTAGATAATAATTAGGTAATAATTAGATAAAATGTTGAAAATTAAAATTAAAAATTATTTTATATTTAAATAATGTTGAAAATAAAATTAATAAGATAAGTGAAGTTATCTCTCGCAACAGACTACGTCCTAGTTGCAGCCCAATTGTGGTACGTGTCAGATTCGACTAATAAAGATCACACGAGGATCGATAATAGACTAATAGTGCACAAGAGTCCATGCAAGTGTGGAATCCAATAGTATCCAATAGTATCGAAGTGTCTCACTAATTGTTAGTGATCACGTTGTTATCAAAGATCTAATCTTTATCAAGCCACGTAGATCTTATCTCTCTAGTCTTATAGCCCTATACTTATCTTCTTCGTTCTTTTCTTTCTCTCTCCTCGTTTTCACTCTTCTTTTGGTTCTTATTCATTACAAATGAAAGTAAAGAAAAAGTAATTGAATATTACTTGAAAACAATTCAAGAATTACACAACATAATTGAATCTAAAAAATAATGAAAATCAATTACCGATAGATAACTGCTAATGGATTAGTAGGGGTGTAATTGGTCTAATCTGGTTACGGAGATCTTGGACCGGCCTGAAAAATTCAATCCACTCTTTTTTAAGACTGATTATCCTATCAATCGAACTAAACTGTTATCTATTGGTTCAAAATGGGTCAGGATTGGTGTAAAATGGATCAATATACAAAAAGTTTAAAATCACTGCTGATATGTATTTTCGGCCCATCTAGCTCACAATGTTTACATTTTTAAATATTAATTATTTATCTTTATTTACACATTTTGTACTTGAAAATAGTCTTAAAAGTTGGAAGAATTATCAAAATTATCTATATCCATACATGAGAATTAGCAATCTTCACGATAAAGTTAAAAAAATTAGAGAAATTAAAATTGAAAAATGTAATATCATCCAAACTCTAAATACACATGGCTGGTAATAGATTAAATAAAAATTATATAATTAATTTATATAACTACTAAATAAAATAATATATATACATATATATAATATTTAAAAAACTAATTATTTCCTTTGGTCGCTCCGGTTCGTTCCAAAAGAACCACATCCCAGGAAAGACCCAAAAATCAAAATTGTTAGTTTTATGAATCGGATAAGATCGATCCCATCCGGTCCAATCGGATTTTTCGGTCCGAACCGGTAAACTTACACCCCTCTGGTCAGGTAGAGAAAGAGTAAGTTTTGCAATATTTATTTATTATAATTTATATCTAATGATATTCATAAACTCCACAATAATAGCAACAAATAATATAGAAACCACTTCACGAGTCCATCCCTCCCACTCGACCCGATGGATCTTTATGACAATAGCTCAACTTTTATTGTTCTACCCTTCACTTACCATTAATGACTAATGGAGAGCCTCCTTAATCAACCTTTCAAAATTCTTGTAAGATGAGCCTCCGATCTCAGCAGCTTCCTCTGCTTTCTTCTTCCATTCTACTGCCTTTTGCCTCAACGCCTTTCCCTTATCCCCGGCCATCATTTCCTTAACGAGTGCTTCGATCTCATCACGTTTAACATCGTTGTTGACCTCCATGCCAATCCCCCAACTAGTGCAAGCGTATCGACAATTGGTTTGCTGCTCTGCAAAAAATGGCCAGCAAATAACAGGCAAACCACCACAAACACTTTCCAAAGTGGAATTCCACCCGCAGTGTGTTAGGAAAACGCCCACAGACGGGTGTGCCAGAACTTGGCCTTGGGGGCACCAGTTTGCTATCAATCCCCTGTCCTCTATCTCCTCAAAGAATTCTTCAGGCAAAATTGCCGAGTCAGCTCCCATCACTACATCAGGCCTAACAATCCACAAAAACGAGTGCTTACTATTTGCAAGCCCCCATGCAAACTCCTTCAGATGTTGTTCGGTCATAACAGTCACACTGCCATAATTCACGTACACAACTGAATTGGGTTCTCTTTTGTCGAGCCATTGGAGGCATTTCGAGTCTTCTTTCCATAAGCTTGTACTTAGAGACTTTAGTTGGCCATCAGGGACGTGCCGACTTAGCAGGGAAAGCGGGCCTATGGTGTATATATTGCGAGGGAATCTGGAGGAAATTTCCTCGAGTACTTCATATTCAAACTCATCAAATGTGTTGAAGATAATCGCTGAAGAAGTCAAGCAATTTTGGGCTTCTGATCCCAAAAAGTCGAACATGATATCCTTAGCGTCGGTGACTCTCATAAAGCTAGGGAGGTCCTTGAGCCTGATGTTTTTCATGCCTGGGATCCAGTCCATTGGTGTGTCAAGCTTTCCATCATGCATGAAGCTTTTGTCTGCAATACATGAAAGAGATCTCGATATAAAATAAGTTGTTAAAACTATTTAACTGATTGCAATTCAGTCACTTCTTGATGGAGGCTTCTCTTTCCTTCAGTTATGATTCTAGCCAAAGGTGCTAATAAATATGACTTCTTTTTATTATTATTATTAATCTTATGACAGCCTCGAGCACCATGCAAGAAGCTTTGACAACAAAAATAATCCAAGTACCTTTGAAAGGAACAAAGCCTCTTTTGAGGAGTTCAGTGAAGGACAGATATCCCAGGAAGCCACAAGCCGAGGCAGTCCAGAATTGTACCTCCGGGATGCCTAATTCTTCAGCAGCTTTACTTGCAAAACCCATAATCCCATCTGGTATTATGCAACTAACAGGAGGCACTTCAGACTCATGTACAGAATTGAGCTTAAGCACTAGCTCTTTAAAGGGTGCCAAGCAGTTCTTTCTTGTGGAATCACTAAGGGCAGGGACATCTTGGGTTGCATCACGGTCGGAAGGCGGCAACCCATCCGGTATGGTTTCGAAGCGGAAATCTGGCAGGCCCTTGACGTGATCTGCTCCTTTGGACCGGATTAAGCGCTTGTGGTTGAACTCAGTGTTGACAAAGGTTATGTGAAAACCCTTGAAGTGTAGGAGCTTGGCCAATTGCATCATGGGGTTCACATGGCCTTGTGCTGGGTATGGAACACATACTGCATGGGGTTTCTTTACTCCTACTGAACCCATCTTTACAGCAGCCTGCAGCCAATTGAGCTTATATATTGGTGGAATCAGAGTTCAAAGATGATGATATGTAGCTTACCTTAGTTTGCTCCTTTTATACAGAAAAAAATGCTTTGGTATAAGCCGTTAGATGGAATAAAAATATCTCTGATTCAACAACAGCAATTCTTGGTCAAGCTAAGCATTCGTTCATAGCTCGCCAAGACTTGTTGCGCTTGCTTAATCCCTCCCCATCAACCCCTGACTTTTATTATTCCTTAGATGAGTTAGTTTAGTGTAAGTTCTTCGCATCCATCGGCCCATCCTCGACTGCTAGTTTGATTGGATTTAACTGTTAGAGACGTAACAAAAATAAATGAATTTATGGAACATGACAAGTGACAACTAATATTAAAAAGTTCTAGATTGCGTTTGGACGTTAAACTTAATTCAGTTAAATTGAATTATTTATAAATAATAGTGAGTTAAGTAATGAAGAAAGTTATGTGAAGCCCATCTAAATTGAGTTTAAAATATGTTTAGATGTTAAGATGAATTTAATAATTTAAGAGTTGATGTTTGAATGTTAGACTCAATTTAAAATTAGATTGAACTCAACTGAGCTCAGTTGAGTTTAGAAACCGAACACAATCTCAATCTACCATTCTGCAGTTGTTCTCATGGTGACATAATTTCACAGGAACTTAAGCTTAAACATGATAGCTTAGTTACCTTTTTTAAAGATGCTTTTAATGAACATTAACGAACACCTCCTGTCACTTCCTTGTCTATATATATTAATGTGATTAATGCATATTTAAGAGTATTCCAGTGGAGTGTACAAAAGGGAAAGAGCATATGCCACATAATAGTAATTGGTTGAGGCGGATTGTTAGGATCACCAAAGTATTAATTGCGTATCTGACCCTCGTATTATTATTTGTTAGTAGGAATACTCCATGCTCTTGATTTTTAAAGTAATTTTGTAAGTGACATTTGAAATCTGCAACGTGAAGTTGTCCAACATATCAGCCGGTGTGGGGTCTTTTCCACTATCAACATCCAGTACTACTTGCAGTAATAATAAGAACATGCAGCCAAGCAGGTTGTTTGTCACTGCCCATTGCGCCAAATGATGTGCCATCGATCGGTTCTGGAGCCGATGAATTTTATGAGCAGTCCAACTTTGAAATGATTTTAGTAGAACTGTTATGTCTGTGAGGATATCGTAAAGGCCAATCCGGATATGTTGCAGGACAATTTATAGCATTGGTGACCACTTGGCTGTCACCTTCAATGAAAAGTCTATTTATGTGCCTGTTGACATTTCAAATAGATTATTAATATGGAAACATTTCAGTGACCATAAATAATATTGATATTTTAATTTTGTTCAGACTCTAATGAGTTTTATAAAAATTGTTATGTTTTGCATCAACTTATAAGCAGTAAAACTTTTTCGTGGTAAACTTTTGTTTGCACCAAAGCCATCGAATCAGATGGTTTCAAACTCTCGTGTCAATATTTAAATACAATTTAAATACGAATATTTTTTAATTAAAAATTTTTAATTTTTTAATTTTTTAATTTAATCATTATAAGTTTTTAAACTTAAATAAAAAATAAGAAGTAATTTAACATTTTCAAATCTCAAAACAAAAATTATATTTTAACCCTATTTTATTTTATAATTTCTTTATTCAACTTTTTCTCTCTCATTTTTTAAAATTTCATAAAATTCTTAACTAAAATCATTTCACTACTATACACAAATTACCTTATTACTATTCACATATTTCTTATCTTATCTTATCTGTGTAACCAAACGAGTCAACCTATTTTAGTCCATTTATATTTTATTTCAAAATTAAAATTGTATTATTGTTAAGTTGTAATATTGATACTTCTCAGTATGCTTATATATTTATTATTAAGATTGTAATTTTAGACCTATGATCATATTTGTTATTGTAGGGTTTATAATATTAGTTTTATTATATGTTAAAATTTGAATATTATTGATATTTTTTGTAAGTAGGTAGCTTTTTTTTTTTAAGATATTGTGGCTACTAATAAATATGGATTTTAATTTTTATGTGAAATTATGTTAATAAGGTCAAATGGGTTAAGTGTGTTAGTTCAATCAATTTACATAAAATAGATTTAAATGAGTTGTGTTGTGTTAACTTATTTATAATTAATTATTAAACAAATAAAAACGGATGACATGACACGATCCGTTATCTAAATAGGTTGGGTTAAAATTTGAAAGTTAAATACGTTTAACTTAACGGGTTGAGTTTAGATT
This sequence comes from Cyclocarya paliurus, assembly GCA_029856935.1. NCBI lineage: Eukaryota > Viridiplantae > Streptophyta > Magnoliopsida > Fagales > Juglandaceae > Cyclocarya > Cyclocarya paliurus. The sequence continues at coordinate 11,757,396 of CM056950.1, forward strand.
GATCTATATAATCAAATATTCATAATTTAACGCGACACAGACACTAACACTGCTCGACCCCAAAATACGATTTGCCTCACCTAAATACAATGTTTAGTATATTGAACTTGATATATCTCTCTCTCTCTCTCTCTAATATCTTTATCTCTTTCCTGCATTTATCATTGCTAAATTACTGTCAGCTCTACGACCAATTCATCTCTTTGCTCTATCACTATATCTCTCAATCACTCTAAGCTTTGCCTGAGATTTGGTACTATATTTGAATTTTCCTTTTTAAAAATCTATATTAACTACTTTTGTTCTAGCGTGAAATGTAGACTGTGTTTGTTGCTTTTATATATATAATTTGTTGAAAATTTGAAGTTGTATTCAAATTATTAGATTACCTTAACCTCTTAGGCCAAAAATATATATAATTTGTTGAAAACTTGAAATTGTATTCAAGTTATTGGATTGCCTTTACCTCTTAGGCCAACATTTATATAGGAGACAAATGTAATACAATAGTTATACAATAATCCACTCCGCCCGCATCATGTGGGTATCACCCCTAATATCACAAAAAATAAGATGGGCCACATTTGTATATAATATTAAATGCGCAAGCGAGGGTAAAAAAAAAGTTTCCAATTGATCGATATCTAAACATTAAAAACTTACATCCATGTAATGTTCCAAGCAACTAGGACTGTAAATGAACCAAGTGTATTCGATAGCTTACTCGATACTCGTACGGTTAAACTCGAATCGTAAAAAAGAAATACTTGCCGGTGAAAGCAGATACCCGCTCGATTAGTAAATGACACATATCCTATAAACTCGACCCGACTAAAGCTCGTTAAGGCTCGCTAGTTTATGTCCAAATCAACTCGTTAGCTCGACTTGATTAAAGCTAATCCATATATTGATAAGTATATACATACATCTATGTATATACATATATATTATCTAATAATATAAGCATAGCACTTTTATAATTAAATATATGATATGTAATCTAATTACTTATGTCTATATATTGAATATTTGTCATAGTTATATTTTATAATTTGTATCATAGTTAATCAATAAGATTTAATAATTTCATATACTAGTATTTAAGAACCATTTATGATATCATATTATGTATATATATTAATAATTAATGTAGGCATATAATATATTGTCATTATATATAAGTATCAACTAGTTACATATTAATTATTTATAAATTTTTAAAATTTTATAATTTAATAAAGATTCTACTTGTTAATTGTATAAATTCAATATCAATTTTTTTTTATTTATCTAATTTATTAATTATTAAATCTTATTTAAAAAGTAATAATAATAAACAACTTGAGCCGAGTTATGTTTTTGTGGAGTTCGAGTTAGGCTTCGTTTAGTTCCTAAATCAAACTCATCTCATCTCACTCATCATTATAATTTTTTTAAATTTCAACACAAAATATAATAAATAATTCAATTTTTTTAAATTTTAAAATAATAATAATATTAAAAAATAATATTTTAATAATATTTTATCATCTAAACTCAAATCAATTCAATTCATTTCAACATCCAAACGTACCTAGAGTTAGAAGTTTAACTCAACTCGTCGAGTCAAGCAAATCATTTTTTTAATTAAGCCGAACTCGGAAAGTCAAGGACTTGCTCGGCTGTGCTCGATTACAGCTACAAGCGACCTGTTGTAACTTGTGGACTAGGAGATATGCTAGCTCGAACTACTTTTCGTCACGTGTCGGTAGAGATCAATTTAATTGTTTGTCGTCACGCCTTCAAACTTCAGAGCCGTGCCACATGATTGGCATACTGACAACGACAGCTATAATTGCTTTACATTTTTTACTTATTATTCTAAACGCAACATTGAATTCTTCTGCATTCAAGCTAGTGTGTCAGATATACTCGCTACACTGTGACAGAAAAATAGTTTATTTATAAGAAGAGTTCAAAATTTTAAATTTAAATTTTTTTTTTTTGATAGGTTAATAACGATGTAAAGGATGTATTCTCCTAACCAGCTTACAAATATAATGTTATTGTATCTATTTAACATTTATCGTATTTTAAGTATATTTTTATTTAAAATTTGTCAAATCATGTAGCTGGAGATGATAAAATTTAAAATAAAAAATATCATTATTCTACTTTAATTAGGTGAATTTTTTAATATTTTTCACAATTTCGATAGAAGAAGAAGAAGAAGATGATGTTATTCAGTAGTATTGATCAGAAGTATCTGGAGCAAGAGTGAGCTTTGTAAAATTGTTATAAGCTTACAATCACATTATTTGTGGTAATTCAAAACAATGGCCATCAATTCTGGGGGCCCCATCCATTTTGCTGACTTTTGTGAGATGACAAGGGTATTTTTTCAGCTAAAGCTGAGTGAAAGTGGGGTAACTTCAATCGCAGCCAAATTTAAATAATTAAAAAACTACAAAAGCCAGCCACACGCAGTTTGGACAAATCTAATTGGCAGCAACAACATTTTGAAGTAATAACTCCAAGTCTTCCAATCTACATGGATGTTTGGAAACCTATGTAAGCTGTCAGGTGAAAGTAATAAATAATTCCAACCATATATAAATGAAATGGCTATATACCATACCTAACATTACCCAAATCAGGATAGATGGCTATTGCATCTTTAAAATCCTACATTAAATCAATGGATAAAAAAATTAAGTCAAGGATCTCATGAAGCAACTATATGTTTAGGAATTGCCAGCATATCTCATATCGGGATTTATTATGCATTAACTACTATTCACTCTCACACCCCACACCTATAACTTTTTAATAAGATGTGGGAGTGTTTTTCATAGGGTATGAGAGTTTTTTTATAGGGTGTGGGGTGGTGAATAGTGACTGATAAGAATAATTTTTCATCTCAGATATTGTATCCATAATTTTCTTTGTTTAAGAGCTACAGATGGAAAGGCATGACCTGGTTAGCTGTTGACGAGGTGTAGGTAATCACACACGACATCCCAGCTCCTGTTGCTGCCTACAAATTTAGTTTAATTCAGGATTTATCATGGTTCAATATGTAATGGCCAAATAAGACAAAATTTGGAACGACAATAACTCAAAATAATTAGTGGAACCTGTAGAATGAGTAATGTTTATCACAACAGGAACTGTAAGAGATAATTATTCACACAACAGGAGGTTGTGTGAATAGTAGGAGGTTGAGTAGAATTTTTGATTATATAATAGGGTTCACTGTTCTTCAAGGTTTTAACTTTTAACCGTAGTTTCAAGGTCAATGGTGTTATGCACTTGTTGAGACTCTGCAGGGCATTTGTTTAAGCATTTTCATTTGATATTTTAACACCATCAGATAGTCCAAGTGCTGGCCTTTTTGTATTTGTTTTGGTTTGAGTCCGTTTGAATTGATTTTGGTTTTAGTTGAACCTGGACATGAGAAGTAGTGTCAAGGATATATGTATGGATATATGTACTTCTAGGCCCCCTCTACCTGCTAGCATAACGTTTAAATTGATGCTCTAAAATTCAAAATTTCTCATTTAAGCATGTAAAGTAACTGACTTCTACAGATCACAAGATCTACCTGTAGTCCAATAATGCTATCCTCCACTACCAAACAATCTTGCGGGGACACGCCTAGCCTCTGCAAGGTAGATCATTCTACAGCTCTGATGATCATAATATCTATTTTCCAAGCAATAGAAAGCACAATGGTAAAATTACCTTGGAAGCTGTCTGATAAATTGATGGATTTGGCTTCTTTTCCTTCACATCATCACCTGCAACCCGAAAATGAGCATCAGAGTTACAAAATATAGTTTATGCATCAACATGTACATATGAATATTATATACTTTGGAAACAAATTGATAAATTAATCAGAACGAATGCTAACAGAAAAAAAAAAAAAAAAAAAAAAAACTTCAAAATTACCAAATCTTAGTGGATTAGAATTGCGACCAAATAAAATGGGCACAAAATCAAACAAAGAGAACGAAATTATGAATGAATTCCAAGTTCTTTACATCGATGTTGTTGTGCACATATGGCAGATGGATATAAGAATAAAGTATACAAATAGTCAAGAAGTCTATGAGATATGATATGCCCAAAAGACAAGGAATACTCCATTTCAAGACATACCCGCGAGAAAGCAATCAAGACTTTGAAAGCGCTCCTAAGATGAGGGAAACACGACCATGGATCAATATATGTTGTAAAAGCAGAAAAGTACAGATTATAATAAACAAAATTCTCAAACAACTTACAATTCCTATAAGGTTTTCAAGACAGAGTATGACCGAACTTTTTGTTGCTGCAGAGCAAACAGCTAATTTTTTACCCTAAAATTGCCAGTAAGAAAAAGAAGTCATCACTATCAATTAACACATATATCCACTCAGGCACAGAATCTGCCAGTATCGATCTAGAAGACACGAACCAAGTTACTAAACTTGTGCAAAAAATTATATGAAAAAAGAGGACCTTTGAACCCAATTATCGATCAAGAAAATGTTACTGCATTCAACATGACAACATGATTGCATTTTTCTCGTAAGCTTAACTTACAGCAGCCTTGGCCTCATCCATCAATCTCAAAACCCCAGGTCTAGGTTCCACCTGGTGAAAACAGTATCAGTCTGTATTCTAGTTTCCCATCAGCACAATTGATGATAAAAATAAATAAAATCAACAATACAATTAGTGAGTAAGAAACGTAAACATCTCCTTACAGTTCCAGATTTGATTATTTCTTTGTACCTTTCAGTCTTCCAATCCTACAGTACCATAAAAATATCAACATAGTACCTGCCTAAAATTAATATAAACTTCTATTCCAGGTATAAAACTGATCATTAAAGAATAATAACTTATTTACAACTTTTTTTGTATGCACGTATCTCTGTATAAATGCATTGAGAACCGATGGGTAATTTCAGACTCTTGAGCTTCTATGCCATGTACCATCTCAAAAGAAAGAAGAGCGCATTCCATTGGAAATACATAAAAGCTTTGGAATCAATTGCCACCTCATACATAGAGATTTTGAATTCACTCTGAAATGCATTTTTAGAGGTCCATTTTAGTAATACTAAATACGGCATTCACGAATTTCTCGGTCTAGTTGAACTACAATGCTTATTAAGATATTATCCACTCAAGTCTCATGGAAAATAGGAGTAAGCAGGGAATAAATAATTCCCAAATTCTCTTTATCTTTCTTCGTAAGAAAGCACTAGGTTAAATGATAAATTTTCTAAAAGGGTCGGTTTACAAGACACTACTACTCCATTCAACTAAAGGCCAACAACAGCGCTAAGGTGATTCAACTTCTTATTTCGTTATCAGCAACTACGAAATGGAAATTTCAAATCAAGAGCTCGGATTTCTTTCTCCTTTGTGGCGGATTGCAAAATCATTTAATACTTCTCTCACTCACAATTAAAAATCTCATGCATATAGGATCCTCACATTTTCCCGGCAGCCAAACAAGTTGAATTATTTAAAAGAAAAAAAACAAGTGAAAAAGACAGTACCTGGAGAGTATCGATCAAATTGACTCGGTCCTCATCGGCCTCTGGAGGCTTCACGAATATAGTCGACGACGGCCACCCGTGCTCTCCAAAGTACCTTCACAATCCCAAATCCCAACCAATCAACAAAAAAAGGAAAAGTATAAAAGTATAAATAAAGAAAGAATAAAAAGTAGAGAGAACCATCGCATTTTGGGTTTGCCGCCTCCGATGCGATTCTGGAGCTCGTCGTAGAAGTCGGAGCCCCAATTGAGAGGGTGTTGCGATTGAGAAGAAGGACAGTGGACGTTGAAGTGAGCGAAGGCGTCATTGTAGGCCTGGCGATGCAAGTGCTCGGACTCGAGGATCACGCCGTCGCAGTCGAATACGAGCGCTTGGAATTGATTAGAAGACGAAACCGAGAGCCGTCTCTTGGAGGCGAAAGATTTTCGGAGGGTTGGGAAGCGAAGAGTGGTGGCGTAGTGGAGAGAGTTAGGAAGAAGATAGTTTGCGGCAGAAGAAGAAGAAGAGGAGGAGGAGGAGAGAGTGGGGCAGTAGAGCGTTATCCCGCAGGCCATGGCTGTGTGGCCTCAAGCACTGCCTCCGCTTTTAACGGATTTAACAACCGTCAACGACCATTAAATACGAGTCTCTCGACATTCTAGTGGAAATTACATGAATTATTACGACTTACCCCACCACCCTTCGCCTTAAATATTCTTAGAAAGAAATTATGATATCAATAATCTTTTTTTTATTTTTTACCTCAATAGTCTAAACTTAGAAACTAATGTAGTTTGATAATATTAATAGAGAATTATTATAGATATAAAAATATTACATAAAAGTAAATTCATAAACTGACGTGATTTTATGTGATGTATTAGATCTATTTTATATAAAAAGTAATTTTACAATCTGACGTACTGTATCAAGTCACATCAGTTTATAAATTTTTTTTTTGTGTAATTTCTTTTTAGTTAAAGTATTTTTTATATTAATATAATATATTAGAATACATTTATTTTACTGTATGAAATCTTTTACAATCTCATGTATGATATATATAAGTTTGGACATTTGGTATTATAAAATTTTGAAAAATTTTTTTTATCAGTCATTATTTATCATTCTACACTTCATATCTTACACTTAAATGAAAAATATTCTTACACTTTATGAAAAAATTGTAAGTATGAAATGTGAGAATAAATAATATCTTACGTATAGCATCCCTTTCAAATTTTTATTTAAATCGAACATTTTTCGAGGCGAAAGTGACGAGGAAAAGCGTCTCCGAGGATGCTATTAAAAACAATCTTAGGATTACTAGACAAAGATTTTGGGGGCAGACTGCAGAGCACTCACCAAAGTTCAGTTTCAGGGAACAAAACCACAGATCGATGTTTGACAATGTGTCTAGCAATCGATGCAACTGTGCTGCAGATTAAAACCAATTACCAATATGAAGAAAATAACCTTCAATCGCTTTAGATGCTGAGGCATTTTTGTCCCTTTGATGGTTGATTGCTAAGAAAGGCAGCAGAGATATGATATTTAGAGGGTGCACAGTGACATGGGAGATGGGCCATGTAAATCCCTAGAAGATAAGGAAAAAGAAATCACAACCAATTAAAAAAAAACCACATTTTGGAATGTAGGGGACAGACTGCAAGTAAAAGAAGCAAGAAATTCCCCATTTAAAACCATTAATTATAACTAAAAGATCGCCTGTCAAATTAAAGTAGGGCTATTAATTGAAACAAACTTACTAAATTTGTAGGAACAAAGAAAACAGAGCAACAATAAATATAAATACAAATTCAGAAGCTCAGTTGCGATCTGATCTTTACATTGTATAAGATTTCAGTGTATACAGGTTATGCTGATACCATTGACATGTCCTGTTTTTCGAAAAGGAAAAAAAAAAAAAAAGAAGAAGAGGAATTTCGATTATCCTCTTAGACAAAAACTACACATTTCCAAAAAAAAGAGATAGAGGATGAATGGCTCTAGCCTCTAGGCCATTTTGACATGAAAACTTGGTTTGCAACGTTGTCTATGGGTTGAAGAGATGGTTTTGGCAGCGGCATTTCCAACCCAAAGGCTTGTAATTGGTGTAGCTGTTGCCTCGAGGTGATGCGTCAAAGAACTCCATGGGAGCGGCTCGAGCCAGACGACTCAAACCAGCAGCGGCAGCAGGTTTGAGTGCGTTGGTGTTGCCTGGTATGGTAGGCACCTGAACCGCCATGCATGGGTGGCACTCGTTGCACTTGTTGTGGCAGCTCGGAGGGGTCGATCCCAGCCTACTTTTCTCCTCAAACAACCACCCCTGAACACCACCGAAATTCCATTCTAATCAAACAAAAGAAATAAACCCATAAAATCACAGAGCCAAAAAGCACCAACAAACAAATTATATACAACTTACCCCAGGATCAGAACTTGGAGGCTGTTGTTTCTGCTGGTTGAAGCAAGAGGCTGGAGAGAGAAGAAGATATAGGACCCAAACAACTAATGTAGTGGTGCAAAGAAGGCATGAATTAATCGAATTCCTCATGGTCATTAGAGAATATGATCATGTCATGTCACCATGGAGTCATGCCCAACCAAGCAAGCCAAGAAACAAGGATGTAAAAATTAACTACCTTTTTCCAGTCCTAGAAGCAAACCAAACCAAACCAAACCAAGATAGACTGAGATAAGTCTTGGGGTTTTTTCCCCCTTCTTTTTCCTAAGGATTTAATAGAGGGAAGGAAGAGGAGGTGCATAAATTGGGTGGTTTTGGGGGTGGGGGTCTGACCACAAGGAGCACTGACAGAGTTGCAGATTGCAGCAGAACAATGAAAGGAACAAGACAGGAGCAAAACAAATTGGGATGAGAAAAAACAGCACAATGAAGGACCCTTGGCCACAATTCTGTTAGGCTAAACGAGGATCTCTCCATATATATATATATACATACAATATAACTGCGTAGAAAGCGAAAGGATCGATGCTGCTTATCCCAGTACATACTGAGGGGGTAAAATTAAAGAAAAAGTTGGGGTACGTAATAGTTAAAAACGAGCATTTAATACGGCAGGCACACTTCTGTTTCAGTTTTCAGAATTCAGAACTTTTGGGTTGGACTGCGACTGATCTACAGCCATAATATCATAAATAAATTACATATTAAAACATGAGAAATATTTGCTTGTGTTTATATAATATGAATGATAAACTCTGAAGTAAATGTGAGTTGATTGGATCAAGATTATCTGGGTCGGGTTTGGTTGGAACTACGAGGGTCGAAAACAAAACCCGGCACCTAAATGCTGATCATTGTCTTCTTCCTCTCTCTCATTACCCTTCTGGTAAAAAAGACTGTCAGAAAAACAGTATCAGAATTAATTTTTACAGAATATCATTATTGTTTTGGCCTTTTGCATGTCTTCTGATTCTGTGCAGTGATTTTTACAGATCTCAATCAGCCAAAGCTGCCAACAGATGGAGAGTGAGTTTTCATAGAGAGTAGTACTAATGCAGTAAGCAAGCCAACGTAAGACTCTTCTTCCTTTTTCCCTCCTCCCACAGAACTGTACCAGCTGCAGGAAAGAAGAAAAAGAGAAGAAAAGATCACTGCCAGCTGCATGCTAAACTTTTCAATTTCTGATCTGGTTATAGTCCATTTTCACAGTTTCGTGAAACTGTGATTATTATTACAGCACCAAGATCTCACAATTTCAGCTATCCCACCAAATCAGCCATTTGACAGTTACATAATTTTTGTACAGCTAAATTATCTTCTTTCCATGTATAAATCATCTATTCATGTATATATATGTGTATGAGATCAATGAAAAACATACGGAAATTATTCTTCCATTTATTTCTTAACAATTATCATAAAAAAAAAAGAGTAAAAAAACTGTTCTCTGCGTGAAGAGTTGTAATTAGCAGCGATTCCGTCGTTGACTCTGTTCCCAGAGCAAATTTGTGACTGACTCAGAGGAACACTCAATATCTGCTGCTCTCTGCATGCATCTTCCAAAACTCTGCTCTCTTGGGTAATATTTTTTGTTTATTTTCGAGAAACTGGGTGCGTATGGTTGTGATATTCGGAGTAGGGTTTTTGTTAGTGTTATGTCTCGTTAAAATGTTACCTCTGCGAATCGATGGATACAATTCTTCACAAAAGCCTTTTCATGAACACAAACATGGTGGTGAAAGCTTTTCGCATTAATTACCATATTTTAAATTTATTTAAAATAAATTAGATCTTTCAAAAGAACAAATTTATATACGAATTTTTTTTTCTATTATTCATCATCTCATCTCGCACCCCACACCGTATATACCATATAAAAATGTATCAACACTTTATAAAAAAGTTACAAACGTGGAGAGTGAGAGTGATCATAAGAAATCCCTTTATATACCGATATGCATGTTGTTAAACTCTCACACACACGCATATATTTATATTTATATATATATATATATATATATATATATATATTTAATGGGGGGTTTTGTAGCCAAGGATACAGAGACAGTGGAAGAAAACTCACAAGACCCGCTGCCAAAAAGAGAATGCCAAACTTACTTAACTTGAGTGTCAATAATACAACCATCAGCATCAACGCTACCCAAAATATTCCATTTGATCAATTTTGTTCCTTGCATCAGAGTTGTCAACTGGAATTCTAGGTTTCATTTTTTGTTTTTGTTTTTTGGTTTTTGTTTTTTGTTTTTTGTTTTTGTTTTTGTTTTTACTTTTGCTTTTGGTCGATATATACAAACCCCTTTTAAATTATTATCATCAATTTGCCATCATCTTTGAGGGAATGTTTGGTAATAATTTTCATCACATCTTATCTCATTTCATTTTCAAACATCACTCAAACACAAACACTTTCAAACTAATCATTACAATTTTTTCAAACTTTTAGACCTAAAATAATTCAACATTTTCAAATTTTAAAACAAAAATAATATTAAAAAATTATATTCTAACAATATTTTAAAAAATGATAAAATTATTCTTTAATATTCTCCACAAAAAAAGGATATCCCATTAAATTTTTAAAAAAAAAAATTGAAAATGATGATGACAGCTTTGGAAAAAGAATATTCTTTTAAAATGAGAAAGATATTTTAAGAAATAAGAATATTTACAAAATAATAAAGAGTAAATAATACAAATATATCATTTTAAAATTCTCATAATTTTTTAAATTTAATCAAGTGTTTTGATTTTTATTTTTTTAAAAAAATATTTTACAAATTTATGTTTTTTATTCTATTTAATTTTAACATTTTAATTTTTCATATTTTTTTCATTTTCTTAGCTTTTAAACTTTTGGTTTTTTTGTATTAATTTGATACACACACAACTCAAGTACCCTTTTCACAAACATATTTTTTTATTATTATTATGGAGGGGTAGATTACAGTTCTGTTCTTTTGTAAGTTAAGAAAATGATTATATCTAAATCTATAATTTGAGAGTGTGATTATAGATTGGGTGATAGTTTGAGAAAAAATTTCAATTCCTTTTTCTTTTTCTTTTTTGATAAGTAATTAAAGATATTATATTTATAGAATGCTACAAAGAACTTCGTAATAGACTCCAACTCTCAATCTTGGACTGCCCTAATGAAGTCAATATTTCATTAAGGGGTGCCATTTGAAAAGACTAGAAGGTCGGCAATCAATGCCTCCTTGACTCTAGCAAGCGCAAAAATAGCAGGAAAAGTATTTCGTAAACGATGGTTACCACACCATATATCAAACCAAAAAATGACACGCGAGCCATTGCCCACAACAAAATGTTCATGTCATCGGAAGGTCCCCCAAAAGCTCCTAATGTTTTTCCACAAACCCACTACACAAGTGCCTTGTACCTTATTCAAGCACCATCTTCTCCAAGCTTCCTCAAACTGTGAATTTATAACAGACTTCCATATGACCTCCCTTTCGTTTTGGTAACTCCACAACCACTTACCAAAAAGAGCTTGATCGAATTTCATCAAGTGGTGAGTCCCCAACCCTCCCTCAAAAATTGGGGTACAAACTGTTGACCAATTAACTAGGTGGAATTTGAACTCTTCCCCCAATCCACTTCATAAGAAATCCATTTGTAGCTTCTTAATACAGTTAGCCACCTTTGTGGGAAGCGGGAACAAAGACAAAAAATAGGTGGGTATGTTTGAAACAGTGCTTTTAATCAAAGTCAACCTACCGCCTTTCAACAAATATAGCTTCTTCTAAGCAACCAATCTGCACTCCATCATTTCAACTACATCATTCCAAATCCTTTCAGATTGAAAGAAGGCACCCAACGGTAAGCCAAGACACTTCATAGAAAGCGAAGATATCTTGCATCCCAATGTAGTAGCTAAAATCTCCACATCTAGGATAGCCTCCACTAGGACTATTTCTGACTTTGCAAAGTTGATGCTCAAACCTGACACAACAGTAAAACAAAAGAGTAACGCCATCAAGGCTTGAACCTGTCCAAGGTGTGCACCACAAAAGATAAGCGTGTTATCAGCAAAAAACAAGTGAGAAATGTTGAGATCGCCATTCCCCACCGAAAAACCATGGAGTAACCCACTGTCCACCAGGCCCTCAATCATCTTACTTTGATCTTCTATGACAAATAAGAAAAGTAGAGGAGAAAGCGAATCTCCCTATTTTAGGCCGCGAGAGGAGTTGAAGAAACCCACCGATAAGCCATTTACCAAGATAGAGAAAAGAGTTGAAGAGATGCAAAATTCTACCCATTTCTGTCATTTCCCCCCAAACTACATATTCCAAGTAAGTAAAGTAAGAACTTCAAGTTGACATGATCATATGCTTTCTCCATGTCTAGCTTACAAAGTAGCCTAGATTTTATAGATTTCAATTGACCATCCAAGACTTCATTTGCAATAAGTATCAAATCAAGGATTTGTCTGTCTTTGACAAATGCATTTTGCAGTTTTGAGATTAGTTTTTTCACCACCAAACTTAATCCATTTGCTAACACTTTGGATATAACCTTGAACATCCCATTCACAAGACTAATGGGGCGATAGTCTCTCATATCCCTAGACCCCACGTTTTTAGGAATGAGGGTTTAAAAATGTGGCATTGAGAATCTTTTCAAATCTAGCATTAGAATGAAATTCATGAAAGACTTGCATAATATCTTCCTTGACCACCTCCTAACAATCTTGAAAGAAACCTAAAGTAAACCCATCCGGACCAGGAGCTTTATCACTTATTATACCTTTGATAACATTGCTCACTTCCTCTTCTAAAAATGGCCTCTCTGTCCACCCTACACTCTGCTAGTCTAGTGTGAAAAAAGACAAACCATCCACTCTCGGTCTTCAATTGTACTCTTCAGATAAGAGTTGTTGATAGTATTGTTCAATGTGGTTTTTTATTACCATCTGATCCGAAGAAGCTACCCCATCTACCATCAATATATCAATAGCATTGTTCCTGCTGTGAGAGCTAGCCATCCTATAGAAGAATTTCGTGCATTTGTCCTCCTCCTTAAGCCAGAGTACCCTTGATTCTGTCTCCATGAAATCTCTTCCATCAAAGTAACCCTTTCAAGATCAGCAACTACCTGACTCTTACAAATTTTTTCAGGTTCAGAAAGAGTTATGGCCTCCTCCTTACCTTCTCGACCATGTAATTCCTCAATAAGAGAGCGCTTCTGTTGAAACACATTGCCAAAAACTTGTTCATTCCATTGCTTTAGGTCCTGTTTCATCACTTTCAATTTTTTTTCCATAATGAAGCTTAGAAAGCCTTGGAAACTATAAGAAATCCACCATTATCTAACTTTATTTACAAAACCGTCAATTTTAAGCCACATATGCTCAAATTTAAAATACATTCTACTCTTTTGGATGCCTCTGCAATCTAAAATGATGGGGAAGTAAATAGAGCATAAACGGGATAATCTTCTTTGAGCTACATCCGGAAAGTGTGACTCACAATTGGGAGTTAACAAAAATCTATCGATCCTCAATCAAGATAGACAATCACGGTTGTTGGATCAGTAAATGTGTCTCCTAATAGTGGAATGTCCATGAGCTCCTGTTTTGAAATGAAATCAAAAAAATCTCTCACAGCTAGAGTGATGTGAGAAGCACCTAACCTTTCGCTTGGAAAGCAAGATGTGTCATAGGCCCCTCCAATGCAACTTGGTAGCTCCCACCAACTAATGACTCCCGCCAGTTCTTCCCACAAAAACCTTCTTTCCGAATCAATATTTGGGCCATAAACAACAGCGAATGCCCATTTGAAGCCGTCTTCTAGATTAACAAAAGAGCATGCAACCGTAAAATCACCCACACACTCCTCCACCCTTTCCACCACCCTTGTGTCAAACATAATTAGAACTCCCCTAGAAGCTCCTTTTGATGGTAGGTAAGACAACCCGACATGTTGTCCTCTTCATAGGCTACGAACTATTTGTCTTGTAATAGCTTCCAACTTAGTCTCTTGTAAGCATATGATGTCCCATTTCTATTGGTGAAGTAAATTTCTGACTTGGAGCTGCTTATTAGGATCATGCCGACCCCTCACATTCCATAATAATATTTTTGGCTTTATGGGACAACCATTTTACCCCTCCCCTTACAACGCTCCTGAGTAAAGCTCTTCTCACCTCCATCCTCTTTCCTTGCCCATTTTAGCCTATTGAGTTCTCTTTCCCTTTTTTTGCCGAAGCCAATGATTAATTAGACTTGGATTGGGCATTCATAGCCTCTACAACTGTAAGTAGGGTCATAAATTCAGCTACGAAATCCCAGTAAGAAATTCCTACCATATGCTTAATGTCCATCGCTTTCTGGGTAACCCAATCTGCCACGTTGGGATGAAAGGAGTTGAGAGGAGTAGGTTCATCCTCCCCATCCCTATTAGCCGTAAACAGAACCAAAGAGCCAGAGTTCTCGAAAACACTGGGCTCTTCTGCCGTCTCCAAACCCATAGAAACAACCTGATCCCACACTTGGACCACTACCTGATCCAACCCAAGGGGATAGGAAGCAACCTAGAAGGTGCCGGCGGCATTGTCTGTGCCACCACTAGGCCCAAAAACTCAACCAAATCAGCGTTCATCGCCATCAAACCACTCTGTGTCAACACTGGTAGTGTCCTCATTGCCAGAGAGTCGGGAGATAGGCCAGAGCATGCTGGCGACCAAGTCAGTGCCACCTCAATGGGTGGCGGCCCACCCATAAGCTCCCCATGCTCCAATGAAACTTTCTAGGTTTACACAGGACAAGTGGCTTCAACGGGGGTTTCCGTCGCATGGGCTGTCGTCGCCTGGGTCTCCGGCGCAAGGGTTGCCGTCGTGGGCCTAGACATAGGCACCAGCCTACTCAGCTCCTTAACAAACTCTGGTCTAACGCCCAAAATAGAGGCCACTAGATCAAGCTCAGACGACGAGCCCATCTCAAAATGGGGCCCAGATTGTTTTCTCTTCCAGCCCATTCTACTTGGGCCTCTCTAGCCCATCCCTACCTTGGCCTTACCAAAGAGTGGTCTGTGAAACTTCCGCCCAACAGAAAAGAAGCCTTAACCCAAGCCCAAATCGAATCCTTTATCACAACTAGAGCTCAAACACTCCAGTTCCTTCCTAAGTGATTTCAATTTCTCCCTCACCCCGGTAACTTCCTCCTTCAAGCAAAACAGAGCCTTCTGCAACATGCTTTCCTCTATGCAGACGTTGGACAGTGACCCACTCCCCATTTCAGGTACAACTTTTTCTGCATGTACGCGCGAGTGTTCCCCTATCAAACACTCCATTTTATTTTTTCCAAGCACTTCCATTCTCCTCCCCCCACCACCCAACACCACCTCTACATATGACAGCCACACCTTCCCCTTCCCCTTGCCTTCTTCTCTGTCCAACCGTGGTAAATCTGAGACTTGCTTAACCGAAGCACTCCTTGACAAAGCATTCATCAACTCCATCGAAAGAATCTTCCAATCCTTTCCTTCCACTCCTTCCAAGATCACTAACAGACCTCAACCACCTGTTCCATCACCATAATATGTGACTTCCAAAAAACACCCATACGCATTAGAGTGCCTATGAGCAAATTTGGCTCCATCTCGATAGGTCTTATAAAAAATCTTCCTTCCCCTAGAAAATAAGCATACTTATACTATGTTCGCGAGCCAACATGCACTTGCAAGATTAAGTATTAATTCTTTGGTAACCTTCCTACCCCTCTCTCTAATACAACAAAGGTTTCCTCCCTCCATAGACAACAAAAACCTTTGTCTCTATTAAAAGATGCTTAACTAAACCCATTCCAAAAAATAAAACAGAATAATGCAAGTAGAAACAAAATAATTCCAGCAAGAAGTTACCAGAACAGACTCCTCATCTCCAAACTTAACGAAACATCATTAAGCTAAAAAAAAAAAAAAATTCAAAGTGTACGGAGAGATAAAAACAACTTCCTGTCTTTTTCTTTTTAATTTTAGCGACCGGAGTGATAATACAAAACTAATAACAATCATATTTGACCGAATTCAATAAAACCAGTTTTTTTTTCCAAGTTCTTACACTACAGTGTATAATGATGAAGAATGCTCAATGCCCCCAACGTATGTCTTTATTTATGTAGAAATTATAAGCAGTTGCCCAGTCTCTAAAATTATTTTTAGGACCAGACTAGCCTGGTGAAATGACCAGAATTTGGCCCTTCCGGGTGAGTCCGGTACCCTTACATCATCATCAACAAGGCATTGATAACATCAGCTGCAAATAATTTCTTCTTGCTTTTAAGTATTGGATCTGAGTCTGTCATAAATTCATAATGTAATGCACAATGGTGATTAAAAAAATACAGTAAAGAATAGATGGGATGAGTTCACAATGTACTTACAGGAGATCAAACATTATCCGCAATATAAATTACAAAACTATCCAATTTATTATTCCATTGCCGTGTTTCCTTCTACCTCCAAAGTGGGGATTGAAATTTCCCAGAGCCGAAAAGGCCATACCCAACGTAACTCCAACTGCCTCAGACAAAAATTTGTTTCTGTCAACATTAGAAAACTTCCTTCTGCATTTGTTTGGTTCAAAATGATAAGTTGTTTCCCTTGCTTGTATCAAAGCTTAAATTTGTTGTTTCCTTCTGTTTTAACCCCTCTTCAGCCATATTGCATGTTTCAATTGTATCTTGTTCTCGGTCTCATATCCGTTAGCTTTCCCATAGCTTCCCAGTCTTGCCAATTGCAAGAATCAGTTCAAGTTGTTTTTGCTGCTGCTCCTATAGATAGCATTCAATCAAAAATTCAGTACACAAGCATTTTAGCACCATAAAATTAAGTTCAAGACAACATCCATAGTTCTCACCATCAATGAGATCACTACACAACCTTTAAATAAATGATTGAGATATCAATAGGAATGACCTTACCCACAGATATATAAAAGAGAGTCCAATCTTGATATCAAATCTGGTGAAAAATAAGTCATCAAACTAAAACAAATATTGTAGCCATTGAATTTAATATACAATTGTGTTTCATATACCTGCATGGCTAGTAGCACCTTTTGAATTTCACCAAGCTCCTTTTCCAGAATCTCTTCTTGTACTGCTAACGTTCGAGTGGCCTCCGAGTTCTTTTGAGTCAAAGCTGCAGTCTGTAATAATTGAACCAAACAGTTTGGGATCATTTGAGTTGGGATTAATGCGTAGTTGAATTGAGTTCATAAAAAAAAAAAAAAAAAAATCATAATATGGAATTGAATTAGTTAAACAAGTTACCAAAAATCAAGGGATTAAGGCACAGTTTGAATTGAGTTCATAAAAAATTGAGATTGGGATTGAGTGGGTTATACTCCAACGGGTGATAGATTTTATGGCTTGATGACAAAGTCCCTTTGTAGTGATAGCAATCTAGAGGTTTGGAGAATGGTTCCTTGGTGTTTGATGTGGTCTATTTGGAGGGACCATAATGCTTGAACTTTCAAAGATATTGAGATGACAGTATTAGAATTAAGAACCATTTATATTCAAGTCTCTTTATGTATGGATGGCGGCACACAATAGCTCCTGTCCCTTTAGCTTTGTAGAGTTCATGGATTTGTGGTCTTTTTCTTCGTCCCTCTAGTTGGGCGTTTCTTATTGTATACTTCCTGCGTGACTGAATTGCGCCCCTCTGCGCTTTGAATAAATTACCTTGTCAAAAGAATTTATAAAAATTTAGAAACTGGAAACTGAATTAGTTAAACTAATTACCAAAAATAAAAGTGTTATAATATTATATCACCACCCACAATTCCTCATGCCAATATCTGGTTTAACCAAATAAGTCCCAACCTAGTTAACCTGTCATAAAGCTAGGCCCTGGACAAAGGCTAAGAGCATATGTATATTCCTGAATTCTATCAATGTCTAACCATCAACTTATAAAAAGTTACAAATCCTCCTAGACTCAGAACCGTCCAACATACAAAACATGCATTCTAGTGCTTAAAGTTCCTCACTTCAGGGAAGTGAACCAAATTGCTGATCACTTGGCTAAAATGGGGGCTATGGGTATTTTTAAAGAGTCTGTCTGTTCATGACGTTCCTCACGAGGGTAGAGGCTACTTGGTTGTAGAGACAGCTGGCTTGCCTTAGGTGAGATGTAAATACCTTGTTTTTATGGATAGAGGATTGCAGAGTTGCTTAAAGTGGTGCAGTTTTGTATGCTTTCTGTGTTTTGTTTCTCATTAAGTGTACCATGGCTTAGCTCACGCCCTAAGTGAGCTGTGGAATAATTAGAAGCTCTTTAAAGAGGAAAAAAAAAAAGTGCCTGTAGTTGCAAGCCCCACTTCAAGGCTCAACTAATATCATTCTTTCATCCTTGTATGCTCATAATCTTAAATGCCACTGGTCTAATGGGAAATTTCACCTCCATGAAAACAGCCCCACTGGATAAACCACACAAGCCAACCAACGGAAGTCCTATTGTGAATATCCTCAAATATCTACATTGCCCCTATTGACCTCTTATGAATTCATAGTCTACTGCCTTCAGCTTAAAAGTGCATGCCAAGAATCCATCTTTTTCAAACCTATTTTGAAATTTCTAGAATCCAAAATAGCCCTACATGACCCCTATGTTGTCAGCTAAAAACCAAGATAGTAATAGCATACACAAAATACACTTACCTTGAATGAACTATTTAAGCTATGCCAAAAAGAAAATTTTTATTGCTCATCATATGTCCTATGGTTTGCAAGTATATTCCACAAGTTTGTATCTCCATTTCCTGCCTTCTTCATTAACAAAAAAAGACAAGAAAAATGTAGGAGCCAACATATTTCCTAGGTTTGAAATCAATTCACACCCACTATTCTCTCTAATCTTCAGAAAGATCAAATAGAATAGAATCAAAACAGGCTTTGAGTTTCAAACTAGGTCAAGAAATCAAACTTGGAACAAGTATAGGCAGCATCATAGATAGTGCATCTATCTACACTGAAATCCATATCCACATTAGAAAACGAAACATACCAATACTGAGAAGGAAAACTATATTTTCTGCAGTTTTCACTGCATTCTAAAAGTCACCAAATGTTCTCACCCAAATGAGAAGCCAGGAAAATTTATCCTAATGTGTATGTATTTCAGAATTATGCTTGTATCTTTTACCACAGGGTGGTTTAAAATTCCAAACGATCAGGCAAATGTCATACAATTTAAGGACTATGATATTAGTCATAAGAAGATTATTACTCAGTGCTGGTGCTGCAAAGGCAAGGAATTTAGGAGCAGGGGTATGTGGATACAATCAAGATTAGACCAGCATGAGAACCCCTAGGGCTTGGCTCAAGTGGTAAGAGCTTTGGTCTTGGTGGTATGCCCCCTTGTCTAAGGTTTGAAACCTTGAGTGCAAACAATTTTTAGGAGCCATCGGACTGAGAGAATTTTTTCTTAAATTACTCGAGGTGCACTTGTGGAAAACTCTATGACGAGGGCATGTGCAATCCCAGGATTAGTCGAGACTTTGTTCTGGATACCCAGTGCCAATAGAGAGAGAGAGAGAGAGAGAGAGAGAGATTAGACCAGTTTGGGACTGATTCAATTATACTGCTGGTATGAATATACGGGAAAAACCATTTGCCATGGTTTATGATTCTATATGTAAACAATTAAATCCAATCAACACATTTTGTCTTTGTTTTAAAATCAATTCCCCATCAAATAATGAAGTAAGGTTAACTAATCACTGTCAGACTGCGGCTGTATACAACATCTTAGAAGTGTTGAACAACTTTTAATTCAATTGGCAATTGCCTTTGTGACAGAGCCAGATGCTACAAGCAAAAGCAACACAATTTATAACTCGACAAATGACCAAACAAACGATGATGCAAAAACCTGTATCAAGTAATTTAGAGCAATAGTTCCTCATCTGTGAAAAGTACAATGCCAATCTGATCATTAACATAACTTCTCTCCTAATACGTAACTAGTCAAACAAGATGTGAACGAACGAACATCCTCGATAATTGATTCATTTGTTCTGCTATCTTTTCTTTGTGATCTCTAGCTCACACTTCTTCCATCACTCATACAATTCCTAAGTTTCTCACACGATCTTCGCCACTTTGACATTTTTTCAAGTGATTATATGATTTTCCTGGTTTTTCAATATGAAAATACGTTTAAGTACTTTAATTTTCTTTTTCATTTCATTCAACCACGTAGTTTCCAGCAAAGATGTCATTCGATCCCACGTAGTTTCTAGCAAAGATGTCATTCTTATTTACACCGAGGTTGAAATAACTATCATCCTTCAATCCCCATCTACAAAAGGTTCAAATCAATTTACCAAAGTAAGAGCAACCCGTGAATCAGCATATCTATTACCTCAGCTATGGGGTCCTTGAGAGCCTTGCGGGTGACCCGAAACCTTATCCCCAACTTCTCAAGCTGCCTCGACAAGACCCGAATTATAGTCGCGGAGCTCCGAAAGTCCTCCTCCAATTTCTCGACCCTCTCCAGCAAATTCACGTGCATCCCACCCTTCACTGTTTTCCGACACACGCCCCTCCACTGCCGCCTCCGAATCCAAGCGCCGATAGCGGCCCCACCCGCCAAAAACACGACACCCCACACTGAAACCCTGTTTCCCATTTCCACCAGAACCGCCTTCTTCGAGCTGGAGAGAACCGCCAGATTCGCCAGGAAACCGATCGAAAGGACCGCCACGGACGAAACGAGACAGAGCAACTCAGCAATCGAAAGAAACGAGTCTAAACCGGAACCTCCGAGGACATCGTCACTCCGTGCGGCAGCTTGGGATCCGTAAACTCTGAGACGAGCCGGGTCGTGGGTCTTAAAGGAAGCGAGATTAAAAGGACGAAGGGATAAGTGAGTTAGGTTTTGAGGGGAAGAGAGGCAGCGAGAGATGGGTGGGGGAGAGAGAGTGCGGGTCTTGGGAGGGGAAGAAGAGGTGGTTGTGGTGAAGGAGAGGGTGGAACGAGAGGGGGAATTGGAGAAAAGGTTTTGGAGAGCGAGTGGCATTTTTCTTTTTTCTGGGGACAGTAATGGCTATGAGAGTGGGTGGGGGTTTCAGTTGGCCATCAGTAATGTGGTGGATAGGATACGGAGGACATGGCTTGAGGGTTCTTGGGGGAAGATTTGGCGCCTCTCCTTTACGGCTTTATACAGCTCAGAGTCCAGACATGGAGATGAGATAGAGAAGCAGAGAGAGAGAGAGAGAGAGTCGGGGGCGTTGGCGATGGATTCGATGGTTTTGCTGCCTTTTGCTGCTTGGCGCGGGTTACGTCAGTTGTACACGAGCCCATTCGACGTTTAACGGTAAAAGGACAACAAGAAGGTGATGTGGCCAAAGGGCTTTTTATGTCTGCCTACACTGGGCCTTGCAATTGGGCCTTTTACCTCGTAACAAATGTATTTATCATTTATTTTTTTATTATCTTTTCATCATTTTATAGTATAACATTAGATTATAAATTTATAAATTAAATATAATAAATAATTTTTAATTATCTAATACTATATTATAAAATAATAAAAAAATATAAAAATTGAGATAATGAATAGTATTACTCTTTACCTCAAACCCCATCAACTTAATTCTATTTTTCAGTTTTTCTTTCGAATTGTTTTGACTATGAACGTTTATTTATTTTTATAATGTACTTCTTATATTTTATGTTTTCTTTTTTTTTTCTTTTGTATTTATTTTTTCTAATTTCAACGTTTTTTTATATTTTTAATTTCTTATTAATCTTATGTTTTTAAGAATTTTTTTGATTTTATATTATTTTTTATTCTTTTATGGAATAGTAAAAGAATGGTTTAAACATTTAGGATTGTGCAATCATTTAAAATTTAGTTCTTCTTTGGTTTACAGATTAGATTATGCTTGGAAGATGAGATAAGATGAGAATTTTTAAAAATTTTGTGAATAGTGTTAAGATGAAAGTTTAAAATATTATTTTTTAATATTATTATTGTTTTGGGATTTGAAAAAGTTAAATTAGAATTTGAAAAAGTTGAATTGTTTATTATATTTTGTATGGGGATTTGAAAAAGATGTAATGATGAGATGAGATAGAGATGAGATGAGATTTCTCATCTTTGTTTCCAAACATAACCTAAATGAAATGAGATGAGATAAGAAATCTGTGAATAGTAATAAAATAATTTGTGAATAGTAATGAAATTGTTTGAGTTAAGATTTTGAGAAATACTTTAGTTACAAAAAAATTACACAAAAATAAATCTACAAATTAATTTGGCTTAATGTGGTATAATAGATTATAAAGTTACTTTTATCATAAAGTAAATCTAACGGATCACATTAAATCACGTCAATTTGTAAGTTTAGTTTTGTGCAATTCTTTTGAGTCTGTAGCACTTTTTTAAGATTTTTATGAGATTTTAGAAAATAAGAGAAAAAAAGTTGAATGAAAAAAAATTATAAAACTAAAAGAATGTTAGAATATAATTTTTATTGAAATTTGAAAATGTTGAATTGTTTTTTGTATTTTATTTAGAAGATTGGAAAAATTGTAATAATTAAATGAAAATTTTAAAAATTTGAAATTGAAAAATGTTTGTATTTAAATAATGTTTGGATGTTGAAATAAGATGAGATGGTTTTAAAAATTTGTAGAATCAAACCAGGCCTTAGTATCATGGGCCATTAATATTCTTGGTTGGTTTTAAAACAAGTGATAGAGAAATAAGATGATGTAAATCTTTGGCTTTTTTACTAGGGGCTCTCTTCCAAGAATTATTTTTCTATAAAATTCCTCTCTAAAAAGCTAAATTTTTAGGAAAGATACTTCAGCACCCATCTTCTCTTCCTCTCCCTTTTCTGGTCTCTAATTCCTTTTCTTATGTTTTTTCTTAATTTTCGAGCATGGACAAGAATAAGATCAATCTAACACTTTTGAAGTACATATAATTAGCATGCCTGCAAGTAGTGGAATCAAAAGCTATCAATCTACAAGACAAGGCGAACACCATCAAAATCAGATAAGTGTATGATCATAGAGATCAAACAGTGAGTTAGGGTTTGGAAATGTTTATCCATCATTGGGGTGATCTTAATTTGCCAAGAACGAATAGTAGAATTTGTTGCACATATTTTGTCACAATTAGATATGTGCTAGTTGCAAAAAACATTATTTTGGGTGATAATTTTGGGCACTTGAATTCTTTTGAGGAAAATGTACTATTTACAGCCAATTAATATCACTGTAACTTGAATCATCATTAAATGTAAGTTTCTCTCCTGCGACTTGATTCTCGTAGAAAAAATGTCACTTTTTGCAACAAACTTCGTCTTGCCAAAAAATATTTAGTCACTAAAGCCCACATATGTTGTAGTAAGCTTGGCACGCCACCTAGAATGCATATCAATCCATGCCCCTACACAATTAATGATCTCACCAATGCCTGTGGCACACGCATTGATATAGAATCCCATGAGTCGTGAGTGCTCCCTTATCCGAAGAATTGTAGAATCAGATTGATCACTCAGCTATACTAGAAGTCATGGCACAAGAATCAGCTTTATCATCCTCTAGAACTTGGTGTTGTTGCGCCCCTAATTGTAGCAATCCAACCATCTTTATGCTACTTAATCTAAAATCACAACTATAACCACTCAATTTTAAGCAGTGGTTTAGTGGAAGTCTCTGTAAAAACCTTGGGAGGGACACATGATAGTCGAGGCTACCCCGATTTGACAAGTATCCATAGCCACTAACCATCTCACTTTTCACTATAGACTTCTCGAAAATTCAGATTCCAGAACAGCCAAAACGCATCTAGCTAGCTAGTCTTGGTTAGCTCTTTGATTCTTTGCCATGCACATAGACATTGCCTTATCACATCTAAGTTGTGTTAATTTTTCCAATAATATCTCTTGTTTCATAATATGTGGTTCACCGAAATCCTTACTTAGAAAAGTGATTAAATCTTGCCATGCCTTTTTGTTAACAAGAGTATTAGAGCACAAAAAAGATTGATCTTTAAAAAGATTTAAGAAGAATAGTTTTTATTATTGATTATATGTGCATATAGACATCAATATAAAGACTTTACATGAGTATAATGATTGTTTTTTGAATATATAAATTATACAAGTAATAAGTAGTGCTATCTATTTATCTGATTAGATAAACTTGATATTGAGTCTTGAATTGCTATTGAAATTGTTGCCAAGAATATAAGATAAGGTTTATCTTCAAGCTTAGCGGGAGTGAACAAACGCTAAGGTTGTTGCTGAGAAGCTAAAAATATAGAGTTTTGTAAGAATGTCTGCAATTTGGTCTTTCTAGGATAGAAACTAGATTGAGAGTTTTTGCTGAGCTACCAGGTCCTAAACGAAGTGAAAGTCAATCTCTATGTATTTCTTGCAGGCGTGGAATGCGGGGTTAGATGAGAGATATATTTTGCCAATATAATCACACCACAAAATAGGTGCAATAGTGATTGGGAAGTAAAGCTATCCAAGCAAGGACTGTATCCATTGAAGTCCAGCACCAATGTTGGCTAGTGATTTATACTTAGTTTCAATGCTGCTGTGAGTAACTGTTTGTTGCTTTCGAGAGCTGTAGGAAATCAAGTTATTGTTGAGATAGATGTAGTAGGCACCAATGGATTATCGGTCGTCTAAGCTACAGGCACAATCCACATCAGAAAATGCTCAAAGGGATAACTCGGAGGATTTGGAGAAAAAGAGGCCAATGGAAATAGTTTGCTTCAAATATATGAGGATTCTCTTAATGACCTGCCAATGTGGAAGCAGAGGATTGTGCATGTATTGACACACACGATTCACTGAGAATGATAGGTCAGGTGAGTAAATAAGAGGCACTGAAAGCCTCCCACGATGCTGTGATATTGGCTTGGGTCAGAGAAGGGTTCACCAACATGCACAAATAGGGACCAAGTGGAGGCCATTGGAGTTGGAGAAAGCTTAGCGTGGTCCATCTTGCTACGGAAAAGCAAATCAACTATGTACTTGCTCTATGTGAGGAATAAACTATTATTAGATTGAAATGCTTCCAAGCCAAGAAAGAAGTTGAGTGTGCCAAGGTCTTTAACTACAAAGTCAGCATGAATGAGCTTAATGATTGAGTTAAAAACAATAGTGTTGGCGCTAGTAAAGAGAATACATCAACATAGATAAGGACATAGACTACTAATAACTGTTTTTTGAGAATGTAAGGAGTCAACTTTCAAACCCATGAAGCCATGTACCTAAAGTTGATTGCTCAATCTTAAGAACCAAGCTAGGGGGCTTGCTTAAGACCATATAATGCCTTATGAATGTGGTAGTCATGATGAGGCAACTAGGAGTGATAGATCATCCTCATCCTACATCATTTGCATGACACTTAGCTCTTAGGACACTTAAAGACACCTCTGTGATAGCCAAGCCTACCATAATATTTAGGTGTCTTAGGATGGAAAAATGTGAGGGTCCTGCCTAATGAGAAATGGGACAGACCATTCTTGGAGTTGAAGGAAAGGCAAAGATGAGGAACAATCCAGTGGTCTAAGGAATGAGCAGCGAGAGACGTAAAGTGCAGCTTGTCCAACATCTGAGCGAGCAAGCACCATGTGAGAGGCCGGCTGACATGTCCAAGAGCGAGGTGGAGATGAGTGTCTAAAACATGGCAGATGAGCTAGGAAAACCACTTATTGTGAAAACGAAAATGAGGAGCTAAGATTGGTGAGTTCGAGTGAGATACGAGCTACCCACCCAATGCGAGATAAGATTACTCATCCAAGACTCATCCAAGATGAGCAATGCTCAATGACTAGCCCAAATCAGACATGAGAACTTTTCTAAATAATACATAAGGGCTTATAAAAGTGGTAGTGTTGTATGCAAAAGCCCACACTCCATCTAAAATGTCACATTCGGAATCACTCTACAATGAAAGGTGAAGGCATGACAAGTCATGTCGTCTGAACTCAAACCGTAAAGGTGTGTGAACCATACCATGCTCACCTGTCTCTATCATTCTACAGTATGACAATACAAGGATGATGGACTCCTATCAAAGCATACTTGGAATCAAATATACATAACAAATGATATCTTACAATCTCACTCTATTTAAAAGATCTAGATATGGGACACGATCTCACTTTGGAGACTTTATTGGATAAAGAGCTCGAGGAGACGATTGTTGCGAAAAGTAAGGAGCGGAAAGGCAACAAGAGAACTTCCAATGTAGAAAGGTAGGTTAGCTTCTAATACAGTGTTGGTGGGGTGAATGTCGTGTGTAAAAGGCATTGTATTATTTCTATAACTTCTTCCCCATTCTACAAGCATGAATAGATATTTCAAGTATTATGTTTCTAGCTATATTTAATCGCTAAGTTCAAGGTTTTAAAAGTTCTCGATACCTAACACTAAGACCCTATGTTGGAATCCTAGATATCGGTGTGTGTATGTGTGTGTCAGTGAGAGAGAGAGAGAGAGCAGTCGATAGCATGAGTCTCCGTTTATGGTATGAGACGAAGAATTCCCCAAGACCATTTCACGAAGCTTTACCTCATACATCACACGAGAAGGAGAATGCCTCATGGAGAGTGGGTGAAATAAAGTCGTATTTGACCTCACCTAATAATTGGGGTGTGGGATCCCCCTGCATATCATGTCCTGGTGTCTTCGAGGTGGTTGGCCAAGTATAGCAGCATCCCCGATACAATAAGTCTATGTGTGTGTTGCCTAAGTGGCAAATAATTGCCTATAAGCAAATATCTATGTGACAAGCACCTGATTTTTATAGGTTTTCTGTGGTGGAAGAATGTTATTATCTAGAATAGGCCAAATACATATTTTTATAGGTTTTCTACTTATATGGAAATGGATTACTCTTCGTCATAATATTACTAATATATTTTTATCTATTTTGCATAAAGAGAGGGCAAAGTCTCGAAATGGTGATTTTTCATCATGTGTGTGTGTGTGTGTGTGTTTTAACTGAGATTGTGATTCCTCGCTAGGTTTTGAGGATATAGGTAGTTGAGGGTAATTTCTCTCCACACTTATACGTGTTCTTCCAGTATTTACATGAAAATTTTTCATAGCATCTTCAGTAGCATTATCTCTTATTAATAGTCTTGCCATAGCTGCTAAACTACCTATGATTTCATTTTCAGGACCATAGACTTTGAGTTATGAACAAACCTTGGCATGACACTTAAGGAAGAATAGTCAATCTCGCCTGAGTCCTGATCATGGAGACTAGGATCCACCTTAGCATTAGTACCCATGATAGCTATCTTGTGCCTTTCGTAGGACGTAAAGTAAAAAGTCTGTTGCTTATTTGTAATCAGTCTGCCACCTTATGGCAACTAACTTTATGTACTGTGAATGATGTAATGTTTTAAGGTTAACAAAGAACGAGAAGTCCCTTTTTGTATGCTTAGTATTATTGTGCTTGATTGTCAACATTGTCACCACAACGTGTTCTATTTTGATTTCGTTGCGATTTCATAAACTAAATATCTTACACATGTACTTCCCTATGGATTACTACATGCCTATTATTTCTCTGGGGTGTTGACCGATCAGTCAGCATCCCTAACATCATGGAACCTCACTTAGTCTTTCATGAGGAATGGGGTGCCAAAAAATACTTACTTTGGACCTATCTTATCCCCACCAACTCCGTAAAAGCCATATCATGCCAAATTTTCAATAGTTGAAGTGATCTCACTATACACCAATTGGGCTACTAAAACAATATGATTTGCAACTTCAACATCACCTTGCGTGCTAATTCCTACTCACTGCATCATTGTTGTGATCATGTTTAATTTCTACATTAATATCCTTAGAACCATGCAAAAAGAATCTATCATCTTTTCGCATATATGTCCAATGGAATTGAAAATCGATTAATAATTGAAATTCCACTTCATCGAAAGGCCGGTGGGAACTTTGCTAATTTTAAGTTTGATCACGTCTTCTAATGCTATGCTCTAGTTTTTGGAGTAATTAATCAAATGATTATAACATTATTAGCTTTTGGACGTACTTAATTTGATATGCTAAGAGCACTAGTATTGGTTTAGCCAAATGTCTAAGTTACGCATAATTTTACCATTGTTCTCTCATTTACAATTTCTTTAAGGGAGATCATGGAAAATAGAAGTTGTTATCTCATTTATAATAATAATATGATCTCATGTAGCCCCCAAATAAAATAAATAAATATATACATATTATGTTCATATTGCATGATTTTTCTGGTTGAAAAAGTTCAACAAGAACAATAATATAAAAATAAATATGACTAATTTGAAGCATATGTTTAGTATATTATTTCTTAGTTGATAATTGTTCCTAGAGGAAAAGAGATTGATCATGTAGAGTTGCAAGCAATTTATCTTCAGATCATGAAATGAAACAAAATTTGAACCAACCACTTGACCATAACTTCTCTATTAATTATTTTTTATTTCATATCTAAATTGGAAGCGATCAAGCCTCCCTAATTAGGGAGATAATGATGATTTAATGAAAAAGATTCTTTCAAATTTTTACTTGAATTTGAAGACAGTCTTAAGCAGAAGAAAGATGGTCAAATTAAGACTCATCTTACACCATATATTATCTATTTAATGCAGTTTGAAAGAAGTTCAAATGTTATACATAAATAAATAAATAAGGTTTTTGGGTCTATCCTTTCTATTTAAAATGGCAAAATAAATTAACTATAATTAATGGTCCAAATGGATGAGATCCCAACAAACACTTCAAAACAAATTTTATTATGCAAATATAAAAAACAAACAATTGAAAAATAGAACTTAAAAGTTGTGATCGATCGATCTCCTAATGTCTCGACTCTTGGTCAAAAAAGGGATCACCTTAAAGGCAAGCTCATTGGCTAAAGAATGATAAAACTAGGATATACTATTCTATATATGAAAAATTATATCATCCTCTACACCACACACTCAATATATATCAATATGTGATTTATTATTTTTATCATTATATTTAAATACATACATATTAATGTGTAAATATATATATTTAAATAGAATGATAAAAATAACAAATCACATTATAATATGCGGATAAATTGCATTTATGTGGCGGAGCACAATGGTGTGTGGGTGATACCGGAGTCGCACCCACATCCGGGGTCAAAACAAGAGTTTGATTGGATTCACGAAGATTTGAGCTCCAAAACTACTATATAAAAAAAAAAAAAAAACCCAATAAAAAAAAGGAAAATGTAGTATGAAAATAAAAAAAATAAATGAGAAATAAGATTAAAAAAAAAAAAAAAGATGGTTTGATAAGTGATAATGGAAATAACTAGGGACGAGGCCAAGGGGGGGGTCTCAGCCCTCCCAAGGCTCTAATCCGAAAACTAAATATATATATATATATATATATATATATATATATATATATATATTATAATATTGTCTAATTTGTATATCTTCTTTAATTTTTTATACTTTTGTTCTTGTTTTTGTGCACAGTTCATAACTTGCACTGGTCATGCTCTTAAATGTTCAGTTTTAAGGGTTGTCTTGCAAAGTATCAACAATTAACATTATATATCATCAAAGTAGAATTTGGTCTCATTTAAAAGTTTTTGATAACTACATTTTGTTTTTCTGTTTTATTTCAAGAAATTAAATTAAAATATAATATTTAAATTAGATTATTTATCTTTCAAAATTTGTAATTATTTGGATAAAACATATTTAACAAAAACCCTCATGTTCACTCATAGCTGGCTACGTACGTTGTATGCAATTGCGCTACTTAAAAACTTTTAAATATATGAAGATACTTTTATACACTATTCAACAAAATATTAAATTTAGTTTATAGTTTACATATATTATCTCTTTTTTATTATTATTATTTTTATATAGATCGTTTCTATAGTTCAACATTTTCTCTTAATTGTAACATATGAAAAGTTTAGATATAAAATTACTGATAATAATAATGCAAATCTGATGAACATGATTGGAAAAAAAAATCAAATGGAATATTTTTCAATTATATAAATATTATATAATTGAAAAATGAAACGTAAAAAACGTGTGAAAAAAAGGGAGAGAGACCTCTACCATGGTTACAGTTGGGCGTTGATGTTCCCATTCCTATGGTGTCGAGAGATCGAATCTAACGCTCCTAGATTTGATGCGGGAAGATATTCTTCTTAATGTATGCCTCTCGGTCGGTCGGTCTGTCAGTCAGCCAACCAAGCTTCCCACCTCTCTGTTTTTTTAAGTCAATTTTGGCGATCTCTATATCTATAATAATAATAATAATAATAATAATAATTTAGACGATTTTTTTTTAATTTAAAAACAAATATGACTGACAAAAAAATACCTCTAACCATAATGGACCCATGCTTAATTAATTACACCGTTACTTCTCACACGATAATTTTGTCTAATACATAGGTTTGTATCTATTTATTTTGTGCACGATCTTATATACCCATACGTTGATGCATTTTTTTTTTTGTACAAGTCCGAAAGGAAGAATGAGCCATGATCCTTAGCCCACGAAATATAGTGGCTTAAGCGTCGTTTATCTATAAAATAAATAATAAGTGAAATATAAATTAAAGAGACATATTTACATTGTTTGACATAAAACTTATATCTACAGAATGTTTGGAGAGTAAATCTACTATGCTTAGTGATTTGTAAAGTCTCTCATTATCTCACGTATCTCTCATTGCATGAATATGGATAGTATAATGGACATTGAGGACCCTTTTATCTAGAGGAAGAAGACAATATCTTTGGAACCCTCAAAATCAAGGTAGAAGAAGCCTCCCGATAGCCCAGGGTTACTGCTGTTTCCTAGAGAAATCCCTTTTATTAAGGGAAAATGATAGGATTATTCCTTATTTACTACTTATTTATAATTTTTTTATATTTATTTTTTTTAATTTTTAATTTTACTTAATAGTTAAGGAAGTGACTATTAGTAAAATTATATATTTTTTTAATTTTTTTTAATAATTAAGAATGTTAAAAATATACTTAAAATAAAATAATAAAAAAATAAAAAATTTTAAATATAGCATAAGTGGTAAAAGAGTAGTAAACCGGTTGAAAGGATATCTTTACCCTTTATTAAGACCTTCTACAAGTGGTTGTTGAGATGTCTCCTTTACGTCCCTTTCACCTTTTCCTTCTACATTTATGATTTTATTTTCCTTGCTTGAGCTCTTTTCTTGTGTTGCCTCTCCCTTTTTTTTACCTCTTGTTTTTTTAATGATTGTCACCCAACAGGGTGGCCTAACACATTTTGTCCCTAACACCATGAAAACTTGACATCAAGATCTACAAGAATTTATAACATGCACGTCACACCACCAGGTACCAATTAGCTAGCCTCTCTGTGCAATTGGAGATTGAAGATTTTAGAGCATTAGTAGTGGCCTAATTATTCTTTAACTAAATTTTGATTAAGAAATTTACTTTTTTAAATTTAACTGACCACTTTTTAACAATACCAAATAACAAACTTTCAAAATCTATCATTATTTTATTAAAATATTAATTTTGATATTTTAATTTATTTTAATTCTAATAGTGATTGAAATATTTATTCATTATTAAAAAAGTATACATTAATTTTTTAATGTTCATATTATTCTAACGTATATAATTTTTTAACGGTCTTTTTGTTTTACAACGGTCATATTCTTCTAACGAAAATATTTTTTCAACGGTCATGACTCATAAGATGCATATCAAAAAACATGGACATAATGTTGGAAGAAAGAAATTGAAAAGGAAGCCTAGGACAAAGTGCAAACATTTAAGGAGGGGAAAATATTTGTCTGTGGTCTCCAACACTACCCAGTTAGATACTTCTCAATAAAACTTGCTATTCAAATACACAGAAGCAACCATTAGAGCAATACACAAACCATTTAACTGTCAATACTATATATAACGATTGATCCAGAAGCTTCAAAGGTCACAAAAACAAAAGTTGCCAATAGAGAGTATTTAATGGATGAAAGATTCAAAGGTGCAGCAATTTGGACTGTCAGCCAAGAACATAATGAACAAAATTACTGTAAATTTATCTAGTTTAATATAGATATATTTTAAGCAAACTAACTAAATTTTAACTATACCTCACTACTAGCCTAAGGCTGATCACAAAAGCCGCTCGGCCTGTCAGTCAGCCAGCAAGCTCTACTTTTTTTTTTTTTTTAAGGCAAAGTCAATTTTAAGATATATGCATTAGCTTCCTGTATGCATTAGCCAACCCACACCTTACGTGTCAACCTATTTTACCGTTTGATTTTTGAAAAAATCTGTACATCAACCTCCTGTACACTTTTGGTATAGGCAACAATACATCCATCTTTTTAGTTAATTATATATGCATGTGTGTATTAATAGATAATATTGTTAAAGAAATTTGTTTTTAAGTAATACAACTATAAAAAGATTTTATAAAAATAAAATCATAAATTAACATATTTTCATATAATAAGTTAAATGTACTTTACAATAAAGTAATTTTACAATCTAATATACGTAGTAGTACTATATCAAATTACGTCAGTTTATGAATTTATTTTTATAAAATCGTTTTATGGCTAAAGCATTTCTCACATTAAACAATTGTCTTATCGATCTTATTTGTCTTTCAAAACAAAATGCTAGCAAGCCACTTGAACTTCTTAATTTTAATATCTTGATCGAAAGGTACGTTTGATGTTATAACTTGTAATAACCCAATATATGCATGTTTTGCTCCTAATTAATCTCAAAGAAACGTTCAAAATAAAGTATTTAAGTTCTACTTTTACTGTTATTTGTTAATTATCTCCAACCCCCGTGGACAAAGAAACCGACATTTCCAAACGTTATGCTTTCATTTCTGGGAAGATTACTGGAAGTACTACTAATGTTGATCTTGAGACCTCTGGGAAAAAATAACAGAAAATTTACTATTTATTGAAGGAAGATAAATCATATTTATAGTTTTAAGGTGTATAAAGTCTTATAAACTTCTTTTAAAAAAAAAAAATAATTTTAGATTCACATAAAAAATAATTTTTTAATAATAAATTTTATTTTTCTCAAAATATATAAAAATTTATGTACTCTAAAACTATATTTAACGTTCTAAAACTCATGTAACATTATATAACATTAGAAATGCCGGGCTGTTATCACGTGCTTGAGCGTTAAAGTGGCCCCTCTCTCACTCTCTCTGTCTAACCCAAAGCATCATTTGAGCGAATCTCCCTTCAATTCCCCTTCAATATTTTTTTTTGCCCTTTCGGGGTCCGTGTCGTCAATTTGATCACTATATACATAATTTCTTCACAATTCCATGTATTCATTTTCATTTTTTTTATCGTATTTTAATTTTCAATACTTGTAATACTTCAAAACTTTCTTTTAAAATTTAAAATATGGTTAATATTTTGAGAGATTTTTTTATTAGAATTATTTTTTAAAAAAAAAACTCTATCTACCGGTAAGCGTGTGTATGAATTTTCTGTCTTTTCTCTTGTCCTAAAATCTCCTCATATATAATAGATTAATGAATCATGTTCAATAATGCTGATCATATCTAACTATCTTCGTCTTATGTTAATGCATTTTGATATCTATCTTAACCAATGAAAGAAGGGGGTATTAAACTTCAAAGCTGTTACAATGACCATTCTTTAACCAATATTCAAACTTATGCTATTCATTCTCGTACTCATATTCAAACTACTTATAATGCTTTTTGTTCTTTGATAACTTTGTTACCTATGAGTCTATGACCCTTTTTTTAACTGAGTTTATTGCATGCCAAGAAAATATTGTTATATATATATATATATCCATGGTTAATGACCATTACTAGGCCATATACAAGCAAGTGCATGGGGCAAAAAAAATTTGGAAAGAAAAATTATATTTATCAATTTTTTTATTATCATTCTCTTAACGTGATCACTTGATACAATATTAAATGATTAGCACATAAGTAAAACATAATAAATAATTTTCAATCGTTTAATACAACATGACAGAATAATATGATGATTATGATAAAAAAGATAGTGTCAATTAGCATTCCCCTTTTAAAAAATAACAAATAATATATTTGGTCTTATATATACTACTCGTATAAGGCCAAATGTGGCATTTTACAATATTTTATTCACTAAAAAAAAATCTAAGGTTTGATATACAAGATATTATATGTTCAAATCTCTATAAATGCCATGAAAAGGAAATTAAAATGCAGCTTTTTATTTAATATTAAAGGCTTTTTTTATTATCCACGTAATATAAAAGGCCATTTTTTTCTTGTCACATGTATTGGCATATAAATGAGATTACATTATTTCTTACAAACATGATGGTGGGTTTTTATCATTGTGAAATTAAAAAGATGGGACAAGGAGGAGTTTGGTATGGGTTTTATTACCAAATTGAGATTTGATAGCTATTCATTGTGCAATTGAAGAGACAAAAATATGGGATTTTTTTTAAATTCCCATGTACACAAATATTAACCTTATGGAGTGTTTTTTGAGATTCCCATATTGACAATATTAACCTTTTGTTTTTATTTTTATTTTCCTTTTTTCATCCCAAATAAGGCATCAAGAAATCCCACGAACCCAAGTGGTTTTTTTTTTTTTTTTTGGGGTTTGGTGAGTAACGGTTCGGTAGGGTAGGTAATAGATTAAAGTGCGTGATATTATGGTACATTCCCCTAAATATTACCCCTCTGATTTCCAATTGATTTACGGGAACGCCCACATCCACGTGTCTAAGGTGTCTTCGGTCTCTAAATTACAGGAATACCCCAGCCTCACCATTTCTTAAGTCTAACAACCCGCCGGCGCCTCTACCACCACCGAGACTTCTCCTATGTTGTATGCAGTTGACCGTTGAAGGAAGCAGCCCACCGAACCGAACCCCATCACTGTTCTCTCTAAAACCTCCCTATAAAACCCCATTCTCGGCCTCTCTGCTTCTCTCAGGCCCTCCCAAAAGCAAAACT
Source organism: Cyclocarya paliurus (assembly GCA_029856935.1). Taxonomy (NCBI): domain Eukaryota; kingdom Viridiplantae; phylum Streptophyta; class Magnoliopsida; order Fagales; family Juglandaceae; genus Cyclocarya; species Cyclocarya paliurus. The sequence continues at coordinate 11,792,463 of CM056950.1, forward strand.
CTCTCTCTCTCTCTCTAGAAAGGAAGACAAAGTGAGAGAGGAAGAGAAACACACGCTAAGTCGCTAACGCAGCCATAAAACTCTGCTTGCTAGCTTAACAATGGCTCTCTCAAAAGCCGCCACCTTCTCATCCAAGTCCTTATACAGCAACAACCACGCTCTCTCTCACACCCATCACCAACCCACTTACTCTCTGGTCCCCACTTCCACCAAAGCGCACGACGCCAAGCCCCTGATCACTCGCATCTCGGCTGTCCATGCCGCAGAGCCCTCCACCAAGCAGTCTACGCCGCCCGTCGCGGCATCGAATTTGAAATGGACGGTGGAGTCCTGGAAGTCCAAGACAGCGCTGCAGCTCCCGGAGTACCCGGACCAGAAGGAGCTGGACTCGGTGCTCCAGACCATCGAGGCCTTCCCTCCCATCGTTTTCGCTGGCGAGGCGAGGCATCTGGAGGAGAAGCTGGCCGAGGCGGCGGTGGGCAATGCCTTTCTCTTGCAAGGAGGGGACTGCGCCGAGAGTTTCAAGGAGTTCAGTGCGAATAATATAAGGGACACCTTCAGGGTGCTTCTTCAGATGGGTGCTGTTCTTATGTTTGGTGGTCAAATGCCTATCATTAGGGTCTGTATTGCTTCTCTTGGGTTGTTTGTGTAATAGATGTTGAAATGATCTATATCTCTTTTTTCTCTCGGTGCTAACCACATGAACATATTTAGATTTGATGATTTCAATATTTGGATTTTTGAATTATGATTGAGAATCGTGTGGGTTGGTCTGTTTTAGGTTGGGAGAATGGCGGGTCAGTTTGCGAAACCCAGATCGGCTCCATTTGAGGAGAGGGATGGTGTGAAGCTGCCGAGTTACAAAGGAGACAACATAAATGGAGATGCTTTTAATGAGAAATCAAGGATTCCGGACCCCCAGAGATTGATAAGGGCTTATTGCCAATCCGCGGCGACTCTGAACCTTCTTAGGGCCTTCGCCACTGGAGGATATGCTGCAATGCAGAGGATTAGCGAATGGAATCTTGATTTTGCTGAGCACAGTGAGCAGGGAGATCGGTATGCTTTCTTAAACCTATCTTGGTTTCATTTCTCCACAGTAAACGCGAACTTGTAAAGTTTTAGCTTTTGGTACTTTACAATATTCAACGAGCCTTGATCATTGCGTGAAAATTTGAAGCATAGCCTAGAACGTGTACCCCAAAAAAATCAAATTTAGCTAGTGAATTGCTTTAATTCGTTTGTTAATTCGTGGGATGGTTAAACAGGTACCAGGAACTGGCTCATCGGGTGGATGAGGCTCTAGGATTCATGGCGGCTGCGGGACTTACCATTGACCACCCTGTAATGAAAACAACTGAATTCTGGACCTCCCATGAGTGTCTACATTTGCCTTATGAGCAAGCACTCACCAGGAAGGATTCAACTTCTGGCCTATACTACGATTGCTCTGCTCACATGATTTGGGTTGGGGAGCGCACCCGGCAATTGGATGGTGCCCATGTAGAGTTCCTCAGGGGAGTTTCCAATCCCCTTGGCATCAAGGTATTATTAACAAATAAAGGATGTTTTTTTAAACTTTCGATAGATCTTGTTGTAATTTCTCATTAGAAAACTGTTAGTAGTTTTAAATGGGTATCTTAAAACCTGCAGAAATTTGTTTTCAGTTTTGTTTGCTTCAAGCAAGATTCAGATCGGCTAAAAGTGAATATTTTTTTCTTAATGCAGGTGAGCAACAAAATGGATCCAAACGACCTAGTTAAACTCATTGAGATCCTGAATCCCCAGAACAAGCCAGGAAGGATTACGATAATTGCAAGAATGGGTGCTGAGAATATGCGAGTTAAGTTCCCACATATGATCAGAGCTGTCCGTAGGGCTGGGCAAATTGTGACCTGGGTCTGTGATCCAATGCACGGGAACACCATATCGGCACCTTGTGGACTTAAAACGCGTCCTTTTGATGCAATTTTGGTACTAATTCTCTCGCAACTTATTTACAATATAAAACCAATAGCTTGATTGTCAACTAATTAGTGATTCCTGTTAGGTGAACAGACCAAGTCATGATTATCATTTATCTCTAGAAAAAGTGTTGAGTAGAGTAAAAGATGACTGCAATAGACTATAGCGGTTAACCCAATATTGCTTGAGTCTCATGCCACCAACCAATTATATATGGGGTTGGTGAAGAGTCCAAGTCAAGGCCAACCCTTACCTAAAGAGTTCCACCAAACTTGAAAGCTCATTCAATGAACATGTGGTCATCCACTAATTAACTTTGAGGTGGTTGTGTACTTAATTTATCTACTTTGACTAGAAAATTATCACAAGTAAAGAGAACGTCTAGGTGCAGAAATTATTTCGTGTTTTTCCAAAATCATGACCATAATTCTCATATAACGTCTAATTTTATGTTAGGCTGAGGTGCGAGCATTCTTTGATGTTCATGAACAAGAAGGAAGCCACCCTGGTGGAGTTCATCTGGAGATGACAGGCCAGAACGTGACAGAATGCATTGGAGGGTCTCGAGCAGTGACCTATGATGATCTTGGCTCACGTTATCACACTCACTGTGACCCGAGGCTCAACGCTTCTCAGTCTCTTGAGCTAGCCTTCATCGTTGCAGAGCGACTTAGAAAGAGAAGAATGGGAGCTCAACGTCGGGTTTCCTTGAGCCTTTAGAATTAATTAAGGTTCAAATTGGCAATGCCAATTCATTTGGTAGTAGTGAATAAATTTGGAAATCGTTGAACTCCGTACGTAAAGAAGCTACTTAATTCAATATTAACGAGTTCGATCTTAGTCGTGAATTATGTGAGTTGTGGTGCCTCTTTGACTGGAATCTGCAAATGCAAAGTGTTGGGGCACTTGCAGGGGAGCAGCCTTGTAGAATTTCCTGATCATTTATTTAGTATTTTGATTTGGTTCTGTATTTATCATCTATTTATGTGTGGATTTCGTATGAGCAAGTAATTGTTTTAAAGATTCACAAAAAAAAAAAAAATGTGATCTTTTGAAGATTTTTGAAAGAAAGAAATAAAAGCAGAGTGTTATGGCATTGATTAAAAATGAATGAACAGGTATGATTTTACTTTAATGATCTGCTCATTTGAACTTCGGAGCTAAAAATCTTAAAAATCATATACCTAATGGACCACAAGGAAATTGAATGCATGGGCCAGCCATGTATATTTATCACAGCACTTGCTAGATTAATAAGAGAGAGAATAGAAAAGTTCGAATGCATCTTCCTCTCCCAAAAGCGGTACTGACTGATGGCAAAGAAAATCTGACTTTTGTTCAGTTCATACTGGGATGGCTTGAAAGTCTCGTGTATTAAAGCAAGAAAGTGAACAATGTCAAAACAATGAAACGACAATCAAATTAGGTACCCTTCTTGAAGTCTTACATGACCCAAAGACCTTGTTCTTTTTCTAACCAAGCTCGATTTTTATAATTAATAGATAAAAAGAATATATGAATAAGGGGTAGGGACCTCAACAAACGCTCTTTCACAACTAGTACAAAATTAAAGAAAAATAAATGGGCACTAGGAACAAAGTACAAAACTAAAGAAATGGGCATAGGAACAAATAAATATTCTCTAACCTTCAAGGGAAGCTCTCACAAAGTGGCCGTTCTTGCACAACCCGACAAACTTAAGGGACTGTAACCCCATGATCAGAGGTCAGCATGGTTGATGTGGCTACATTTTGTTCTGAAATGGTTGTTCAGGAGATCCACTTCCTCACGTTGTACGTCGTTGCAAAACTCGACACTCTCCCAAAGGTATATATGTGGTTCTCATACTATGGGCAAAATTAAAAAAAGTGGAGCTCGTGAATTGGCAAAAAGAGACCACCAAGGGACTAAAGAATGGGTGATGATCATCGAGGGCTAACGGTTATTTACTTTTCTTTTTGGATATAAGAGGTGAAGATGGACGTATTGCAGTTTGAGCTAACTTCAAGAGAAATCGGAATATGCATCGACGCGTGGGACCCATGTTCCTACCTTGGTGTGGCGACAACGGTTAGATTTGGAAGATTTGAGGGTCGGGAATTTTTTGGTCCAGTGCTTGTGGCAGTATAGCTCTAGGAACAGAAGGCGTGTGAGAGACACGCGTGTCGTTTCGTTACACTGCCACTTCTATTCGAATGATCAACAGCTTAGGAGCTTTCTCGTACGGTGCATGTATCTCGAAGGTTGCCGAAAAGCTACAAATAAGTCTTTGTTGGCCTTTAAAGAGAAATGATATAACACTATGAAGACAAGCCATTTGCTGAAATGCCTCAATGGGCGTATATCATTCCAGAGTAAGTCTATCAAGAGTAAATTCTTTTCATTACGTTTCCACACAGTGCATATACAGAATTTATAGATAGATGCCAAATGATTTTACAGATGAAGTCTAGAAGTTTCTACAATCTTTCCATAGCATTGTGAGGTGGCATCACACAGTTTTCATTTCTGTTGTGCAGTGGCTCTGTTGATCATTCTGTTGAGAGCAGATTCTGTTGTGAGCGGCAGCAGGTGAGTGCTGTGAGCTGGTGTGCAGTGGTACAGAATCTGTTGTGCTAATATCCCCCCGCGATGCAAGCGGCACTGACTGAATGGTGAGGCTTGATCGTAGAAGAGAAAAACGAGCTGAAGAGAGCGGCTTTGTGAAAATATCCGCAATTTGATCTTTGCTTTGAAGAAACTTGACAGCAAGTGATTTGGCAGCAACACGATCACGGACAAAGTGGTAGTCCAAATCAACATGTTTAATGCGTGAGTGCATAACAGGATTAACAGATAAATAAGTAGCTCCAAGATTATCACAAAAGAGAGTGGGAACATTAGAGATAACAATTCCTAATTCAGTTAACAAAGATTGTAACCAAAGAATTTCACAGGCAGTGTTTGCCACAGACTTATATTCAGCCTCAGTTGAGGACCTTGCAACAGTGGGTTGTTTCTTTGAACCCCAAGAAATTAAATGTGAACCAAAGTAGATGCAAAAACCCCCAGTAGATTTCCGATCATCCGGACAACCAGCCCAATCCGCATCCGAGAAGGCAGTTATTTTAAAGGAAGAGATAGGGGAAAGATATAAGCCAAAGGAAGAGGTGAGACGGAGATATCGAAGAATTCGTTTAACAGCTTGCCAATGAGTAAGACGAGGACAGTGCATGTATTGACACACTTTGTTAACAGCAAACGAGATGTCAGGTCTAGTAAATGAAAGATATTGAAGACTTCCAACCACACTCCGATAAAGTTGTGGATCCTCAAAGGAAGATCCATCAACTGCAGTGAGCTTAGTGGAGGAAGCCATTGGAGTATTCACAGTTTTGGATTGATGCATATTAGTGCGACAAAGGAGATCAGAAATATAGCGATGCTGAGAGAGAAATAAACCAGAAGAATTCCTATAAACTTGAATACCAAGAAAATAATGCAACACACCAAGATCTTTAACCGGAAAAGATTGTCCCAGAGCAACAATAAAATCATTAATCAAAGAGGGATTAGAGGCAGTAACCACAATATCATCGACATAGACTAAAACATAAATAGAAGCAGATGCATTTGAAAGAATAAACAGAGAGGAATCGGATGTAGACGCATGAAATCCTAAATCTAACAGATGAGAACTTAACTTAGCAAACCAAGCCCTAGGGGCTTGTTTCAGGCCATATATAGATTTTCGAAGTTTACAGATAAAATCAGGATAGTCAGGATTTACAAACCCAGTCGGTTGATGCATGAAGACATCCTCCTCGAGTTCCCCATGCAAGAAAGCATTCTGCACATCCAGTTGATGAAGAGGCCATTTCCGAGTTACTGCAAGAGAAAGGATTAGACGAATTGTGACCGATTTAACAACCGGACTAAAAGTCTCAAAGTAATCAAATCCGGCTTGCTGGTGGAACCCTTTAGCTACAAGTCGAGCTTTTCGACGTTCTAGGGTTCCATCAGCATGTCTTTTGGTTTTAAGAACCCACTTAGAGCCAAGAATGTTGAGATTAGGAACGGGAGGGACTAAGTCCCAGGTATGATTTCGCAAAAGGGCTTCAAATTCCGTTGCAATGGCATCTCGCCAGACCGGGTATTGAGAAGCTACCGAATAAGAAGTGGGTTCCTCAGGAATGGAGGATGATTCGGTGAGAGAAGCAGAGGGTTTAGGAAGAGGCCAAGAGAAGGTACCATCCGTGCGTTTCAGAGGACAAGAATGGTGAGTTTTGGATCGAGTAAGCATCGGATGAGAAGAGGTAGATGGAATCTGTGGTGGAGATAAGGGAGGGTTTGGGAGAGTCGGCGCAGGAGATAAGGATGGAGAGGGATGACTATCGGATGCAGTGTTGACAATTAGGGTTGGAGGAGATGAGTTATGATGGGCCGAAGCTAAGGTAGGAGACTGGGCCGAAGCTAAGACGGGAGAGGAAGAACCATTAGGCGCTGAAGAAGTGGGCCGAGCAGGAGAAGTGGGTAATGAGAAGGAACAAGGTCTGGGTTGAGAAGGAACAAGCACGGGAGAAATAGAATCAGAGAAGGGAAATTGATTTTCATCAAAGCGAACGTCACGGGAGATATAAATTCGACCAGTGGGCATATGTAAACAATTATAGCCCTTATGATTTACGCTATATCCAATGAAAACACAGAGTTGAGAACGCATGTCCATTTTATAACGATTAAATGGACGAAGATTGGGCCAACAAGCGCACCCAAAAATCCTCAAAAAATTATAATCTGGTTGTTGGTTGAATAAAGCTTGGAAGGGAGAGATATTTTTTAAAATTGGAGTGGGCATTCTATTTATTAGAAATGTGGCAGTTTGAAACGCCTCAGCCCAAAATTTGGATGGGGCTGAGGATTGGGCTAGAAGAGATAGCCCAGTTTCCACAATGTGACGGTGACGTCTCTCTACACTTCCATTTTGAGCGTGAGAATAAGGGCAAGTAATGCGATGAGAAATGCCAAAATTGAGAAGAAGAGATTTAAAGGGGCGGAATTCTCCACCCCAATCTGTTTGAACAGCAATTATATTTTTAGAAAATGTATTTTGTACAAATTTAATGAAAGCTAGAAAAATAGTGGACACTTCAGATTTAGCATGTAACGGAAAACACCAAATATATTTAGTAAAGTCATCAACAATGGAGAAATAAAATTTAAAACCATTAGAGGATAGCACAGGCGCTGGTCCCCAAACATCTAAAAATAAAAGTTGAAAAGCATGACTGGATCGAGATGGAGAGAGAGGGTGAGGAAGGGTGTGAGATTTTGCTTGTAGACAAGCATTACAAGGAGGAAAATAAGACATGGAGCTGGTGGGTAAATTGTGTTGTCGGATAGTAAAGCAAGTGATACGGGGAGATGGGTGTCCTAAGCGAGAATGCCAAATTTGAGGAGTTGTTCTTTCACCAATGAGAGCTTGTATGGAACCAGTAGCTCTGGAAATGGACTCATCATGTGAGGGAAGCACGTACAAGCCATCTTTAACGGGTCCCTGAAGAAGTATTTCCTGGGTATGCAAATCCTTCACAAGAAAACCAGAGGCGTTAAATTCAAAAGAAGCAGAATGATCAAGACAAAATTGGCGAACAGATAATAAATTCCTAGAGATTAGAAAGAGTGGACCATATTTCGTGAGAGGTTGAACAATCAACAACTTGAGAGAGAATAATGTCGGTGAGAGAGGAATAAAGGGCTGAGATGATCATTTGATCTTGCAGGAGCCATGAGTTGTGAGCAGGGTTGGGTTTGTCATCAATGGAAGAAGGAGGAAGAGGGATTGAACCATCGACGTAGCCATAGAGCTGATGGCTTTTGAGAAAAGCAAGGAACTGAGCTTTCCAGAGTGGAAAGTTGTCATTAGACAATTTGACAGTGATAAGATGAGCAGCGGCATTGGTGAGGGAGGGATTCGGAGGTGAGGGAGGAGCCATGGTAGATCGGAAAAAAAAAAAAAAGATGGACAGAGGTCCTAAATGGCAACAAAAACAACTAAAAAAACTATAAATATCTCAATGAGCAGAGTAGATAGATAGGGAAAGAGGAGAATGAGGATGAAGCCGAAGCTCCCCCCTCCTCTTAGGCGAAAAAACTGACACTGGGGTATTTGCTTCAGTAGAAAAATGGAAGAGAGAGCATAGAATCTATCATTTACAACATAGAAATGATTTGTACATATCCCAAATAAACAAGTTTCATGCAAGTCCTTGTTAAAAAGTGAATTTCACCTTTAAAATGTGTAAAAAAAATAATCATTTACTAGTGAGATCTACTGTTTTACAAAGGACTAATATGATGCTTGTCTATTTAGGACTTGTACATACGTTACTCAATTGTAAATTTTCTAAAACTCAAGAACTAAGTTTTGTAAAAACTTGAAAGAAACTTATTTGTAAAACGGTGAAAATCCAACCACTGATTATGCAAATAACCCTATATTATATAGCCTAATTCCTTTTTTTTAGTTATAACTTCGGACTTGATTATTAATAGGCCAGTGGTGTTTAGATCTAGCCAAGCAGCTTTATAGTTGACCTAACTTATTTATGTATAACAATACTTAAGAAACGAAGAAGAAAACGAATAAAATTTACTAAGAGTGGCTTTGAAGGGAGAAATGTATAGCCGGCATGCAAAAGCTGCGCGCAAGCAACCAAAGTTAGATGCCAACGCATGCATACAGGGGTAGACGAAACACACCCATTACTGGTTGAGTTGAAACTTAGGTCATCATGGTGATTCCAAGATCACATGTACATCTGATAATCTCAATGCTTGATTATCAAAAAAAAAAAAAACTCTTTATAATTAGGTGTGACCACAAAATGATCTATCACATGCACTTCTTTCTCATTCCCTGAATGGATCCACCACGTCCCTTGAAACATTTCTCAATTATGTTGACAATGCGAAGAGGTAGCTCAGCTGCATGGGACCCTCTGCATCCTCTGAAATTAATTGCACACAATAACTCTTTTAAGTAGAAAGCCAGCAACTCCATTGAATTCTCCATTGAAGTAGAGAGAAGCAAAACACAATGTTTCAGGTAGGGAACAAAAAACCACGAGACTAGGAGAGATCAGCAATTCAAACACCAGAAATGACTCAATTTATATTAACATCACTACATAAATTAGTTCCATAATCTTTCTTTTGCTTTGATTAGCCTTGAATTTCTTTGCCAACACTAGTTTTAAATTCTGTTTTAAGAACCTTTCGTAAATAATATTCATGCCTAAAAAAAAGACTGATAGACAAGTCTCTTCCCCTTTCCACCACTATCACCGCAAACTCTCCATTACTCACAGCATAATATGACCTAATGATATTATCAAACTACCTAATTTAGGCATCCCATCACACATTTACTCACATACCATCCTCCTGAATGCTTATGTTTCTGATTGGGCTCGATTCAATCTATTATTTTTTTCTCAAACAGATTTCTTACCACTTTTCTCATCATCCAAACAGCAATAATCTGAGAAACATGTATTGAGTTCTGATTTTGCTTGATTCAATCTACTATTTTTTTTTTCAAACAGATTTCTTCACTTTTCTCATTATCCAAACAGCAATAATCTCAGAAACACAAATCTCAGAAACATGTATTGTGTTCTGATTTGGCTTGATTCAATCTATTTTTTTTTTCAAACAGATTTCTTCACTTTTCTCAACATCCAAACAGCTATAATCTCAGAAACATGTATTGTGTTCTGATTTGGCTTGATTCAATCTATAATTTCTTTTTTTTTTTCAAAAGGATTTCCTACCACTTTTCTCATCATCCAAACAGCAATAATCTCAGAAACATGTATTGAGTTCTTAATTATTCTTATGGACAGCAGAAACAATACCAAAAGTAGCAAAAAAATAATTGGATGTAAATAAAGGCAATGATTAAGCAAATTGAACATTATACAAACTCCCATCAACATGTACATCCTCAAACCAAGACTTTGCTCTTAATAGAAACCATAAGATTCGAGGAAACTCGCCGAAGATTAATATTCATAAAACTATTAATATAGCGATCCTAGTGATTTAACAGAGCAATGAACAGACATTTGAGAAGCATTAGTCACATTTTATCATTTAAACCTCATTGTCAATATAAGATTTCATTTGGCACAGAAGTTTTCTCTTAAATATCCAGCAGAACCTTGCAATTCAACTTTTATTAAACAAACAACTTTTTTTTTAATAGGATAAAAAAGTAGATCTTCAGCCAACTTATACCGAAAGCAAACTATCATAACCATTATGAAAAAACATATATTACCATTTAGAATCTCACTTGCCCTATTTAAAACAAGTGACAGCATTATCAAGCTATCAACTCATCAGAAATGGTGGAGACCAAAATAAAACTTTGATAAATAATTGACTAGCCAGCTCTAGAAAGTAGAGGGCTTTCCTCAAAGCTAGTGATGCTTTACCCATAGATGATGAATGAATTCTAAGTATTGAAAGACAAATTGTTAAGGAAAAATAAAAGGGAAAAGTAAAATCAGATCTGTCAGGCAATATAGATAGCTTTCATTCAGATGGGAAAAAATGCAACTAAGGAATCGAGGAAGCAGCAATATAGTACCCCTCATGCAATCTCCAATTGAAACATTTTTGAGGCACCACACACCATCAATGCCGAGTAATGCTAAATACAATCATGGATTGTGCAAGTATCGTGCACTCCTTTAAAAAAAGAGTAGAATTCATTATTACAAAATTAATTTTTTCATATGGGTCTCATCTTTACTCACTTTTTTTCAAATGACTGCAAATATCATTTCTCATCAATGCCAGCATAGTAAAGGCTCTGCAACTAAGCTTACATGCCTGATTGTTATTTGCCTTCACTCTTCCAAAAAATTAAAAGCTGCCCCCTTGTGTTTGGATGTTGAGAAGAATCTTTTGCGCATCATATACCTTGTTCCATTCCAGCTTTCCCAAGGATGATCAAATATTTCCAGTCCATTACTTCCTTTCTAATTGGATTTGGTTCATATATAGCCTTCAGTCTCATATTGTTTTCCATAATTCACCTTTTTTTTTTCTTTCTCTTTTCCTTTTTTCTATTAACTCTTCTTTCCTTCCTTTCTTCTGTTCCACATGTTTTTCCATCTTTTTCTCTCTCCATTTTTTCCCATAAGTTTTTGAGAATTTTCCCTCAATATTTTCAACTTCTATTTCCCTTGTAATTTTCTTATATGTTTTGAAACATACATGAGACTTTCAGTCCCCTCCTTTATTGCAGGCCTTATCACCAGAATACCTTTGGCTCACACACAAATTACAGTAAAACCACCTGGCACATAAATACTGTCCTGTGATAATAGCGAGACATTATGTAAATGAAAAGGAGAGGATTTCTTTATAAACAAGATCTCTGAAAACAAAAGATAATGTTTCGGGGGATGGAAAAGATCAATCTGTTCTCAACTTTAATTTATTTTTTTGATAAATAAATCACTATTTGGATACAAAAATGATTTCATCTCATCTCATCATTAAAACTTTTTCAAATTTCCACACAAAATATAATAAACAATTCAACTTTTTCAAATTTCAAAACTATAATAATATTAAAAAATAATATTTTAACAATATTTTATTCAACTTTTAATTTTCATCTAAAATCATCTCATCTCATCTCACTATCCAAACGGGGCCTAAGAATTTTATTGCTGAGAATCACACATAGTCCAAGAACACAAGACATATACAAGAGCAATGCCTAGGCATGATAGACTAGGAATTCATGAATATTCAGGCCATTGAAGTCAATGGAATAAAGTGTTAAAAAGAGAACTCTACGCTCATCCATTTAACTTTAATTTATAAACTCCTACTTTAACAAACCATACCTTAGAGTTCCATTTATTGATAAAAGATGAAAATAGAAGTTCAATGAATCCATTGAGATGGCAATCCTTATCACAACCACATGTGGAATTAAATTATCATAAAATATGTTGATAATAAACGCCTCCACTACTTAAAAGCTTCAATCACAGGCAATACGAGAAGCTTTAAACGAGGCCAGATAGCCTAGTCCATAAAGATTTGGTTTGTATAGATATATGGGAAACCACATCTGAGCTTATTACAAAACGTAAGAACTTCTCCCTCGTATGCAAATGGGAATCCCATCCCCACCCTCATTCTAAATCTGGGATTCACAATGCCCCCTTAAATCCCTGAGGTCCTCATCAAGCCATTCCTTTGAAGGTTGCACAACTCAATTCCCACACTTTTGATTAGAAGTGACTCTGATACCAATAGTAACAATCCAAGCCACATTGAGGTTATAATTCAAAAGAATAAGTGTAGTCCAAGTACACAAGAAGTATACAAGAGGAAACACCTACTTAAACTTGATATTATATTGAAATACTCATGATACATTTAATACATGGATTTCGTAATAGGTTAATCATTACACGATATATTTTCTGTTTGTAAGCTCTACTTAAGGCATGTCATGCATGTTAGTTTTTGCTGAAAATATCTGCATAAGCCATCTACATACTTTAACTCTTTGTATACATTTGGAAAGTAATGTGCAAAAGTTGATGCATCATGTGACATCCAACTAATCTTCAAAGATTCAAAAAATGGGCAGAAATATCCCCTTCCCTGGAAACTTGCTTTATGTTTATATTCAAACCTGATTCCATGCTCAAACCATAACTCGTCCAAAGCACAAATCCTATCCAAATTTGTTGGTATATATTGCAAATGCCATTCTATTGCATAGGAGCAAACATTTCAGTACTAAAAGATTTCTTCCAAATCATTTGTAAGATTTACTACAAGGAGATCATTAGATGCTATGAGAAAATTAAGAGCCAGAAACAACCGAGAAATCATTGTAACATCTATGAACGTCAGGCTGCTAATTTGACCATATTGGGAAATAAGCTGTTCATGCCAGCATAAGGTGAATTCAAACAATATTTTTGGGCAGTAAATCCAAACAATATGTAACCAGTTTACAAAAGCAATTAAATATTTCTAACATATATCTTGGACTGCTTATTTGGATATCTCAGTTGTGTCATGCCTTCTTTGGCTTTCAAGTACTTTTTTGTAGGAAAATCAACACATGCATTAACATGTGAGAACATGTGAACAAGACTTTTTATGAAGACAACAGTGCATAAAATAATGACAATTAACAAGAAGAAAATAATAAATGACAAAGATATAAACTCATTTTTCCCCATAAGATGCAGCAATTTCAGAATAATTTTAAAGTTGTGTTGAAAGCCAAGAAAGGTCCTAGATAACACACCAAAAAACTCCACATGACTTTGGACACCATATCCAGAAATGAACACAATTTTTCTCAGATTTCCAACAATGACTGATCGTGAATCAGCCTCCTTGCTTGCTTGAGAAACAGCTGCATTGGCAGGGTCTGCATAAAATCAGGCACATAAATAGGTAAGTTCAAAATATGTATAAACCAAAAGAAAATAGAGAAAATTATAAAAACAGCCTAGCATTTTAACAATTTAAGTCCTAGCGCAAATAGAACATAATCACTAGGCAAATCTATCATACCTCAAATATAAGTTCATGCTTCAAGATGCACGCTAAAACTTCATCTCAATAACATCTCAACATAGAATCGAACAGGGTCCGTTTTAAGTTTGGAACTTTAGGGCCCATTGGGATCCTTAGAATTTCTTTGAGCAGTAGTAAAATAGTTTGATTTAAGATATTTTATTAGGTTTTGAAAAATGAAATTAAAAAATTGGTTTTAATATAATTTTTGGTTTAAAATTTAAAAAAAGTAGTATTATTTTTTATATTTTATTTGGTAGTTTGAAAATGTTGTAATGATTAAATGAAAAAGTTGAATAATTAAAATTGAATTTTTTTTTGTATTTTAGTAATGTTTGGAATATCTAGGAATACTTGAGAACACTCGTGTTGCCAAACGGACCCTTAGACCGACGTCACTTCACATACAGTTAAGAACCACTAGATCCTCAGAACCACAGCAATCACAAGCAAATTTCATTTTAACCAAAATAAATATCACTCACCACCCTTCATCAATCCTCAACCTAAACATCCAGTACACCCATATCTTAATGGGTTTAGATTAACTCAAATATTATCAATTAATTAATGAGTCACAGTGGAACAATATTACCTCTCTATCTAGTCACAGTGGGACACGAATGTCTCTAAATTTCTGAATGGCCAGAATTCTATAAATAGTACTAAGAGGTTAAAGGTTCCCACCTACAACATCATTATGCCTCTAGCCATCGGGAGACACTTGGAGGCGAAGTTGCTAGGGTGATTCTTCTTTCATGGTTAGGTCAAATTCTTTATCAATCTTAGATGGAGGAATGTACGAATTTTAACTGTTATTATTTTATTATCATTGATCATAAAAAATCGAAGATCCAATTATTAATGTTCATATTAAAATATCTAACATGTAGTATCAAAACGTCATGTTACAGATAATTTATGATCTCGATAAAATATACAGTAACTAAATATTTATTTGATTGATTTTATATATGGCCTCCATGTGTTTCTCGATTTTTATCATGTTGTAGTTGAGTGTCCTTTTGGTATGAGAAACAAATTTACGATGGTATTTAGAAATTTTAAATGATTGTTCCGATTAGCACATATTCAAAATATTATTGTACCTTGTATTGATATTCATGAAATTTCACATTGAAATGTATATTGAAGGATTTTGGATTCATAACTGTACTTGAGTTTTATTTTTCTCTCCTTTTTTCTTGTACTATGCTTATGCTAGGTTGAAGAGAGAGTTGACGAATGGGCCGTCTTATGGGTCAACAATGGGCGGCATGGAGGTGGTAGCAATGCCCTTGTTGGTACTCCAGTATGGAAGAAAGCCGCCACCGCCGCCGTAGAAGATCCCCTCAGTTTGGTAGCCTAAATTTCTCTGAGTCTGTTTATTAAAAAAAAAAAAAAAGAGATGATGTTTAGCACCGGGAGAAGATTGAAAAACTCCTCCAACACCTCTTTAATGATGGCGCTAAGGTGGCCACGCATTTTGATAATAGCATAAGCAAAAAAAAATACAGAAAAATAATTATGTCTTTCTCTTCTCTCACAAAGCATGTGCTTTATTGTTTAATAAATGTATGAATTATTTAAAGTTGAATTATGTCTATTAGTTATAAAATTCTTAATTATTATTTCTTATGAATTTTATTATATGATAAGCTACATAAATATATGAATTATTTGTACTTGAATTATGGCTATATGTTATAAAAATTCTTAATTATTGCTCCCTATGAATTTTATTGTATGGTAAATCATATAAATGTATGAGTCATAAGACTTGAATTATAGCTATTAGTTATAAAATTCTCAATTATTGTTTTTTTATTGACTTTATTGTACGGCTGGCCATATATATATAATTGTTTATCTTATATATATGGGGTAAATGGTTTACACCAAAATTAAGGAAAATATTGGTTGCCTAAAGATGCAAGATTTTTCTTAATTTTGGATGGAAAAACCATTAAACTCATAGTAAAGATGAGTATAATGGAGTGAACAATTTTGTATGTTAAGATCTACTCGAGAATTTTGATGACACTACTAGTTCATCCATTAAAGTAAAGTTGGAGTAAACAATTTGTATTTCAATGATACTCTCAAAGGAGGATTTTGATGACACTACTAGTTCATCCATCAAAGTAAAATTGAAGTGAACACTTTGTATGTCAGAGTTTACTCCCAAAGAAGAATTCTGATGATACAGCTAGTTCATCCACATAATTTAAAATTGAAGGAAACATTTTGTGTGTGGGAATTCACTCTGAAAAGAGGGATCTCGGTGACACTAGTAGTTCATCCATAATGGTTTAAATTATGTTATTGTTTATGAGTGTTGAACTCAAAGTATTAATGTGATTAAAATATTTTTCTTGCAGTAAGTGTACGAGTATCTTTACAAGATTTCTTGTACAGAATGGACTCTAATTTAGAGAAACATGAGTATGTCAAATTTATACTAAGAGTTTAGACTCTAGCTTATCTATTTTAAGTCTAACATCAATTATTATTGAGAATATTGATAAAGGTCAGAAAAGTTCAGTGTTTTAGAAGATTAGATTAATTACTACATATCAAACTATATGAACTTTTTAATTTTGTACATAATGGTTTACTCCAGGGGCATTATTATTTCATTTTTTTGGATAAAAAATCTGCATTATTATTTCATTAAAGTAATGAGATATGAACAAATTGGTAAGATGGTTGTTAGTTAGATACAAATTTATTGGAAAAATAAGTGTATCTTTTGAGAAAAGAATGAAATGATGGTCCCGAAAGTGTAAGAGATGTGTCAATTGAATTTTGAAATAAATAAGGGCGTCGACTTGTAGTATCCTAAACATAAGACTTGATTCGAAGGGGATGGTAAACTTTTCTTTTTGCATAAGTTTCGAATCAGATCTTATACATATTTATACATTTTTTAAGATTAAACTCAAGTGCAAATGTTCATCCTTATTTTGTTTGTTTAAGTTTCAAATCAAACTCTATAAATGTTGATACTTATTTTGGTGGTTGAACACTAGTGCAAAATTTTAATTTGTTTCAAAATGCTAGTTATGTAGATTCCATTTTTCCTTCAGATAAAACTTTTATTTGTCATGCCTTCATAATAGTGCTTTTGTTAAAAGTTTTTCCTTTTCATTCATGAGTCATGTACTAGAATCAAATTAAAAATAATTTATGAAAAACCTTTACAATTTGTGGCATATAATTTGAAACGTAATTTGTGGTATAAAACTTTTGGAGAAATCACCAAAGAAAAGTTGTAAAGGTTAGCAAATAAAATATTTTCGCATTTACATTTTCTAATCTCAAAATGTGTGTTGGTTTGATTTGTATAAAATCAAACATATCAAGAAAATATACCACAAAAAATATAGAGGTTCTTGAGATAATACACATATATACACTTATTCTATAATGTTTGGTAGATATAAATATTTAATTACTTTCATGGATGATTTTCACGGTATAGATATATCTATCTGCTACATGAGAAGTTTCAAGTCATTGGTAATTTTTGAGGTACTTCTCATAGGGAAGAAATGCAGCTAGGTAGAAATGTAAAAATCATCGAATTTGATTGAAATAGTGTCATGAAAAATATTAAAAGTCGGTTCATAACCCCGGCCTATTTTGTTAACTTCTTAAAAAAATGTGTAGTAAAACTTTCAAAGACAATGGTGTGTATCTTACATTGTGTTCTAGTAATTAGTCTCAAAGGCTCATTTTGAGCTGTGGAGTGATAGGATACCTGATTTAAGGCATATATTTATATATATATATATATATATGAATAGTCAATCTAAAATAAGACTTTATAATTCAAATAAAAGGAAATTGGATTGTATAACAGTTAATAGGTACATTATTGATTACTTAGGGAGATTAAAATGATTTAGACTATATTGTTTCTATTGATAATTTGAATTTTGCAGAAATTGAATTGTAAATGCTTAAGGTTGGCAAAATCTGTGGGAGCATAGAAATTAGAGATGTGATTGTCGTGAAGTGCATTATTGTACTTCAAAAATTCTTATAGTTTCTTTTTATGATTATCTCAATGTTAATATGGAAACGCTATTGAAAAATTGGCCATGAAAACATCAGAACACGTAACCTTATGTAATTTTCTTAATTTGCTATTTGGTTAGGCTACATGGTGTATCTTCAAAATTTAAATTTGATATAGAAACAAATAAAAACTCACATATGTTTTCATCAATTATAGAAATAAGTGATTCAATAATAGATCGATGCATAATAGAGTGATTGAAATCCATGAATCAATTTAAAGTTTGTAATTTTGTCTAATTGTCTAAAAAGTATAAAAAGTCAAACATAAATGGGTCTTGAAAACAAAATCCTGACTTTAAAGGCAATGTTGAACTATTTAAAGTCAAACTTGTAATCAAGAATTTTACTCAAAAATGAACATTGATCAAAGATAGATTTTCTCTTAAACTTGAAAGAACTCATTAAGGATCATTATACATTAATAGCTCATTATGGTCTAAAGTTACATCAAATGAATGTGAAAATAATTATAGAATGAGAGTTTTAAGTCTACAAGAAACTAATAAAATGATTATCTAGAAAAGGTAATAGATTTTTTAAAAATTAGTATTTAAAATTTTATAATACCAATACTATTTTTGGATTTAAAAAAAATATTTATTGTCAATGTATATACCTGTAGGTCAGTGAGAGTATATTTATATTTATGGTCATGCATGTATATGACTTTTTGGTAAGTATGAATCTTGATTTGTATTATAACATTAAAGTTGTCTCTAAAGAATTTTAAAAAATAAAATTTATGAATGAGACATCATTCATAATTGGAATTGAATTTTAATACTAAGAAGATGATTATTAGGATTGTCTCAGTATAGTTGCATAGAGTTTTGGAAGATTTTACCTGAATCAAACATTAGCTTTACAGTTGGCATCCTTGGTTGTTACCAAACTAATCCAAGGATATTTAATCAAAGCTATGAAAAGAGTACAAAGTTATTTGCAAGAAATTAAAAATTATATTGTTGTCTGTAGAAGAACTAATACTCTTTAGGTAATTGAATATTTAAACTCTATTTTGCATGATTGCGTTAATGATAGAAAATACAGTTATAGTTATATATTTTACAGT
Source organism: Cyclocarya paliurus (assembly GCA_029856935.1). Classification (NCBI taxonomy): domain Eukaryota; kingdom Viridiplantae; phylum Streptophyta; class Magnoliopsida; order Fagales; family Juglandaceae; genus Cyclocarya; species Cyclocarya paliurus. The sequence continues at coordinate 11,811,199 of CM056950.1, forward strand.
TGAGTAGAGTTATTTTATGAAAAAGTACGAAACAAATCTCTTACTGCTTTATGTGCAATAGAGGTTGAGTTTGTGGTATGCTTTGACGCCATAATGTATGGTATATGACTGAGAAAACTTATCTTAGAATTTGGAATTGTCGACTTTATAGTCAAGCCGCTAAGTAAGTATTGCAAGAATTTCTCACAATATTTTTCTTCAAATGATGAGTATTTAATGAAATTTTAAATACTTAAATATTAAGGACAAAGTACAGAAACAAATAATATTCATATTAATACTTCGTTAATGATTATATTTTAAAGAACATGTTGAAAAGATGAGTTTTAGGCTTATACCCATGATGTGAACATGTTAAAAAGATTGTTGATATGTCGAGTATTTTGTTACTGGACATTGAGAGATATCTATTATGGTTGTTTCTGTTGTCTTATCTTTTCACTTTATACGTATATTAAATTGTGGATAAATGATGACAAGATAATATCTGTAATGGACATGAATTGGAACCCAAGGCATTACAATATTCTCCTTAAATTAAGTTATTAGTATTGTTGTACATGAAAGGAAAATTGTTGATTATATAACAGAAGACCGTCATGACTCGCATTAATAGCTGATTTTACATTTATATTACAGAACTCATGTAATGTATTTTTAGCTAGTAAAGTTTTCTGGAAATGAACATGTGCAGTATGATTAATTTCTTGTAATAAATCTACAAATGAAAAATATTATTTTATGGGTGTAAGGGCCAAGTTGGAGAATGTAAGAGTTTTATTAAAACTCTATGTTCCACATACTCATATCCTAATGGGTTTAGACTAGCTCAAGTATTATCAATTAATTAATGAGTCACAGTGAGACAATATTACTTCTATATCTAGTCAAAGTGGGACACGAATGTCTCTAGATTTCTTGATGGCTATAAGTTTATAAATAGTACTGAGGGATTAAAGATTCTCACCTATAACGTCATTGTGCCTCTAGCCATCGGGAGACACTTAGACGCGAAATTACTAGGGTGATCATTCTTTCATAGTCATGTCAAATTCTTTATCAATCTGAAATTGAGAAATGTACGTATTTTAACTGTTATTATTTTATTATCGTATATTATAGAAAATCGAAATCCAATTATTAATATTTATGTTAAAATATTTAACAAGAAACACACGAAAGTGGATTGAAGGAGTCTAAGAAAGAGGAAAACCACAAAAAAATTGAATCTTGAACGGCCATCATTTCCTTCTCGACCTTGGCCTACATATCGCGAAGAGCAGCGGCTTCCTCTTCCATCTCCTTCAACCATTTCTTCATCTCATCTAGCTCCTATTGCATTACATTATAAATTTATATATACATAGATATATACAAATCATATACGTTTATAATCATATCATCTAGTTGTTATGAGTTGTTGGGACCCCAGGTGTAACAATGATCACTAAGGTTTTGGATTTCCAAAACAAAATCCCATAAAAGGAAAGAAAAGAAAAGGCAGGACCTTGACAGCATCGTCCTCAGCGTTGGACATATCGATGTCGGCATGGTGAGGGGTCATGTCTCCCTCCATCTCTCCCTCCTTGTCTGGAATTTCTCCTATGTCAGTAAAGATCCTGTCCACAACAATGTAGAGTTAATCAAGGCCTCCAGCTCTAGTGAATCTTCTATTCATAATCACCAACAATCAAGTCATAGTAATTTTGTACCTGTAACATAAGGCCATCAACCTTGCATGTAGCAAGCTGGCACATTTATTTTGACTGCCCACGTACGTGTATATAAGATAGAAAAATGATAGAAAGCACGCTGGTCATGTTATCAATAATGAAATGTCTATTTTGTTCTTACTTATTTGAATCCTTTGTTTTTATTTTGCGCCACCAGAAACCATCTCATATTTGTGCATTTCATTGTTTCTCCATCACAAAACACAACGCAATACCAGATGAGGGAAGGAGCTGAAACCAGCTCGACGGAATTGTGCAAGAAATATAAAAGAATATTTCCATACTCTTTTATGGGTAATGGTGCAAGTTTGCTCATTCGTCACATTGCTTCATCCAAGTTTCCTTTCTTTACCAAATCTTTATTCTTAAATCAACTTTTACATGTTCCTTACATTGAAAAAAATTTCTTGTCTATTCATAAATTTACAAAAGAATCAAAGATAATCACGTTTTCTTTTAATTTCATCCTAATTTAATTTATTTTGTATAAAGGATCTCAATACATGGAACATACTCCTCCAACGACCACTAAAGATGGACTTTATACCTTATCCACTCCTCCATCATCTAGTTTCTCGTTCAAAAGTACCTTTATTAGTGAAGGAGCTTCATTGGACATCTTGCACAATAGATTTGGTCATCCTTCTATACGCTTAGTCAACTCCATTGTATTTTCTAATAAGCTTCCTGTCATAAAAAGAAAATATGATATTTATTATTTGCAACTCTTGCCAACATGGTAAAAGTCACTATCTCTCCTTTCATTTGTTCCCTTCATGTTCTTTTAATCCCTTAAATCTAATATTTTCTGATGTTTAGGGACCTTCTCCCATTTCTTCCATTGAATGGTATCATTACTATGTAACATTTTTTTATGATTTCAGGAAATTTACATGACTTTACCCTTTACAAAATAAATGTGATGTTGAGTCCATATTTTATCAATTCCAAAATCTGGTCAAACGTCAATTTAGGCGCAAAATCAAGGCCATCCAAACAGATTGGGGAGGAAAATTTCGACATCTTAACACTTATTTTTACAATCAAGGCATTATTCATCATTCAACCTATACACACACTCATGAGCAAAACGGTTCCGTTGAAAGAAAGACTGGCATATTATGGAAACTAGACTTTCTCTTTTAGCTCATGCGTCTATTCTAAAAAAATATTGGAGTCATGCATTCCAAACTGCCTATTTCATTATCGATCAACTCCTTTCACCGATTATTCAAAACCAATCTCCGCTAGCTTGTCTTTTTCATCAAAAATCATATTACACTTTCTTGAAAACCTTTGATTCAGCATGTTGGCCCAATTTAAGACCATATAATGCTCAAAAATAGATTTTAAGTTTTCATTATAGGTACGTTTGGATGCAGGAAGCAGCTCAGCTCATTTTTAGGCTACCTTAAACATCCAAACACAAATTGTTTCACAAATGAGTGTAGTTCAATTTATAACTCATCTAGGCCCCACAACTGACAAACACACATCTTACTTTTTCTTTCCCTTTTCATTGGCTGGACCCACAATATGTAACTCACTATTTGCGCCAAAAATTATGGTTGCAAGTGCAACCAAGTGTTGTACATTTTTTTATGGTTGCAAGTGCAGCTTGTATGATGACTTTTTTTTTTTTACAAGTTTGGCGCGTAATGACAAGAGAATGTCAGGTGAATAGTGGTTTTTAATGGTGGGACCCACAACATTTTCAACTTTTTGTAAATACATCTAAACTCATTTTAATATCCAAACATATTTAAACTCATCTTAAGTGGACCAACCAAAACTCACTCTACTAAATCAACTCATTACTATTCATAAAGAACTCAACTCAACTTAACTCAATTCAACATCCAAACGCAACCTAAGTGTTTTCATGGGCTACAACTCATCTCACAAAAACTGTCAATGTTTGGATGTCAAAAGTGGGCGGACCTATATATCACGCCATGTGATATTTGAGAAAACTCGCTTTCTTTTTTGTGAGCAACAAGTTCAATCCACCTCCATTTATACTATGGCCCAATGACATGCTATTTTACCATTGTGTTTACACGTACCAACTCCTGGCCCAACTTTAACATCCATTGCTAGCTCACTTTCAGGTCCAGCCTAGCAAGCTCCTATCTCATCTTCTTCCCTTTAACTAGAGCCCTCCATGTAGTCAACTCTTGCCTCTCCCAGCAACAATGACCTTCCTTACTCTACCAAATCAGAAGCTCCTTCAAAACCATATTCAAAGGCCTAAAGTTCATACTGATGAAGTTGTACCTTATCTACATGTACGTGTCATTGTTGGGGTCTTTGTTTCCACCCAAAAGGAACCCACCTGCTTCACTACAGCATTTAAACACCCCAAATGGCATTGCACCATGAATGAGGAGTTTGATGCCCTATTGCGCAACAACACATGGTTCCTGGTCCCAATCCCACCCCTTATGAATATCATCGGGTGCAAGTGGGTTTTTTCAATTGAAACAGAAAGCCGACAACAATGTTGAACGGCACAAAGCAAGCTCGGTAGCTAAAGGCTTTCACCAACGGCCTGACCTTGATTATAGTGAAACATATAGTTCTGTTGTGAAGCTGCAAAACCATTCAATTTCTCCTTTCCATTACTATCAGTCGCAAATGGTTAGCTCATCAAATTGATATCCATAACGCTTTCTTGCATGTTGATCTCTTAGAAGTTGTGTACATGACTTAGCCTCCAGGTTTCATTCACCCCCAGTATCCAAACCATGTCTGCAAGTTCCGCAAGGCAATTTATGGTCCAAAGCAAGCACCTCAATCTTGGTTTTCCAAGCTTAGTTCCCGACTTCTTGAACTTGGGTTCATTACTTCCAAGGCTAATTGATTGAGCTGCATTATTGCATTTTTTATACATTTAAAACCAATATATTTTTAATTTTTTTATTATTTTATCATTAGTTTTAGATGAAAAAAATGATTAAGAGGCATAAATCCAAGTTGTGATTTAAATTGATTTAAATTATAATTTATGCTTAATTTTATAGCTTGTGATTTAATTGGGCAATATTTATTCATTTGCATAACACACTTTTAATATTTTATTTTTCATCTTTTGTCTAATTTTATTTTATTTTCTTTGTCTAGTTTTATTTTTTTTTGTTTCTTTGATTATTATTTATTTTTGCTTGTCTAAGTTTTATTTTACTTTATTTTATTTTATTTTTGTTTTTCAGGTTCTCTAAACGACATGTCGTTTTTCCTGCACGGAAAAACGACTTGTCGTTTTTCATTGGGATTAAAAGCTTTCGTTTGCTAAACGACATGTCGTTTTGTCTACAGAAAAAATGACACGTCGTTTTCGTCATCTTTAACCTCCAGCAGTCTTCTTGCATGCGTTCGGCAGCTCCTCCACGCCACCGTTCGACGCCACCAAGCTCCTCCACCTGCTGCAGCTCAACTTCATCCGCCACTAGAAACACCAAGAGCACAGCCATGAACCGCCTCTCCATGTCCAGAAGCCTCACGTCCAGCAACCTCACCTTGATCCACGTCTTCAACCTTCAGCCTCACCTGCCGCACTCCTCCACGGCCAACAGCAATCTTGTACACGTACAACTTGCATGCACCAGTCGAAGCCAACACCACCATCAGTTCCACGCTCGGGGCATGCACTGTCCAGCTAGAAGCACTTCCACAGCGTTTCCTATGCACCGCAACAACGCCACCACCTTGCCATCCACCTCCGTGTAACCGCTGCCGCAACAACTCCAGCACACGTTCAGCACAACCATCTCCACCTACAGCAAAACTTCTACCAACAACCGTGTGGACTCCTCTACACCACCACGAGCACAGCGGCAACAACACTTCCACCCACACATTCAGCTTCGGACAGAATGAAGACAAAACACTGGGCTGAAAACGAAAACAAAAGAAAAAAAAGAAAGAGAGAGAAGGAAAGGAACGAGGGAATGAAAAGAAAAATAAAATAAAATGCATGCACATGGGCGGCTGAAACTGAAAGACGACAAACGAAAAGCAAAGAAAAAAAATATAGTTTGTTTCCTTCTCACAGTCTGAACGCACGGCAAAAGCAAGGTAGTGGGAGATAATATGCAAAACATGAAGCCGGCATCACGGACGAAACAAGCTAAGTACAGATGTATGTAAAGGCTTTGAAGCCTATATAAGAGCTTGTAAGCGGACTGAAAAAACTCGTTAGATGTTAGATGTTAGAGTTAGATATTAGTAAATTTTAGTGTTAGAATAAGAAGAGTAGAGAGTGTTTTTATTTTTAAATAAAGCTCGAGTGAAGTGAGGGAGTACGGTAACACAGTTGAAGGCCTAATGGACCAACTGTTGTTGCCGGGCTTTCCTCCTTCACCTGTAGCCTTCATTTTCAGTTTTATTTTTATTTTATTTTAGTTTGAAATTTATAAAAAAAAAAAAAAAAAAAAAATTATTGCGATGATTAATTCAATTTTAGTTCATTCACTTTAAATTTCAATTCATTTAAATTACTGTCATTTATTTTTCCTGCATTTTAAATTTCAGTTCATTTAAATTACCGCAATTTATTTTTTCCGCACTTTTAATTTCTACCATTTAAATTTATGTTATTTAATTTCTGCACTTTAAATTATTGCCATTTACTTTTCCTGCACTTTTAATTTCTGTAATTTAATTTTTACAATTTACTTTTATGTCATTTAATTTTCTTGTTCCTTTAAATTTCAGTTATTTAATTTTCAGTAATTTTAATTTACTGTCTTGCATCTCTATTTATACTTCAAACTTCTCATATGTAGTTGTTTGTCTTAGTTTATGTCGATGACATACTAGTCATTGGTTCTTCCTAAGCTGCCATGGATGGATTGATACAACTTATACGGGTTGGTTTTCCTATCAAAGATTTGGGCACCACTCATTACTTCTTGGGAATGGAGGCCCATTTTATATCAGAAGGGTTGCTTCTCTCTCAACAAAACTACATCATGGACTTACTTCATCAGACCAACATGACTCAAGCCAAACCAGTATCTACCCCATTGTCCTCGGCCTATAGTCTTCAACAATTTGATACTGATCCGTTCCATGATCCCACTTTATATTGTAGTACAGTTGGGACTTTTTAGTATATTTTATTGACATGACCTAATTTATCATTTGTTGTGAATCGGATTTGTCAATACATGCATCGCCCTACTATGAATCACTGGATTGCAGTTAAACAGATTCTTCAATATCCTAAGGCTACTCCTTGGCATGGTCTACTTTTCACACTCACTACTTCATAGGCCCTACGGCCTACTTAGATGCAGATTAGGAAGGAAGCCTAGATGATCGTTGATCTACTAGTAGGTATCTAATTTTTTGCAGCCCCAATCTTATTTCATGGAGTTCTCGCAACCAACAAACAGTTCCTCCCTCCAGTATTGAGGCAGAATACCGTGGTTTGGCAAATACTACTGCAGAAATAATTTGGTTTCAAGACCTTCTCAAAGAAATTGGTATATTCCTCCATCAAACTCTCACTTTATGGTATGATAATATTAGGGCCACCTAACTCTCCGTCCATCCTGTATTTCACTCACGGAAGAAACATGTTGCTATAGATTTCTATTTTGTTCGAGAGAGAGTCACCTGAGGCCAACTACAAGTTTGTTTAATATTTGGCAAGGAGTAGCCAGCAGACATCCTCACCAAAACTTTGGTCGCACCAAACTTCAATCGTCTTTGAATCAAGCATATGGTTCATCCCTCACCCTTGTGCTTGAGGGGGCGTGTCAGTGAAGATCCTGAAAATCAAGTAGAGTCAATCAAGGCCTCCAACTCAAGTCTATCTTATATTCATAATCACTGACAATGTTGTATTCAAGGCCTTGGCATAGGGAGCACCAGCCCCAGGGACATCGGGATCAGGATCGATGGGCTTAGAAGCAACAAGCTCAGACATGGCCGAGAAAACAGGATCTGTAAAAGCATTGGAGATCTCTTTCATCCCCAACTTGCAGTTGAACGCAAAAACTTCTTTGTCAACGACAATCTAGGTAAGGTCAAGGTCCCGTAAACATTTCTTGAGAGTCTGCAAACATAGTTGCGACCTCTTCAGAATGTGCTCTCGGATCAACCTAAGGCCCTCAGCACACCCATGCCCTCACATGATATCGCAGATGCTCGCAACTGACTTGCTATCCATCTGTTGGGGGTCTTCACTTGCTTTCTTCTTTAGCCTCTTCCAATGGCGGTTAAGCTTTTCGGTGTTCCTGTGCTTCTCCTTCAAGGCAAGTCATACCCTCCTCAACTCTTGCTCCAGCCACTCCCTTTCTTCCCTCTCGTAGCTAAGGCATTAAAGGGCAGTCCGGGTCATCGAGTGAAGGTCTTGGTTTTCCTGCTCAACGGCCTCCTGGCCGTTCAAAATAAAGGCTGCTAAATGAGAGGAACTCTGACAATAAGAGAGATTGACATGGAACGGTCAAAAAATGGAATTTAGAAAACAACGAAAAAAAAAAAAAAAAATATGGAAAAAGAAGTCCCCAAACCTCGTGGAAGAAGCCAGACAAACACTTGGCGACCTGGCTGATAGCTTCCAGGCGACACCCCCTGTTTCCAGCCTGGCCAAAGGGGGATGACTTCGACTTCCACTGAACCCTCTGCACCAGAGGCTTGTGCGGCCAACTCAATCCAATGAGTCCCATTGACAACCACTTCGGCATGCATTCCCACCTGGGCAAGCGGATCTCCACACACCCCCCGAACTTGTGCCGACTACAACATCCAGAAGGAGACCACCTTTCACTTGGTGCTCCGCCTCCTCGACACGACTGCTAGAAGTAGCGGCTGCTGCCCTCTCAATAATGTGTTCCAAGCCTCCAAGCAATTGGAGCTCCTTTCCACCTGCCACAAACACCGGATCGTCCCATCCCAAGATAGCAGGCGAAGACATCATCTCGACGTCGCCTTCTAAGGAGCAACTGTCAGCAGCTGAACTAGTAGAAGAAAGGGAGGAGATCCCAGGAGGACTCCCCCCCCCCCCCCAAAAAAATGAAGGCTTGCCTAGGAATCTTGACCTCCAAGACTCCCTCGAGTAAGGCGCCAAGGTCATCGATTTCTGGAAACACATCACAGACATCAGTCGGCAGGGACAACATCATAGGAACCTCAGACGAGGGGCCTCTCGTCGATAGGTCCAAGGGCTCCAAAAGGAAAGATTCCGTCAGCACCTCCACGTCAACAACACAAAGGGGACACTTCCACCGACATCACCAGGACGATGGGACAATGGGCCTCGGGCATAGCTAACGGCCGCCCTTCATAAATTAGGGCTCCATTGCCCGTTGTCAATCCCAACCCCCTCCAAGTGAGATTTCTTCCCCTTGCCCTATGGAAAAGGATCCAAGGGGCGCTTTTGGGTAGGAATGACCCGCCAGGCAACAGTCACCTTGTCATCAAAAGGAACATGACTAAGGGGAGGTAAAGAAACCCTTAGGCTCTCCTTGTCCTCAGAAAGAAGGGCTTTCTAGAAGATGTTGTTGGGGTTATTCTTCACCCACTCCCTAACGATAGAGATACACCGTGACTCAGCATAGGTAGCCGTCGAACACACTGCCTTTATCTTCCAGAACTCTTCCCCAATCAATTCAAATCGGGAACTCACGATGATTCACCTGACCCATTGGGAACTCCTATCCGCGGCCAGACACGAAAAAGAACTTTGGAGACCAGTCCTTCACCTTGCGGTATCGCGACTCCAGGTTGACAAGGGTGTGCATCGCCCTGAAGTTGCAAACATTCCCCTTTTGCAACAACACCTTATGAGTGAGGAGGAACTCATGGCAGGTAAGGTCAACCTACTCTGGGTCCGACTCCAGCAAGGCATGTCGCCAAATGATACTACAACAAATCAAGAGCCTCCAAGCATTCAGGTGAAGTTGGGCGATGCTAGGCCAAGGCGATCCAGCAAATCGCGGATGGGGCGGAAAGGAAGCCTCAAGCCAAACAAAAACATAGAAGGAAAGAGGACAACAAGAGTGACCCTCAATGTCAACAGCACCCTCGTGTGGACCAGGGACCTCAAAGATCACTGATTCCAGCACTTGATAAGTAAGGGCCAAAGATGTTAGCGTCACCACTTGGACATTTAAACGCCAAGCGCTGCCCCAGAAAGATGGTCTAGCATCACCAACCTCTGGAGCGTCTACCCCACTAAGAGGAAGAGGTGCAAGACGCTTCGAACCCCATGCCCCGTGGCAATTTCTCCCATGTCCCATGGCAGAAGGAAGAGGTGCGAGATTCTTTGAATCCCAGAAAATACTCACCATGAAGCGAAGTGAAGGCGAAGCGCCGCCTAACGCCCTCAATACTGATACAACTGAAAAGACGCCATCAAATTTATCTGGAAACGTGCCAACAACAGTGGGAAGGGAAACAGTATCAGGATAGTCAAGCGACGAGGAACCATCTCAAACTTTGGAACCGTGCACACGTCAGCAGAAGGACCTCGGCCTCGACATCAAGGCAAATCTAAGATTAAAAATAATTCACACTGTATGAGTCTAATGAGAATTAGCAGGATAATTGTAAGGGGTCCCCCCCTCTATCTTAGCAGGCTTGAGGAGGGTAACTAAGGGAACAAGAAGCGAAGGCTCGACCCATAACTAGTAGACTTTTCGGCCCGACCCACGAATAGGCCCCCTGGGGCCTGGACGCAACCTCCATGGAGAAACGTACTGCAGGGGATAGAACTCGCCGACCTGAAAACCCCTCGAACAGCACCCAGCCCTTGAGTGTTTGTCCACATAAACGGGCGGGAAGTAAGGGGGACCCTTAATCCTCTGACAAGGAGGCATTGATGAACTACCAAGATGTCAACAGGTAAGGCAAATCGGGAAATCACGCTATATTAATGGCACCACTACCTGAGCTACACGCCACATCAACAAAGCTGTCGTAAAAACATGTCACATTAAAGGACTGACAAAAGGAACAGTAAAAGGATGCGAACACAATGGGGGCAAACTTGATCTGTCCCTCCCCCCCCCCCCCACAAAACTCCCGGTATAAATAGTAGGTTCCAGGTACGAGAAAATCTCTCTGATTCCTAAACTCTCTCACTTATTTACAAATTTCTAAGAGACTTTACTGATTTTGGCTTCGAAAACTCTCCGGCCCCAAAGCTGTCCTCTCTTAACTACTTTCTTTTCTACTTTCACATGCCCAATTCAAAAGATCTGAGTTGCTGAAACCTGATCCAAAAGCGTACGAAACACGACGTTAACACATATCATATTTTTATTGAAACTAGTCAATGAATTTATATTTTATACTCTTTTATACATGATATACAATGCATGAATTGCATCAAATATGATTTTTAATCTTTTTCATCAATATTGAAATATCTTATTCAAAATTGTTATGAATCATTCGATTTATTAAATCAGTCATTATCCAATTCCAATTTTTCGAGCATTAGATTACGCGCTATCAACAACCCTCAAGCTATTTGATTTAGATTTTTTCTTTAAAGAAAAAATAAATAAAAAGATAGTGCTAATAGGCCGCCTAGCGTTTATCACTGGACATACTACTTGTACAAGTTTATTGTTCTTTTTTATTTATGTATTTTAAATATCTTTTTAACATCCTTAATTATTAAAAAAATTAAAACATATACAATTTTATTAATAATAATTTCTTTAATCACTATGTAAAAAATAAAATAAAAAATAAACTACTCGATCGGTAACTCATAGAACTAAGTAGAATTTTTCTAAAGTACTGTTTGGATAATGAGTTGGGATTAAAATTGAAAGTTGAATAAAATATTATTATAATATTATATTTTAATATTATTATCTTAAAAATTAAAAAAATTAAATTATTTATTATCTTTTATATAAAATTATAATAATAAAATGATAACCAACACTTTCCCTCTCCTAAATAAAATCTTAATCAAAACATCGTTGTAATCATTTTTGATGGAGCTCACGACTTTCACCGCATCGCATAAAATTTCGTCTTCAAATATTTTCCAACCAGATCATAAAACCTCTCAACCTTTTTTCGCATCGATCTCCTTAATCGTTTTCAAAGACACAGAGACAGAATGGCGAGTGCGTATGGCGATGCGAGCCAGAAGATAGACTATGTGTTCAAGGTGGTGCTGATAGGGGACTCGGCGGTGGGGAAGTCTCAAATTCTGGCCCGGTTCGCTCGCAACGAGTTTAGCCTCGAGTCCAAGGCTACCATCGGGGTCGAGTTCCAGACACGCACCCTCGTTATCCAGCACAAGAGCGTCAAGGCCCAGATCTGGGACACCGCCGGCCAAGAACGGTGCTCAACTCTCTCTCTCTAGAAATTTCCGCTTTTAACTTTTCTAGCTTCCTAGAATTCTGATTTAGTTCACCGATAGTGTTCGCACGAGATCGATCTTGCTTTTGAGACTTGGTTCTTGAGTTTACTAATTTGTGCATATTCTTTTTTGATAATACTGGTTTGTGTATGAAATGTAATTCCAATCATCACTTCTATTTCCACGTCGAGTTTTATGAATCTTTATTATTAAGTTCGAAAGGCGCAACCCAATACATAGGAAGTTGGAAAAAATTTGTTACTCATGTTAGGTGCTTAGATTCCCGATCAGAATCAAGATCGTTGCATATTTTTTGTACATGAAAGAAAAGGATCGAAAGAAAATAAGATGTTTGTAGTTGAGAAATTGGTGTTTAGAGAAGTGTGTTGTCCTTCTGTTATATAATTCGGGTGTATTATAATTTATCATATCTGATTAATCTTTTTGAGTGCAAAACCAGTCCCCTCAAGGCCTCTACTAAGGTTACATTTATATTTGGAAGTGGGGGTGTTTAGGTAATTACATTTTTCAACTTCAATATTCCTTTTTGAGGGATACAATGCAAATTCCCAAAACTTGTTCAACATTTGTGCAGATATATTATTTGAAGAGTTAATTATATTTCCTATATGAACAACGGCTGTTTGTAGTGTGTGTGAATCCTTCCTACACCATTCTCTGGTACATGCCTCCCCTGGTCTCTCTTCCTCCAATAGCGGATTGGATTTTGCCTAAAGTTAACGAGATTCAATAGTTTGTGGGAATTTCACACGGAGGATGTGAAAACCAATTTAAAAAACTAATCACTGTGATTGAGGCAAGCTACGCGCTTGAAACCAAATCAAGTTTCAAGAAAAGCAGGGAGTTACAGCATCTTTCTTAGGCAATCAACTACGACATTAAAGGTGGTAACTCAACTAGAGGGAAATCTAAAGGGAGGGCATTGTGAAGACGGGAATCAAGGGGTTGGGGTTGGGTTTTCGGGTAGAGTTTTAGTTCTACGGGAAACAATGGGTTGGGGTCGGGTTTGGTGTATTTTGGGTTATTTTTTCACGGGCTTTTTGGGTCATTAGGGGCTTGTTGGGTCATTTAGGACAAGGTGTTTTCTTGTATACATTCAGTGTACTTGGTTTCTCCTTTTGATATATATAATATTTTTACTTATAAAAAAAAATAGCAACACAATTGTCTAAGAAATTGGATCATTAGTAGCCTCCAGATTGCTTAGCTTTATACTCTTCAGTTCAATAAGTTGGGCCCTCTGCAAACTTTGTTGCGGTTTTTTTATTGTGAGTAGGCTTTGCATGTATCATGATTGAATCCTCTGTTAAGTTATTTTGAGTAAACTGAACGCCTTAATTCAACTGACAATAATCTGATCATGTCTTTTGGTGGATTGAGCAGCTACAGAGCAGTTACAAGTGCATACTACAGGGGAGCTGTTGGAGCAATGCTGGTTTACGACATAACCAAACGCCAGACATTTGATCACATACCTCGTTGGCTGGAAGAGCTGCGTAGCCATGCGGACAAGAACATTGTCATCATTCTGATAGGGAACAAAAGTGATCTTGAGCATCAGCGTGCAGTCCCCACAGAGGATGCCAAAGAATTTGCTCAAAATGAAGGTCTGTTTTTCTTGGAGACCTCGGCGCTGGAAGCAACTAATGTTGAATCTGCCTTCATAACTGTGTTGACCGAGATCTTCAACATTGTGAACAAGAAAAGCCTAGTTGCAGATGAAAACCGAAGTAATGGGAACCCTACATCCCTTGCTGGCAAGAAGATCATTATCCCAGGTCCAGCACAAGAGATCCCAACTAAGAGCAGCACGTGCTGTAGATTATTGTGATTTGATCGAGTTAAGGCTTCAATATGGGAATCTTCGTCCTGTGTTCATCACAGCGATTTTTTTAGGGGGGTTCTGGTGTATCTCTTGTATATTTTGCAATGCTTCCGTGTGTTTGCACAGGCAGCTGATTACTCGCATGTTGTGAAATGGGTGAAAGAACTTAAGATAAGCCTAGTTGCAGATTGCTTGTTACCCATTTGTTGTCTGAGAAAGTTGCTGGGGATGGGAAGTACCTGTTCATGGAGGCCAGAGGGTTAGCGCTAACATATGGCAGCTATTTACCCCATTGCCATTTATACTGTTTATTTAGTTTCCATAGGGAGTGGCTTAAAAATTACTTTGACAGTGTGATACTCAGCATCATAGTGAATAATATAGAAAGCTACTTTCCAACTCTTTCATGAGAATACCATCCAAAGTAATGTCATTCATTGTCTCTTTCATCATCATTTTTTAGGTGGCATCAAATGATTGAACAAATATTAGTTATTTTCTATTTATTTACTAATAATTTGATGCCATGTCAAGCAACAATAAATAGTTCATTTTTTTTTTTAACTTTGGTGTATTACTTTTGTTAGCAGAACATAAAATATTCTCATTCATCTTCAACTGTATCCTTAGTTTTAAAGTTATACTTCTGGGACTTTCAACATCTAGTCAGAGTATTTTTTTTTTTTTTAATGTCGGGGAACTTCTCAAAGGTAGGAGCTTTCGGACCCATTCCTATAGAGTAAACTCAAGTTCCTTGCACCGCACTCTCGAAAATTTTTCTACACAGAATTAGTTAAATCGCTAGTTTTTTACCAGGATGGTTTCAAAAGATTGTTTGTATCCGTGAAGTATTGAACCTTAGACCTTAAGGCTTAAAGAGAGTGATATCCCAAAACCAAAGCCTTCACTCCTTGAGTCAAGCCGTGGGATTTTCTAGTCAAGAGTATTGCGACAAAGATCCAACTCGAATTCTGTTATGGACCAGGTCGTAGATATATCCCAGATGCTGGATTTATGAAGTTACCAAATTTCATGCAATCTCAGTAAGAGGCCACGTATAATGTTTTGTGCTGTAAAACTATGACAAACATCCACGAATATGGTAGGTAGAATTATTTCTAAACTGATAATTTTCAGCAACAAACTTGTAATTACTTGTTCTAGGGAATTGCGTTAGCATGATATGGCCAGGAAAATCAGAGTCCACAATGAAAAAGAATCAGTTTATCTAAACTAGCAAAATAAAGAACTTTACCATAATGATACAGAAAGAAAAATAAATTAAATAACTTCAACTCTCAGATGCAAGTTTGCTAGTTTCTATCTCAACATACTATTTCTCTCCCTGCACCAAAGAGCCATTTCCAGCCTCCATGTGAATTAAGAACCTTTCAAGTAGTTCTTGGCAGTCAGTTGCAGTGACCATTACAGATAAACTGCCTCTACCCTTCCAGCCATCCAATGGCTATTGCTGACTCATCCACCTGGGTAGAATCCAATGAGGCTTTAGGACCTACAGGAAAAAAAGCTACTGTTAGGCACTCACGTAAAGGAACACTGATCATTTTGACAACTTGGTAATGTATACCTTAGCTCAAAACAATAACACAACAGCCTAGCATTAGGTTTGATCCCTTCTGTCCAAACTCGGCATCAACAAAATCAGCAAATTTAGTAGTTTTATATTGCAGAAGATTCTTGTAGTCCACTAGGGCTGAGTATAGGATCTGTTTTGTACTGAAAGGGAGTCAGTGGTAATCCTTAAGAAGATACCCGGAATGCACATGGTGCGGATCTACCTTCTCTGGATGATTGTCGTTCCTGTTTTTTCAACCTTCCATAAGATCTTTCTTTGTTCTTCCTGTATCACAAAACACCTCCTCATCCCATTTCTTAAAATCCAACTTCAATGCTTTTAGTTTACATTCCAAAACATGACTAGGAGTTGCTTGGAATGTATATGATGACCAACATGATATTTTCTTGCTCCTCAAAGCCTTCCTATTTTAGCCACATATTTTCAAATTTAAAACTTCTCCTCCCTGCACCCAATACACTACAATCCAAAATCAAATTTCATTCTGTTTGGTCCATGCCAATGGACTCAACAACACTCGAACACGCCAATTGACTCAACAACACTCGAACACAAGCACAATATGATGATGTCTATTTATCCAGAGAGAATCAATCTTCAATGGATCTCCTTAAGATTTTCTCTAAATAATACAATAAATATGGAAAAGAGTAGACCACTTAAAAAGTCAAAACTCTAATGAAAAAGTGATTCTCGAGATTTTCACTCAAACTAACTTTCTGGTCGATTTTTCGGTTGTGACATTGTAAAGCTCTTTTAACCCCGTAAACATTGGCATTTGAAGATCCTCGTGAGACATAGATTTGTAGATAATTGAGTTAGCTTTCCAACAACACCAATATCACCTCAATCTGATATGGAAATCAAAATTTATGACTGATTTACTCAGGCTAGGTCGATCTCATCAGGTTTTGCAAATTTGCAGTATTTGCACCTTTTGTTCCAATTGCGACCTAAACTCTACTTAACATATTTACAACTCAATTGGACTAAGTTTTGTCGTAAAAACCTGCCAACATATTATTTTTACCCTAACACTATTGATGATTTCTTCTTTGAAGAAAACAACAGAATCAAAACCCCTTTCCACTTGCCTTCAGCTTTCTTAGGCTCAATTTCCCTATGACCAAGCACTTGGGTTTCCTCTGAACTATGAGCTTCAATTGTAACGCAAAGATGAGGTTCCACAACAACCCAATCTGGTTCATTATCAATCACATCGGCCTCTAAAGTCGCTTCTGAAAGTTTCTTATCTGTACCATCTCCTGAAATAACCCGCGCTCCATTGGTATATTCAATAAGCTGATTCGGTAGTTTTGCGCATGGCTCACTATCTCCTAGCAGACATTGGGCTTCTCCTGCATAGTGTGGGGGGGAAAATATCGCACAGTAATCATCCGAGGAAATAAAAAACAGAATGTAGAGCACAAGAATCATAAATTTATATAACTAACATATCATAAACATGTTGCATTTGCGAAAGGGTATCAAGACAATCATCTTCTCCTCATAAAAACAAAGCAAAACAGAGAAGACGCAACAAAGGGATTTATCCATTTCCCGTTCGGCACATGCATGCTATCACCTTTTGTATACCAATGTTGATACCTCATATAACTTGGATCTTTAGAAAAACTGATGGCTTGATACCATCCGAAGTTACCTGGAAGAGGGGAAAGTTTGTGGAAGACAGCAATAAAAAATGCTCTACTGTTTTGATCATGAGGCATTATCCTCATGCAGCACTCAGAGGAAAATTACAAACTTCCTCATCCAAGTCATCAGTCAGAGCTACAGGATCCTCTAATGGCCGGAACCCATCTTCAGAATTTCTATTACCACCATTCTCACGCTTTTCTCCCAATTCTATATCATGGTTGTTCTCATTTCACTCCACAAAACTTCTGCCAGAAGGAAACATGCTGGGAATAATCACACTTCTGCGGTACATGGGGACATTTTTGTAGGATACTAACCAGGTTCCCCTGTCACTTACCTGCATGTCCAAGTGAATGAACGAAGACTCATATTTGAAAGCAGCATGCAGATAGCCAAGGTAGACCACATTCTTATGTCGTTGCATTGCAATCATGCAAGGTTAACAATTTCTTGCTCTTGATTTGGGTAGAGGAAGCTATTTTCCAGGTAAATATCCAATTTGAACCCAGACAATTGTCATGTACAACACTTGCCTCATACTAACTTTCTAAAGGATTAATTTTTTTTTTATTAATTCGAAAATTTTCAATTGATTTTATAACAAGCGATCACATGCCAAAAGCAACAACTTCAATATTAACCTATCGATATAACCAATGCAAACATTTTCCCGTCCAAAAAATAAAGGTTCTAGTAGACTAAATTGCTGGCCATTGCACCAAATCCATAAAAAAGGCAATTGAAAAGAATGGACAAAACTAAGACGCTAAATCCAATAAGAAAATGCATTTTATCATTGATCAGAGCAAACTACATCTTGACCCAAAAAAAAGAAGAGGGAAAAAGAGTAGAACAAGATCCTTAAAATTTAATTAGAAAGGCAAGCTTTCATTATGCACCATATTCAATTTCGGAAAAATATTGGGAGCAACCACTATTTAGGATCATCCTTTTGCATATCCTACTTGTCATCATCCAAACCACTCATCTCCTCAATTCAAAATACTACTGGACTGAGAGAGACGATAAGAGATCAAGACGTTGAGAGTGGGAGCCAGTGAGAGATCGAGATGAGAGAGAGAGAGCCGACGAGAGAGAGACCGAGACGATGAGAGAGAGAGACCAAGATGAGAGAGAGACGATAAGAGAGAGAGAGAGAGAGAGAGATGAGAGAGAGAGAGAGCGGATGAGAGTGATGAAGAAAAAAATGAGACACGTAACGTATGCTACGGATCAGCTATGAACAGTGGCTGATCCGTAGCACGACTCTTCAATTTCACCATTAACTTCATCTATTAGATTATTTTATTGGTTGGTAAACAAAATTTTATTAATCACAAGAGTAGGTAAGAGTCCAAGTATGCGGGACATATACATGAGCAACGTCTAAGCATGCTAGTTTAGTAATACAAAAAATTTATTAAATGTCATGTCATGAAAATCAATTACAATTGATTCATGGAGTAAAATATTGAAAATTCAAATTTTAAGTTCATCCATTAACCGTTCTTGATCTTTAAAATTTATTTCATTCCTCTTCCTCTAAATGTACTATCGTACTAAGTTTTTAAATTTGTTCCGTTTTGGCCGGAACAGTAGCCGGCACGGCGTGGATGGGTGTTTCGTACCAGATGAAATTCCAGTCGTTTTGGTACATTTCAAGTGATTCCGGCCAAAACGGCTATTTCGATTCGAAACTGTAAACCATGGCACTTTTGTAAACAATCTGAATCTGATGGCATTTTCATAATTTACTCAGTTTCTTACTACCTCGATTTGCTGGCAGTGGCAGTCTGGCAGACGTCTCCTTTCATGTCAAAGTTGCAAGCTTTCTTCAATGAGTCCTTCTATACAACCTCCGCACACCAGGTGACGTGGACCTCCTTTTTTCTTTTTTTTTTTAAAGTAAAAGGTTGAAAATGGCATTTCTCCCCCACCCCCGCATTCCTTCTTCACCCAAAGTTCCCCCTTCACCCAGGCGTGATCTTTTCTCCCACCTAGCTCGAATCCCTTCAGTAGGGCGCACAAGCCAAACCTCTCCATAAATCCTCGCACAGCCCGCGTTCTCTTCTCACCGCTCAAATCTGGATCTCTTCTCACTACATGTTACAAATCACTTCCACATGGCTTCATTGAAAAGATTTCCTCTTCTCACCGCTCGTTTGGGATATTAACATAATCATTTAGAACAATACATTCTAATGCTTGATATTCCTACACAAAAAATTTACTCAAAATCAACCAAAAAAAAAACCCCCTGTGTTACCGTGAAGTGAACAGCAGATTTAGGAATATGGGTTTCTTTGTGGCGCAAGGGTAAGGGGTGAAGGAGAAGAGTTTGGGTCTGAGATTTGGGGTGAGGGGCATCAGGGTGATGGTTGAGGGTTCGAGTTTGAGAGTTCGTTGAGAATCTGAGGGTGAGGGTGAAGAAGGAGAAAATCACGCTGGGAGTGAGGCCGACGAGGGAGAAGATCATGCTGGGGATGAGACCGACGAGGAAGAAGAGGAAATCGAAGGCTGGGGTGAGGGGTGTTGGTACGAGGGAAGCTGGGAGAAAGAACCGTGACTTGTGTGATGAACCGGATTCGCTCGTGAGGAGTGTGGTGCGTGATATGGAAACCGGGGGTTAAGTAGATTTATTCTTCTTCAATTTTCCTTTCAATGTTCAGACTTCAGGGCAGCGTCAGTGAGTGAGAAAGGACCTGGGCCTTTTTTTTATTATTTTATTAATCACATCTGATTTCTCATATTTATCTAAGCATAAAAGAGAAACACTACTATGCCCACTTCATTTGACACCTCTATTTGACCGCTTGGTCAATTTTTTTTTTTTTTATTTAGTAATTAAGGAAGTGATTTTAAATATATTGATATATTTTTTATTTTTAAATATATTTAAATATGTAAAAAAATGTAAAAAAAAAAAAACTTTTTTACATTAGACAGTATACCCAGCGGTAAAGTTTGGGGCGGCATAGTAGCCGCACCCAAGCATAAATGCAACATCTCCATCACTGCATTGGGTAGACGCATATCTAGTCCAACAACAAATGTTAAAGGAGTCCTGCTACTCTGCCGCTTCTATATGACCACCGCAAATGACCACCTGACATGGCATGTCATGTGGCATGACACGTCACGTAATTTTTTTTTTTGTTCTAAAAAAAAATGAAACGAAACCGAAATCACGGGATGTGTTTTTGAACACGATCAGAAAATAAAAAATCAAAACGAGACCCATTGCCCTCCCGTCGCCTGGCATCCCCTTGTCGTCGCGTCGCTGAACACTATCACACCGAACATCGGCTCCCTCCTCCACGAGATCTGAGATCTGGCCATACGGTAACATTCTCTTCTTTCTGCTCTTGCTTTTATTCATTATATTGAAAAAGAATCACAGGTAGAAAAAGCCTTGAAGGAAGTTTCTTTGTTCCTCATCAAAATCTCGCACGCACACTAACACAGTTTACTTGGCTGTCTTCTTTGATTTTTTTTTCGAGTTTTTGCCTTTGATTTCTTTTCCTTTCCCCTTTTTTTCTGGTTTTAAAGAAAAAGCAACTGCTCGCTAGTTAGTAGATTACGTCGTGATTCGGCAGGCATTGAAGGTCAACTGTAAGCAACTCTAACATCACATTTTTATTGAGACTTCTTGCCTTGCTCTGTTTTCTTAGTTGTCAAAAAGAATTGCCAATGCTTTAGAAACACAATTTTTTCCAGAAGTTCTTTGAAAGTGTTTTGAGATGTTTTATGATGGGTAATCTCTGGAGTTGAGAATGATAAGAAACATCAGAAGGTGACTTGGTTTTGCTTGACTATTTCTGCTCAGATTCATTGAATATGAATGGCTTTGTTCAACCATAAAAATAACTAAGCAGAGAGAAACTTAAATGGATTGCCTCAGATCCAGGGAACCCATTTATTTGGACCTGTTTCTTAATTGTGTTTGTTAGATACTAAACATTTTTTTTCCTTCAATTTGTTCTGGGCTAGGTTCACTTTTTTCCTTATAGATCAAAGGGTCAGTTAAAGTAATAGAAAAAAAAGCTTTTAGTTCCCTTTGGGTGATGGGGTTAGATAGAGAAGTGTCCCCTGAGTTAGCATAAGTTATGACAGCCTATGGAGGTATCTATTTATAGTCTGTAGTTGCAGGAAATATATTCTTGGATTCTCACATAATGGGAGTTTGAATCCTCCAGAGACATTGTGAAGTCAAATCGGTGGTGGAGTTTCTGTGTGGACCCAGATCTCATCGGAGATGGGGTCGAGTATGGTGGTCGGCGCCGTGAGGGTGGGGGCAAGTGGATGCAAATGGGTCCTGTGGTTCGGTTCTTTACACAAAGAAGTAGATCACGCGGGAAGTGAATGTGTTTTTTATTTTTGCCTTCACATGCCACATTAGGCGCTACACGTCATATGCCCCATCAGGCGGTCAGTTGGAGCGGGCAAATGCAAGCGGCAAGGTAGCATTTCTCATGTTAAAGTTACCCATCTACTCCAACCATTTAATAAAAGTAAAAATAAAAACCGTCGACAGTAATTTAAAAGTTAGCAGTAATAGAGAAATGCTACACAACTTCTCCAATCTCTACACATCATATTTTTTTAAATTTTTAAATTTTTTAATATTTTTTTTAAATTTTTTTTTGAGTTTATTCTTTTTAAATTAATTTAATTTTTCTATTCATTATTTATATATTAAATATTTGATAAAAAAAATGTGGTGTATGGAGGTTGTGTGAATAGTAGGAAGTTGAGTAGAATTTTTGACAGCAATAATATCATGCATTTATTATAATAATATTATGTATTTATTCTGATAAGAGCATTAGCATTAGTCCATATATATATATATAATCATCTCTTTTATATATTTATTTTACCATTTAAACAAAATTTCTACATTGACTTATGCATATTTGAGACAATATTATTATTAATTTTTTTCTAATTTTTTATATATATTTTGTAATTAGCATCCACTACATACATTTGACATTAATAATATAAATGTAATAATAGAAAATATAATTTTTTATATATTATATTAAAAATTAATAAAATGAAAAAAATATATAGATAATGTATTATAATAATAAAATGAATGTGCAAATGAATGTTTGTTGTGTTATTGAGGGAGGGAGAAGAGGAAAGGATTGAGAGAGAGAGTGGGAGGTGAGAGAAATAATTAGTAAAATAACATTTGAAGAATGAATAGTAGCTTTCTAAATTTAGATAAATACTGTTTATAGCTAACTAAATATTTGGATATGCATAAGCTAATGTAGAGAAATTTAGGCTTATATTATGCAAATATGACTTTACATATGCATATGCATAAACCAATGTGGATGCTCTAATATCATGTATTTATTTTATTAGTTGTCATTATATAATATATATATATATATATAGTTGGAGAAATGATATTTGACGAAGTGTAATCATTTTGACAAAAAAAGTAAATAAATATGAGACCCACGTGAAAGAAATTAATTTTTTTAATGATAGACAACACTCTTTTTCAAAAGGATTTGTGACGCTTGCACACTACACGACTGTATTTAGCATTACTTATATAGTTAATTCTGAAATGGTACACTGGAATGTATCGGTATCGAAATATTCTGTTCAGTACTTAAACTAGAATGAACATCAAAACAGAATTTAAAACATTGCTACCACAAACATATTGGAACCATCTTCCATATTTAAGTAATTTGAGAATTGTCCCGAATACCTCTCCAAGAAGTTAGGAGGTCAATTACCCTTCTTGGCATCACCCAAGCTAACCCATCCGAGCAAAGACTTCATTCCACAATGTCATGGCAATCTCACAATAAAGTAGTAGTTGGTCAACTGACTCTCTACTTTTCTTGCAATACAACACTAATCCATGACTATGATTTGGCATTTTCTTAAGTTGTTTAGAGTGAGGATCTTTCACAAGGTAGCTGTCCATACAAAAAATGTTGCCGTTAAAGGTGTCTTTGTCTTCTAGATACTCTTCCATGGAAATGGATTTGTGTTGTGCATTGTCATGGCTTGGTAGAAGAGTGGACTATGAATTTCCCTTATTTAAAGGGGCACCAAGAAATCTTGTCTTCCACTCCCACCAACAAGTGGATTGAGTATATTATGTCATAGAACTCTAAAAAAAGGTCAATTTCTCAATCTAGTGCATCTCTAAAGAATGTAACATTCCATTGGGGAATACCATTGGAGATGATTAATAAGTCCGCAATCCAAGCTTCTTTCATTCTTGATATACCATAAACTTGTGAATAAGTTTTCTTGAGTGCCCTATCGCCACACCATATATCATGTCAAAATTTAATCCATCACCCACCATAAGTGAAAATTTCTTGCATGTGTCCCTCTTCTTATAAGTTATATTCTTCGGTGTGGAAGACAAGATTTCTTGGTGCCCCTTTAAATAAGGGAAATTCATAGTCCACTCTTCTACCAAGTGGATTGAGTATATTATGTCATAGAACTCCGAAAAAACATCAATTTCTCAATCTAGTGCATCTCTAAAGAATGTAACATTCCATTGGGGAATACTATTGGAGATGATTAATAAGTCTGCAATCCATGCTTCTTTTATTCTTGATATGCCATAAACTTGTGACTAAGTTTCCTTGAGTGTCCTATCGCCACACCATATATCATGCCAAAATTTAATCCATCACCCACCATAAAGTGAAAATTTCTTGAATGTGTCCCTCTTCTTTTATAAGTTATGTTCTTTCATAACCCCACTCCATAATGCCCACTCAACTCATTGCAGCACCATCCTCCTCATGGTTCTCCATGCTTCAATTCGATGGCAGTCCTCCACAAGGCGCCCCATTTATTGTAGTATCTCCATAGCCATTTGCCAAGCAAGTCTTTGTTGAAAGATTGCAAGTTCCAATACCCAATCCTCCTTGAAGTGTAGAGCATATTGTGGCCCATTTCACCAGGTAAAGTTTAAACTCGTCATTTATCCCAACCTTTGACAAAGACATTTTGGGGATTCAATATTAAATTCTCCATTACCTTGCTCAATCGATTTGCCAATACTTTGGAGAGAGTCTTGTACATGCCACTCACTAAGCTAATGGGACGATAATCTTTTATCTCTACAATGCTAGGTTTTTTTGGAATGAGTGCAATAAAAGTAGCATTAAGTTTCAACCAGTGTTCCAGGTGTAACAAATGTCAACAAACGTCACTTTCTCTGAACTTTGTGTGTGAGAGATGTTCTCTTATGCAACAGAATCGTAATAGAAGCCCCAAAATTGTTTTAAATTTCCTATTCAAGGAAAGAGAAAGTAATGTCTTTATTGCAAGGGCAATAAAGATTACTTTCAGTGTGTACAAAAATAATATAGCAACAGACTAAGTCCAGCAATTTTTTACACAACCAACGAACTTGACACGAAATGATGATACAGAAAACCTCGATCGGAAATTAAGAAAACAAAATCAGATTACCAATAGCAAGAACTCTTTTTTAGAGAGAGAGAGAGAGACCCAAAATGGAAGATTCATGCAGGTACTGACCTTCCATTTCTCAAGACCAAGCCGGTGAACAAGTTGGGGAAGCTCACCAAAAACATCAACAAGTTCAAGAGACCCTCCACACTTCTGCAAAATCTACAACAAACCATGGTAATCGAAAGTGATTAGAAGGGTATAAACCTTCATGTCGGTGAGTGAAAAAAAATTACCACAACTATGAGTGCATAAACAATAGAAGAGATAGAATCCACCCTTCGAAAAATACGAATATCATCTACCCTAAAGACTCGAGAAGGCAACAACATGATAAGATCAAATACCAATACACTCAGCTGATCTAACGAGGGGTCTGGATTTGAAATGTTCAAACAGCTGTGTGTCATATCCAAAACTAGCTTAGATAAAACAATCATCTTCTGTGTTTCTGTCTTACTGGTCTACTGATCTTCATTTGGTACTACCTTCAATATAATCTTGCTACTCTCTTCCCCTATCACTCCTTTATTTCGTATAAAACTTTGACTTTCTTTATCCTGGCCAACAGACTTAGAACACTAGCATTGATTTCTCTATATACATCTTCAAAATCACATCTTTTAAAAATTAATTTTACATATCAAGAAAAACTCTCATATTAGATTATGTATTTTTGAACCAAATAAAAAAAAAATATTATTATTTACTTTTTTCTTAAAATTATTATTTTTTATATATTTTACAATTAATACCATGTGCTCAAAAATACCAATTCCATATATCTAAATATTACCAATTTCATTTATTAAAATGACCAATTTTATCAATAAATATTAATATGTACTATAAAACACTTTGTATCATCAACTTAATACAAATTTCATATATCAAAATCATCTTAATACAAATTCTCCAAAGTTTTTTTAATGGGTAGGAGAGAAAAAAACATTAAAAATAATGTTTCAAAAGTGAATAGTGTTTCTTCAAACTTGAAGAAGCACT
This sequence comes from Cyclocarya paliurus, assembly GCA_029856935.1. Taxonomy (NCBI): domain Eukaryota; kingdom Viridiplantae; phylum Streptophyta; class Magnoliopsida; order Fagales; family Juglandaceae; genus Cyclocarya; species Cyclocarya paliurus. Next base: position 11,836,851 of record CM056950.1, read on the forward strand.
ATTCATAGCTATGTAAAAATTTAGAGATGCATTAGAGCAGTAGCATTAAACTCATCAAAATGAGTCCAATATTTATAATTTGATGAATTTCACTTAAAAAGGCCCACATTGGGTTCATCTCCATGGGTTTATGAAGCTATGAGTTACAGTGAGTTCTCATTTATCTTCAAATTTGAAAAACGACTGTTCAACATCAATCTGATTATTTTATTACAAAAATCATCGGTTTCGCACGCAATTTTGTTTCTTTCTCTTCCTCTTCTCTGCTTTCTTCCTCACCCTCAAATCCGAAATCCCTTTCTTTCTTCCTCTCCCCTCCCTTCCCCATTCCCAGCACAGTTCTTCCTCTCCATTTTTTTCCTCTCCCTTTCTTCCTCTCCTGTTTTTGGCCAAGCTATCTATTCCCTTTGCCGTGAGAGTGAGCAGTTCATCTTCGTCTGATGGGGTTCAAGTTCGTATGAGGTGTTTAAGGTTCAGAGGATTTCCATCACCTCCATAGGCGCACCATCCCCTTTCTCTCTTTCTCTTGTTTTCGCAGTGCGAGTGCCCGATTCTTCATCTCAGCTTCGATTCTTCACGTAGAAACAAAGGAAAGCCACACTGGTTTCTCTCCTTTCAGGTTCGTGCTTCACTTCTTCTCCTTTCATGTACTGCAACCCTAGTTTCAAGAAGAAATGGAATTGGACAGCTTCAATGGGGGCTTTTGCTCTCGGTGAACGGCTGGGAACTTCATCTATTAGACCTAACATACATTTTACTGACTTTGGTTTCATTTTTTTTTTTTTTGGCTGATTTTCAGGCGCACTCAATGTTGCAGATTTTCAAACAAGTGGTACAATCCTCGGCTTGTATACTTTAACAGCTTTTCTAGGAGAGTTTAACATTTTGTGTATACAAATACAGAATATAGAGAAAGTGGAAAGAGTGATTTATATGATGAGAAAAAGAATATGGAATCTGCTGTTAGATTATACTTATCTTGGTGTTTTTTTAACTTTTTTGTTGGTTGATTGTATTTTGTGACTAAGTTTTGAAAGGGGAACTTCACCTTAGAATTGTTGTTGGCAGCAAGTTATCTGAATTTGAAATGTTAAGTTTGATAATTATTTAGATGCTTGTGTGATGGCAGCAAGTGATTTGAATTGTTAATGTTAAGTTAGATTTTGTAAATCTGGGTTGCCGATCTAAAGTGATTGTAAAATATATTGAGTTGAATCTGAGGTCATGCATTTGAGTTGATATAGTTCATGCATTTGAGTTGATTAAAGTGAATGCATTTAAGTTTGATTCTGAATCTGGGTTGAACATATGTAATGCATTTGAGTTGATTGCTTGATTCAAGTGATGGCAGCAAGTTTTGGAAGGGGAGTTGATTACGTGATGGCAGAAGGGGAGTTGATTCTTGAGCTTGATTGTGATTGAATGTGTAACCAGTGGCAAGATACTATAGAGTGAGTTGATTATAGGTGTCTTATGATATAATTAATTAAGTTTTGTTTTTACAAAAGTGAATATTCAATTTAAGTATCAAATTGTGTTTGTTGGATAATTAGGTTGAGAAAAAAAATTAATTGGGAAACAAAAATTAAGTATCAAGTTAAATTATTACTTAACATATGGTTAGTGTAAGATCAAGATATGAAAGAAAAAATTAAAAATATTATTATTAAAAAATAATATTATATTATTATTTTGATGAATCCAATGGCTAATCCAATATGAGATTATGGATATGAAGATTTTACATTTATGAAAAATATGTACTTTTCATCAAATTTGAAAGATGAATTTGATGAATCTAATGCTAGTGCTCTAAGTCAGTGTAGATGAATTTAAATACATATTATACAAATATGAATATGAAGATAAAAATGAATAAGTCATTGTTAGTGCTCTTAGGCATAGTGATACTTTGAAGTGGCTTTCCTAAACTGCTACCATAACTTGAACTTGTACCTGATCTGGTTGTACTAGTTCCTGAGTTAGTAGCTCTCATCCAAGTCTCATATTGATTGATACTAGTCAACTTAGAAGTATCCAATTGAGTATTCTGGCAAACACATCCATTAGAAGCATGTTTTATAACTTCACAAGTAAAGCAAAACTTAGGAAGTTTTTTATATTTCAAGTTAACAAACCCTCTGTGTCCCAACAGATCCACCACTTTCCTCTTGCCAGTAGTTTCCTCAAGTCTATTTAAACAAGAACTCTTAGCCATCTCTCCCAGCAATTCTCATTGATATCAGCATCCACTGTTATTAAAGTCCCAATTGATCATCCAATTGTATTCCCAATTTTCTTATTCATACATTCCAAAGGTAAGTTCTATAATTAAACCCAAAGATTAATGTGTAAAAATAGGTCAGTTGTAGGAGTATAACCCTCAAATATTTTCAAACACAATAAGTTCATATCAAACATCCAAGGTTGTCCCTCCCATAACCTATTCAAGTCTGTCTCAGTTTGGAATTCGAATATATATAGGTTTTCACCTATTTCGATGATCTTAATATCAATACAAAATTTCCATATCTTGCATATGGTATTTTTAAAGGCTTCTTTATTGATTTTCTTATCATCTATAATTTTCTCCGCCAGAAAAAACTTACCTCTTTCCTTGGTCTCCTTAACATCCTTTCCCGTGATCACAATTTCTTCTTTTTCTTCCTCTGTTAGTGAAAATCTATTCCATCTTTCAGTTAATTTTCTTCTGTCATCTTATACTCTATGCCAATCCTCTAGTCTTGTTCACGCTTTGTCACTAAGTTCTACCATCTTGCTCTATCGAATTGCCCTTGGCAAACTATCTTCCTCCTCGCTAGAGTGTTCTGGAAACGAGAGGAAACTAGGACTAATGCAATCTATTTTTACTTGAGTTATATACAAAGCACTTTATTTTTTATCTTAAATTTTATCATTTCTAATCAATTATGTTGATATAATATATTTTAAGTTATTTTGCATATCAATTATTTAAATTGATAACTTGTTAAAATATATTATCAATATATAATTAAAAATAATAAGATAACAAATAACATTTATTGGCTTAGAATGAGTTATCCTTAGACAACCGACTATGGGTATTGGGAATTAATATTTACAAGCTGGTGTGAGTTGACAAACAAAAAGAAAACTGATTGTTTACTTTTATGGGATATGGATAAGTCCAATAGCAGTGGCTTTATTTATTGGGTATCCCTTATCCAAAAAGGTTTGCCCACGTGGCAAGTTATTGGTGCATGAACCATTCAAGTTGGGCGGTAAAACTCAAAAGAGAATTGTTCTTCAATCTGCCTTTGATCTGTTGAAGTATTCCGGGGTGCTGATCCAATGCTTGGCCGACACATGTTTTCCATTTTCGGGCTCAAAGTAAAGATAATTAGCTAGTTAGGTGACAAATTCTAAAAGCCGACCACACACATTTATTTAATTAATATGCCATTTGTTATATAAATCAATTAATTATGTTATATATATATAAATAAATGGTACTGTGTGGTATATATATATACAAGGCTTAAGAATTATATATAGAGTTATTCAATTGGTCTATTTGGAAGCTGATGTGTTAGATATTCCATATCCTGATCTTCACACATAAATTAACTCAGAAGTTGGTCTGACCATTGTAAGCAATCGTAAATATGAGCAATAGGGATATAATTATTGAATAACACACGTCAGGGGGCATACATCTATATCTATATATATATAAAGAAAAGTGGTGGGAATTTATTGACGGCATAATATTTTGTTGCACCGGCCATGCATGCATATATATTTCGGAAGGAAATGTTTTTGAATAATTTTCTTCATCCTAGAGTGGGAGATGCTTGTGATGATTATTGACCGACCTAGCTAGAAGAAAGTTGCATAGAATGTATCACATTCTTATATAGTTCTTTTAATTTTTCAAACTAGATATTATACTAGGAGGGTGATCAGGGGTTGGTATCAAAACTTTAATTTGGAATTACATTGCAAATGAATTTTGGCCTACTTTTATAAACTATATAGAGCAAATTAATGAGCAATATTACTCTTCATTCTTGATCTTATCATCTTCCGTCATTCCGACTGAAGTCACTTATATCGATCTCTAATCAATTGCTTGAATGAAAATCGTTTAGAATATAATGTGTTAATATATATATATATATATATATATATATATATATATATATATATCTCCTTTATATCTTAAAAGCCGCTACATGCAAATGAATAAGAATGAATAATTTTTTATTTGACACTTTTTGAGATGCTTATGCCCCTGTGTGACCTATTGTAATTATGGTTGTGCTCCTGACTCTTGTGTTCTGCTTTCCGGTTGAGCCCCTGACTATTCTACTTTTTGTTCTGCTGAGTTTGATCTTTCACAGTAAGGTTGGAGTCTCGCAATCTTGATTTTTGGGCATTCTTCCTTCTTGGTGTTGGCCTCTCTAAGCTCGATTTCAACTCTGCCTCGCAATGGACCCCATTCGGATTCTTTCAAGTCCATTATAGGTCTGTCCTCTCAACTCCCTACAATTGACATCTATTTAGGCTGAAGTAGTTCTTCTCTTTTTTGGTTATTCTTCCCCGATCGACGTATTGGGTTTGATCTTGAGTGTTGTTTTGTTCCTTGTTTGGTTGAGCGAAAACTAAGGAACACGGAAAGAAATGAGATTCCAGAATATTGCTATCACTAACTATTTTTAACTTTTTCTGGGATCCAATAAATCATAAGTTTTTTTTTTTAATATTTCTCCTTATTTTCTCAACAACTAAATAAGAAGTTCAGACGTACGTTTTCCTTTTTGATATGAAATTTGTAATATCTAGATATTCAATACATGAAAAGGTTCACAATTTTCGTAGGAGTTTTTGTGGCTTTAGAACATTAGCATTAGTTATGCATATCTATATGTAAAATTATTTTTTTTACACATCCATTTAATCATTTAAGTAAAATTTTTTATATTAATTTATGCATATTTAAAACAAAATAATAAGAAAATATTCTTTTTTATTATTATTAATTTTTTTTCTAAAATCAATTTTTTTATATATATTTTGTAATTAGCATGCATCCACTACATACATTTGACATTAATAATACAAATATAATAATAAAAAATATAATTTTTTTATAAATATTATATTAAAAAGATAATAAAATGAAAAAATATATATAATATATTATAATAATAAAATGAATATATAGATGAAAATTTGTTGTATTGTTAAAGAATGGAGAATGGGAAAGGATTGAGAGAGTGAGTGATAGGAGAAAGAAATAATTAGTAAAATAATATTTAAAGAATGAATAATAATTATCTAAATTTTCATAAATACTGTTTATAATTAACTAAATATTTAGATATGCATAAGTCAATATAGAAAAATTTAAGCTCATATTATATAAATATAACTTTAAATATGTATATACATATATCAATATGGATCTTACGGTAGACTGCTACTTTGGAGGAATTGACTCAAAATTTTACGATTGGATTGTTTTTCGTTTCGTTTCGTTACGATTGGATTGCTTCGATTTATGCAGTGAAGTACTGTCATCATCACATATATAGATTGTCCATATCGATGTTCACCTGTTAGATATACATAAGTTAAAATGTATCTCACCATTAGTACTGTTGCAATAATGCAGCATTCTTCTTGACTTTATATGGGAATATGGAAAAAATAAAATAAAATAATTTTTTTCTTGACTTTTTAACTTCAAGATTGTAGGATTTAATCAATAAAATAGCAGACCAGCTTATTTCACATGATGAAAAATTGACGTCACTTGTAGGGAAAATGCAAGAGTAACCAGCTATTGACTCTAAGATGTGTTATATGCTTTTTAGTGGGCTCATTAAATGAATTTGTAACGTGCCATTTCATCACATTAAATATGCAATTTTGAAAAGAGATAGATCGGGTCTATAATATTTAATATTAGTCCTAAATGAATTTTACTTGAACATTTAAGCCTCGTTTGTTTTCAGAAAACATCTCATCTCATCTCATCTTATCTTATCTCAATTTTATCATTACACTTTTTCAAATTTCAATATAAAATAAAATAAACAATTTAACTTTTTCAAATTCATCTCATCTTTTCTTACCTAATTATTATAACTTTCTTAAATTTCAATATAAAATAAAATAAACAATTCAACTTTTTTAAATTTAAAAATAAAAATAATATTAAAAAATATATTCTAATAATACTTTATTTTATTTTTTAATTTTAATCTAAACTCATCTCATCTCATTTCTGAAAATAAACGAGTCGTTAATATTATAATAAGAGAGAAAACGCAACAAATTAAGGGCATGATGAGCTTTCACAAAAAGCACTAGGTGTGGCAATAGCATATAATTAAACTGGATCAAAACCGACCATATCCACAAACAACTATAATATACATAAATACATATATATATATATATATATATATATATATATATATATATATATATATATATATTTATATGAAAGATCACACGTGACCTTTCAGTTTCTTTTCAATCCTGTTCAGACAATTGGCTTCTGCTACTTCTGTCAACACAAAACAGAAGAGTAAAACTAATAATAATTGTAAGAGGAGGGACCCACAAACATTTATATCATGACATCCATAACTTCCATCCATCGATACAAGCATCCAAGATGGTTATAAATTGGACCATTCTACACACAGCCGCCTACTGGTACTGCACAAATAATGCCTTCTCCATTTCTACTCCTCCTCTTGCTCATATCCATGGCTGCCGCAGGCCAACTCCGGCCAAGTTTCTACTCGAAAACGTGCCCGGATGCTGAATTCACCGTTCGGGAAGTTATGAGGAAGGCCCTGATTAGAGAACCGAGGAGCGTTGCCTCGGTCATGCGCTTTCAATTCCATGATTGTTTTGTTAATGTAACTTCTCAGTGTTAACTCTTTACTATTGCCATCTATTTATTTTATTTCCTCTGTTATGCTTTTGAAATCTAGATGTTATATATATATGCTAAGAGTTTGTTGACTATTTTAGGGTTGTGATGCTTCTTTGCTGCTGGATGAAACTCCTACCATGCTTGGAGAGAAAGAAGCCCTTTCCAACATAAACTCTCTAAGATCTTTCGAAGTCATCGATGAAGCCAAGGATGCCTTGGAAAAGGTTTGTCCCGGAGTTGTTTCATGCGCTGATATCATAATTATGGCCGCCAGAGATGCCGTCGCGCTGGTATGTATTCTTATATTTTTACGCCTGCATCTTGCCTTTATCTTCTGAAACAAAAACGAAGTTGGTATATAAATATATATATATATAAAGAATTTGCACGAGGTATATAGTATGATCGAGCCAATTTCTGTTTTGTCGCGGAATTCTCGGCCAAATATGTCGTTTTGTCTTGCTTTTTTCAACTAGCTAGGTCCCTTGCCAGCATTATAATATAAACCTGAATGATTTTAATCCTATCTAATTAAAGTTATATATAATGACGGCGACATATATAATAAGATAATCCCAAAGGAGCGTGTACTTTATTTTAGGTTGGTGATGAGTGATGGGGCAATCCAATTCTGTGGGATGAGAACCTCGATCGATTTTCATAAATACTATTAGGGTTTTTTTCTTTTGATTAATCTCATATATACTAGCCCTAATTTTCTTTCTCGAAAGTGTTCATCTTGAATAGCGAAATTTGATACACATGATTTCATTAGGACCGATTTGGCTAAATGATGAAGTGGTTGAGTCCTAGTACTGTCAAAATGTGCCAATATTCCTTTCGTTATAGGATTCTGTCAAAAATGAAATGATTTCGTAAAACAGACTGGAGGACCTGATTGGGAGGTGAGGCTAGGAAGATTGGACAGCTTAACTGCAAAGCAAGAAGACTCGAATGAAATCATGCCCAGTCCAAGATCCAACGCCAGTTATCTCATCGACCTCTTTGCCAAATTCAATCTCTCTGTGAAAGACCTAGTTGCGCTTTCTGGGTCTCATTCTATTGGCCAAGGACGTTGTTTTTCCATCATGTTCCGGCTGTATAACCAATCCGGCTCCGGTAAGGCTGACCCTGCCTTTGAGCCAAGGTATAGAGAAAAACTGTACAAGCTCTGCCCGCCGGAAGTGGACCAGAACGTTACAGGAGACCTTGATGCAACGCCCCGTGTATTTGATAATCAATACTTCAAGGACTTGGTGGTAGGGAGAGGGTTTCTCAACTCCGATCAAACTCTTTTCACGTTCAATCCGACCAGAAAGTTTGTGAAGCTGTTTAGCAAAGACCAGGCTGAGTTTTTTAAGGCCTTTGTGGAGGGAATGCTAAAGATGGGTGACTTGCAACTTGAGCAACCGGGGGAGATCAGAAGGAATTGCAGGGTGGTTAATGATCATCGTCGACAGTGGGAGAGATCTTCTTGGGGTAAAGATCATAGTTTGATTAATGGCAATATATTTTGGAAAATGGAAAGACCACCTGGCTAGCTAGCTAGCTTGACAATTCAAATAAAATGGAAAGACCACCTGGATGATGTTCTTAACTTCTTAGTTTTGGTCGGAATCTAATGGAATTAAACTAATAGATATATATCTTCTATAATTAAATTATGTAACGTGAATTATGTATGTTGTAAAGGATAAAAGTCTGATCACAGCATCTAAATCGAGAAAAACATATTAACATCCCTACGTATAAGGATTTCTACATTATTTTGTTTCATTTAAATAGCTTTCCACAACCCTTTCAAAAGATTGATTTCGTAGGCCTATGTTGTTACTCTCCCAATGGAAAGAAAATTAAGGGTACGTAGATTTACGACTTGTTCAAAAAAAAAAAAAGAGACTTACAAATTAAAAATTGAAGAGATAGTCATGGAAATAGGGGACCCTCCAAAGCATCTTTGGACGTTTCACATATTTCTACTGCCAACTTGTAAGGAACTTTGAAATCAGACTTTAACGTACTTTCAAGAGGCACAGAAGCTAGCATATAGCGGTGGTCCATTCTTTTGTCCAATGTCTCCTATAGAATGTCGAATAATTGAGGCAAACAAGCGGAAGACAATGACGGTGAGAAAAGAGTGTTGTTTTGTCTTTTAGCGAATGAAATTACAAGTTTATGCAAACTTGATTCCCTTTCTCATTATATGATATGCAGGGTGCTAATAAATTGCATTATTCAATTGCTTTTGATCTGGACCAATATGTACATGTTTGCTTAACCGATGAATTAATTGTTGGGAGAAATATTAACAGTGATTTGAAATAACCAAAACAACTACCAAAATAGCAGAAATAATTTCTTCCCACTTTGTGTAAATCTGTTAGGAAGTAATTTTAACAGAAAATAATCTATAATAATATCTCACATGCACAAAGAGCCAAGAACTTTTTACGTAGAAAACCCTTCAAAGCAAAGGGAAAAATCACAGGACCTAGTCCAGTTAAATCTTCCACTATCAACAATAATGGGTACACAAGTGTTCTCTCTAGATAACACTAGAGGCATACAATCAACAATGATCTCAAGAAAAACTTTCTTGGCAACCAAACAATGTGATAAAAGAGATTTCACCCAAAAATCGCGTTATTGTTCACGATTTCGAACACCATAAAACTGCTCCAAATCCGATCTCCACCGTTCAGATTATAGAGCCTTGAGTTGTGAACGTACCTGAAAAATTTCAGCTCAATCGGACCACAGACATCTCCGATCAAGGCACTTGATTGAAACTGGACGGACTGCACTGTTTTTGACAGCCTCCTCCTCTTCTTCTTCTCTCACGATTTTTTCTCTCTTTTCTCACACACACATCTACTAATGGAGGCAGGTATTAGGGTTTTACTAAAACCTAATTAGGTTGGGCCAAAGCCCTCTCTCCATGTGGGCTTAATGAACCCACATGGGCCATCCTCCATATAGGAGGGAACCCACACAACAAATCTCCCCCTTCCCGACTATGTGGAGGGACTCACCATACCTGCTTTCGCTTTGCATACTTCGAGTTTGTGCATAGGTAGTGCTTTTGTCATCATATCTGACCCATTCTCATCAGTATGGATTTTTTCAATCTGTAACAACTTCATATCCAATGCATTACGAATCCAGTGATACCTTACATCAATATGCTTGGATCTTAAATGAAGGGTTGATTTCTTACTGAGATGGATGGCACTCTGACTGTCACAATAGAGAATATACTTGTCTTGTTTCTGACTCAATTCTTCTAAGAACTTCTTCATCCATATCAACTCTTTGCTTGCTTCAGTTATGGCAATATACTCAGCTTCTGTGGTAGACAAAGCAACACATTTCTGTAGTTTGGATTGCCATGACACAGCTCCTCCTGAATAAGTAATCAAGTACCCTGAAGTGGACTTTCTGGAATCAATGTCACCAGCCATATCTGCATCTGTAAACCCTTCAAGTATAGGTTTACCATTTCCAAAGCACAAACATACCTTGGAAGTACCTCTGAGGTATCTCAAAATCCACTTAACGGCATTCCAATGCTCTTTCCCTGGATTTGAGAGAAAGCGACTAACTACTCCAACTGCATGAGCTATATCTGGCATTGTGCATACCATTGCATACATCAAACTACCCACTGCTGAGGCATATGGGACTCTTGCCATATCTTCATTCTCTCTAGTTGTGGAAGGGTTTTGTTTCGTGCTCAGCTTGAAATGAGTAGCAAGAGGAGAGCTAACTGTCTTAGCTTTATTCATATTGAATCTGTTGAATACTTTTTCAATGTATTGCTCATGTGACGTGCAACTTCTTCTCTTTTCTATCTCGGTAAATTCGAATACCAAGAATTTGCCTTGCTGGCCCCAAATCCTTCATAGCAAATGACTGATTTAACTGTTTCTTCAGATTTTCAATTCTTGAAGAATTCCTGCCAACAATCAACATGTCATCAACATAAAGCAATAATATTATGAAGTCATCATCATAAAATTTCTGCACAAATACACAATAGTCAGAGGTGTTCTTCTTGTAGCCTTGCTCTTCCATGACTGACTCGAATTTCTTATACCATTGTCTGGGCGCCTGCTTTAGACCATATAAATTTTTCTTTAGTCGACACACATAATCTTCTTTATCTTTCACCCTAAAACCCTCCGGTTGCTCCATATAAATCTATTCCTCTAAATCACCATGTAGGAAGGCAGTTTTCACATCCATCTGTTCAATTTCTAAGTCTAGGCTAGCTGCTAAACCAAGAACCACACGGATGGAGGACATCTTCACAACTGGAGAGAAGATCTCATCAAAGTCGATACCTTTTCGTTGACTAAATCCCTTAACAACAAATCTAGCTTTGTATCGTGGTCATGAAGTGTGTTCATCTTGCTTCAATCTATAAACCCACTTGTTCTTCAAAGCTCTTTTGCCTTTGGGCAACTCTACCAGTTCAAAAGTATGATTGTCATGCAATGACTGCATCTCATCTTGCATGGCATCAACCCACTCTGCCTTGTGTTCATCTTCCATGGCTTCTGCATAACACTCGGGCTCTCCCCCGTCTGTCATTAACACATACTCTTCTGTAGAATACCGAGTGGAAGGATGTCAGTCTCTGATAGACCTCCTGAGTGGAACATCTGGTAGCATCTCTGATTCTGGCAAGTGATCAAGGGTCTCATTCTGTAAAGGAGCATCTGCATCACTAGGACTCTGTTGGCCATCTTGAGTAGCATGTTCAACCTGCGCTGGCAAATCTGTCAATGGCACTGGCTCCAAGTCAATTGAACCATCATTGCACCTGATCACTGCTTTATCTATCTTCTCAATATCTTGTATGGTTTGATCTTCAATAAACACAACATCTCGACTTCTCACTAGTTTCTTATCAACTGGATCATATAATCTGTACCCAAACTCATCTAAGCCATAACCTAGAAAGATACACTGTCGGGTCTTCACATCGAGCTTAGACCTCTCATCTTTTGGAATATGCACAAATGCTTTACAACCAAAGACACGTAAGTAATCATACGTAACATTCTTACCAGTCCAAACTCTGTCTAGTACATCAAACTGAAGTGGAACACATGGTGTCATATTAAGAACATGTACAGCTGTATTCAAAGCCTCACCCCAAAAAGATCCAGGCAATTGTGCCTGTGAAAGCAAACATATCACTCTCTCAATCAGTGTTCTATTCATCCTCTCAGCTAAACCATTCAACTGAGGAATTTTCGGAGGTGTCTTTTGATACCGAATACCTTGCTGTCTGCAATAATCATCAAATGGGCCTGAATACTCTCCCCCGTTATCAGTTCGGATGCATTTCAGCTTCTTTCCAGTCTGCCTCTCAACTAAGGCCTGAAACTGTTTAAACATTTTCAATACTTGATCCTTTCTTTTCAAGGTATAAACTCAAGACTTCCTTGAATGATCATCTATGAAGGTCACAAAATACAAAGAGCCGCCAAGTGTTCTTATTTTCATAGGACCACAAACATCTGAATGAACTAGATCAAATATACCTGACTTTCTTGAAGGAGGAGAACTTTTGAAGGAGACTCTATTTTGCTTCCCTGCCAAACAGTGAGTACACTTTTTCAGAGATGCACTTTATTCCAGACAGAAAGTTCTTCTTAGCCAGTATTGTCAAGCCTTTCTCACTCCTGTGGGCAAGTCTTTTATGCCACAATTGTACTGTGTGCTCATTCTCTATAACATTAATAATGCTACTAGAGAGCCTTGCTTGTAGCATGTACAGATTTGAAACCTTCTTACCTCGAGCTATGACTATAGCACCCCTTGTAAGCTTCCATTGTCCATTACAAAAAGTGTTGCAATACCCTTCATCATCAAGTTTACTTGTAAAAATAAAGTTCAAACGAATATCAGGAATATGCTTTACATCTCTAAGAACAAGCACCGTGCCGTTATTAGTTTCCAGGCACACATCTCCAATGCCAGTAATTTTAGCCAAGCCACCATTGCCCATCTTTACTGTGCCAAAATCACCGGGTACATAGTTTGTGAAGAAATCCTTTCGGGATATAGCATGAATTGAGGCACCACTATCAATCACCCAACTAGTTTCATTAGAAACAATGTTTACAGCATCATTATCATTATAAACAATGAAGAAATCTCTAATAGCAGTGGTGGCAACTTGATCATCCTTCTTTTCATCAACGTCCTTCTTCTCATTCCCTTTCTCTTTGTTTTCTCTCTTCAATTTTCTGCAATATTTCTTGATATGCCCTTTCATGCCATAATGATAGCACTCAACATTAGCAAACTTGTTTGACTTGCTTCTGCCTTTATCTCTGTTCTTCGGACTTCTGCTTTTACTTCTCCCCATCTTTTCTGTAACCAAGACCTCTGACTGCGAAGAAGAACCCTGTGATTTTCTTCTCATCTCTTCATTCAGAACACTGCTTTTAGCCAGATCCATATTAATTACACCATCTGGAGCTGAATTAGATAATGACATTCTGAATGTCTCCCAAGAGTCCGGCAATGTACCAAGCAAACACAAACCCTGTACCTCGTCATCGAACTTGATACCCATTCCAGCCAACTGATTAATTATTCCTTGGAATGTGTTCAAGTGATCCGTCAACGGAGTTCCATCTTGATATCTCAAAGACATCAAATGCTTGATCAGATACATTTTATTGTTTCCAGTCTTTCGAGCATATAACTGTTCAAGTTTATTCCAGAGTGTACGTGCATGTGTCTCTCCACTAATATGGTTCAAAACATTATCATCTACCAACTGTCTGATGTACCCACAAACTTGTCTATGTTGCAAAGTTCATTCTTCATCAGATTTATTTTCAGGCTTCTCAGTAGCAAACACTGGTAGATAAAACTGCTTCACAAATAAAAGGTCTTCCATTTTTCCTTTCCATGTGTGATAATTAGAACCATTCAAAGTAACCATTCTACTCAAATTAGCTTCCATTATTCAATACAAAGTATTAAGCGGCTATAACCCCGCTCTGATACCACTTTGTTGGGAGAAATACTAACAGTGATTTGGAATAACCAAAACAACTACCAAAACAGCGAAAATAATTTCCTCCCACTTTGTGTGAATCTGTTAGGAAGTACTTTTAACAAAAAATAATCTATAATAATATCTCACATGCACAAAGAGCCAAAAACTTTTTACGTGGAAAACCCTTCAAAGCAAAGGGAAAAACCACGGGACCTAGTCCAGTTAAATCTTCCACTATCAACAACAATGGGTACACAAGTGTTCTCTCTAGATAACACTAAAGGCATACAATCAACAATGATCTCAAGAAAAACTTTCTTGACAACCAAACAATGTGATAAAAGAGATTTCACCCAAAAACTGCATTACTGTTCACAATCTCGAACACCATAAAACTGCTCCAAATCCGATCTCCACCGTTCAGATTATAGAGCCTTGAGTTGTGAATGTACCTACAAAATTTCAGCTCAATCGGACCACAGACGACTCCGATCAAGGCACTTGATTGAAACTGGACGGACTGCACTGTTTTTGACAGCCTCCTCCTCTTCTTCTTCTCTCACGATTTTCTCACACACACATCTGCTAATGGAGGCAGGTATTAGGGTTTTACTAAAACCTAATTAGGTTGGGCCAAAGCCCTCTCTCCATGTGGGCTTAATGAACCCACATGGGCCATCCTCCATATAGGAGGGAACCCACACAACACTAATATGCATATATATAAAAATAAAAATAAAATAGTTTGGAAAATTTCAAGACGTGGGTTTCTGGGTTCTGATTTGGTGGCATTTGCACAACCATTCATCAAACGAAATGGGAAAAGAAAAGAACACCCAAAGCAAATGGTTTGGTGTAAAAGCTTTAATTAATACTAATATGACATGACAACAACGTTTTATGTCAGGAAACTTTCCAAGGCAATGGCCTTTCGAACTCATCCCTACAGAATAAATCCTGATTTCATGCACAGCACCTTCAAAAGTTTGCCTATACGAATAGGCTTTTCATCACCACCCCGGCTGCCCCCCAAAAACATAATTTCATATAATACTCCATATTGCGATACTGCTTAGCTGAATAAAAGCTACCACTAGCTTGTCCAGACTCCAAACCAAGAAAATTCACTCACTTGACACAACAGATAAATCCCATGATCCCTCTTTTGCCGAGAAGATTTACTAAAGTTTATTACTTGAACATCACCAGAAATGATATGCATCATTGACTACTACTGTCGCATTATCAGAAATGAACGGAAACCATTGGGCAAAATATTTGGAAGTTAAGGCTCATGATGCACAAAGCACAATTGATAGAAAAATAAAGAAAAATACTCACAAAAAAAATATCCAGATCCTCAACACTATAAAAGCAAACAAAACTTCAAACGTAGTTCACATTAGAAGCAACAGGACGTCCAATGACATCTCGCAATCTACAAACACTCGTGTTAACGTCAGCTATCTATCATCCAGACAAGACTAAATCAACAAAAATATCAAATATTGCACCTTAGTGATCTAAGCAGCAACAGATGGCTTAGAAGCTCCAGAGAGCTTGGATCTCCTTTTTGCCAAGCTCTCACTACGACGTTCACGCTGCTCCTTCAAACGAGTGGCAAGAACCTTCTGATATTCAGCTGCCTCCACCTTGGCCTCTACAATTCTCTTCTTCTTCTTGGCAATCCTTCCCCGCTTCATCTGTAAAGTCAAAGGAGTCACGAGCCTCTGAATCTTGGGAGCTTTACTGCACTTCTTGCCTGCAAATAAGTTTAACAAGTTTTTCTGTAGCTCCTAACCAACTACTGAAACAAGGCATAATTAATAGGCTAATGAGAAAGCTCACCAGACTTGGTCGTGAAGGTTCTGCGGTATGTGTTAACATACTTCCGAACATCATCACCCTTTGAAAGGTTGAACAGTTTGCGGATCTTTGACGCCCGCTTTGGACCTCTCATTCTAGGCTTTTCAACATCAGTCAGACCAGGAAGGTCTTCCTCACCCTTCTTCACAATAACAAGGTTCAGAACTGAGAGGTCTGGACTAACCATACATCCCCAAACAGACTTCCTTCTGCGCTCTCAATTCCTCCTGCCATAACACGGAAGCAAGTGGTTCCTGTACAAAAAAAAAAAACTCCAAACCGATTAGCATCACCACAAAAAAACTGCAACAACAAGAAGTTGCGCAACCTGCAGGCCAGATATCCAAACCTTATGCACTTGGATACTTCCACTAAAAAATACGAGCATAAAACTGATACACAATAAACAAACCTCTGTGGAGCAACAGACGAACACGGCCTGGAGTCAGCACTCCTTGCTTCATTGTAAAACCTTGCTTGTCACAGCCTCCCATTAATTTAAACACATAGCCTCTGAACTCCTGCCAGACCATAGAAAAAACCTCCGTCCACATAACTTGGTACAAAACATAGCAAAAGATTGAAAACAAAACTAGTAAAAGCATACATCACCCAGTGCATCTCCACTGACTTCTTGGGAGATCCTCTTGTCCCAAAATGCTCGGCTGAAATAGTAATCGAACAATCTGCAATCATGGTTACTTCTCCATCAGAATAATTTTGGTAATGACGAGAAGAAAACAGAATGCTCGAAGTAAAAATATGCAAGCAGACACATACACCGGACAAACATGTATACATGTACTATATACAAACATGCATGTCAATCAAAATGTAATAATAAGTGGGTGGGTGGGTGGGTGTATATGTCTATCCATATTCTTATAACGTATATCCACATATCCACCATATAGACACAAACACACGTAGATATATTTGTTATTCTATCTCTGTGCTTATATATAAACTTCGAAAATAGTCTGCTACACGCTTGTTAATTGTAATGTATGATACAGGTTGTCATAGACAAAATGGGGGATATGATGTACTGTCCATCGAAATGTGAGATATCATCTAAACTCAAAATTGTGAGGGATATGGTTTATTTGGAAGTTTGCATTGGACTGTCACTAACAACAGTTTTACATACAAAAAAATCGACTTCGATACTTTCCAAGGAACACCACGGCAACCAAACCCACAATTCTGGAAATAAAGAAACAAATCCACAATCACAAGTACGAACCGATGGTATATATCTGATAAAAAAAATCGATTCCAACACCAACCATAAAACTTAAAAACGCGAAGGAAAATTGAGGTTCGAGAGAGAAAAAGAAACAGAGAGCATATGGTTCCTACAGCTTGGTGTCGTCGTCTATCTCAAGCTTCTTCTGGCACCCAGTGGTTGGGTTTGCGATGTTGAACTGAAACAACAGAAAAACAAAGAAATTGAATAACAAAGAGGTGAGAGCTACGTTTCGGAGGAATAGAGAACGAATGTGTTTCATAGATGCGAACCTTCATTTCCGATAGACTCGCCGCTACGGCCGCCGATACGAAAAAATGCCGCCACTTGCTCTTCCTCCACCGGGGCTTCTGTTGTCAGGGTTGTGGGCACGGAGAAGAGAGTCGAGACTTCTATATTTTCACAAGGGGACTCTTGGATGTTTTTACGATAGAGCGGTAATATCTGTGAGTGAATCTGATACCGTACACTTGAATATTGTAAATCATACTTTTAGTCGGTGGGCTTTTTAGATGATGAACCGGTTGCGTAATCATATACATCGTTTTTTTGGGCTTTGGGTGTTATTTGCTAAATGACACTATTGGGCCGCCATTTCAATTTTCAATTAAGCGTCCAAGAAAGAAGATACGTTGCGAGTTAGTTTGGGCCCCTCGGCCCGATATCAATTTATTAAGAAAAATTCAACTCATTATTCTTACATGGTGCACTACACACTACATAATACATATGATTTTTTTTATTTTTTATTTTCTTCCCTTACCAAATGTATGGTATATGAAATCTATGGATGATGAGTAAAAAAATTCAATTAGCTTAGCAAGAATAAAATAAAATAAAATAAAAATAAATATGGTATGTGATATGATGAGTAGCAAATCTCATTTATTAATAGTGTATTTTGAATTCGATCGTTCCGTATAAAGCAATATGCCAGCGAATGAAATCGAATTGTATCATTTTTTCTAAATCACTCTCATATTATAATTCTAACTTACAATTTGATGTGATGTATTTTAATAATGGATATAGTCATGGACTGTACAAACGTCGCACACTCCTTTTAAAAAATGGTAGGGTACACTATTAAAAAATTAATTTTTTCATATAGATTTCATATTTATAGAATGCACGACGCTTGCGCACTCTATAACTAAAAATATCATTTCTCATATTTTAAATGAATGTCCATGTAAATGACAAACAATAAAATCACTTAAAATATGTGTTACAAGTAGAGGTGATTAGATACGATAAAATCTAAGATAAAAATATTTAAAATATTGAGTATATTTAAGGATTATGTGTTATAAGCATAAAGCTATGAATATATTTATAAAAATAATTTACCAAACAATATGACCCTCCCGTCTACAACAACTTGATATAATATTATAAAGTGAGATATGAATTTTTTACAACCAACAACCACATCAATGGAAAGTAACAGGAGATCATAGGAAGAGAAATGATATAATTTGAAGTATTAGGATGTATAAGTTTTATGTATTTTAAATAAAATAATTATTTTATATATTAATGGTGAGTCTTACCTTTTTTAAAAAGAATGTGAGAGACTTATACATTTTAAAACTATATCTAACTAATATTACTCGATAAAAAATGCAAATGCCATAGATGTGCACGTAGCATTCATTCTTCCTAATGTATCTATGGTTCTATACTACGCTTATAGCTAAGGGCTCACATGGATATGAGGAACCAGGGGAGGCATGGCATGGCATGGCATGATCCCTTTGGTTTGAAGATGTCATCGTTAATAAAAATATCAATCATGCATGGTTGATGTGAACATGTCATCATCTTTTGTTCTTTCGGGCTTACATTTTTATTCTTTTTATTTCTTTCATAAGTTTCAATAATAATAATAATAAAAGACACCTCCTACAAGTGATAACTACAAAGTGTCGTACAATACTGCCCAAACCGATATGAAATTCAATGATTTCCGTCGACTCATGGGAATTAAATTAGGGCACCCAATCAGCATCCTCCAAACAGCAACTAAAAACACAGTGGACATGAAATATTTTATGTTTTTATAACAATATATATATATATATATCTGATCGAGTCAGAACTCTATCCACTGATAACATTAATTAAACAGTACAGGTACCTATATATGACGATCGCATATTCTCATACCTATGTTTCAAGCATGCTAGTTCATATGGTACTGACACTTAGATTGTTAAATCAATTTATATATTAGAAATGCTAAACACGCCGAAGTTAGGTCTGTGTCTCGAGATAATTTTTTTCTTTTTTTCTTTCTTTTACTTAGTAATTATAGAAGTATTTTTTAATAATATTATAAATTTTTTATTTTTTTTAAATATTTATGATGATTCAAAAAATACATGAGAAAAAAATTACACTATTCAGAATGCTTCTTTGGAGTATTTTTTCGATGACTGTAGTGCCACTCTATTATATATATATATATATATATATATATATATATATATATATATTCTCTTCTATCCTCTCGTGTCTACTGCATATATATAAATAATATTATTAGATCTAATCACATATTTTTTTTAAAATGAGTATGATATTATTAAAAAATAATTTCTTTATACAAATTTCATATCTACTCATATTTTTAAAAACAATTACGCTTGCACATTTTATTCTTATATAAAATATCACTAGCCGTCAACACATTGATATGACTCAGCATTTGAGGAATCCATGCATGTTATTTTTCTCATGAATAGACATGCTTAGTACTTGTTTTACAACCTAGCTAACATAGGATTTTGCTAAAGGTATTTTTTTATGCTCTATAATACGCATAAAATTATATCAAGAAATTAATTTTATTATTATTGATCTAATTAAAAGATTTGTTTTTATAATTATCAACAGGTCTAATTTTTAAATGATCAATATATTTACCTTGTCTCATCTAATTTATGCATATAATTTATATATAAATAAGGGCTTCTATATGTTTTGTATTTAATTAATTGAAAATAATAAATATGTAATGCTTAAAGCTTCTTACTATCTCATTCTCTTTTTATTTTTTTTCATTTCAATTTCTATTATATTTTCAAGAGAATTGTTCATGTCGACAAGTTTTTGACAAAAACAAGTTACATGCACTCTCGCTTTAATTTAACTCAGAATGATAATATTAATGTTAGTTTTGGCTCAACAAAAATCTAACTCAAAATAAAATTGACTGATACATCAGTGTGTAAAATCAATTTTGGAGGATTATAGTGTAGGCCAAGTGATTCTCTATTTTAAATTATACCATAAGGTAACACATTTGATAAGTCTTGATCTATTCCACAGCCTTAATTGCCCTCATTGTTATAAGAAAAATGATATTCTTTATATCTAATTTTATCGTTTTCAATCAAACTTACACAACACGTTTCAACAATAAGTGGTTGACTTATGAAACTACTTAAAATGTGAAGATTATTACTATAAGAAAACTGTTTATTTGTAATCATCTATTTCCTATGAAAATATCTATTTCTTACTAATAAAATGAATTTATTTTCGTCGAAATAGTCATTATCGTTACAAATAATACATCACAAATATTCATTTTTCTTGCATTGCATATGAGATGACTAAAAATATATATATATATATATATATATATATATATATATATACATAAGATAAAACATATAATTACTCTATTATTATGAAAAAGAAAGTGCCATTTAAACTAAAACTCTCAGCAACAAGTTAGATATACAGCTCATTAAACATAAATACAAGAAGAAACATAAAGAACAGATAATTTAAAGTAGCTACAAAATGTTAAAAAGCAAGATACCATGCATGGATAACTACTTGCATGATGCTCTTGATACAGAGATCATCAGAACAAAACAGCCAGCGTAATTCCACGGACACAGGCAATCAACGATTCAACATCACCCACTAAACAAAAAAAGTAGATTCCCCTTGAACATGAAAAGAATGTCTTTATATATATAGCTCTTTTCAGCGAACTTTGGCCTGCATGCATGCAAACTAGCTAGCTAGCCAGCACTCACAATGCACAGACAAAATCCCCATTTGTCTCCATGTCGTCTGTGTCATCATCATCAATATCATCATCAGCTTCTATCTCGTCAAAATCCATGCTGCCTCCACCAAGAATATTATTATTCCCACCAAGTTTGGGTCCCTCACCTGGTTTCCTAGCCTCTTTAATTATGGATAGTATTTCTTCATTACTTTGGGACGAAATATCACCATTTTCCAAGCCACATAAGTCATCTAATTCATTCTCGACTGTCAAGTCCTTCAAGAACCAGGGATGCTTCTTAATTTCTGGGATGCTTATTCTCTACATGACAACATCGATCCATGCATGCAGCATGAAACTTAAATCAATCACAAGGAATCAAAGCTAAAAATGGAGTACTTAAATCTTAAGATTGAAACGAAGTTTGTAGTAGCGTTTCTAATTCATTCATGCATGATCATACCTTTTCTGGGTTGGCTACAAAGATTCGAGATAAAAGATGTCTGCAATCCTTGGAAATACGAATATAGTCTGGAATTGAATAGTTGACGCTAAGAACCCTCTGCCATATATATTTGCATCAGTACTTAGCGTAATCTTTTTTCCTTTTAAAAGCCACGCACGACAAGGATATATGCATCTGGAATATGGCCAACTGGTTATACCCAAAACTAACCTGAAGAGTTTCTTTGAAATTTCTTGGATTTTCTGGATCTTCAAACGGATAAGACCCAACCAGCATCACATATAGGGTAACCCCACAAGACCAAACATCTGCGATCTTTAATATTTTCGGGGACCAAAAAAAAAATGATTAAAGTGATAAGGAAAACCCATAAATTAAGAGAGAGAAAGGTACCTCAAAACAAAAAAAAAGAGAGTGAAAGGAATATAAATTACTTTCCCATCGTATTCTTTCTTTGACAAGACCTCCGGTGCAATATAAGCCGGTGTTCCTACAGTGGATTTGGGCTGGGAATGTAACACAGATGACTGCAAAATAAGGCAGGCCAGATATATTATAACAGAAGTGTTACACCCTGATTATATAAAAATAAATTTATAAAATAATGTGATTTAATGTGATATATTAAATTATAAAATTACAGACTAAAATATTTCTCATTATATATTGATATTTTATTGAATATTAAAACATGAATGATCAGTAAATTAATTTAGCCACCTTGGAATAGCCAAAGTCACATATTTTAAGACGTGGTGCTAAGCTTCCGTCGTCTAGAAGGGTGTTTTCCAGCTTCAGATCTCTATGACAAATTTCCTGGAAAAATTAAAAGAAAAATAAAAGGAAATAAATAGATATAAGATAAATAATCCTTTTTACGATATTTTGCATATATATATGAATTAAGAATGATATATATATACCATCGAATGGCAGTAACTAACTCCAGAAATAAGTTGTTGGAAGAAATATCTTGCCTGCATGGCATGATACAAGCAAACATGAAGATCAATTAAATATGAGAGGAGAAGTAGCCGGCCATGTCAATTTAAAAAAAAAAAAGAAAAAAAAAACTATGTCCATAAAATTTAATATTAAATGATCAGCTAGTGATGATCATAAAATCCAACTCGATAAAAAGTTCGAGCTTGACTAATGTTCGCGCGAACAAAAATTCAACGAAAGAGATCACTTGCTCACTCAAACTCGACTCGTTTATAACCTATATGCACGCCTCTCGATCAGTCGTTACCATTACTAATACGAAAAAATTTAATCGTTTCCTACAAATACAAACATTAATTTTGATTTACCTCATCCTCGCTGAATCTGCCAGCATTGCATATTCTTTGAAATAGCTCTCCTCCAGCAGCATATTCCATGACTAAGGCTAGATGAGATGGTGTTAGCAGCACCTGCATGCATGCAATTAAAGACATCATGCCATGCCCCTCTGTGATCTACTTAATATATATATATATATATATATATATATATATATGTAAAACAATATCAATAATGCTGCAAGTGTCTACTACAATATGAATATTTATAACTGTAACTTGTTTTCGCTAATTATAGTGTAATATTAATGTACGTAGGTGAAGTACCTATCATCAATCGTGTCCCACGCATGAGCAAATTAATGCAAAGTGGGCATGGGCCAATAAATTAGATGCATGTGTGCCTAATTGACAACTCAATAATCACGTCAATTTAAAAGTCATCTTTATTTTGATTAGTACTCCTCGGAATATTGTTTTATCATTATTTAAAAAACTCAATAATTAAGCTACAATAATTTATTTCAAAGAGTTGTAGTATTTATACATTTTATGACTGTAAATATTATTTTTAGACACTTTTCTCTACCTCTCTAATCTTCATCAGTACTGCCACTTGTCATTGCTTTGTACAATGACAGAGGACTTAATTAAATCCTATTATCAAACGATTAATTAGGTGAAACAATCCTATTATCATCGTGACACGGGACGGACAAATATAGGGAATTTTATTAGTTTAAAAATACCCTAATCTATGTGTCCGTTGACCACTATTTGGATTAATAACGCAAAGTGGTGCTTAGTATAGAGTACAAAACAAGCAATTAGCAAGCACACCAACATATATAATAATTCTATCCAAAAAGATAAACTCCATGTAGCTAGGAATCTGATTCGTTTGAAGAATTCAACCTAAGCGCGCAGTAAGCGGCACGCATGCATGCATGACCAATATCAAAATAAATAAGTAAATAAATGAATTAGTTAAAAGAATAATCTTTCTATGATTGATCATCACGTACGGCCTTGATCTCGACGAATTAGATTTGGAGAGAAAGCTTTAGCTCATGTTTGCTAGCTAGATCGATCATATATATATATATATATATATATATATATATAACAGCTAGCTAGCTAGCTAGGCATAACACCAGAAAAAAAAACATGCTGAAAACTAAAGCACAATATTCTATGTATATTACGACCAAATTATTAAAGTGGTCGGGTACTTCTTTTGAAGTAATTCTCTGTAGTTGGGAAAGAACTTTTCATTGAACAAATACTACTTCAAGGCATGCAAAATCACAAATGAGCAGCACAGATATACATTTTGATGGAAAAATGGCCGCAATAATCATGCATATATAAAATCTGCATCCATCATCATGTGTAAAAAAATGATATACCTCCTTAAACCTTATTATATTGGGATGCTTCAAGGACCTGTGATTCACTATCTCCCTCTGCACGTGTTCATCAATCTGCACCAACTCACAAAAACCCAGATGATCAATATCTATCGAATTACAGCAAATACCAAAAGCGAATTTATAAGTTCTTGAAGGTGAAAGCTTTAAGGAAACAAAAAAAATAGGACCTTTTGACCTCTCTCGATATACTTGACAGCGTAGAGCTGATCAACGGTACTCCATTTATCCCTCACCAGCTTAGCGACCCCAAAGTTTCCTGATCCAATATCCTTCAGACTCTCATACCGCTCCATTTTTTCTTCTAAAAGCGCCTGTAAAAACTAAGAACTATTTCTACGTATGAATAGTAAATCTCTCTCTCTCTCTCGTCTCTTTATATCTCTCTCTATTTGTTGAGCATCTCCATGGTTTTCTATGCCCGGCCTGCCCCCCTGTGGAAAGTCTTCGGAAGCGAGGACAAGGATGAGCACTAGGGAGTACACGTGGCTTAGTACTAGATGATATTATAATTTTGAAAGGAATTAAACAAAACTGACCAACCACATATGCTAGGTACTGATCTCTAGCGTCTGCCAAAACTGGTTTTATTGCTTTACAAGAGAGCAACGTGTCCACATGAGCTCTTCTAGAAATTATCAACATGATATAACTTTAGAGGAGTGCTGTTGGTCGTATTTTTAATGTTTAGTCTTTTTTATTGTTTTATAATAAAAAAATTACAATTATATGATGAATTATATTAGATATGTACACCAAATATTTCTCTAAAAAATATATTAAGTGAGAATAAAATGATGATGATTAAAAGGATAATGACGGACGTCGCATGGATGATGAATGGTATTTTTTATAATTTACTCTTAAAAATGCGGAAGCTGTTTTTGCACATTAAATATATACTATAATATTAATTTAGGTCATTATCTTGAAAGCAATGGTTAATAAATTAATAGAATTGGTGATAGTTGGTATCCAAGGTAATCGCAATATTTATCCAGTACTAGTGGAAACGTGGATATATCACCATATATGCATGGACGTCTGTATTATATTTCAAATATTAGGGCAGGAGGAGGAGGAATTAGAATACAAAAAGTGAATGAGTAATGTTGAACAAAAAAGCTTTACAATACTAATTACATAAATTAATGTGGTTAGTTTTTTTGCTGGATATGTACGTGTGTGTGTTTTTATCTGTGCATAGAAAAAGGTAAGCATGTATAGTCATTATTTTTCGTTTATTTTTTGAACTCTAATTTAGCTTTCGTCGACTTTTTTAATAGAGAAGATCTAAGCATAAATCTTACACAAAAAATTCTTTACTGATTTGAAGTGGTTTAGACCCGGTCGGATATTAAGATTGTCTCATGTCATCTCATTTCATTTTAGCATCCAAATCTCACTAAAAAATTAATACTTTTTAATTTCAAATCTTAACTTTTTTTCCCTTCAAAAAAAAATCTAAACCTTTTCATCTAATCATTTAGAGTACTGCTACATCCAGAAGAGAATTACACAGAATAATTTTACAAACTGATGTGATTTCATCTGATTTGTTAGATTTACCTTGCAATAAAAGTAACTTTACAATCTGACAAACCACGTCAAGTCACATCAGTTTGTAGGATTTCTTTTGTGTAATTATTTTGTGACATGAGTATTTCCCTAATCATTTATACCTAATCATTACCACTTGCCCAAACTTCCACCAAAACACAAAAAATAATTCAAGTTTTTCAAATCCAAAAAAAAATTATATTAAAAATTATATTCTAACAATATTTTAACTTTATAATGTCTTTCTTCAACTTTTTCTCTCTCATTTTTCAAAATCTCATAAAACATATCTTAAGTACTCAAACAATAATGGCTCTTTTTCGATGGCAGTAGGCAAAAGACGTGTATTGATAAAAAAAATTTCCTAAAACGCTCCGCACATCTCAGAACCTTCCTTTTTTTTGAATATTTTGTGAGTTTCTGCCCCTAGGGCTAGCCCATGGCGGAGTCCCTCACCCCCTATCCTCAAAGGGGTTGCTGCAAGGGCGGTGGTACACTGTCTTTCATTCAGATTGTTTCTAAGTCAACTTCACCATCTACTTTCAAGATGCAAATGCGCTACCCAGTTGATGTGGATGGTGAACATGGTTTCATCTTCACAAAACCAGAAATATTTAAGGCGGCCGAAGACTTTCGTTTTGCGCTTGTTTTGAAGTTCATTCGCACCAGGCCAACCATTGATGATATTTATAGGGCCATCGTCAAGTCATGGGGCTTACTGGAGGTCCCTGTTGTTAGTGTTATGGATGACCATCATGTTCTGGTTAAGTTGCAGTCTGAGCGGAATTTCGTTCATGGATGGACTCATGAAGGACGATTAATTGTTGGATGCCTCTTCAGGCTATTCTGATGGACCAAGGAGTTTGATTTACGTAAGGGGATACATTGGCCCCGCAATGGATTTTTTTACTAGGTCTTCCTTTGCATCTATATAGAACTGATTGCCTGCAGATTTTTGCAATGCATTTTGGTCAGTTTCTGGGAATGGATAACGCAACTCTTCATAAAACTCGAGCCTCGGGCGTGCATATATGCATGGAGATTGATCTCACAGATGAGTTAGTGCAGGGTTTCCCTATTATGGTGGCCAACAAAAAATCTTGGTAGGAGATAAGGTATGAAAGGAAGGATTTTTATTCTGTGAAGTGTTGCAAGTAAGGTCATACATCCGTTGTTTGTAGGGCAAGGAAAGGTTTCCCGAGAACAGGGAAGGATGAGATCAAAGGGGGGGTCAAGAAAGTCTGGCAACAAAAACAAAAGCCTACTACTATTCAAGATGACCAGGCATGTTCTAGCGAGTTGAAACAACAACAGAATTGTCGAGTTGTGAATGCTTTGATTGCGGACGAAAATGTTGTGAGTGGGGAAGAAAAGGTTGTGAGTGTGGAAGTGAATGTTGTGGAGTTGGCGCCGACTGATGATGTGCGTGTTGGTCGTGGTGAGCAGGAGAGTGTGGCATTGCCGATAGTAGAAGAGCCAGACTGTGAGGAAGATGTTGAAAAGTTGTCCTCAATCCAAAAAAGGGGTGCCAGTGCATAGGGAGAGGTTCCGTTTCAAGGGTTACGGAGTGTGCAAGTGGAGTCCACGAAGGACCTTTTTTCCAAGAATTGAATCTCTCTCCTGGAGAGAACTGTAGCATTGCGACAGTGGTGACAGAAGTGCTCGAAATGAAGAGTCATGCTGTAGCTCAATCCTATTTTGGGGCAGAGCCTAGTGCTCTTGCCTTTTATGGCTCGAATGCAGAGGATGATGAAAATGTTACAAGGTTGGCTACACATAATGGGTATGAATCTAATAATTTACAAGGGATTGCCAGTAATTCAAAATTAAAAAATTTGCTAGTGCGTCACTCACAACGAGTGTCTACCTGCACTGCGAAATTAAATTTATGATAGACTCCATCATTGCATGGAATATTATGGGGTTGGACAGTTCTAGACGTGCTTTACAACATTTGATTCGGAATTATAATGGTTCCATTGTTGCACTTTTTTAGCCTTTTGCGAGACAAGATAAATTGCAGCAACTTACTTGTTGTTTGGGTTTTTATGGATATTTCTGTAATGAGGATTCGGGGGGAAATTTTTGAATTTTTTGAAAACAGTCATACGAGTTTGAAGTGGTTTGTGTTTCTAATCAAATGGTAACGGGTGGCTTGTGTTGGAGGCCAAAAAGACATTGGTAACTTTTGTTTACGCTAAATGTACTCAGGCCGAGCATCAAGATCTATGGGAGAAATTGGTGGATATTTGTCTAGAGGACCATCCCTAGCTTATACTAGGCGATTTTAATATTATCAGGGAGGATAAGGAAAGGGTTGGAGGGTGTCCTCAAGCTGGCAAAGCGATGGATGATTTTAATCTGTGTATAGATGCTTGTGGCCTTGTTGAGTTGAATCATCAAGGTATCCCTTGTCATGGTGTAATGGTCAAGTGGGCATTGCTAGAAAATGGGCTCGGTTGGATAGGGCGCTCATTAACATGGATTTCTTGGCAATTTTTCCATTGGCAAAGGTGGAATATATTAAACGCAAGACCTCAGATCCTAGCCCTTTAGTGGTGAAGTTATCTCAACCTACTCCCAGGTATGGTTCATCTCCTTTCAGGTTCCAAGAGATATGGTGTATGCATGACTCTTTTCAAAGTTTTACTAAGGAGGTTTGGGATAAACCTGTGTATGGCTCGGGTTTAATAAAGTTGGCTGCAAAATTGAAGCATACTAAGATAGAACTCAGAGCCTGGAACAAATCTGTGTTCAGACAAGTGGATCAGACTATCAAAGAATTGGAAGATTGGGTTGAACTCTTGGAGTCTAATCTCCAAGTGGAATATTTTGAAGACATTGAAACTAATTTTCTTGTTACAAAATTGGATCTTAAGGTGTGGGTAAAGAGAGAAGAAACCAGACTTGCACAAATAGCCAAGAAAAAGTGATTAAAGGATGGGGATAAGAACTCAAAAGTTCTTCATGTGGTAGTCAATCATAGGGGAAACAGCTCTATTATTTCTCAAATGCAACTTGAGGATGGGACTTTTTGAATTCGCCAGAGTCGATCCACTTACGAGCTGTGGATTTCTTTCGGAATGTCCTATCTAAAGAGCAAAAAATTGAGCAGGTGGATCTAACTACCCTTTTGAGCGAGGAGGTGTCAATGAATAAGAATTCTGAGTTATGTCGACCACCTGCAGAAGAGGAAGTAAAGGCAGTAGTGTTCTCTATTCCACAGCAAAGTAGTCCAGGACCGAATGGTTTTGGCTTGTCTTTTTATATTTCTTGCTGGAATATAGTAAAAGAGGATGTTGTGGAGGTGGCTAGAGAGTTTTTTGGTGGAGCCGAATTACCAATTTTTTATGCGTTGTCTTATATTGTTCTCATTCCTAAGGTGCCAAACCCAAAAACCTTTGAGAAATTTCAGCCAATTAGCCTTTGTTCGGTTGCATACAGGATTTTTTTGAAGAACGTTGTATCCCATTTGACAAATCTTCTGTCGAGGTTGATTTCACTAGAACAGGGGGCATTCATTCCAAGGTGCAGTATTTTTGAAAATATCTCTCTCGCCCAAAAGATGGTGCTTGGCTTTAAAAAGAAAATCCAATGAGGAAATGCTATAGTAAAATTGGACATAGCTAAAGCATATGACAGAGTATATTGGGAGTTTCGATTACAAGTTCTTGCTAGATATGGTTTTTCAAACAGATTTTGCAAGCTGGTTAAAGTATGTGTTACATTTCCTTAGTATTCAGTGATGATGAACGGCTCTTATAAAGGTTTTTTCCAGCCTATAAGAGGACTTCGGCAAGGAGACTCCCTTTCTCCATATTTGTTTATTTTGATGCAAGAAGTTTTGTCTCACTTCCTTCATCATCAATTTGACACTGGTCGTATTGGAAAATTTTATCATCTTATGGGGGCCCCACTGGTTTCGCATTTGCTATATGCGGATTATATTCTGATTTTTTTTAATGGTACAAAGAGATCCATGCAAAGACTTGTAAACACTCTCTCTATTTATGAAAAGTGGTCTGGGCAACAGATTGGTAAAGCTAAATCGGCGATTTTTATAGCCCCCTATATCAGTGCAGTTCGCCATCGTGCGTTAGCTAGAATTACTGGTTTTATGGAGGGTCATTTCCCAGAGACTTATTTGGGGGTTCTGTTGGTCTTGGAGAGATTGAAAGATTATCATTTGGAGCCTCTGATTGGCCCAAGTAGCAGGCTAGAAGGCTAAACTATTGTCGCAAAGGGGGAGAATTATTTTATTAAAGCACATTCTAACTAGCTTGGCCTCACACTTGTTTGCTGTTATGGATATGCCTAAGATGGTTATCAAGAAACTTAATTCCATTTTGTCGACTTTCTTCTGGGGAGAGCATAGTGGTAAAGCTAAGACGAAATGGTGTGCTTGGTCTCGGATTAGTAAGCCAACAAATGAAGAAGGGTTGTGTCTGAAGAATTTTGTGGAAATTTAGCGCTCAATGCATATGAAATTGGCACAGAGTCTTTTATCTACAGAATCTTTGTGGTCTCAATTTTTGTTGTCCAAATATGGGAGAGGATGTCTTTTATCTTTAATGGTTCCTTGACGGTCTAGCTCTCGGCTCTGGAGATCAGTGGTTGCTATTGTCCCAAAAGTTTGTGAGTTTTCAAGAGTAAAGGTGAGGGAGGGTCGGGCATCCTTTTGGTTTGATAGATGGTTTAGGGATGGAACTTTGGGTGATATGTCTCAAGCAATGGCGCGGCCTAATTTAAAAATCAGTGAAGTCTAGATAGATGGTCAATGGAATTTTGATATGCTTTTGCAATCGCTGGGAAAGGAGTTTGCTATTGAGGTATGTAGGAACATTTGTGCTGGGAGAACAATATAATGCTCTGGAAGCCGACACTGGATGGTTGTTTCACTTTTGCCAATGCGTGGGAATTGTTATACGTTAAGGGAGAATGTTTTCCATGGATGGACTGGATTTGGGATACTAATCTGCCGATTAAAATTTCGGTATACATGTGGAGAGTGCGATTTCATTGTCTAGCGGTTGATGATCGCATCTAGTCCTATGGGGTTTTGATGGCATCTAAGTGTGATTGTTGCAGTTTGCCGCGCTCGAAATCTCTGGATCATGCTCTTGCGATTGGCAAGTTGGCACAACAGGTGTGGAGAATGGCAGTTGTGGCCCTGGGTTTATCGTGTATGCATGTTGGGTCGTGGGGGTAGAGAGTGTTAACATGGTTAACGTGTGCTAAGAAAGCCACAAAGAAGGGGCTACTCATTGGTTGCTACCAAGTGTTCTAACTTGGTGCTTATGGAGAAAGAGATGCAAAGCTCAAATGGAAGGAATTCAGGAGATTGCAGTAGGAGTTTGGAGAGTAATCCAAACTTGGATTGGTGCTATAGTCAATGACTTTGAAGAAAAAAATGATCTGGCCCTTCTCAATGAACAAGTTCTAAGTGCTCTGGATATTCGTGTTCATCGTCGTCCTGTCAAGCGGGTCTATTTAATTGCATGGAAGAAGCTACCTGTTGGTTGGTGGAAACTTAATGTTGATGCTAGCTATAGAGGGAACCCGAGTAACTATGGTGGAGGAAGAGTGGTGCGTGATCATATAGGTTTGCTACTCGGTGCATTTTCAAAGCAGTTTGGAGTTGGCACCAATACTAAGGCAAAGTTGGGTGCATTATTATGGGGGGTAAAGCTTTGTAAGAGAATGGGTGGTCAACAAGTTATTCTGGAATGTGATTCAAAGGTGATAGTGGACTGGCTCAGTGCTCGGCATAGCAATTTATGGTATTTATGGGATTTTTGGGATGACCTGATTCAAGAGCTTGAAGGTTTGAACTATCAAGTATCTCATCAATTTCAAAAAGGCAACCAGGCCGTGGATTTTCTTGCGAGAAGAGGTGAAGCTGGCTATGTTTGTAATTATGGAATAGATGAGTCGTTACCAAGGTTATTGAGAGGCATCCTTAGATTGGATAAATTCGGGCTTCCTACAATACGAGCTAAGTAGCTTGTTTTATGTTGTTTTGGTTACTCGCAATTTAGGTGGTATTTTGTTGGGTTTTTTTTCCACGGTTTATTTGTTTAGTTCAATGTATAGGTGGTTTTATTATAGTTTGGGTTTTTTTTTTTTATGCCTGGGATGGTTTTTTCTGATTATTTGTAAATCTCAAGTGTCTTGCCTGTTTCTATTGTGTTCTTCCGCCATAAATGAGGTTTTTTCAATAAAAGTTGGGGTTCCATTATCTTCTTTAAAAAAATAAAAAAAAAAAAAAAACTTCACTATTATTTACAGATTTCTCATTTCATCTCATCTCATCTCATCTAATTAAGAAAGAGGCGAATGGTTATGTAGTTAAGAAAACTAGACATGGTTTCAGGTGGGGCTACTTGACTTGCCCGCAATTCTGATCAGCCTGCAGGCCATAGGTCCATTGACACAGGCGAGCTAGGATTTTATTACAAAGCATTACAGGGAGGGAGGTTTCTTGCTTAATTTTATTCAACTCAATCTGTACTTGTCTGCCCACATGATATATGTATAAAACATTAATGTCGAAACCCTAGTTATTAAGATAATCGCTCACCTCTTGTTCCAATTACTTCTTTTCTCCATTTCTTCTCCTTTTGTTCTTCATCTTCACTCTTTCTTCTTCTTCTTCATTCCTTCTCCTCAATTCTCTTCTTCACATTGCTTTCATCATGAGAAGTGCTTGAACAGAGACCCACAGTTATAGATCTTTGGCATGTAAAGACCCATGGACATGGATCTCTACTCTAGACTAGACCCACAAAGGGGTCTATCATGACCAAAGACCCATGCATGCAGGTGATCTCTATGTGAGCATATTTACAATTTTTTATAGAGTTTTTGTGTTTGATGTTGATTTATTGTGTTTAATATTGCTTTTTTATGGATTTGGAGATGAAGGGTGAATGTCTGTACGTTCAAGTATGATGGGCGGAGCAGGCTAGTGGCTGGAATAGGAAGGATAGGGGGCTATATGGCCACCCCACCCAGGCGGGGAGAGGGAGGAGAGGGGGCATCTACCTGCACGTATAAAATGGGTAGCAGCTCTAATTTCATCTTCGAATTATCAATTTCAACACTGATACCTAGTTTAGAACATCAATGGTAATATGCATTATTCTTTTCTTTTCTTTTTAAGACATGTTCTATATTCACTTAAAGATTTCGTAAAATTAAAACATATAAAATGATGTGGCTTGCTTATATATTAAATTGTAAAATTCTTTTTATGATAAAGTAGATCTAATATGTCACATCAATTTATATCAATTTATAATTTACTTTTACTATACATCTTTATGAACAAAACATGTCTCACTTTTTAAAGCTTGAAATTGGTCAAATTATTCTAGCCAAACATCTAAAAAAGAGACTGTTAACATTGTGTTTTGTATACTTGAACAAGGTTCTAGCAACTCAGGCTAGAATCTTCACCTGAGAACACAAAGAAGAAGGGAAGGTGAGCTCGAGGTGGTCTGGAGAACCTCCAATGCCTAAGTTAGTCTTGCGTGTTTTTGGTATTGGCATTAGAATAAGAGGAACGCTTCAGACAAGAGTCGCCTATAAGTTGGGTTTATCGGAGACCAATTAGATTGTGATAGGTAAGCCTTCCATGGCATGTTAACGTGGGGATGCATACAAATAAGTTTCTCTCTCCTTCGTTCTCGATTTCTTCAACAAATTCAAAAAGGCCTCTCTCTCTCTCTCTACTTCGACTCTCTCTCTCTGCGATTTCTTCAAAAACGCCTATCTCTCTCTCAACTCTCCCTCTCTCTCTCTGCTACCTTAGTTTACAAAGCTAATCTGAATGATTTCTTCTTTTCGATCTTTTTCTCCCCCAACTTCTTTAACTTTTTAAGTTCAACGATTTATTCATGATATGCAAGCCAAGAATCCTACAGACAAAAAAAAGAAAAAGAAATACTAGACTGATCAAATGAACAGATCAATGGGGGAAAACTAGAAAGAAAGCTTTAAGCTTTGTGGACTAGCGTTGCTGCTGATCAAAATGGTCGTGGTGGTGACTTCAGTGGTTGTTTTTGTTGTCGTCTTCGTTTTGTTTGTAGGTTTGGTCATACCTTCCATTAGGCTAAAGGACAAGGGTGGGGTGGTTTGTGGAGGAGATCAAGATCAATGAGAAAATATTTTCACATTTTTTTCCTTCTCCACGGTGTTGAATTGGAGCATTCCTAGGTAAGAAGGCGGCAAGGACCTCAATATCTAGGTAGTTCACATCAAGGGGGGAGTGAAAACTCAAAGGCTCCAAGCGAATACTGCAAAGGCTACAACAAACTGGGATTTTTCCCAACTTATCAGCCCATTTGATGCATAAAGACAGCAACATCCGAGCTTTTCACTTTTGTATTTAATTAAATTATGGGTCTCCATCACTGATATATGCATCTTTTGACTATGGATGCATTCAAATCCCATAAAAAAAATTTTAAAAAAAATGAGAGAAAAAGAAACTGGGCCAAGATCTCTGAAAGGGCTTTTGCAGATTCATTCAGCAATGGAAGAAGAAGAGGAAAAGAAAAACTAGTCGAAATCCGAGATCAAGACCTTCTGTGTCATTCTCCAGCCACAAGCAAGCAATCATGGACGTAAACATGATGTTGGGCTAAGGATTTCAATTTTGATCTTGGAGAGTGGGAGTAGACCATTTTACTTTCAGATTTTCGTGAAGGAGAGAGAGAGAGAGAGAGAGGGATTTTTGCAAATGAAGGTTCGGGAGAGAGAGAGAGTGGGTGGGGGGTATGAACGAAGAATCCCCCGCAACGCAAAGAGGCCGTTGTCTTCATAATCCCCTACGTGGCATGTTCCCAATGGTTTTTGATAATAAACACTTGTAGGAGACCGGTTATAAGTTCAGAGAGAGTTCTTTGTACCTAAGATGTGGCTTTCATACAAAGTTTCAAGGGAACATTCCATGTCAGGGTTAAGCCTTCCCGCCCGCATCTATCTTAGTCTAGGTATTTAATAAGATGTGATGTTCTAAGGCAGAACTTTCAATGCGGCGTGGTTCCTAGGACGATGCTTTTAATGTGGCGTGCCTTCCAGGGCTAGCCCCGGTGGTGGGTGAAAGGCGCAGTCACTTCGAGTCCTATTCGTGAGAGAAGAGAAATAATATTTGCAGTGGTAGAGTGCGCAAGCGCTACACAATCCATTTGAAAAAAATAAATAACTACTGGACCCACATGAAAAAAAAAAACTAATTTTTTAATTGTGGACCCCACTCTTTTTCAAAAGGATTACACAGCGTTTTCTCACTCCACGACTGTATCTAGCAATTCTCTTCAGAGAATGGAGGGTCGTCCGCATCTTCCGCTTATCTGCTAACATAAGTCCCTTAATGTGTGACAGGGAATGTCAGAGTCGGCGTGTCCCATCTGTCCCCTATGTTTGGTTTCCCGCGCTATGCATCTGTCTTCCTCTAATGCGACCTTGAGGGCTTGACCCCCTTTGGCAACTCTGAGGCCTCGAAAGAGTGAGACTCGGGCTAGAACAAGACCCAATGTTGGGCCAAGGCCCAATTTGGATGGGCGGGGTGAAAATTTCCCTCCCAAAGACCAAAACCGTTGAGGGCAATTTGGTTATTTTTCTAGAATTTTTTTCGTTGTTTTCAACACACATCATGTTCTTTTCACGATCAAAGACACGTAGAGAAAACAACATATTCGTCATTTGTAGAGTGAAGATGTTGCTAAAGGAAAGTAAGATTTGATGTTTTACAATTTTTTAACTAAATTTAAAATCCACATTAAGAGAAAAAATTATCGCCAATTCACACCTTGAGGAACTGGACTCATACCTCAACCATATAGAGAATTATAAAAACAAATATTTTGTAATTGACACGTCCTGATCTATATAGTACATTATAAAGTAGATTTGATAAGTTATATATATATATATATATACAGTTTTGCTACGTACAACCAACTTGCGTCATCGTGATACAATCGGTTGTATATGGCAAAATTTAAAAAAAAGTAAAAACAAAAAAATAAAAAGTGAAAAGATAAAAAGGCCAAAGCAAAAGATAAGGATATAGTACTTTGTCTTTTTCCTTCCGTAGCAGACCAGACTTTCAAGATTTTTCATTTTTCTTCTTCTTCGGTGGAATAGTAGCTCATCTTACACTTCGGCATCTTCCTTCGTATCCATTTTTAAACACTTAACCTCATCTTTTTTTTTTCTTTTTCTTTTTTTTGTGCATAAACAAGGATTTTAACTTTGAAAAGGTTGAAAATCAACGGTTAGATTGTGCAAAGAGCAAAGAGCCTAAATAGCCTAAGTATTTCTATTTCTAGACGAGGTCACCATACAATTCTCTTGTTACTGATAATTCATTCAGCACATAGGCATCCATGCAATTCATATCTGCCACAACCCGCCAGCTTCGATGTCAGTTAAGCTCTACCAAGCATATATAATTCCTTTCTTTTGGCCAGTAAGCACATACATTCCAAAGGTAGCCTCTCATTCTTTGTTTTTGCAGTAATACCTTCCATTCCTTAAACTCACGGATCGTCGTTCCCTTCCCTCTTCTGTCCACCTCAACTTCCCCACGATCATTCTCGTCATCTTCATAATGATCGTCGCCGTCGTCTTCGACTTCAGCGAGTGAATCAGCCTCACATTTGATGCCTTTGTCGTCAAGTGCTTAAGAATCACGTTCAAGAGCTTCTATGATTGGGTTTTCTTTTGGGAAACGATAGTGCTATTATCAAGAGGTGGTTGAAGCTTGGAGTTTTTTGTGGGTTGTATTCAGAGCTGAGATCGGGTTTGCACTTTGTGGGGAATATGAAGATGAAACTCAAAAGATCTTACGAAGATGAGATTGAGAAAATCAGAGGAGGAATGGTAGATGGAGACCAAGGCGAAGTGTCTTCGTGAAGCATATCCCAAATGAAACAATGCGTTTTATTAAGCCATGTAGGATACGGTTACACGGCCGTTACTCCAGCCGGTTGTATTAAGCGTTTTTCATATATATATCCAGCTAGTGTTGCTGGGAAGGGCCCCGGCATCAGGCCCTCTCGGCCCATCTGCATGCCCCCACATGGGATTAGGCAAGCAATTTGTCTAGCCCAAGCAGACGGGTAGGTGGGTGGGCTTTTTAAAAAAAGAAAAGGGCAAGTGCGATGCTTCACCTGCCTGCCCCATGGAAGGCCTAAACTATAAAATAAGGGGAAAAAAAAAACCTAGTTTCATTATTCACCTATTTTCTCCTCTCTCAATGCCTCCATTGTCTAACTCCCCCTCCCCCCAATCTCTTATCTCTTCTTTTGTCGCCAGCCCTAATCCTGCAACAGTGTAGCAGTGAGTTTGTGAAGAGACTCATGGCCACGAAGAACCACGACCACAACTAGCCATGGTTCTCTGCCCCGAGCCACAAGCGATTGTGTGGCCATGGATTTGCTCAGAGAACCAAAGCCACGACAGGTCGTGGGTCTTTGCACAGACCCATGGCCAGTCATCGTCGTGGTTTTTCGCTTAGATCCACGGCCATGTAATTGTTTGCATCGCTACTTTTTTTTTTTTGGTTGAAGATGATTTTTGTTGTTGGATCGATGTATTTGAGATTTGATATGTGGATTTGATGGATAGATCTATTGATTTGGCAAATGGATTTGTGGAATTTGGATTGTTTGGCGGATTCCGAACGGTTCGCAAGGCATCCATCTGGTCGGCATTTGGGCAAGGTCACCCACCCATATAGGACGGGACCGGGTACCGGAGTCTATATCCAGCCCCCGCCCATGCGGGTGCAAGGGGCGGAGTGGCCGGTTGCCCGCCCACTAGGGGCAAGTAGCAACCCTATATCAAACCATCTTTGTTTATAAATTCCTTTTTCGCAATGCTCTTTACAGAGACACACAAACATATTAGTGTATATATATATATGTCTCTAAATTAATATCATGTTCTTTATCTACTTTTTATTTTATTTTTTATGTATAAAACGTTCAAAACTTGATTGAAAACTCTCTTAAGATGGAACTGAATGACTTCCTAAACCAGATTTTGATTTAGGTTGTGAATTTGCTTTTTAAAGTTTGGGAGTGCTTTTTTTTTTTCTTTTTCTTTTTCTTTTTTTTTTATTATAGATGCCAGGTGAAAAGGCGCACTTAACAAAAACATCGGCAAAAAACTGCTTATAAAAAAAACATTTGGAAAAAACTGCCTGCCTGTCCCATCAAATATGACCAAAAAGGATGGGTATTCACATTTTGGTAGAACCACAAAAGTAGTGATTTTTTTTATTTTTACACTAAATAACCGCAAAGGGCAACAACCAACATAGCTAGATTGATAACTTTTTTTAATTCCATAGTGATGTAGTTTGAAGTTATTTGTTAAATCTAATTTATAATAAAAAAAAATATTTACAATTTGATGTATCGCTTTATAATATATCAGTTTGTAAATACACTTTTGTAAGAAATGTATTTGTTGTAAAACTGTACAATATTCCAGATGATTGGGATCATGTTCCCATTATCAAAACCAAGTGGCTGGAAAAGGTTTCTAATTCAATCCATGGTTCCTTTCACTGTAGACTTCTCCTCCTTACTAGATCTCCAAATCTTCGTAGTAATGCTCTCTTTTTTCTCAAGCTTCTATCATTATCCAAGTCATCAAAATGGGTTTCATCCAGATGTACTGTTTCCTCATCATCTTGGAATATAGGCGAGGGCATTTTGCTGTTATGGGCAGTTGAATCTGGTGAATGATCTATAGTGTCGAATATTGAGCCCCCAAGTGACTCATCATTCTCAAGGTCACCCTCCACACGATCCTTATGTTTACTGGGAGGTTTCAGGTCCTTGAGACTGAAACCGAAAGCTGTGCACATTACAGTGCCATTGTTATGTTCCCTATCCCTGGAATTTTGAGTCTTCAGTTTTCTCCCTGTCTCCTTTTGTTCTTCTTTTGAACATTTATTCTTGTCCTCCTTCTTCACCTCCTTTGTTGTTAATGTTTCAGAAAGCAACCTCTTCAACTCTTTGATGTTGTCAAAAGCAGCGGCATGGGTAATCCTAAGGTTTTCATTCTCTCGAGTAAGGAAATCCAAGGCATCCTCCTTTTCAGCCAGGCTATCCTTGAGCTGGGAATTCTCATCCCGGGCAATCCCTGCTGCTTCTTTTGCAACATTAGCTTCATTCAGGGCTTGTTTAAGGATGTCACGCAGTTTCTGAGTTTCTTCCTTGGACGCCATGGCCTTATTCTCAGCTGCTGTGAGCAACTGAAGCAATCTTCTGCTCTCTTCTTGTGCAGCAAACCTTTCCTCTTCGGCTCTTTTGATACAATCAACAAAGCCGGTTTCTTTCCCATTCCATGCCAAGAGTGAATCTTCAGCTTCTAATCTCAGCCTCTCTGCATTGTTTCTATATCGATCAGCTTCTTTCCTTGTCACACCCAAAAGTTGTTCGTACTTCTCCTCCTTGCACTTTAGCATCATTTTCAAATTCCCTGCCTCCTCTTTTGTGTACTCCAGCTCTGCTTGGGTTACTCCGAGTTTCTCCTTTATTTGGTTGGCTTCTGCCGCAACTTCTTTCAGTGCTAATGCTAAATCATCCATCGCCTTCTTCCCATTCTCTTCTGCCTCGGTTGCCAACTTCAGTTCATTTTTTAGCAAATCCATTTCCTCCATGAGGGTCGTTCCCTTTCCCTTCAAGGAAGCAGTTTTCTCACTCTCCTGTCCACGACCCAAACTCTCTAATGTTGTTTGCATAGCAAGATCATCGTCCATGCAACTTTGGGAATTTGGAACACTTTTCCCGGATGAGTCCTCCAATATTTTCAAACTCTCACGAAGAGAAGCAATCTCAAGCTTCGAATCTTCAAGCAGAATCTTGGTTTGCTCGAGCTGCTTTGTCTGCGCTACCAATGAATCAAACGTTTTCCTATCAGAATCCTTTTCTTTCGCTACTTCTGCCTCTAATTCCTCAATTCTTTTCCTACTTTCGGGCAATAAGGCTCTCGCACTAGCCTCAGATCTTGTCAAGTTATTCAACTCCATTTTTAACCTGGCCAATGAGGCATCTCTCTGTGCTAGTTTTTTCTCCAAACCCTTTGCCTTTGCTAGTTCGATTTTCAAAGACACGATATCCTTTTCTTTGATCTCAAGTTCTTGACTTGCAATCGACAATGAATCCTGCACTGAGTTCAGCTCCATTTTTATCTCCTCAACTTTCGTGGTGGACAACGCCTCACTAAGCCTCAAGTTGGCCTCTAAAGCCAGCATTTTCATCTCTTTCAGCTCATCAAGTGCTCGATCCCTTTCTTTCTCGGTTACACTTAATTGCGCCTGCGACTCTTTCAGCTCCTCCTCAAGATGCCCCATCTGCTTCTGCTGCTGCTGCTGCTGCATCTCCAAAACTCTTTAAAAATATTTTGACACAAAAAAAATAATAATTACAATTTTAAAAAATAAATCTTGTCTTATCAAAATCGAAGTTAACTTCGGTTTTCTTTTTTTCTTTTGGTTTAGCTGTTCATTCAATCCGGTTGTTTATCAAAGGAAATCTAAGAAAAGAACAAATTAATTAAGTTCCTTGAGAGCAATCATCACATTGATGCATGATTCAACAAATCTATTCTAAATCAAAGAAAAAATCACCGAAAAAATATTATTTATACCTCGGGTAGTTTCGCAACCTCCAAGAGTTTTTGTTGTAGACAATAATACTAAGGGCTTTGGATTGATTTCTGATGTTAAAGATGACTGGCTGGTAGGTATGACTAATGAAGGATTTGTTTTGAGAGAACACAGAAGACCCTGAACTAGAAACCAATAATGTTTTTCAGAGTCGACGCCAAATCCATGAAACAACGGATTAGGAAACTCGGAAAAGCAATCAAAACGTGGGTGTAAGATTAAAAAAGAAAGAAATTGTAATTAAACCCACCAAAGATTAAGGCCTGAAACAAGCAAAGCATGAAAAACTGTCTGCAAAGGAAGAATCCCATAAAAGTGCAGCAAAGCATGGAATTTTCAACAAAGATTGTTATTGCAGAATGGAAGGAAACAAAAGGATATCGGTTTAGACGGGAAACGTGTGATTCTTTGTACTATGTATATTCAACATAAGGAGAGAGACAGAGGGAGAGTGTTTCTGTCTGTGTGCGTTTGTGGAGAAAAA
The DNA here is from genome assembly GCA_029856935.1 of Cyclocarya paliurus. Lineage (NCBI taxonomy): Eukaryota > Viridiplantae > Streptophyta > Magnoliopsida > Fagales > Juglandaceae > Cyclocarya > Cyclocarya paliurus. Next base: position 11,877,872 of record CM056950.1, read on the forward strand.
CCCGAGGTTGGCGGATTTTCCAATAAAGGAACCTACGGCTTGAATGTAGTGTTCCGCAGCGGCAAATATGAGAGAAATGAGAGGTGGGTGCTACTTGGGAATTTGGAAACACAAGTTTGTCGAACGTTGGATGATAAACAGGATTTTATCACCGCAGGATCGAACCCTGTTATTAATATTATTATTATTTATTATTGTTGTTTTTATTTAATTTCATTTACTGATGTTAGCAATGTACTATAGTTGTCAAATAGTATCATTTTCTTGTGCTTGGAACGAATCTTCGCAACCTCACCATGTGTATATTGATGGTTTCCCGCCAGCGTTGCTTCTATTTCTAACCGCCCGGCTAATGAAGTGTTGGGAGACGACTACACTTCCAACAGCGACCAACTGAAAATCCCATGACCCGCCATAAATGAAGTGGGGCTTAGACTTGGGTTCTGACTTCCAATTATATGCTTAAACAATCATGAAAAGAAAAATTGCCTACAAGCAGATAAAAGCTGACCCACCCAGAGGAGGGAGGAGGCGCATGTAGAATGGAGAGTGGCCGTTTCACTCGGGTGCATTTGGACGTTTTCTTTCATTCTTTTTTTCAAAAGTTCAGTGAATTGGATCGAATATAAGAGCATTAATATTGAATTCATCATTTTTATTTTTAAAATTTAATAAAAAGTACATATTTTTCATAAATGTAAAATTTTTCTATCTATAACCTCACATTAGATTAGTCATTAGATTCATCAAAATAATAATATAATATTTTTTTTTAATAATAATATTTTTAATTTATTTTTTTCATATTTTATAATTACAATAACTATATGTTAATTATTAATTTAATTTAATATTTATATTATTATTTCTCAATTTAAATATATTGTAGCTCAAAATTGAGAAATAATAATTTAAGTAAATAAAATAATAGTTATAAAGTATGAATAGTGAGTCTTCAAATTTGAAGATGAAAAAAAATATACTGTAACTAAAAAGCTTGACATTTGAGCATATGGTAAATCCAATGCTAAAATTTTAGAATTAAAATCATCAAATTTTGAAGATTAGACTCATTTAATAAGTCCAATGCTAGTGCTCTAAGCATACTAATGGAGTGTACACGCCGGTGTCCATAGAGAAAGGGGGAAGGCTTCAATCATTCTCCCATTTCTTATTTAGTCGTGGCACAATGAACGAACGTACTAAAAGCAGAAGCGGAGCGCCATGCACCAAAAATGCTTGGAATGAAATTGGTAAAAGCGAAGCCACGCGGCTGCCCAGCACCATCACCCTCTCGAATCTCTCTCATTTAGTAGTGGCGCAATACGTACACGAAACAGGACCTGACCACACTATCTGTTACCCCCCATTTAATTTCATGATCATCATCATCATTAAACTGAGCAAGTTAATAATCAATCATCCAACAACTAGAATCTTGACACTCGAGTTCCCCAACGGTTAACAGGGAACAATTTACTCAAAGAAAACGAACACAAACAGATTTTTAAGGAAAAGGGCGGCGGTCTAGGAACACATATAATAAAACAATAAAAATCACCAACACATTAAATTATCATCATATCAAATTGTCGAGACAAAGGCATCATTATGAATGAAATGTTTGCCAGTTATAACCAATATATATATCCAACTACAACTCTCAATATTAGACCTTCACCTATTAGCTGGCTACCTAACAGAATTTAATAGAAAATTACAATACACACAAATCCCACCATCTAAAACCACCAAAACCATATATTCAATTCACCCCCACGACATCCACATCCAAGTCCCCAATTCGAGTCATTTTTCTTAAGCACGCTCACCCCTGATCCTCCTAGCCAGCTGGATATCCTTGGGCATGATGGTAACCCGCTTGGCATGGATCGCACACAGGTTGGTGTCCTCGAATAGACCCACCAGGTAAGCCTCGGCCGCCTCCTGAAGAGCCAACACCGCATGACTTTGGAAGCGCAGATCGGTCTGCAATGGCAAGTCACAAATGATTAGCAAAAACCATTTACCAGCCTACCTCTTTACCCAAAAAAATAAAAAACTCACCTTGAAATCCTGGGCAATTTCACGGACAAGCCTCTGGAATGGCAGCTTCCTGATCAGGAGTTCGGTACTCTTTTGGTACTTACGGATTTCTCTATTTAAAATGGGGAAGAAAAAAAAGGACATTTAGTACTAGGAAGAACAAATCGTACAACCCATGAAAGCAAAAGAACGCATGTTCTCCTAACAAAAGAGGAAAATGAATTGACTTACCGAAGGGCAACAGTACCAGGGCGGTAACGGTGGGGCTTCTTGACTCCACCGGTGGTCGGGGCAGACTTACGGGCAGCCTGTGAATACAAAGGCATGGGATGACGGATATAATTAACAAAAATTTAAGAACGACAATCACAAGAGAAACAATTTAGATTCCAAAGTACAAACCTTGGTAGCGAGTTGCTTCCTAGGAGCCTTTCCTCCAGTCGACTTACGGGCAGTTTGCTTCGTACGGGCCATCTGCGAAAACATACCCAAGTCATTAGAATGAAAAAGCGAGACTGAATAATGTTGTACAAGATCAAGTTGTCGTTCCCGAAACAGAGCGAAAACAATCTCTCACAAATAGAATATAGACAGAACCAAAAACTTAAAAAAATAAAAAAAGCGAGAGAGAATAGGCTAAGCTAGACTAGATAGAATATAAGTATTTACAGATTATCAATGTATCTGCACACCCAAAAAGAACAAGACGAGATAAAAATTAACGTTGAGCACTTTTAAATAAAATTGGACCTTCATGTCCATATATTTAAACGCGGACTCTGTTCGGTTACCAAAAAAATTAGAAGAAAGAGATATAAACTCAAATGCTTCATGTTCTCCAAAACATGGAGAAGAATTCAGACAAAAATAAAGTTTTCGTGTCCTCTTCAAAACCCCATATTGAACAAGCTCAATATCATTACAGATCAAGGACACTTTGCCGCAAATTTCCTAGTCCACCAAGTTTTACAGAAACCATGGCAGGTCATCTAAGAAAAATCAACCACATCACAAAAGAACGATCCAAAATACACTCAAAACACTAATATTATGAGATCACACGACCAAGATTCAGACACATACCTTCTTGATTTAAAACCCTAACTCTAAAGGAATTCAAAAGAGAACACAACGAGACAACCCGGAAGTTTAGAATAACATAGATGAGTACCAAATCAGAAAGTACATAGAAACGAAAACCAAAATTTCGAACCAAAAAATGAAAACGTACCTCTTCTCGTCTCTCGTTTCTTCTTTCAACTCAATGAGCAGTGTCTACAACATCCAAAGATTTGGATTTAGAAGACGTTGGGGGTTATATAGAGCCTGTGAATATGAGATCGAACGGATACAATTTAGTATCCGTGTGTTTTCTCTGTACGGAATCAGACGGTGGATGGGGGCATAAGTTGTGTTTTCTCGACTTGAATGGACGGTAAGGATGTGGTTTTAGAGCTTTGACGCGGATTGTGTGCAACGAATATCCTTTTCCTATTGGTTGAAGCAACTTAACTCTTTTTCGGGTTTGCATAAGGCCTTCAGAAATTTTTATATATAAAAATAAAAAAGCTCTTTTTCGGATTTTTTGTTAAAAAAAAAAATGTTTCGCTCAACGTCGTGAGTTGTGTAGTTTTTTTGTACGAGTCGGGCCCAGTGGGAGAGTCGCGCATGCACGCACTGAGGGGGGAGAGAAAGAGAGGGAGGATTCGGAGGTAAGTGGTGGGAAGATTGCTCTTTCCAAAAAAGGAAGGAGCACGGAGCTTCTGTAGTAAGAGAGAACCCCAAGTCCAAGGTACCTTCTTTCTCTAAAATCCTTTCCTCTATAGTTTCTCTAGGTACAGCTGAATCTCCTCATTTTTCAACAAGACAACAAGGGTCTCCCCCAGTAGATCTTTTCTCAAACCTCAACGAACCACTCTGATTTCGATTCCCATCTCTCTGAGGCAGAACAACCCGCAGAGGGTTTTGCTGACGATGGTGATACCCTGTTGGAGAATTTTGCACCTGATTTGGGGATTCATGAGGTTTTGCACCAAGATTCTGTCGATTTTGATGACAATGGGGATGCCCAGTTGGATAGTTTTGCCTCTGGGGATGTGGTTTCGGGAACTCGGGGGAAGAATCGTGTGATGCTAATTGGGATAGTTTAACCGCAGGGGAGGGAAATGTCGATGCTCGGATTGAAGCTATTGGTTTTGGGGATGGACAGGGGAGGGTTATGAGATTAATGTGGAACAGTTGGAGAATCTGTTGTCTCTTTTACAGAGTAGTGTTGATGGGTCTTCGGGGTCGAGTCTTGATGACATAAGGAAGTTGTGGCGAAAGTGCTTGAAATGCCACTTGTTTCGGGCGAGTATCTGAATAGATTTTTCAAGTGGGGTATGAAGTCTGAGAACCCGAATTTCAGGCAACGATATGTGTGGTGGATGCAGTTGTTCGTGGGATATGTAGTGATCTTAAGAAGAAAGATGCATATGCCTTGTGGGATTTGATTAAAGGAGGTAGGCGAGAAGGAGAAAAGCGTGCTGAATGTGGAGGCTCTCGATGAAGGGCCATGTTTAGAGGTGTCTATAACTCGTTTGGGGATTGCGGATGTGTCCCAGATGTGGATGCATAATTATTTCACAATCGAAGCACTGTGTAGGCGGTCAGTTTTTAGCTGGGGTTGGTCTATATGCGAGAAGATGCTCGAGGCAGGAAGCTTGGCAAGATCATTTCACTCTGTGGGGAGGATCAAACCGTGGGCTTTGGAGATGTTTGATGAATTTCCTAATGCAGATTGGAAAGACTGCGTTTCTGCTGTCGTTCGTGGTTTGTATAGGATGATGAGAGCTGTCGGTAGGGGGAGAAACAGTTTTTAGTTTCTCGTTTGTTTTCGGAGATGAGATGAGATAAGATGAAAACTTTTGAGATGAGATGAATTGTTTATTTTATTTTGTATTGAAATTTGAAAAAGTTGTAATAATTAGGTGAGAGAAGATGAGATGAATTTGAAAAAGTTGAATTGTTTATTTTATTTTGTATTAGAATTGAGAAAAGTGTAATGATGAAATTGAGATGAGATGAGATGAGAGTTTTCTGAAAACAAATCAGGCCGTTGTCAATGGATATCCCCTGTGATAAGATTGGTAGATATTGTAAACTTGAATGGATTTTGGGGTTCAACCTAATGTCGATGAGTATACAAAGGGAAATGCTACAAACGCACAATCTCATTTGCCTAAAGGGAAAGATGAGGGAGAATGGATTGCATCTCGATGGGATGGGATCACAGGGGATCTGTTAAGTGCAGTAAGGAGATGGAAGAGGAGAGGAGAGGAGAGGATCTGGATTTTGGAATAACGTTACAATTTGCATGATAGGGAGGGGGGTTTATATATATTAAATTCATTACCCTACACTCTTTGAAGAAAAAAAAAATTAAGTGTTGGATGCGATAGTGAACAGCTTAGTACTCATATTTTTTTCATTTAAACTTGACATTTTTCTTCACGTATTATTTAATATTGATTTTTTAACCCTATTGCCTGTTACACTTTCTTTATGTTGTTTTTGTATTTATAACAGTCCCGATGCGCTATATTACAAGGATTGCATTATTCTTAGAAGATGCGTTAAAAGTGATGCTGGTAAATGAGATAAAATGAAAATTTTATAAATAATAATAAAATAATTTCAGTTATAATATTTTATTAGATTGTAAAAAATGAGAGAGAAAAAATTGAATAAAAATATTATAAAATTAAAATCTTGTTTAAATATTATTTTTTAATATTATTTTTATTTTAATATCATTTTTTATGTTTTGTTTAAAATTTTAAAAAAATTGTAATGATTAAATAATATTTAAATAAAAAATTAAATTTAAAATTAAAAAATATTTATATTTGAGTAATATTTATGAAGTAAATTATGAAAAATTTTGAGATGAGATGAATATAATTTCAATATGCCGTGAATCATTTGGCTTGCCAGTGGGTAAAATTGTGGAATATTAAAATGTTTTTCTTTCTTTTTAACAGGAAGACCGTAATTATAATATAAATCAAATACTCATTTATGACCAAGAAATCAGAGAACCATCTCTATTTGCTTGATTAAAATATGATGTTACAAGCGTTTGTGAACTGGAATTAGCTTTGTTTTCGTGCTGTTGGAAACCACCAGCTGCATTTGAATGTTGAATTGAATTGAACTAAATTGAATTCTTTATAAATAATAATAAATTGAGAATGCAGAATAAATTTTGTAAGATCCACCTGAGATGAGTTTAAATGTATTTGAATGTTAAGATAAGTTTAGATATATTTATAGGAAGTTGAAAAATGTTGAGTCCCACATATAAGGAAATGTTAAATTGAAAAAGATTGTAAATTCTACATGTAAAAAAATTTTGAGTTGAGATGAATTTAATAATTTGAGAGTTGGGTGTTTAAATGTTAGACTCGACTTAAAATTAGACTGAACTGAATTGAACTCAGATGAATTTAACAACCAAACAGGACCTACATAGTCTGTTGGATCTAATTCTCGTGATCATGTTTTGACATCATCACATGTATGGAACATTACTTTGCTAGCCGTTTTGGAGAGGCTGCTGCTTTCAACCTAAAAAGAGGGTTTTGACTGGGCAAATGCCTACCCAGTTTACTGAGGTTGGACAATGTAGTTCTGCATCTCGCTTTGAGCTAAGCATAATAATGGCCACAACCAAGATTTGCTTATTTTAATTCGAAAGCCATTGAAACGATGGTTGTTCATATGGTTTGGGAGTAGCAGCTACTCTGGTGTCCTCGGCATCATTTATGCATATGAATTAACGCTAGCAGCTAACCCTTAAATAAAATTTTCATGTAACATCATTAAGATTTGCTCAATGCACGAACAATTTTGCTACCCAAAAAATAAAGTTTCAGTTCTCAACTTCTAATAATTTGGAATATCCACCCAAAAAGAGATCAGTTAATCATTAGTAGATTCCATCACATATCCGATTGAGACAGCAATGCCCAACAAGATAGCCAGTCAGACTTCATTTCAATGCCAAGCCCATAATGGTATCAACAAATAGCATTCAGTCATTCCTATGTGTCCTAAGAATATTTGCAAAAACTACGCTGAAAGAGAATGAAGAATAATCCAACACCTCTAACAATGGGGGCATGAACAATTAGAACTAAATCGAAAGCCTCTAACAATTAATATGTGCAATGCTCAGACAAAACCTACAAATCATCCTACAACCCCCCGTCTTGACCAGAACACCAAAATCACCATACAAATTCAGCACTGTTGAACCAGCGGGGTTGCACATAGGCACAATAAAACAAGCAGAAGAAACCTCACTCGGGCATATAGAGCATGCTTGCGTAACATAATTTTCTTTTTCTTTTTTTCTTTTTTTGAACAAATGAAAAATTATTTTGGGGTTTAAATCATGTGTGTGTGAAGAAAACTAAAAAAAAAAATCTTGTTATGCAAACATGGAAATACCTCTAAACCGCCAGCTAAAGCTCCCCTTAACTAATTATATTCCTCCTAAAATCTCCCCAAAAATCTCTCGTATATATATTCAAATGGTCACTACCCCATTAAACTGCAGAAGCTATCAACGCCTGAAGGCTGCAATATAACTTTACAAGCTTACTTTGATATGTATAGTCATCACATGTCATCGAAGTGAAAATAGTCAGCAACCCTGAAGCACTTTGCAAGCCGGACGACAGAAGACCTCACAACTTCAGAATTTGGAGAGACAGAACTAGGCAGATGGGGTAGGCAAGCAGGAAGATATTGATCACTATCTTCTGAAGGGCAGAATAATAAAAGCACAGATTGGCAGAATATGAATCTGGAGAAAACCAACAGACTATGACTATCCATCAAGTTAATTAAAAAATATAACAAGATTCAATTCTGCAGATATTGTAATTGTCTTTTCATTATGGAGGTGGCCTCCTAAATTATTATAAGGTTTTGATGACGTTCAACCTTACCAAGCAAGTCCCGCCCTTGGACAGTAAACCCGGATACACGACTCCACCCACCAGAACCATGTACCAAATAATCCAAGGGAACTCCTAACGGGGAATCCAATCTAGAATGTCTGACTCTACACCCCAATGGGTCACAAATGATTATAAGGTCAAGTTCGGTTATGTCGGGTTGTAGGTCCCATTGGACCAATAATGAGCATAACAAATAATAAATAATAATAGATGCTACTTTGCTCAAAATGAAAGAAAAAAATACCTTAGAATAAGCCGTCTAATAAATGGATCATTTAAAACTTGTGCCCAAACAATATCCACGCTAGTTGATGTACAAAGTATGACTTCCCACTCAGCGAAGGCAGTGGAGAGTATGTTTTCCGCATCATTGTAAACATCCTAAAAATAAAGCCTCTTTAACACATTGGAACAACTAGAATATAATGAACAAATTTAAAAAATTCAGCAATTAACTTACTGAGTCAGTATCAGAAGAGGAGAGCCCAACCATTTGGCAAAATGCTGGTAGAGGAGCAGTCAAGAAAAAGGTAAACTGACTTCCATTTTGTGATAAATCAGCATTGGACGGGTTCTTGAATGCTGGCCTCAAAGGTGAAAGGAGTAGAGCAGCTGGCTCTCCCCTTTCTGCACCATGTAAAACCTGCAGATCATTTATCAGTAACATGGAACTTAGAAGCAACTTTAGAGAAATAAGAATCAGATGTACTCATGCTTGCTCATTTAATCTTGCAATGAAGAAACACTATATGTTGGATAAAGGTATATGCTAATACAATTAAAAGGAACCTTAAAACATTTGCGTGTTATAATTAATCTTGGCACATACACAAATGTATGGGGTAAAAAATGCAATGCTTGAATAAATGTTCCAGGAGAGAATGAAATGGTAGAAATATTCTACCGGCTTTGGATGTACTTTTTCCTTGAATTTTATCCCCAAACATTTCCTTCGGTGAAAGGGGTTCTCCAAATGTCATTAACATAGTTGTAGTTAAAACAACAAGTTCAAATAAACTCTGCAAAATAAGTTATAGTTGAACAATGCTTGTGGGGATGGGGGCATACGCATCAAGGGGTGGTGGCAGTACTATTGGAACCCTTTCAATGAAAATCGCACAACTCAATTTGGTTGGAAACTTTGCTCAGTCATATGGACAAAAATAAGACCTACAAAAACATGGAGCAGTGGCACCATATCAACCCAGTGGACTTCCCTTGGGTTAAATTCCAAATCCCAGTCTTAACATTTCAAAACTTACTCCAATATGAAATGTAGTGTAGATATTACAAAAACCACAAATTTTCATCATGACTTTAAAGCAGCAAAACCTGATTTAGAACATATATACTTATGTAGAATAAAGCACTAAACCTATCAAATCATATAAAAGTTTTGACAAACCTGCCTTGAATGCATGGCTATTATCACTATCAATAATTAAGAAAAGAGGTCTACGGGTAAAAGGAATTATATCACCAGGGTAGAGATTATTTGAACCTGAAAAATACAAAAACAAACGATGTTAGTACACGGATTGTATGGGGATTGTGCCACTCATAAATGGAATAGAAACTAAATAGCACTTAAATTAACAGGTTCTATGCACAAATGCTTCAAATACATAACACGCAGAGCATGCATTCAATATAGTACCTACCACGATGTCCTCTTGAACCAAACCACAGACAACTATCATAATAGCCACTTGACTCTCCCTTATGATTAATACTCGATTCAGACATATAGCTATTCTGCTCTTGAGAGAACTGAGAAGTTAATTTGTTTTTTGAAGATTTCCGTGATCCACTGGAGCTTTCCATCTGAGCAATATTACTACTAGGACCAGCCTTCCCTGCATGGATAATCATGAAGGTAACTAATCCAGGATAACAAGCCATTCAGTTATTATTGTGGTTACATAGAACAAACAAAAACCTGAGGCCGATAGATATAGTAGCATAACACTATCTGGAGGGAGCTCCTCGGAAATTGTAGCCATAACCTGCCCATGCATCACTAAGTTAAAAGCAGACTTACTAATGAAAAGGCCATGAGAGAAGGAAGGATAAGTTCTTTTTGCAAGCTCGATTGCTGACTCAACAAACACACTACTGATGTGGAAACTTGCCACATCAATTAGTATAAAAAAATATATGTTTTTTAAAATTTTTTTATAATTAACGTGGTCCCCACAGTAAGCGGTGTGTTAGCACACTGGATTGTAAGCAGTAGAACCCTATAAGATAACTAGCTACAAATGAAAGTTGGTTCAACGAGGTTGGGACTAACACAATGCTGAGATATGAACTCTTGGATACTAGAACATGGAGTACCAATGCAAAAAGGTTGATAGCATCTGCTTTTCACAGGCTAGTATCCACACTGACACGACCCCCCCCCCTTCTCTCTTTTCAAGAAAAAGCAGAGACAAAACATTGTGTTTAAGGGCACTCCATATAGAATTTATGCCTGGAGATATGATATCCAGATGGGCTTCATCACTAGAAGAGCCTACATAACCAAGCAACTAGGCCACCTAGAGATAAATAAGCACTCCAATATGAACTCTCTTCTGATCACCAGACTAAAAACTTAATAGAATTTTCAATTTTCTACCGATCCAGAAGTATAAGCAACAGTTTAGTTGACTAGGAGAAACCAAGCACGTGAATAAGTGATCACAGTATAAACAATTAAGTAATGCCTTAAAAACTCACCGCTATCAAATGTGCAACAGATGGTCGGTAGAGAATAGCTTTCCTTGGATTTGGAGTTAAGTTTGGATCAGTCATGTCTGCAGTCAACTTTATATCGATCAATCTAGATGCTCCAGAATGATCAATTGAAGTGCTATTCCCATTTGATTCAACTAGCCGCTTTTGATAGAAAGATTCACTTGGCTCCCATTCCAAACATTGTAGCATTCTAAAAGTATCCAAAGTAAGTTCAGCAAATTTGACCTGAATATAACAAGACGTGAACGTTTGTAAGATTTTCCTAATGCAGGAATTATTTAATGATCCATCTAGTATAGATGATCTCTAATCAAGAAAAATACATTTAAACATGACTTATTAACCTCATTTCGGTGATAGCTTGTCAGCAGTGCATCTTGAAACTTTAGGACCTTCTTTGCATGGAAGCGAGTCACATATGGAAGAGAAGCTGGATGTGAATCAAACATACTACAATAACGCAAAGGTCTAACATCCATAAATGCCATATCAACTTTCACAAAGTGGACAACTTCTTGCACTACTTGCTTCCATTCTTTGAAGTTAGTTTCCTGACAGGAGAGTATAAATGCCCTTAATCATGTCAGTATACAACTGGAAAGTAGTTAGCTATTTAGAAAGATCAAAATTCTAATTAAAGATCTTAAACTAAACCGGTTAAATTTAGGAGGAATCAATGATGTCCGTGGTGATATTTATGTAAATAGACTACTAAGAGATATACATTTAAAGACTCAATTTAATACTCCTAATCTTTTAAATTAATAATTCCTCAAGTCACATGCATCCAGTTAAACATTTTACTCCTCCAAAGCTTTATTTTCAGAAAGTAAATTTTAATACTTTGATTTATAAAAATCTTTTTTTTTTTTGACAAGTAGTTTGATTTATAAAAATCTGTTAATAAGTGGAAGGCGAATATTGTCTTGTAAAAAGAGCAAATATTCAACCGTTCTACTTTCGCTTATACACTATTTTTGCAGTTTTGGTGACCTGTGGAGCACCGTATTAAACAGGCCATCCAGCTAAGCTTTTTCTGGATTAAACTTCTGCGATACCTATTCTCTACTTCCTTGATGTTGGTGCCATGTTAATTTTTCCAAGAAACAACATTCAACCATTAGTTTTATATCACGGTCAAGTAACAAATTAGAGCACCCACAGACTTGCTGACAAAGGCAAGACTTCCTTTTTATTTCTGTTTTCTTCCTGCCCCTTTCTCTCTTTACCCCTTCCTCTGTGTGGGTTAGTCACCCCGTCAACTAAGCAAATCTACTGTACAGATCAGTTTTATACATGGCAACTCGCTATTTAAGCCACATTTGGGCCAATAACGGAACCGCCATACTTTAAATAAGCATTAGTTCACACCATAACCTAACTTTATCATCTTACTTCAACTATAACACAACTTTACAGCTCAGGATTTGGTCATACAGTTCATCTATAGACAATATAAAAAGGTAATATCTATTAATTTCAAATTTATAAGTCATATCTGTTATTCACGTTAGAAAAGGGCATAACATGAGCATGCGAAAGTTACTGCCAGTCCAGATTCCATGATCTATATATCTTAGCTATCACGATAGCTCAAATAGCATCGTCTCGCTTCTAACCGAATCTGGAGTTCTTGCAGACATAAACCTTTGAAAATTTGGATAAAATATAAATTATTACTTAAAATTTCTTGAAAGATCCTTGCACAATTTAAACTGTTTTCTTTCTCTAAGAGTTTTAAAAATCATCCTCCGTGCTCCTAACTTCTAAGACGTTGTTTGGTTGCTAAGAAATTGAGGAAAACAAATGAGAAACTGAAACCAAGCACTTCTTATAATATCTTAAATAATAAAGGAAAATGTAAAAGCGCCTTGCAAAAGTTTGTGTACATATTGAGTTAAAAAAAAACTTTGACAAGTAGAAATTATAGAACAAGGCAACTCGAATTACTCCGAATTATTTAATCCATTTTACCAGCAACCAAACAAATCCAAGTGCGAGTAAATAGAACCAATCCCGTAAACTTTTACAGTACATAAAGAACAAGAGAGTATAAAAAAAGAAAGAAGATAAAAAGTCATACGAAAGTTAAGCTTCAAATTCACAAACTCCTCGTATAGCTAATATAAACGAATAAATTACCCGAAAAGCAGCTTTGCTATCCTCAACAACAGCCTTGAACCGGTCCACGAGAGCCTTCACCATGTCGGTCCTTTTCAAAATCAAGGAGACTAGTAAAAACCGGGCGTAGAACCTCAGTTCCTTGAACCTCACCCCGAGGTCCTTGCTGTAGCCTTTGGATTCCTCGAAATACCTCCGACTGAGAATCGCTTCGTAGAAGATGTAGGCCTCGACCAAGAACCTGGCCTCGCTGGTCCGCATGTACTGGGAAAAGTAGAGTTGGCCAATCCGGCTGGCGATCTCGCCGATTTCCCAGCGGTTAAGGCCGGACTTGAGAAGGTCCCCCCGGTGCTCTTGCTGGTACTTCCAGAGGCGCGTGTACGCCTTGAACACTTTGTGGAAGTAGTGGTGGCTCGTCACCCGTCCGTACGCAGGTACGTCCCGGACCCTAGCGAACTTTTGGTCCGCGCCCTCCACGAGCACCCTGAAGGTCTGCGCAACGACGTCGTTCTCAGCCATGTCGTGCCCAAACCAAATAAAAAATCAATCCTCCAAACCGTAATGGTTTCCTCTCGCGGCCATTGGAAAATGAGGAAGTCTTGGAAGAAAGAGAAAACACCAGAGAGAGAGAGAGAGAGAGAGAGAGGTGGACTTTCTGCAATGAGATATTGGATGATTTGACAGTGGGACGACGGGGACAACCGGTACTTGCTGCGATTCGACTACTCCTGCTACAAAATAGAGTGCTCTCCTGCTCCTGTCTCCTCCTGGCGGGTGTTGTTGCTGTGATCCACGCAAGTACGCCTTCCTGGGCATTCTTTACCGTTGGATGCGTTTTTGGCTCTATAATACTATTGTCTTATATGTTTCTATTTTCCCCCTTTTTTGAACTTTTTACTTGCAATAAATTTATCTCTTTCTTTTTCTTTTTCCCATCGAAACCCATAAAAAGAAAACATCATTAATTTCATTTTACATCTTTCAATTATTTTTTCATAATTTACGCGTGAAATTGTCAAAATTGATAACTAACATATTAAGTAATCAATATAAAAAATATTTTAGACACTTAGAGATCTTATAAAAATAAATTTATAAATTGATGTACTTTAATATCATATATTAGATTGTAAAACTATTTTTATTATAAAATAAATATAACGTATCATAAGAAATAATATCAGTTTGTGAGTTTATTTTTATAGGATTTCTTTGTGGTTATACAATTCTCAATAATCAATAGTTGACAGTTTGGACGAACTCTTTTTTTATTTTAATTAACAATAAGAAAACAAAAAAAAAACAATAAGATAGATACGAAAAAGGACAAATTATAGTTTGGACCAACTCTACTAGATTTATGAATATGTGACAACCCTTGAATGCAACATACTTGTCTCATTTCAACCACAAATATCATGTCTAAAAAATCTAGTGGTGGCAAGTCCGGTGATCTGGCGTATGTGTCGAGAAAAGTTGCCAAAAGGGGCAGTGCATGAGGACCACGCGCAGTAATTTTCACAAAACCACAATTTTTTTCCGAACGATTTTCAACTTATGAATCTGTTTGTTCCGTGCGTCTCTCGGGAGTTGTCGTAAATTTATAGATATGTCTTTTTCAGTTTTGAAGAAAGTAAAATAAAATTAAGCAAAAGAAACCTTGATAGACAAGGTGGGTAAATTGAGAAATGAGGAAAGAAGATGGAGGAGGAGAGAGAGAGTCGATGCATTCTCCCTCTCCGACGATAATCAAATCTCGAGCTCTTGAATTTTTTGAAAGAAAGAGAGGGGGGGAAGGAGGTGCCTAGGGTTTCCAAAAATGATGATGGTTTGTAATTATAAGTTTGGTGATTTAAGATATATATTAGGAAAACAAATTGACGCTTGAAGAATACAACATAATCCAAATACGAAAATATTTCATAATATAATTCGAGGATAAAATAGCAACTAGTTATAATTGGTACTCTTTATGCTAAAACACAATATATTATTCTATGGACAAATTGGGGTCACAAAAGTTGGATGACAAGAAGTTCACCGATTGTTGCATTGGATAAAGAACATGAAAAACCATAGAATTACTACCCTATAACACTAACTTGTTTATAACTATTATTTTATTATGCAAATTAAGTAACAAAGTTACAAAGTTATGCAACTTAAAATTGTTGCATATAAGAGAAACGACTAAACAGAAATTTTTCAGGTTATGCTTGGATAGTAAAATGAGAATTTTTAGTTTTAAATGAAAGTTTAAAATATTATTTTTTAATAATATTATTGTTTTAGAATTTTAAAAAGTTGAATTGTTTATTATATTTTGTGTGAGAATTTGAACAAATTGTAATGATGAGATGAAATAAGATGAGAATTTTGTATCTCATCTTAATTACCAAATATGCATTCCGGATATGCATATCATTGTAAATGATTTTTTTCTTTTTTCTTTTAAGTATTTTTTAAACATTCTTAACTGCTGAGAAAAAAAATATAAATTCATTAATAGTCACTTTCTTAATCCCTAAAAAAAATTAAAAATTAAAATATATGAATAGGCATATTCAGTAGGCACATTTGAGAGTCGTACTAGAATTTTCATTTTTGGTAAGCTAATTGTCAAGTCATAAGTCTTTTAGAAGAAGACGGGATGAAATTAGAGTGATGTAATGTATACTTTATATGTCTATTTCTCTCTTACTCTAAGTTTTATAATTTAAATAAAAGGTTTAAAGGATTTGAATTTTAGAAGAGAAATGCTACATGTCTCTAATTTATACCACTCAGTTTGTTCCCTTGATGTGGCACCACATGACTTATTAACAAAATTAAAAACACAAATATAAAATAGTAGAGAAACTCTAGGTTTTTAGTCTTGGTTTTTTTTTTTTTTTGACATTTTGTTTTGAATATATATTTTTTAATTTTTTTTAATAAGCTACATAATATGTTGTCGCGTCAATAGAATAAAATAAATGATATAAATAAAGAAATATAGTAACACTATTTATTTTATAATATAGGCTTTTATTTCCTTGATTTAATTTTGTTTAACAAACGGATGCAAAAAGATTAGAATTGGATTGCGTGGAGTCTAGATAATGATAAGTCTATAGTGTAGGTTCACTATCATGTCCTAGTGAGCTGTGCTACGGATCAGCCATTGTTCACGACTGATCCGTAGCATACCATACGTGTCCCACTATTTTTTTTTCTTCGTTTTGCACCAAACCTGCTCTCTCTCATTCTCGAATGTCTCTCTCTCTCATCAACTCTCTCTCTCGCTCAGTCGGTCAGCCTCTCTCATCAACTCTCTGTCTCTTGCTCGGTCTTTCTCTCTTTCCTCAATCTTTCTCTCATCAGCTCTCTCCCATAACTTAGACTTAGAGTGAGTGGTCAGGAACATGTCACGTATGGTGTGGATTGGCTGATGTGAAACAGGGACTGATGCAAAGTATTTTTCTATACGCTGATATGATTTTAAATCATCTGAGTTGATAAATAATAATATTTTATAGATTTTAATAAGATGTATTTGAATGTAAATATATTGATATATATATATATATATATTTGAATTTATGAAATATGTTAAGATGGATGTAAATTTTTTATAAAAAATTAAAAAATAATAAATTTTATCAATAATCGATTTGTAATGAATTAAGATACAAGGGAGCATATCTTAAAGTTTACATAATGGGAGAACTATGTATTCGTAATATAGTATATTAAAAAGATGGGAAACGATTATTCTCTTGTATTTTGGAGTATTCCAAAGTGGGAAGTACTGTCGCTAGTGTTTTACACAAACTCACCAACAACAATAAAAAGTTAAAACAATATCATACTACCACTCGCAACGACAGAACATAAAAAGTCCACACAAGCAAAAGACAACAAAGGCAAACGGGGGACAAAAATAAAAACACAGTCCTCCAATACACAATATAAGAAATCCCACGTGGCAAATGCATCACAACGATGCTATTATATTCAAACATCAATAGGCAGAGATAGCTTGCAAAGCTATTAGTACTTGTGGTCAAGGTGTTTTGTCCAAAATGTATATACAATTATTGAACCAAATTAATTTTCTTTTCAGTCCGGAAATCGACACTGACAGTAGTTTTCATAATGCCACTAATAATTTCTCATCGACGTGTAGGCGGTAATTATTCATCCATTATTTTATTTTATTTTACGATAATAACTTCCAAAACATTCGATGAGATCTGGTGTAGTTATAAACAAATTTTATAATTTTATATGATATATTAAATATATTTTATAATAAAAATATATTTATAATTTATTATATCATATCAAATTACATCAATTTATAAATTTATTTTTATAAAATCTCTATTATATATTAGATTTCTAAATGTAAAATAGATGTAAATGAATACTCCGGCCCTAGTTTTTCTTAACCGATCAAGTACTTAGAAAATGACTGCCACAAAGGCAGTTAGTTCAAGGTCATGGAAAGCTTTGAGTTGTTGAAGCGATGCAGAACCACTTCAGAAAAAGGGTGTCCTTCTAGCGCTTGTTCCGTAGATTTCATTGGATGTTGGATGTTTGATATGATCTTCATTAGGATTCCTTGAGATTTACAACTTAAAAAATAAATATAAAAGAAATAAAAAGTTGCGGTGATACTATGCAGCCTAGTTTTTTTAAGCTGAGCGTGTTTCTAATGTAAATTGTATTTTTTTTAAAATATTTTTTAAGTATATTAACATTTTAAAAAATATCAATATATTAATAATTATTTTTTTAATTATTAAAAAAATTAAATTAAATATATAAACGATCAAATTAAAAGAACAAATTCATTTGACAGAGTTTTAATTTCTTTAAAAAAAAAAAATTATTATCCAAAGTCGTCTAAGTTGGTTGGCTTTTGGTAAGTACAGGTGGGCACAACCACCATGTGATCAGCTGTGCATGATTCTCGATCCCCTCTGTATTAACCAGAAGATATTTGGACAACCACCAAATGGCCTAAACGTGATGCTGATATCTTCTTACACATCAGTCTTTTGTTTTGTTTTGTTTTGTTTTGTTTGGAGAATATATTTTGTACTAATACGATCATTCCTCCACGTTCTGCTGGCATTTTCTTTATATCATATTCGTGTTGAATGCAGGTGGGTAATCTTAAAGGGATATATATATATATATATATATATATATATATATATTTGATCAATTCTTTTTCTTAGGCAATACACCAACTCCCAAATTCACTTTAATAACTATCAATTTTTAATTCAAATATTTTTTACAATTTAGACAGATATACATATAATTTATGGGTCTCTCTATATTTAATGAGAAATATTTTATTTATAAAAAGATTTTAAAAAAATAAATCTATAAATTAATTGATATTGATTTAGAACATTAAATTATAAATTTATTTTTATTTTTATTTCACATATAACGTAGATATGAAATTATATCAGTTGCGTCTTGCCTTTGCTGCATTAACAAGAAAGGTATCACTGACCCAAGTGTCTTAACTTTGTTGCAGTAAGAAAGGTATCTGTTGACATTGTTGGCTAATAATTGTAGAACCATTAGAATTGGACCCACTTCTCAGAGTATCATCATCATGTGAAATCCACGAAGGTAGCTCAATTATTAGGGAAGAAAAAATAAAAGAAATCTTGTATGTATTGTCAAAATTGGACTTTAACCACTCATTCATTCCAATATAATGCGGCACAGAAAAGGAAGCCAAAAGTTGTAATTTGTGAAATAAAGGCTCCATTCAATAATAACAGCTATATTATTATTATTATTATTATTATTATATTTTTCAAGAATTTATGATTTTTTATTTTTTTATTTTTTTTATTAATATTATAAGAGAATTTTCTCCCCCACTAAGCCAGCAAGCCTATGTATGAAAGGGAATTGAGATAAAAGCCTAGTCCAGGACAAATATCTTCGACTTGGCCCATAGGAAGAGTCATCTGGACGCAATCTATAAGAGGAATAGTGCAACAGGGGATGAGACTCGTCGATCTGAAGGCCCGTCGAATAGTGTCCAGCTCTCAAGTGTCTGCCAACATAGCAAGCGTAATATGCGAGGAACCCTTGATCTACTGACAAGAAAGATATCAACAGACCATCAAGAAGACAGTTTAGGAGAAGGAGGTTAGAGAATTACGCCATATTAATGACTCTACCACCCAGGCAACACGTCACATTAATAACGTTGTCACAGAACCACTCCGCATTTAAAGATTCTGACACAAGAAATAATATGAAGGACGTGGACTTCATAGGAGCATGCATGATCTATCCCCATATACTCATAGTATAAATAGCAAATCTCAAGTATGAGAACATCTCTATGATCCCTAGACTACTTTATTCATTGACAAACAATCCAAGGATATTTATTAATTTTGGTATCGGAGTTTACCCTGCCTCAAGGCCATTCTCTCCAAGTTGCATTACTTTTCATTTATTGCAGGCTCATTTTTAAAGATTTAAGTTGTCAGAACCTGACTCAAAAGTGTGCGAAACACTATATTAACAAATATAATACTTTTTATTAATTAACTAAGGAAATAAGTTGAGTTGTATGTAACATCATACGAATTTCTTGCATTTATGAAATGGATAAAGATAAAGCTGATCTTTATTTTAAGGCTCCAAGCATGGCTTTATCATCTTTTCCCATTTTCTATGGACGTCATTTTCTTTTGCTTTCTTAGGTAGAGAAGCTTTTCCTATTTATTATTAATATTGCGATCTTTTCCTGTACATGTCATTTCATCAATAAGGCAGGGCTTTCAATTAGAAGAGTGGTAGGAGTTTGGCGCACAAATTAAAATCCCAACTTCAATTTTATCTGCCCCGTGAAAACAAAACTTCAGTTTTGGCTGCAAAGAAAAAATAATAAAATTTTTAGCTATTTGTCCATAACAAAATGAAATACAAAGTTTGTAAAGAGTAATGTTAAATATAGTTGTGGAGTGTTTAAATATTTCATAATTTAAAAATATATATATATATTAGGTACTAGTCTCAAATAGACAAGTCTCGTGTAAATCTTTTGTTAAAAAAAGATCCCACTAATAAAAAATAGTTTTTTTACACATTTTAAAGTATAATCCACTTTTTTACAAAGAAGCATGGTTTACCTATTTAGAACTTGTACAAATTATTTTTCTTTAAAAAGAGTGGGGTCTACTATTTAAAAATTAATTTTTTTTATATGTGAGTTTCGTATTTATTCATTTTTTTAAAACGGATTGCACGGCTCTTACGCATTTACGATTGCAAATATCATTTTTCTTTTATTCTGAGATTTACTATCATCTTTTTACCATCCTATGATGTGACATTCAATAAATATAGACTATATATTATGTTATATTTGTGGACCAATCATTTAATATCATGTTAAAAAATGTTAAAAATGATGATGGAAAAAAAAATTATAATTGAAATTTTCATTTTTACTTCATTAAATTAGTAGAAAAAAGTCACTAATATTTTTTAAAGTAAGTTAATGTGACAAGGTTTCGCATCAGCAATGTGTTTAGTGTGTCACTAAACAAGTTTCCAAATATATTTATTCAAATTAAAGATAAATATAAGATAAATGATCTAGGTTCTCTTTAGAGATCAAAATATTAGTCATGACATTCTTCAGAAATAATCTTTTTTATTTAATAAATTTAGTAATTCGACCCACCACTAGTTTTTTTTTTTTTTTTTCTAAACAAGTAAATTTCATTAAAAAAGAAAAAGATGATACATGATAAGAGAGTTTGGTTCCCAACAAACACCCTAAGATAATAACCACAACACAAAAGAAATAAAAGAAAAAAAAAACAGATTATAGGATCAATTTCTTGGTCCACCCATCCCCTACCCACCGCTAGTTATCTTATAATGTTACATGGAATGACAGCAACCAATGAAAAACAAAGATGTGGCTTAAGGTAATGACCCATCCATCTGTCTACCAATGAAAAACAAAGATGTGGCCGAAGGTAAGGACCCATCCATGTCAAGAGAAACAAGCTAAGGAACAGAACGGAATGGACATGCACCAAAGGAAGTGGAAAGCTTTCTTTAGTCTTGTATAACAGATTGAGAATCTTCCAAATCATTCCCGTTTGAGGAAGTTCAAAAGCGGTTGATCCGAAAGGAAAAACAAAAAAGAGCCACCTGACCTGACCTGACCTGACCTACAAATGATGAATGCAGGGAATTAAGGAAGCTTCAAAATGTTTACACTTTTTTCTGTGAGTGGATGGATGTTTCATGGCAGTGTGGGTCTTGTGACACAAATAAGAAGGGGACGTTTGGAAATATGTTTTATCTCATTTTATTCTATCTTACTTTTTTTTCAAATAACATCTAAACAGAGATATTTTCAAATTAATTATTACAAATTTTTAAAATTTTCAAATCGAAAATAAAAAATAATTCAATTTTTTCAAATCTAAAAAAATAAATAAAATTATATATTAACAATATTTTAATTTTATAATATTTTTTATTCAACCTTTTTTCTCTCATTTTCTAAAATCTAATAAATAGTTAACTTAAACTATTTCACAACTATTCACAAACTATTTTACTATTATTCACAAAAGTCTCATTTTATCTCATTCTGCAAACATCCAATCTTGTGTATTTCTTTTAAAAACCTCATCGTAGTGCAGCATATGTTGTTTTAACTTTGAGTAATGTTATATTTAGCCATAAGTCGTGTATTTCTTTTAAAAAATAGTAATGATATACATCGTACTCTTATTTTATTTTCATCTAAAAACCATTCAATAGTGATAAAAATAGTAATGATATACATCGTACTCTCATTTTATTTTCATCTAAGAACCATTCAATAGTGATAAATGTGTAACATTTTATATAATTTTTTTATATAAACCTCATATTTATTTATTTTTTTAAAAAAAATATGCTAGACTTACATATTCAAGAACTACAAATTCCTTTATAAAAAAAGAAAAGAAAAAGAACTACAAATTCCATTTCTCTTAAGAGTGTCTATTTAACTTAATTTGACATGGTATCAAGTGCTCCCATACCAGATGCAATAACTTGATAATTAGAAATGATTTGGATATAGAGTCCTTTCACAGGTCAAACAGGAAGAAGAGCAAAATAATCATTGTTATTTTTTTGCGTGTTTGGTCAGTAGCCGTAGAAAGATCATCCAACTGTACAAAAGCCTGTAAAAAAAAATATAAACTTGCCTTTCTTAATATATAACTCATCAAACGATTCATTCTGGCACAATTTATGTAATATGCATTGCATTTCATCGCTTCAAATTAAGATTAAAAAAATAATATTTACAATTTTAGAGTGTACAAATACTGTCAATTTTTTTTAAATGAATAAATTTGAGATCTACATAAATTTTTTTACAAATGAAGTACGTGTAACTTGCTTACTCGAACACTAAATCTAGACTAAAAAAAGACAGAGTTTTACTATATATTTTTATTTTTAAGTCTCAAACCCCAGTTAAACGGGAATATTTGGATACTAACATATAAACGTGTAAGAGCACTAGCATTGGACTCATCAAATGAGTACAATTTTTAAAATTTGATGATTTTAACTCTAAAATCCTAGCATTGAATTCACCATATGCTCAAATGTCAAGCTTTTAGTTACAATATATTTTCCTTCATCTTCAAATTTGAAGACTCACTATTCACACTCTATAACTATTATTTTATTTACTTAAATTATTGTTTCTCAATTTTGAACCACAATATATTTAAATTGAGAAATAATAATGTAAGTATCAAATTAAATTATTAATTAACATATAGTTATTGTAATTGTAAAATATAAAAAAAATAAATTAAAAATATTATTATTAAAAAAATAATATTATATTATTATTTTGATGAATCTAATGGCTAATCCAATATGCGGTTATAGATAGAAAGGTTTTGCATTTATGAAAAATATGTACTTTTTATCAAATTTTGAAGATAAAAATGATAAATCCAATGCTAATGCTCTAAGGATGCTGCTACCGGCTCGCCTTAACGATAGTTGATTTTTCTTTTTTGTTTTTGTTTTTGTTTTAAACATTTTTTAACATTCTTAGTAATTAAGAAAGAATTAAAAAAATATACAATTTCACTAGTAGTTACTTTCTTAATTATTAAGTAAAAAAGAATTAACAAATAAAATAAAATAAATAAACAATAAGATTGAGAGGGCAAACTCATGAGTTCATTTAGCATTTTCTATATATGTAAACGCTTTGTAAACTATGTAAAAATATAAGAACAAATTAAAAATTAGAGAGAATCTATTGTTGATGTATGTTGTGATGAATGCTTTTCTTAGGTTATATTTGATTGTTAAACTAGACTCAACTCATATCAAACCAATCATTGATGAGATTAATTACTTTTTCAACTTCTCATAAAAAAATTAAACTCATCTCAACCTAATTCATATATTTTAACCTAACAAATTAAACTCATCTCAACTTAACAAAATTAAACTCATTTCAATGGGACCCACAAAATATTATTATTCACAACTCAACATCCAAACATAGCCTAAGAGTAGATTTTGCCACATCCAAATCTTGACATACACTAGACTTATTAACAGTCTACTCCCAAGATACAACAAAGGGAAATGATATTCCAACCGATACTCTCTACCAATTGTTTTTTTTTACTTAAACAGTTAAAAAAGTATTTTTAATGAGTTTGTGATTTTTTTAAAAAAAATTGGCCATCTCGATAGAGAACTGGTCCTGTTTGGATTCGGAAAGTATTTCATTTCATCTCATCATTATAATTTTTTCAAATTTACATACAAAATATAATAAACAATTCAACTTTTTCAAATTTTAATTCAACTTTTTCAAATTCTAAAATAATAATAATATTAAAAAATAATATTCTAACAATTTTTTTTTACATTTTAAACAATCTCATCTCATCAATCCGAACCAGCCCGTGTAGCAGAGCCTTAAACAAATAAAAAAAAAACACTTTTGGCTGGATTGTCAGGAGAAATTTCTAAACTATTATTCCTTTTTCCTCAATCTTGCCCATGCACATAGATATCAATGTATTTTCACAATTTTCTATTTTTTTTTTTTATAAATTGAGAAAAAGACAGACAATATGTGTATATTATCGCATTAAATGCTACTCGTGTATAATATGGATCTCAATATAAATGAAATAGATTTAATATGTATTTATTTCTTTTCAAATTAAAAAAAAAAATCCTAATGGGATGTAAATATACTCTAGAAGTTCTGATATTTTTATGTTTATATTCTTACAATTTATTGGTGGTGGTTGTCTACCAAACGCGGAATTCATTGGCTTTGCCAAAACTAAAAAATAGATCTGTATTTTCATTCTCTGACACATTAATCCAATAAGAGAAATCAGGGTAGGCCCAACACTTTCGGATGTGGGTTTTGTTTTCTCATTGTCATGTGAACTCTCATGGCCCATGTAGGAGCTGAAATTTCAGTAAATAATACCATTAGAAATGGCCACATTGTTCTCATTATATTATAGATATTTAGATTAACAAATTGTAAACAAATCTTATTTGTGTTGGATGCACCACAATGCAAAAATCTAGATATAGACGTGAGTTTACAAAAATAAATATTTTACATCGAGTGAATAAAGGTTGTAATTTAGTCGAGTTCAGGTAAATAGTACCCAGTCAAACTCAACTCAATTATCAAATAATCGGTTCGAGCTCGACTTGAACTCAAATCAAGTTGAGTTGAATGCTTGATTTTAGTGCTCAATTTAATTTATAGTTGAGTGTTTGTGTCGAATAATTAGATACAATTAAAAAGAAAAACTGACTTCATTGAAATTAGAATAAACATTCAGCCATAACAATTGGCTAAAACCTCGTTTGAGTCCACCAAAACAGAGTCACAGTCAAGTGCCTTTTAGCTAGGATGTGTGCAAGTTGCAACCATACATATTAGCCTCAATGACTTGCTGACCACCTATGTTATGCCAACAAATTCTTCCTAGTGTCTTCTATCAGTAGACCATACTTACCCAAATTCTGTGTTTTTGTCGTAAGTGCCCCAATTATCTACTTTGCATCCTCTTCTAAGATCATATCTTTGAACCCCAATTTATGCACAAAAAGTTTTTACAGTCAATCGGCCAGAAGTTTTTGCCACTGCTGGTTCTATGCAATGTAGTTTAGAAATCTCAATGTGGTTGTAACAGTACTAATATGCGCCCTTATAATTACATCAATTCCAATTTTTCTTTCCTCTTGTTTTGTAGCAACATCAGAATTAACTTTAAGATGCGATTTAGATAGTGAGATGAAATGAGATGGTTTTAGAAGAAAGTTGAAAGTTCAATAAAATATTTTTAGAATATTATTTTTTAATATTATTATTGTTTTGAGATTTGAAAAAATTGAATTGTTTATTATATTTTGTGTGTAAATTTAAAAAAACTATAATGATGAGATGAGATGAGATGAAATGAAATGAAATGAAATGAAATACTTTCACAATCGAAACGAGGCGTAACTGTCCCAATTGGTGGAGCTTCCCATTTAATTGGACTTCTTAGTTCAATACTCTGATTTTTATTGAGTACCTCACTTGCCTTTGTCATAACTGCCTTTGTCATAACCCTTCATATATTCCTTTTCAGCAATAACCAATTGGTTGGGGCTTCCCAAAACACCATCAAGCGGCAAGGTGTTTCTCCTATGCCATAACTTACAATCACAATTATTTATAAATAGAATTAAACTTCTACGATAATTACATGGTTGTTTGGCTCTTATCCAACTCTAATAAATTATGCTTATATAAGATATTGATATATTTATAAAGAAATGCGTTAACTACAAAGAGATCCTATAAAAATAAATAAAAAAAAACTGACATGTCTTGATGTGATATATTATATTGTAAAGTAGATCTAACGTATTATATAAAGTTATGTTAGTTTATAGTTTACTTTTTTCTAATCTCTTTATTGATATAACACTTTTCATATTTATAACATTTATACATATCACATATTCCTTATATATATGATTAACAATATACATGTATAATATGATGTATTTTAAGATATTAATATATACATGTATGTGCTAATATATGGCAGGTTAACGAATCGAGCCAAGCTTTATATAAATTTGTTCACAAAGATTAGTTGGGTAGGATGAATTTTATATGAGTTTCTACAGTCTAATATTTTATTTAGGAATAATCTATTTAATAAAAGAATCAAATCAAGTTTAATAAACCAAATTCGAGAACGATTCAATTCAAGTAAAGAAACAGATTTTTGTTTAAAATAATAGCACTTTTGTTTAAAACAGTGCAATTTTTATTTGAAGGAAAATGTCATCATTTATTTATTTATTAAGAAAAATTTACATCTATGACTGGATATATAGAAGAATATACTCATATCAACCATTAGAGCTCCACCAGTATATTACTGGACTGGCTGGATTTCACTACTGCTGATATTCTCTACAAACAAACGTCTAAGAGACAACACTCTACCTAAACAGAGACTCAACCTCACACTTCATAGAAAGGGAGGACTCAATCTCTACGGATAAATCGTCCAAAAGATGAACCCATTTTTTATTTTTACTATAAAATAAGAAAAATAAGAACGAAAAATGATGGATTACAGTTTGGACCAACTCTGGTAGACTATGACGGCACGTGAAAGCAACAAGTTTATCTCTTTCCAACAACAAAAGTTAGATCTGAAAGATTTGGTGGTGGCGAGTGAGGACCATGCGCGGTGATTTCAGCAAAACCGCCATTATCCTCCGAACAACTTGAGCTAGGAGTCTTCTTGTGCTACACGTGTCTCTCGGGAGTTGTCCAAAAAATGTAGATCTGACTTTTTCGGCTTTGATTGAAGAAAAATAAACTAAAAAATGAGGAAAAGAAAGGGAGAAGGAGGAGGAGAAAGTCGAAGCCTTCGACGATGACGAAACTTAGATCCAAAGGCTTTTTTCTTGGAGTGAAGCGGGTTCCTAAAGGGAAAAGTAAAACAATGGCACTTAAGAGCTCATTTGGGGAATGAGATGATATGAGAATTTTGTGAATAGTAGTAAGATAGTTTGTGAATAGTAATGAGATAGTTTGAGTTGGGTATTTTTTGGGTTTTGAGAAATAAGAGAGAAAAAGTTGAATAAAAAATATTATAAAATTAAAATATTGTTAGAATATAGTTTTATAATATTATTTTTGTTAGAATTGTTTTTTATTTTTTGTTTGAAAGTTTGAGAAAGTTATAATGGTTAATTTGAAAAATTTATAATAATTAATTTGAAAATTTTGTATTTGAAAAGGAAATGAGATGAGATGAGATAAGAATTTTGGGATGAGATATATTTCCAAACTAGTCTAATTAGAACCCATTTGGATAGTAAGATGAGATTAAATGAGTTGAAATAGTTTGTGAATAATAGTGAGATTATTAGTTAAAATTAGATGAAATAAAATGAAATGAGATGGTTTCACTATGTATCCAAACGGCCTTAAAATCATTCCCATCCGGTGCTCTAAACCACTGTTATCCCCAAATTTTGGAGGAAAATTTAGGGAGAAGATGAAAAATCCCTTCCCATCCCATCCCCTATTTTACGGTTTGATTTTAAGGGAGCTACAGTGTTTCTCCATATTTGTACATCCCTGATGTCTTTCTCTTATCCATTTCGGACTGTTGGTCTCACGTGTTCCTCTCTCTCCACTCTCGGTTGCCCTTTTTGACATTGCCCTTTGTCGCACCTGCTGCCACCATTGACAATGGTTTCTTTTTATCGGCCCAAGTATATATAAATTATACTTATCTCTCGCACGATTTTACTCACTGAAGCCCCTCTCCCATGGATGGACTTTGTCCTTTCCGGCACACAATTTTACACATAATCCCTCTCATATGGCTGAATCTGATGAATATTGTTCTGTATAATTTTTTCTTACTTTTGGATCTAACTTTGGCCACTGAAATATGTTTGTGATCCCGTGTCCTTACGACAATGCTTTTCTGCGTTTGGCATTTCGATTGGATCTGTCCTCAAAATCTGCCATGGCTTGTGTTTTGTGTTACTTTTTTGACTTCTTGGAGCTATGCATCTCGATTTACTTTTCATTTTCATCAGTGTGGTTGGCATTAATTTAATTGTGTGTTGTTTGGGCATTTTATAATTCAATGCTCTAGGGTTTCTATGTTGGTTTGAGGAATCTCATATTTGATTTGGTGGTCTGAGACATTTTTTTTCTAGGTGATGTTTGAGGAAATTGTTTGTTCATGAACTGTTGTGAGTAATTTTAAAAACTAACTCTTAGTTGTTTGTCTTTGGACTTGGGCTGAGTTTGGACTTCTTGTTTGTTCTTGAGCTGCTGTGAGTAATTTCAATAAATTAATGGATTTTTGGGCATTTTATTATTCACTACTTTGTTATTTCTATATTGGTTTAAGGAATCTCATATTTGATTTGGTGGTCTGAGACATTTTTCTGAGTGGTGATATTTGAGGAAATTGTTTGTTCTTGAGCGACTGTGAGCGATTTCAAAAATCAACTCTTAGTTGTTTGTCTTTGGACCCTGTGCTGAGTTTGGACTTTTTGTTTGTTCTTGAACTGCTGTGAGCAATTTCAATAAATTAATAGATTGTTGGGCATTTTATTATTCATTGTTTTGTTATTTCTATGTTAGTTTAAGGAATCCCATATTTGATTTGGTTGGGCATGGACCTGTGCTAATATATAGAGCTTTCCATGCCGTTGCAAGCACAAGTTGTCCTTACAACATTTTATAGTATTATTATGCATATTGTTTTGATCTCCATAAGATCTCTATTATTTTTCAACCCATGTTAGCCTATACATAGCCTTCCTACTAAACTGATTGAATGATTCTAATTCTACTAATTTAAATCTTTCAAGTGGAATTAGAAAGATGGTTTTTTTTGGCTTAGTCGATTAATTTTCTTTTGATTAGTATTGGAAATGGTTCAAATAAATTATAATATTTTTGAGTTGATATTCATGATTCGTTTTGTAACTATTTAGTTGGGTTGTGTTCATTTCTTAAGACTTGTGATTAGTTTGTGCATGGACTTGTGCTTAGTTGTGCATTATTATTAATTAGAAAAATCTGAACAATCTCAGGCAGCTTGCTGCTTTTATGACATGGACCTTCTTGCAGAATGTTGGTATCATTGGTCTGTGTAGAGCTATTTGGCCATGGACTTGTAATTAGTTTGTACATCATTATTAATTATCATGACATTTATGAGCTGGACTTACTTCTTTGGACATGGATTATTATCAGTTTGTGCATCAGTTTGTTTGTGGTATCATTAATTATCACTATTATTTGTAGTGGTGGTATCTCTTGTCTTGTTATCATGAACTGATTTGCTGTTGGTTTCAATTATCTAGTTTGGACTAAATAAGCTGATGTTATATTGAATTCTACCCAATGGTATGCATTCATTTACTATTTGGTACTGATTTAGGCCTATTCTTCGAGGCTACATGACTAGTGTAAAGCTATGATGATGAGATGTAGGACTCCACGAGAGAGGGCTATGAGACAAGTGTTTTTAATGGAGCTCCATCGATATGGCAGGGTAATCTGAAACCGGATGACCACCAACTATTTTGTGATCGTTTCTGCAAAAGGCAATTGTGGCTTTCTGGTTTTGTAGTCATTATCTTAGTTGAGCTCCTATCTCATAAATGATGTAAATTTTACCATTATGAGCCACATTTAAAACACACCAAGTGTTTAGGGAAGCGGACGAGAATGCTCTAATTTTCTATTTTGCAAATTGTTTATTATGGGATTTGAGTTCTCTAACCCTTCCGTTGTGATGATGATAAATCCTCATGGGGACATTTGGCACACGCTTATATAGCATGGTAGCCAGCTCAAGAATCTTATGATAACATATGACCATACTTGGCATCCTCCCTCGCATGGCTGCAACAATCGATTGCCACTATTTATTGGCCATCACTTGTAAATATTGTTCTTAATTGTCTAGCATGTGTATCAATTCTTCTGTGTTAGAAATTTTTTTTAGATGAATTCACAAGACCATAAAAATATGTTCTTCACCAGCCTCCTGGCTTAGGAGCTTGAAATTGACCACATTTATGGTAGTCAAAGTAAACAATTCCTCGTGACTTTAGATAACTCTCCACCTCCACCCCAAGCAGAGCCTCCCTCTCAAAGAAAATCAGTAAGTGGTGCAAACTTTATCTTCGAAAAAGACAAGTTACTTGTCTCCTCATGGCTGAATAGTAGCTTTGATGTCATCTAGAGAACGGACCAAAAACACTCCCAACTTTAGAAAAAAGTTAGTCAATACTTCAATGAGGATAAGAAAAGTACAAATGAGTAGATTATTGGCTCTTTAATACATCGGCGGTCTTCCATTCAAATGGTGACGAACAAATTTTGTGTTAAACTCGTCCAAGTTGAAGGGTTGAATCAAAGTGGTATGACTGAATAAGACAAGGTATAAATATCAACTTTTATATTATTGTTGCACTTAATTATGATATTTATGCGTTATGTTTCCTTTGTCTTTAATAGGTGTTAATTATTTGATTTTATGCTTGAATTGGAAGTTTGACAAAGCAAAGACCATATACCAATCGCTTGAAAAAATGTCATTTTAGTTCGAGCATTGTTTGCAGCTGTTGAAGGATCAATCGAAATGGATTCAGCGTTACACAAAAGATGGGATGAAGCGAAGGTCGACGATGTCCCCGACATATTCGCGTACCTCAGCACTTGCACTTGATTCACCTATGTATTCAGTTGGTGGTAAAGAGGCCAAAAATGTTGTGAATAATGATATCATCGAATTAGATAGGGCAATATGAAGAAAAGCTGAGAAAAAAAAAATGTAAGGCCTAAGACAGGCCATCAGATGAGCTTGTGAAGCTGAGTAAGTATAAGTATACTCTTCTAGATGAGTCACGTGCTCAGGAGAAAGAATTTTTTTGATTCAAAGCTGAGAAGATGGCATATGATTGAGAAAAATGAGAGAAATAAAATTAAACAAGAGGACGAGAGACTGAGGATGGAGGCGAAGAAACTAAAAATCGCCCGGTGGGAGAGAGATGAGTGAGTAATGTTTTTCGATATGAGTATATTGCCTGGAGTTTTCAACGGATATATTTCCATCAACTTCAAAGGAAGATTTTGGCAAGACGTAATGCATCATATAATTGATTTGATATTTTTTTCTAACAATTTATTTTCAGTATTCGGACACGGACATTTTTATAACTTGCTTGGCACATTAGTATAACTTGCTTGAGTATTGAGACTGATGTTGAGAGTTATTGTTAAATATTTAACACATTTGTTGTATTTTATAATTTGTACGTTAGCAAGTAATTATGATATGACATATGCCATGTGGTCATTGAATTTGAGTCTAACATGGATAGATATTGCTTGATTCCTTTCAACATTACAAATGTTTAAACTATTACAGATAATGAAATATTACAGTAACAATCAGCATGTTCTTGAAGAAAACATATTTTTTGGAATGAAAATTGTGGAAACAGAAATACATAGTCGCTACTAATGAGAATATAAAGAATTCAATAGAAAATTCTCTTCTATTGTTGGAATAAATCTGTCATTGATGTTCAATTAAATCTACTTGTAGTTGATGATGTGTCGAATTGTCTTTAATCTCATGATGATGTTGAATGAAGTTAATAAATTCGCTTGTTGGATTGCGCGACAGTTTTGGAATATCATCATCAACTTGGTCATACCATTTTCGGACCCTGACTATTTTCACGCTCGTCCTCAATAATCATGTTATGTAAAATAACACATGGTTTCATTATATTTGTGAGCCCATTGACTTTGAAAATTTGGGAAGGTCCATGAACGATTGCAAATCGTTGTTGAAGTACCCTAATGCACGCTCGATATCTTTTCTTGTGGATTCTTGTGCTGTGGCAAAATTTTTCTTCTTATTCCCTTAGGGTGATGGAATCGTCTTCACAAACATTAACTACTTGGGATAAATACCATCTACAAGGTAGTACCCCATAGTGTAGTCGTTGCTATTGATTGTGTAATTGACTGGAAGAGCACGCCATTAGACAAGTTCCGTGAAAATAAATGATATCTTTAGCACATTAATATCTTTATGTAAATCAGGCATACCAAAAAATGCATGTCATATTTAAAGATCATATGAAGCAATTGCTTTTAAAATAATAGTTGGTTAATAGATGTGGCTAGAGTACATACCTTTCCAGGCAGTGGGACAATTTTTTCACTTCTAATACATGCAATCAATGCTTCCCAGTATTCCTGGGAATCCCCGTTGTTCATCAACCGCAAGAAATCGAGCAATATCATTGACATTTGGAAACTGCCAATACTCATCTGAAAAAACAATTATGATTGTCTTGTAGAATTTTTTGAGGCTCTCAATTGTGGTGCTTTCTCTAATACGTATGTATTCATCCATAAAATCTCCAGTAACCCTATATGTCAGCATTCTAAGTGTGGTGGTTATCTTTTGCATAGAAGATAAACCGAGTCTTCCGACATCATCTCTTATCTGGACGAAGTAGGACTCGCTTCTATCTCATTTAGAATACAGAGAAATAGAGGATGACTCATTTGAAATAGATTCAAGGGATATACTGGATTTTCTGCGAAATGGTTGCGGAAAATGCTCTCGCGCCCTTGAATATGATCACGCCGAATAAATTTACAACATTGGCAATTGCCATGATGCCTCGATGACTCTCCATCGGTCTTGATATTAAGAACAACATCCAATTCATCTTCAGAATACAAGTATGTGAACAATTTGTAAAAGAATGAACGAGTCATTTAATAAAGGGAGTTGGAGATGGGGGGAATGTTGAATTTTGGTTCTTAGATCAAATGAGACTCGGGTTTCTGAGAATGTAAATGCAAAAAGAAGATGTATTTATTGATAAAAAAGTTACCATTATATACAGGATAAAAAATGTTACCGTTGGAGAAAAGATAAAAAAAGTTATCGTTAGAAAAAGGGCAAAACATTTTACTGTTGGAGGTAGGAATTCAAAATGTTACCGTAAGAGAAAGGACAACAAGTTTTATTATCAATATGCGGATAGGTATTGCCGTTAGAGAAACTGAAAAAAATATTGCCGTTATATGAAAATGAAAAAAATGTTACCTTTAGACAAATGTAAATCAAATATTACTCAAATATATGTGGACAAAATTATATTAAAAAATACCATCACATTGGAAAATGCACATTTAAAAAAAAATTATTTTTAATATCGATGTTTGATTGAAAATAATATTGTATTTGAAAAAGAGTCGTATAAGTATTTATAAAATTATTAGAATGTGATATTTGAAAAAAATATAATAAGACAAAAGAGATAGTGGTTAAGAATGAAAATGGAAGTGAAAGAATAAAATAATAAAAAAAGAATAAAATAATATTATTTTAATAGAATAGAGAAATGATAAGGAATGTGATGTAGAACTGGTAGAATGTTTTTTAAAGATAAGTAAAATTTAAGATAAAATTATAAGGAGTGTCATTTTTAGTTAAAATTTAAAGAAAAATTTAGGTTGCATTTGGTTGCAAGACTCAGCTGAGATCAGTCTAATTTTAAGCTGAATTTAACATCCAAATACCCAACTCTCAAATTACTAAACTCATCTTAACTCAAAATCTCCATATACGTGAGACTCACAACCTTTAACTTAACACATATTTTTACGTGAGACCCATAATTTTTTTCAATTTCTCATAAAAAATATTATATTAATCTTAACATTCAAACACGCTTTTAGATGAACTCTACATAATTTCCTTTATTACTTAACTTACTTAACTCACTGTTAACCTCAATTAAACTCAGGTTAATATCTTAACGGAGCAGAGCGAACCGGATGAAAATGCTCGGAAGTGTATAAAGTTATGAAAAGGATTTTTCTCTCCTGTCCTTCCTTGCGTTTTGGTTCAAGAGTCGAGCCCCATCGGGTCCTCTCCTCCCATACCGCAATGCGGACGGGTTCGATGATAGGAACGCAGTTAACTCGTCCATTGAACACGTAACGCATGCAGTCAGGCAGTCCGGCCGGGTGGCATACTCTCTTAGCTCCCACATTCTCATCGATCGCCCCCGCTCGGATCCGCTTTTACCTGGCCTAGTATCTTCAGTCTTTCGAGTCTCACAAACACGGAGAAAAGTTGAGAGAGAGAGAGAGAGAGAGATATGTGGGTGTTCTATCTGATCTCTCTGCCTCTGACGGTGGGCATGGTGATTTCCACTCTGAGGTACTTCGCGGGCTCAGAGGTCCCCCGCTACGTGCTGCTCACCGTCGGATACACCTGGTTCTGTTCCCTCTCCGTCATCATACTCGTCCCTGCGGACATCTGGGCGGTACATTTCTTCCATCCTCTTTGTTTTTTCATTTTTTTGGCTCCGCATTTGTAGAACTGATGCCTAGACTAGATGCAATGGTAGCGGAGTTCCTCTACTTTGGAATTGTTTTGGTCGAATATTGTCTTATTTTTCGGTAGTTTATTTTTATTTTTTGTGATTTCGCTTTCGGTGATTAAGGGTCCAATTTTTGGTTCTACTGGATATAGTGCTGCATTTTGGTTGGTTTTAGCTTGCTATAATGGTTTATATAATTAGGTCGTGTTGCTGAGAATTGTCAACGTGCACTTTTTTTTCAGGAACTGAGAACATTAAACGTTCAAACGATTTAACTTAATTATCGGCTATAGAATTGGGTACTATTTCTCAGGTTTCCCTAAATCGTTCAAGAAAAATTCATCGTTTAATATGGGCCAGTAAAAACCCATGACTGCATAATTGAATGTGAGTCTTTCTGTCTTTGGGCATTCTTGTATTTTTCCACGACACTTCAGACATCATGTGTTGTCCGCATCTGTGAACCTTCGTTCTTCCTAAAAAAATAGTTATTTTCTATTCATTTTTATTTTCTGCGTCATTGGAGGATCTAGTCTTATTCTTTCTACCTCCCTGGCTCTTTTACATCAGACTGTTTCTTTTGATCGTAAGCCGGCTACTGAAAGCATCCAAAGTTTTTATTACATAAATGTTATAATTTGTCCCGGTTTATTTAACTTATTTTTGTTTTCTGCATGAATGATATAATTGCTTTTGTTAATGTTGCTGATTATTACATGTACAGACTATGCATCATAACCAGAATGGGGGTATTTCTTTCTTTTGGAGCTGGTCATACTGGAGTACATTTTTGCTTACTTGGTATGCCACTCATAAACACAGAAAATAGAAAATTATCGGCTTCCTTAAGATGTTCGGTTGTTCAAATTTTCTGAGCTTTATTTGTTGTGTTGTGATAGTTAATGTACTCTCAGTTTTGGTAACCTTTAGCATCTATCTGGAATCACATTTTTAGCTATTGGTTTCTTTATATCATGTATCAAGGCTTCAGTTGGTGTAAATTATGGATAGAAAGAAATTTGTGAAACTTTGAAGATTGAGGGTAGATAGTTGAGGGCTCACTGCTTTCATTATCGATGAAAAAGGTTGTTACCCAGTACACAAGAAGTATACAAGTGATCCACCTAACAAACAAAAATAAACGTTGTCATTTCTTGATGTAGTTTTAACCAACACTTCCTTTTTTTTCTTTTTTTAAATCTATTTTTAAACTCCTAAAGCAAAGTGTATGCCACTATTAAACTGGGAACAATTACTGGAAAGGCACACCCACACATGTTGAAGAGGGCCATCTTGGTCTTTAATGTGTTTCCTGAATGGATATAATTTTAGTGTTTTAGTTGGCAGTGTATGATTACTTGCTTCTAAATGGGTTTACAGCTGAGAGATTCACCTTTCCTCATCAATTAAATTGTTTATCTCTAAGCAGGGCTGTGGTGCCCCTTATTCAGGGTTTTGAAGATGCTGGAGACTTCACTATAAAAGAAAGATTGAAGACCAGCCTGCATGTTAACTTCATATTTTATGTAGTTGTGGGATTTATAGGCCTCTTTGGACTTATTCTCATCATTATGATGCATAAGAACTGGTTTGTTTCTTACCCTCTTGTAGTGTTGTTATTTGGGTTATAGTTTCTTTTCATACGTTCTCTTGTTGGCCGTCTGGTTTGCTAGATATTATAGCAAGTCATTCTGAATTCTTCTGTTAACTTCCAATTAAGGGATGGCAATTTGTGTTTGCGGGTCGTGTTCATGTCAAGTCATGGGCATTCGACTATATGGGTCAATCCGAACACGGCCCATTAAGCTAAACGGGTCAGACCTTCAAACCCTAACACGACCCATTTAAATAACGGGTCAGGTCGGGTCACCTGTTTTGACCCATTTATTAATGAATTAAAAATTGGTCAACACGACACAACTCATTTAAACCCGTTTCATGTAAATGGATTGAATTAACTCGCATAACTCATTTGACTTGATTAACATAATTTCACATAAAAGTTCAAATCTATATTTATTAGTAGCCACAATATATTGAAAAAAAAACAATAAGACTACCTTTTTATAAGAAATATCAATATTTTCTGATTTTAACCTATAATAAAACCAATATTATAAACCCAACAATAACAAATATGAGCATTGGTCTAGAATTACAATCCGAACAATAAACTATAAGCATATTGAGAAATACCAATATTACAACCCAATAATAATAAAATTGTAATTTTGAATTAAAATTTAAACGGGTAATTATGGGTTGATTTCGGTTTAAGTGGGTTGACCCGTTTATTAATCATGTCTTAATGGATCAACTTGTTTTGACCCAAACCCATTTATATTAAATCCAAACCTGCTAATTTCGTGTCGTGTTCGTATTGGGTTCACTGGTCGTGTTATATATTGCTAGCCCTACTTCAAATAGTTCAACAACTTTTCAGTATTTTATCTATTTACATCTAAGTATAAAATTATTGTTTGTTAGTGTTTTATGCTTTGTCTCCTGAATATTTCAGTTAGTTGTGGTCACAAGTTGTGGATTTGACTTTACTTGTCAAAAAAAAAAAAAAGTGGATTTGACTTAATTGATAATACACATGCATATAGATCAATTCTATAAAAAAGACAGACATTATAGGACATAAATCTTTTGTGTTTCAGTTGATGGATTTAACATACTGGTACATGCATCTGGCAAATTCTTTGGAGGAGAACACTCATAGAAAGGGTATTTAATTCAATGCCTTTTTATTTTGGGAGAGATAGTTCTCCAAGGCCTCGTTCACTTTCACAAAACTTTTCATCTCATCTAATCTAATTATTGTAACTTTTCCAATTTTTCATACAAAATAAAATAAACAATTCAACTTTTTCAAATTCCAAAACAAAATAAATATTAAAAAAATATATTCTACCAATATTTTATTCAACTTTCAACTTTTATCCCCACTAATCTGATCTCATCTGCAAAAACAAACGAGGTCTAAATCATCTGGCATTGGTTGGTTTATCCTCATGGAAGCTAGATTTGTGATATTTAAAAGATTGTGGATAACTATCCAATACTTATATAGAGTTCAACACCTCTAAATTTATTGAGTTTGCATTTTGAGCATGGAAACTCAAAAATTGATTTCCTACTTTGCAGAAAGGAGCAATCACTTTAATGTCATGTGGAGGTTTAATGCCACTTCAGTGGTAGATGTTTTTTGTTTTTTCCTTTATAACTTGCAGGTGTAGTTGGCTTCTATTAAAGTTAAGATAATTCTTTGTGATCCTATACGTCCTCTTCTCTTTAGGATAAGAGTGTACTGATACAGTTGGACATAAGTACAAAAAGCCACAAAAGAGAAAAGACTTGGAAAATGATGCAAAATAATTGTTTTAATGTTCATAAAATACGGGCATGGTCAATAAACTAAACCTAAGAATAAAGGGAAAATGGCACCTTTGCCTCCTCTCACCTCTCTTAATATTAAAAGCAAAAAGGAAAACGGAAGAATGTGATATCTTTGGTACTCTCTTGTATACTTCATGTGTACTTGGGCTATGCCTATTTATTTGGCAATAAACTTTTCTTATTACTTCTAAAAAAAAAATCTTAGGTACCGAATTTTGGGAATGTATTTTGATGGTGTGCGAATCCTTATATACAACAATTGGGGTGATAAAAAAAGTATAACACGTCCAAAAAGTTTGTAACCTGATTAATTGTTGACATGCCTCTTTTTAATGATAAACGTGGTTCTCAAGCCTGCTAGCCTGGTTGTTATCTTCTATCTAAGAAAAATATGATTTATTGTTTCTCAATAGGCCAATTGAGCTATGTTCTTATTTCTTGTCCAATGCCCTCTTTAACAGGAGTGGAGGTATTTTGGGTTTAGCCATGGCCTGCTCAAATACATTTGGGCTTGTTACAGGTGCATTTCTTCTTGGCTTTGGCTTGAGCGAAATTCCCAAGAGTATTTGGACAAATGCAGACCAGACCACCCGTCAAAAAGTTCTATCTCATAAAATTGCCAAAAAGGCTGTTAAACTTGATGAAGCTCATCAAGAACTTTCAAATTCTATAGTTGTATGTCTCTCTCTCTCTCTCTCTCTCTCCACCCCCCCCCCCCCCCACCCTCTATAAGTATCTCTTTTTTCTTGTTCTCATGTTCCCAATTCTTATATAAAATTGACAAAGGTCGGCTATTAATATTTTTTTCAGGACTAATTATCTTAGTCACATGTATAATCCACAAACCTTTTTTGTGTTCAGATACCTTGGTAAGATACAATAGAATAACCCATTCTAATTATTAGAATGTATATAATCTAACCCTATTCTGGTCTGTCACCGATAGGGAATGAGCTTATAATAATGGAATCGCTGCACTTATATAAAAAAAGAAATAATGGAATTGCCTCGATCATTAGATTAGAGACTATAAGTTCATATCCCTTGCCCATTCCCATTTTGGGTGGAACAAATATGCTAGTTCTTGATTCTAGTTAGGTAAGAGGAATCTTGAACTATAAAGGATATCCCGAGCAATTTCAATAATCGGGTTCATTGATACTCTTAGTGTAGTAGATGCTATCACACATACAATCATACTCAGTTCGATGGAATTGTTTGATCTTCAACTTAAAAGGGGAACTTTTATAATTTCACACATGAAATGTTAAGCCTTTGCAGCCCAAGCACAATGACGTGATTACTAGGGGCACGCTCTACCATTGAGCTAATAGTCCATTTTGCAGGCATGATAACCATATTTTTTTCAAAGCCCATTCTTGAAGTGGAACCATGCTATGAAACCATGATACTTCTAATATTAGTTTCTTTAAATTTCAGTGGTGTGGACAATAAGAATTTGTCCTAAAGGTTTGAAATGGTGCTTTTAGTACTAAGCGAGCAATTATTTTAAGTAAAATTGCGAGACCAATTGGTTGATGGCGTTTGATTTATTTTTTCATTATCTTTTAAGGGCTTCTTGTGCCCTGATCATCATGGGATGCTGATATAAAGAACTATTTTGCAGCAACCATATTGTTTCATTTTTTTCAAAGACAACAGAAACTTGAACTTGATTTTTGGCTCTGCCAAGGATGAAAATTTTTTGTACTTTTTATCTGCACTGGGCATGATTTTGTTTCTTAATCTAGCTGTATTATTATGCATTTCTTAGGTATCTTTTATTCAATTATTTTTAAATTTATGTGTTGATTCCATAGGTTGCTCAAGCAACATCCAATCATATGTCAAAGCGGGATCCTTTGAGACCCTACATGAATGTTATCGACAATATGTTAACGCAAATGGTATTTTCATTTTTTCTTTCTTGGATTGGTCGTTCTTGTAGCTTTCTATTCTTTACTTTTTAAACTTCCCTTGGACCAACAAGGTTTTCTTTGTAATATTTTGAATCTTTTCTTCCAACTCTAGTTTGTGGAAGATCCGTCCTTCAAACCACAAGGAGGCCGCTTGGGGAAAAATGATATGGATTATGATACAGATGAGAGATCAATGGCAACACTTAGGCGTCATCTTCGACAAGCTCGAGAGGAGTACTACCGTTACAAAAGGTAAACTTTTTTATTAGGTGAAGTTTTGCATAGGTTCTTGCAACTAAGAAATTTAACTTTGTATTCTGATTGCCCTTTACGAAAAAGGAAAAGGATAAAAATCCTTGTATTTGATGACTCTTTTCATTTTCTCAACACCTAGGCATCACATTTTACTCTATTACCTATAATACCTTTGGATTATCTGTTTAAAGAATCAAAAACCGCTTGTTATCTCCATTGGCTGCACATTTTTGTTAGATTATTCTACCCTTCCTCAACTATCTCATTCATTTCTATGGAAGAGTATAAATTTGTTTGCTACAATATGAAACTTATTTTCTCATGGTAGGTAGGAGAGACAGTGGAAGCGGGCGGAAAGGGGGCACTTGACTTTTATTTATATTGAGGGGTTGCAAGGCCTTTTTTCAAGCAGCCTAAACAATGTTTGATCCTATGTTTAGGTCGCTAAAGTAAGCCATTACTAATGAAAGGATTGAGTCATCTTCATCTTTTAGAATGTTACTTGTCACTTTGGAATGAAAGCTTAAGTGAATGAAAACAATTGTGTCTCCTTTGTGTTTGAAGAGGTTGAGTTGTCCCCAATAGAATTTTGAGGCAGGAACTTTGCATGTGATCTTGTTTCTGTGGGGTTTTTAGTTTTTACCATCGAAGTGGTCCTCTTTTGCACATTTTTCATGTGCTTCTTATGTATCTGCTTGGGATCCTCTGAGGCATTGAAATATTAACAAAAAATCCTCACCCTTCAAGCAAATAGTCTGCACCTGCATCTTCTTTTCTGGCAGATTTGGATAAGTCTCTTTTGATAACTAAGAGGATAGTCTCTACTGCACTGCTTGGGATCCTCTGAAGCATTGAAATATTAACAAAAAGTCCTCACCCTTCAAGCAAATAGTCTGCACCTGCACCTTCTTTTCTGGCAGATTTGTGATAAGTCCCTTTTGATAACTCAGTGGATAGTCTCTACTGCACCTAATTTAATGTTGTTTTTCAGTGAGTACATGGCCTACATCATGGAGGCCCTTGAACTGGAGGATACAGTAAAAAATTATGAACATCGTTCTTCAACTGGATGGTCTGTTCCTGATTACTATTTTCCTTATTTTGGTTTTTAGTACATGTTCCAGGTTGTTTGTGCTTGACCTTAGATGTTTATATCCATTATTTCAGGAAGTATATCTCAAGCCTTAGACCTGCTAATGCTGGCAAAATAGGGCACCTCATTGATACAATTGGTAAACCTAATATCCATAAATTGATTTGTTTCCTTAAATCTTATTAACCAGTGTGAACACAGTTTTTTATACTTCTTATGAGCATCGTTTTGATGGAGGACCTGTCTATTGAGTTTTAGGTTGCGTTTGGATGTTGAGCTAAGCTAAGATGAGTTGAGTTCTTTATGAATAGTAGTAAGTTGAGATTGTGAAGTGAGTTTTGTGGTGCCCACCTCAGATGAGTTTAGATATGTTTAGATGTTAAGATGAGTTTAGATGTAATTATGGGAAGTTGAAAAAGGTCGTGAGTCCAGCATGTAAAAATGTGTTGAGTTGAAAAATTTTGGAGGTCTCACGTGTAAAGAGGTCTTGAGTTGACTGATGTTTAGTGATTTGAGACTTGTGTTTAGATGTTGGGCTAGGCTTAAATTTGAACTCAACTCAGATGAGCTCAGTTGCTTCCATGTTCCAAATGTAGCCATTCTTTTCTTGAGAAAATAATGTTACTAGAAAAGTGCTGTGTTCTGCACTTTGTTGAAAGCACTGCACAGACTTTTGCTGCATATGTATTTGTGTTCGTGTCTGGTTGTGTGTGCGCACGCACACACATATTCTTTTATTTTGGCTTCAAGTCCACTCGTATTTTTGGGCATATTTGGCCTTGTTGAGTGGAGCTGAATAATTTTCGTCTTTGATTTATCATTTCTTCCTAGTTTTAACTATGAGTTTGGATTGCTCTAAATTTTAGTTAGTAGTTTATTACCTAGAATAAATAATTTGATTACATGCGTTGAATTTTAGTCTTCACAATAAATGGTGATTCCTTTTGCAGAATTTTGTTGGCGATGCATCCTCAGAAACCAACTTGAGAAACTCTTGGCTATTGTACTTGGTATCATGTCAGCCGCAATTCTATTAGCAGAGGCAACTTTGCTAACTAGTGGAGTTGATCTATCTCTTTTCTCGGTCCTTATAAATTCTGTCAAGAAGCAAGAAGCACTTGTGCAGGTAGATTATAATAATGCATTAAAAGATTTTAGTGTGTGTAATTATCTGGACATATGCATTTGGTCCATATTGCAGAATAGTTTTTTCATCTTGTAAAAGTGAATATCACTAGTCTTGATTTTATCATTGAATCTTAAATCTCAATATTGACTTGCTAAAAGGTAACTGATTAAAGTTAAATACATGTGCTGACTGGATCTGTTTAAGTCTATTTATGTGGATAATTGGGTGGCTATTTATATAGGCATACTATGTTTTGCTTATATGTCCATTGGATGCACAAGCTTGTGGTTTTCTGGAGTTGAATGTTCATTGTCAGAAGACTAGACTATGCAAATTGAGTGCTGTTTGCCTTTTGCTTGTTCCTTATCTAATCCTATTGTTCTGTTTGTCATGTGGTAAATGTGTTTGAGATGCCTCTTACTTCCTTTTCTTTTTCCTACTTTCCTGCCGTTGGTTATTTGTATGGTGTTTTGCCTCTGGACCTTGACTCCAGTAGCTAGACCTGGGGTAGTTTTTAGGTTAATTTTTTTTTCCATTAAAGAGAAATTGCAAATTGACCGGTTCCTTTTTCCCCAGGTCCTTGCCTTTGTTCCTCTAATGTATATGTGCATCTGCACATATTATTCCTTGTTCAAAGTTGGAATGTTTATGTTTTACTCATTAACTCCAAGGCAAACAAGCTCAGTTAACTTGCTCATGATATGCTCGTAAGTTTTATATCTATATCGTCTCAAATTGAACTATGCTTTATCCATTTTCCAGCACATTTACTTACACATCATTTCAATATCTGCTAGGATGGTTGCTCGGTATGCTCCTCCAATTTCATACAACTTTCTCAATCTCATTAGTCTTGGTGACAATGAAGACACTGAGACTATATTTGAGAAGGTATTTCAATCACCGGGTGTCAGTTCTTTCAACACTGCATTGGATAGCCTAGCAGAAAGTATTTTTTTTCTTAAAAGAAAATATATAGATGGGTGTTGTTCCACCAGATGCAAAGATCAGCATTCCATTTAGCTCAATACAAGACACTTAAGTATTTTATTTTTCATTTTGCACAAGCCATGTATCTTTTTGTTCTTGCTACTTATTAAAAGGATGCCCTTTTTATTCTTGATCTGATTGAGTTGGAATGTCTTGTGCTTAAAGGCATGTAAATTGCCAATTTCTTTTGCTTTTAGACATGACCTCACTTTTTCTGACAGGAATCATACTTTTATATTGAATTGACAACATATCAGTAACATATATGACGTGAAGCATTCGCTTTCGCCTTGACTATAATTTTACCAAAGGAACCATTCTCTCTATAGTTTGCAGTTACAAGGAATTTTTATGGTTAAACAATCTTGAAGCCTTGTACTTTTGAGCCAAAATGCACTTCCAACCCTCACATCCCTTCCACATTTGGTGGTTGGCGTGTTCTCTGGTTCCATTCCGATGGAGTGTGAGTTACCAAATCAAAAGAAAGTTGTGGATACTCTTGGGTGGCCTGGGAAGATTCTATATACGTCTTGGGAAAGCCTTGCAAACTTTTTTTAATTGGTAAAGGGCTTCTCTTTTTTTCCTTCCAAATTTTGATAAAAATCTGCCTTTGTTTGCACATGCATCTTCAGAGCACTTCCTGTTTGATTTGAATTTGTTTCCCATGAGGTTCCTTCATCCAGTATCAAATCATATTATATGTAGTTCAAAACCCACCTGTGGGTAGCCCAAGTGGAAGGGGTGAACTTGTGTACATGAGCCCCATGTCACAAGTTCGATTCTCCCTGGGATCAAACTGCGATTTAAGTGGGGAGGCCATGGCGGTGGGTTGCTGTGCTAGTCTCCCCGGGGCTTTAGGTTCCATGGGTGAGTCCTAAGGGCTCTGCCATGGGGTGGTTCCGCCATCATTAAAAAAAAATGTAGTTCAAAGCTTTATCCTCGTGTATCAGAGTTTATCATTATATTTGTTCCTAAAATCCATCAGACTAATAATTATTAGAGGTTCTGCATGAAACTTCTATCTCTCTTCCCCTACTATAGTAATTGATTAGTTTCTCTTGGTGTCTTATGAAATTGTAATGGCAGAGAATGGGGAACATTGATCATGCTGTCCCTTTCTTTGGAGATGAGTTTAACAGAATCTATCCACTTATCATGGTCATATACACCCTCTTGGTTGCTAGCAGTTTCTTTGATCGTGTGATTAATTTTTTTGGGAGCTGGAAGATGTTTATATTTCAAATTGAGGCAGATGATATGGATGGATTTGATCCATCAGGGTTAATTATCTTACAAAAAGGTAAACTTGTTATTCCATCGCAAGTGGAATAAATTAGTGAATTCCTATATATATATATGACTAGTGAATTTCTATATGTTAAACCATTATATACTTTGCCTATAAAAAAAATTAAACCATTCTGATGTGTGTACGTGTATCGACCTCTTCTTTCTCAGAACGTTCTTTGATTGAACAAGGACGAAAAGTTGGTGAACTTGTTATTCCAATGGCAAGGAATTTCAAAAATACTGATGTTGAGTCTGGCAGCAATAGCTTGGTATGTAAAATCATCTTAAAAAAGGAACCCTTTTTCACATTATTTTAAAGTATTTTTTCCTACTTATGTGAAGCACTTGGAAATGTCTAGTGTGTATTTTGATTGAATGCTATTTACTAAAAGGTC
Organism: Cyclocarya paliurus; assembly: GCA_029856935.1. Lineage (NCBI taxonomy): Eukaryota > Viridiplantae > Streptophyta > Magnoliopsida > Fagales > Juglandaceae > Cyclocarya > Cyclocarya paliurus. The sequence continues at coordinate 11,922,802 of CM056950.1, forward strand.
CCTATGATATTCTTTTTGTTTTTTTAATGTGGCTTTTTGTGGTACCCTCGTGCATTCATTTATACTTGGGTAAATTTTTTTAAGGATCTCGTATTCCATCATTTATTCTCACTTATGATTTTCTGTTTTTTCTTTCTTCATCTAAAGCTGATAATTTTTGGCTGTATTTCTTATCTTACTTGTCTTGATTGAAAGCAAAATGTTCAGGACAGAGCTGCTGTTGATATGAAGTTGACTACCGGTTTAATCAACGATGGAATACATCAAAGTCCTTCAAAATCATCAAACGAAGAGACTCGTAGATATAGCTCAAGCAAAGAAGCCATTAGCAACAAGTATGTTGCTATAAGAGAGCAGAGCAGACAAAAAAAAGCATCATCAAATATGGAGCCAGTGGGGAAGAACATTGCCTCTGCTAAGGTCCCCTTGCTTGATGCAGGCAACTTGCGCTCTGGGAACAATGCTGGTTTGGCCTCAACGTGGGATTCCATGAAGACAGGTTTTCAAAGTTTCAAGTCAAACATTGGGGGTCAAAAAATTTCTTCCCTTGCGGCCAAATTCAGGAAAGTAAACTCTGTCTCTCGTGTTTCCTCGTCCGAGTCTCTGGAGGAGATATTTGAGCAATTGAAACGGTTATCTTCCGACCATAAGAGTTCTAGCGATGATGGTGAAGACTGAAATTGACAGTTCAGGCCACAATAGATAATGCGTGTACTCACTGATTTAAAGAATATGTATAAATTGTAGGATTGGGATTATGTATAGAAGATGTACAAGACCTCCTGGGTACTGATGATGCCTTGTGTTTTCATTTTTTTTTTGTTTGTTTTCGTTGCCGTGGGATCCTCCAAAATATAACTGAAGCCTGGGAGGATGGACTGCTATACTGAAAACGAGATGAAACTAGGTTCAAGATTTTGGTAATTTGAATGTATCAGTAAAACTGAAACATGTGCATTCGCTTCCCCTCTCCTCCATGAACTTTCAAAGTGACGTGATTTTTTACAAAGTAACGTGATTTAATGTGATATCACTTCTAGTTCTTGATTGGCTGCGAAACATTGCTCCATTGCGAAATTTATTATTAGGAAAAAACAAATGAAAAGCGGTCTGCACCTTGGAACGTTTCAAAGTTTGGTAAATGTTCTTACTTCATACATCTTAATTGGGCTGCAATGAGAGAGACATCAAAACGTAGCTGACGTGGTTATGGTGTTGGATACGTGGGTGACTCGCACAGTTACAGCTCAAAATTGGACCATATCAGTTGCGTATAGACCACACCAGACAAACAAAGTAAGAAAGAGGAAAACAAAAACAAAAAAAAAGAAAGAAACCAAAACAATAGAAACAAAACAGAGGTTATCCTTTCAAACACGGCGGCTTTCATCTTTGAAAGAGTTTAAGCTTCGACCAGGAAAAATTCAGAAACTTTCGTATCTGCTGAGGAATTTTCATCAGTAAGTTCTTGATAAATGAAAGAGAACAAGATTAACAAAGGAAAAATAACGTCTAAATCTTAATCTTAAACATATATACAAATAATTCCTCCTCCTCTTTTGTGTCGAGCTCATGGATTCTTCAGAAGAAAGAAAACAGACCACCTCGTAGATAAGCAGCGGGTTGCAGAGAAATCCCATTACTCCAACCTCTGGCTTGCACCCCTTGCGTGCGTGAAAACATCTTTGTTCCTCTTCCCTGTAGACCATAGCAGCTTCGACCAAAATCCTCCTTTCTTCTTATTCCCACCACCCGCACCCTCCTGCTCTACTCGACTACTACTCATAATAAACGCCATCGATCTGCTCTTCTTCAGCCCATGACCCACTTTTAGCGATAAAGAAATAGAACCCATATTTTCTGGAGCCCTTCGATGATGCCGACGATGTGTCGGAGACAAATAGGATGAAGAGTAAGCGGGAGAAGAATAACCTGAATAACCACCGCCGATCAGTTGTTTCCGGTTTGAATAAGCATTGAGTTGGGATAGTCTCTCCCTGAGACAAAAGGAGCAAACCCCCGGCAGTTGCTTCTCGTTTTGGTGCACCTTGCACCCTTGTTGTGACTCGGATCTTCCCATTTTTTTTTTTCCAAATTTCACCCTCTGCAATTGTTGCGAATCTTCTATGTACATATATATATATATATATATATATATATATATATAGTGGAGGAGATGGAGACAAAGAGACGCACGAGTGGGTGATTTTCGAGGAAAGTTCATAATAAATAAATAATATTATGAGAAGGTGGCATGCGCACGGCTGAATTAGCACTTTTGGTCACATCAATACAAAAGGAAGAATTTGAAGTAAATAGTCGGTCAGTCCGTGTGGGTCGACCTCCTCCTCCTCTGACCACATGCACTTTGAAAACTTGAACTGCCAGCTTGCCGGTGGAAGTTGCCGACCACCGAATTTCCGGGACCCACTTCATCAGCAGTTCATTGAGGGGCGTTGGATTCATATCACGTATCTGCCAGTGTTTTTTTTTTCTTTTACAACGAATCATGATAGAATCAATTCTAATAAAAAAATCATAAAATTATAAATTAACTCTAGAGTGAATAAATTTAGACATTAAAACCATCACTGAACTGTAATCCATAAGCCGAGCATGCCTCGCAAGTAACTGTGTCTTATTGTGTTATTAGTTGACGAGTACTGCTTTGCTAAGATGTCATTAAAGTAAAATAATTAAAAATTAAATCTTTAAATTTATTTTAATTAAAAAGAGTTTTATCTTTATGAACCAAATATTTATCTTAATAGATGGATTTTTCATTTATTTTTAATTTAGGGATAATTGCCAATAATCTCTGGTGTTTTGTCTACATTGAGATTTGATTCTTAAGTAATTCTGGTTAGGAATAGTCCATTGTGCTATGACAAATGTCATATATCATGCACATTCTACTTAATGGATAACACGTGGCATTGAAAATTAATATTTTATAATTCTAAAATTAGTAACATTATTTTTTCACGTAAAGATTTTTTTTTTAACCAAAAAAAATATCAGGGTGGGGAGACCTCCCTCCTCGCCAAGTCGGTTCGGCCAAATAGGCCACTGGGCAGCGGCCAACACACAATCAAACATAAGAAGTCATTGGCTTAAGTCCCGGCCGTTGGCCTGTTCCATGACAAGATTAAGGAGGCAAATGTCATATATCATGCACATTCTACTTAATGGATAACACGTGGCATTGAAAATTAATATTTTATAATTCTAAAATTAGTAACATTATTTTTTCACGTAAAGATTTTTTTTTAACCAAAAAAAATATCAGGGGGGTAGACCTCCCTCCTCGCCAAGTCGGTTCGGCCAAATAGGCCACTGGGCAGCGGCCAACACACAATCAAACATAAGAAGTCATTGGCTCAAGTCCCGGCCGTTGGCCTGTTCCATGACAAGATTATGGAGGCAATTGTGAAAGATAATTAAAGAAGGCATTTGAGATGAGAAAAAAGTTGTAGTTCATAACAGTTTTCAAACAAGTAAAACATACTTTGGTAAAAACAAAAAACAAAACAAAACTACTATTAATTGAAGAGGGAATACGAAGTACAAACTCCAAAGCAGGTACAAAACACTCGTTTTCAAGCAGCTCTTTCGTTCCTTTTTCTTTGAATGCTCTCAATTCCTTAACTACCAAATCCACTTTTTAATACATCCAAAAAGTTTTCAATCAAATAGGAAAAAAAGTTGTAATAAAAGCGGAAGACAGAATATCAAAATGGCAGTTCCAAATAATCATTCAAAAGCTATATATGATAGGAATTATATTTTGGTAAAAAAACGTACAATCCTTTTATTCTCTCTACTGTTACAAAGTGACACCATGTGTTCATTTGGTATATCTGTTGGAAAGTACTTTGTGCAATTCTTGCTTTGATACTAATAGCTCACAGAAAATGCTGCATGCTGTAAATCGAGTTTGGCAACACCTTTGAATCAGATTTCGGAAATTGAACCTCATTCATGCTAGGCAGCTAGAGTGACAGCTGTGTAAATTATCAAGTAAAAGCACTAAACATGTTCATACAATTAATAATCTGCGAAGTAACATCCAAATTGATCTATATTTTTCAGAACTACTCATGCTAGTTCATCACAAAATCGCCAGCATAGAAAGGATGGATTATAGTTATGTTTACATGGTTTGAATTATTTTGCTGCATCAGCTGCATCCGCAGTTACTTCTCTTGGGCACTGTGAGACGTATGGCTTTAGCTGCACTCAAAGGGAAGGATCATGAGATGGTATTTAGTAGTGTTAAAAAGGAAAACAAAGCAAGATATATGTTGGATGTTTTGAACCCCTATGGGTTGGCCTTGGGCTTAGGCTTGGGGATATGCTCCCCCTACGTCTAAGGTTCAAACCCCCTTAGGTGCAAACAATCTCTACGGGCCATCAGACTGGAGGGGTTTTCCCCTTGAATTACTCGATGTACACTTGTGGGAAACTTTTTACCAAGGGCCCATGCACCCCTGGGATTAGTGCCAATCAAAAAAATATATGTTGGATGTTTTAAGTAACAATCAAAATGAAGCCTCAACAAGCCTTTCAGGGGGCACATCCCCCATTCAAAACTTTTTTTTTGATAAGTTAAAAATTTTATTATAACACAATGTAACCCCCATTCAAAACTTTTCCCTATACAATACACAACATCCAAGTGTACAAACAAATTGTGATAGTTTAAGGAATGGCTACCTTGAAGTCAGTTAAATCTGGAACTACATAATTTGGAAGCTTTTCATTCATCACAACATATCCACCTGCACCAATACTTAAATGCATTAAAATAGAAGCAAACGAAGTACCTAACATGTCTCATATGTCGCACTTTATACATTTCATTTAGATGTTGCAGTTTTATATGAAATTACTCAGAAACAGCATGTCTGGATCACATTAATACAGCCCCCACACCACAACCTCCCCTTTTCCCACAGGAAAAGGAAAGATCTCTTCAAAGAATTATCTTAGTACTAATTAAAGAATCATATAGCACGCTCCAGCACTACAAGAATTCTTGCTACATGCAGTATTTTCAAATACATGGTATCAATTAGGTAAGAGATGGTCAAGGAGGTAACACAAAAAACTCAGAATGTTATTGTGTAACACCCCAATAGAAGGCCCAAGCCACTTGGCCTATACTCCAAAAGGACTAGTCAATGATACAATTGGAGCCTTATTGGAACATTATAAAGAGCAAGAACTTCTCCTTCTCAAGCAATGTGGGATCCCATACACCATCTACCTTATCCTCTTATCATATGGGGTATCATATATTGGCTATCTCCCATTTACTGAAAAAGATAAAAGAATCATTGGGAAGAAAGGCAGGAGGGGGAACACCAGGGGTAGGCAGCTGGTTCTAGAGATGATCTGTTCTGATTTCTCTCTTTTTACTTTACTTGTAAGTAATAACAAATCAATAATAGAATGTTTCCTGATTTCTCTCTATTTCGATTGGCAAAGTACATGCATACCTAATGCATTTTAAATCTGTGACATCACAGCCCACCATGTTCTTATTTTGGGAGGGGTGGAGCAAAAGGCATCATTTGAGTTAGAGCTTATAAGAAAATTCTCTCATATTTAGAGTTGGTTTGGATTCAGATATGAGATGAGATGGTTTTAGATGAAAGATGAAAGTTGAAAAAAATTTGTTAAAATATTATTTTTTAATATTATTATTATTTTGAGATTTAAAAAAGTTGAATTGGATTTAAAAAAATTGAATTGTTTATTATGTTTTGTATGAAAATTTGGGAAAGTTGTAATGATGAGAAAAGGCCGGCAGAGTGTTATAGTCATTCCTAAAGGGTATGAAGGTTTGGGTTGGGAGATATTTGCTGCGGAATTACACAAAGCTGCGCCTATGGGTCAAAGAAGAATGAGAACATCAACTTGGAGGTGAATCATAAAGACCAAGTACATCCACGGTGGCGAGGCGATCATATGCGGCAGCTCTGAAGATGGGTCATGCTTCGGGGGTTTAGAGCGAAGGGAGTGGTGAAAGTGGTCTGCAAATCATGCCTCAGAACCAGCTTGTCGCGATGCACAATTCTTTAAAGGAAATGGAAACCCAACTTGTCAAGTTGTAGGTAGGGATAGCTTTCTTGTCTACAAAAATAGACCTGCTTTCAGCTGAAGACAACAGGGTTGTAAGAAATAAGACTAAGATAGGCTCAAATCCTTTAAACTCAAATAAAGGAAAACTGAAAATCAGATTCAGCCTTGTCCCTATAACCAGATAGAGGAGAGTATGGCGGGTCAAAAGAAAATCTAAGTTATTTGAAGTGGGTTTTACGTCGGGTATCAGCATAGAGACATCAATAATGGAATGTCATTCGTCTCAAGTAACACACGATAGACCAATAGTCAGTATTACACCATTGGTCCCCAAAAAAAACTATGGCTCCCTTGTCGGAGTTGAAGAAAAATTGCGTACTGCCGAGGTCTGAAGGAGATGTAGGATCCACTGAAATTGCACATAAAGTGTAACATCTAGACACCAAAAAGTGTGATTTTATTGTTTTTATTATTATTAGTATTACTGCTTTATTTGTTATGTTTTGAGGTAGTAATTTATTTTGAATAGGATTTCTTTACCGTTAAAGTATACGCCTCTTTTATCTTCTCTGTTTGCTCTGGGAGTTTCCTGATTTGAAATTATCTTTCAACTCAAACACTTCAAAACTCTAATATCCTCTCAATGTTCCTTTCCTTGTGGGAGTAGTTTTCCAAAGTTTAGTCGAATTCAAACCTCTCCAGATCACTCACGATAGCTCCCTACCCCTCATTTATAAAAACCCACAAGACCCTTAGCAAAAAACCATAAAAATTTCACACACTAGCCACCATAGCAGCCTCAGCAGACAGAGAAAAACCACTTCCCAAAATCCACCGTAGCACTACTCTTCATACCAAGTCAGCCACCTTGCCGGAAACTACCACAAAAGCCGCCGACAGTGAGCTTTTCCCCCACCTCGACGTACGCTGTCCCCGTTTGAGCCCAACCTGTCGATTTCTCTCTCCCTCTTTATCGGCAGTGACTCTTTGGCCGTGTGCTTGTGCTGTCGTCGCCAACCACCTCAAGGAACTTCTAAGTACCACTCTCGGAGCCAAAAATTGCTGACCAACCCAACACATGCGAACCCACTTCCTTTCGGTAAGTCCTCGACGGGATCTCTCTCTCTCCCTGTGATCTTCAATTCTCGGTCTAACTCCCTCACTCTCTCTCTTGCGTCGCACCACTGCCAGAGGACCCAATTAGCGTTGCCGATCACCTCCAGCCAACCCAGAGCCTCCTTCCCTCGGTGAGTCCCCTGTTATCACACGACTCCCTCCCATGATCAAGAGCTCTCTGTGTCTTGGCCTTGTGCCTTCTAGAGAAAGCTTCTACCCCTTAATCTAGAAATGGGCCTTGGGCCTTAAGCCCAGTCGGTCGAATGCCTCCTTTGTCTGAGTGGGCTGAATCAATGTGGGTCTAATGTTTATTCTGGGCTCGTATTTCACAGAAAAACCCAATTATACTACTAAATTATTTGGTCACGATTAACTATATATTACAAGCATTTATTAATTTTTGAAAGAAACAAGATAACTACTATGTTAAAATTCTAATTTTATTTTAATCACGTAAACAACCACAACACGTTTATCTAGAAAATTAGTAACGTCGAGTACCTTGTATAGGTAACGCGCTACAAATTGGAAATCAGAAAGCAGTGCTAAGAGGTAATTAGTATGATGATATAATTGCATGTGTACTGTAAATGTTCTAATTGTCTATGAAAATGTGATATTTGTCCATGCTACGCTACGAGCTAAGTCAAGGTTAGATTCCTTTCATGATCTTGAATTATAATGATAAGAATGTAGTGAGCGAATGTATGTTATGCTATTATGGATTGCGATTTGATGGATGATATGTCATGAAAATCACATGGATCTTCGATGAATTATCATCACAAGTTATGATAAGGATGACATGGACCTAAGCGTGTTCATCACAAATTATGTTTATGGATAACACGAACCTAAGCGTGTTCATCACAAGTTATGTTAAGGGTGACATGGACCTAAGCATGTTCACCACCAGTTATGATAAGCGGTGCCACGGACCTAAAAGCGGTTCACCATATATTAAGGGAAACACGGACTACCAGTTAAGTTATGCCGTGTCACGGACTCAAACGTGGGTCATCATATGATAAGTGAAAGACAAGATAAACAAGTCATGTTAGATTGTTAGAAAATGCATGAAGTCAGTCATTTATGCATTCACGTTACATATTTGCCATGATTATGCATGATTCTGCTAATGTTAATGATGAATAGAAATGCTACGTGAATTTTTGACGATATATGTATGTATGTAAAGTTTTTCAGAAATTAAGCCTATGTTAAATTAAGTTGTGTACAGTATGATTGCGAATCTATGATGATGTATGTATGTTATGAAGAGTCTTTCAAAAATTAAGTCTATGCTAAGCTATGTTATATTTTACGGTATGATGTACTATTTATTAAGTGTTCGACTCATTTTTTGTTTGTTTGTTTCTCTGCTTCTTCTACGTTTAATTGTCACAGATGATGATTGTGAGGACGCAGAGCTAGAAGGCTAAGAATAGATATAGTGTAAAGACCTAGAAAGGAATAAGTGTTATTTACACAAGAATTAATTTAGTTTATGTTTTTACTTTATGTTTTCGGTTTCATGTTTAAAAAAACAGTTATGTTTAGTTCAATTTTAATATTTGATGCTTTTCAATAAATGCGGTATTTCAAGATATAAATCTCTTCACCGAGCATCATGTTATGAATGTTAGTAACATCTCTATCTTACGGGAATGGAGTGTTACATAAAGGGTCACTAGAGGTGAAGGGACTTGATGAGGAGGTACGGGATTTGAATATGGGTTTGGCGTTGGTGCCTTGTGTAAAGGAGGTCCAGAGCAGTTGGATATTATGTATGGGGATAATGTTGCTTCCCTAGTCTCTCTTCCTCCAATAGCGGATTGGATTCTACCTAAAGTTAATGAGATTCAGCAGTTTGTGAGAATTTCACATGGAGAATGTGAAGACCAATTTAAAGAACTAATAACTGCGATTGAGGCAAGCCAAGCGCTTGAAACCAAATCAAGTTTCAAAAAAAGCAAGGAGTTACAGCATCTTTCTTGGGCAATCAACTACAACGCTAAGGGTGGTAGCTCAATTAGAGAGAAGTCTAAAGAGAGAACATTGTGAAGATGGGAAACAAGGGGTTGGGTAGAGTTTTAGTTCTACAGGAAACAAAGGGTTGGGGTCGGGCTTGGTGTATTTTGAGTTGTTTTTCACGGGCTTTTTAGGTCATTAGATGCTTTTTATTATGGGCAATGTGTTTTCTTGTATACATTCAGTGTGCTTGGTTACTCTTATTGATATATATAATATTTTTACTTATAAAAAAAAATGATAAGACGAGATGAGCTGAGACACTTTCCGAATCCAAACAGGACCTTAATATATAAAATTTTCACTTCAGAATTCAGTTCTATTCAGCACATTTCAATTCTCTAGAAAGAAGTTGATTGAACAGATCTGAGGTATGGGTACCGCCTTGAAAATCATTGTTCACGTAAAAATTAGTGGATTAGACTTGGCACTTGAACTTTTTATTTTTTAGACAAATGTCCTTCTTCCCATTTTATGAAGTTTTAAGAGTCCTTTTAGGGGGTTTGCTTCTTCCCATTTTCTAAACAAATTTACCATTTGATTTCCCACACAAAACGAGGAATGAAGAGAGTGAGGAGTTAAAAACCATTGAAACTTAAGACCTGTGGTGGGCAAAAACCTAAATGTTCAATCAAACAGAGAAATCTTCAATGAATCAATAAACTACATATTCAAATTACTGTGTATGAATGGTAATATGGGCAGACCTTTGCGGGTATGGAATCCAGTGGGCTTGCAGTTCTTCCCCTTGTAGTAATCACGTGGAGCCCTTTTTGAAGAGAGAATGTCAAGGGATGACGTCCGCTTTCTTCGATATGCCCGTCCTAAGCCTAAGATCAACCCCAGCGGCATTTTCTTTCACCCTAGATGGAGGTAAAAAAATTCAATACCATATAGAATTAACCAAAAACAGAAGGTTAAATACCGAAAGAAACTGATAGAAATGGTTAGAGAACAAACAGTGGTATAATGTCGTATCTCAACCATACCCATTGAAAACAATGTAAAGGAGGTAATTGATACAGCAATGGGAACTAAGGGAACTTTCTATAAAATCTCATACTATTGTTTTACTGGTATTTAATACACAATCTGGAAAATGCACAATCGCACTCCCTAGGGCAGTGATGAGAGAGAAAAATACCGAGAGCGTAGACAACGGGGACTTCTGGATGCGCAGGAACCGACGGCGAGGTGCAGTGGTGGCCGGTAACTAAAGGCTAGGACGAACTGGCCGAGGCAGAAGAGGGGAGCTGCGAACGCGTAGACGAACGGCGGGAGGGGAGAGAGAGAGGATAGAAGGGTCCGAGACTGAGAGGTCGCCCGTTTTACCCGAAACAGACTGGGTTCGGCTGGGTTGATCCAAACGACGCTTTTATTCCTAAATTCGGCCTAGGTTGGCTGCGGTTTTCGACTTAATCTTTCTTCTTCTTTTTTTCCCAACCTATGTTTTGGGCTTTTTTTCCAATCCTAATTCAAATCTAATTTTTAAAATTTTAAATTTATTTGGCCCAGTTTAAATTCAGAGATAAACTGAGATAAATTAAGATGATTTATAAATAATAATAAAATTTGTGAATATTAGTGAATACTAATGAGATGAGTTGAAATTGGTTGAAGTGGTTTTTATTTATGGATTTTATAATTTTTTTCAATACTAAATTTAACTATTAGTACTAATTTTTGATTCACTAGTGTCTAATTCCATGTTATTAAATTATAGTATTACGTGTTACTATATTATAATATTATGTGTTATTAACATGCTATACTATAATATTACATGTTATTATATTAGACAATTACATATTACTGTATGGTAGTAATACCATAATATTTAGATATACTAGATTATTAATCTATTTATATTATACTATAAGTATATTATTTTAAAATAATGAACACATACTAATATAGTATATTGATCATGTATAAATAACAATATGGACAGACGAGTTCACGCATGAAGTTGCGCACGCATGCCACGCTAGTTCTGATTTAAAAAATTTATATCAAAAGAAGCAAAACACTTTCACTTTGTTCGTTTGTTCTGATTTCGTTTGTCTCCCTTTCACAACTAGTGATTTCGACCCAATTTTCACTCTGCAACCCACGTCGTTCCTTGGTTGCGCTGCACTCCTTCGCCACCCACCCCACCATTATCAGACGTTTTGGAGAGAACCTCCACCTCCGCCAGTCTCCTGGGCATCATCTCTGCCTATCGACGTCGGCATCATATCCGCTAGATCTGAACACTTCACCGCCATGAGTTGTCAACGTCATCTGTGGTAAGTGGGTACATTTTTCCCATTTTCATTGAAGCCCATAAGACCCTTTATGATTGTCTTAAAACTTCATAGATCAATGTTCAGCTATGAACAATTTTCTTGTAGATTCATGTCAAATGGATGCCTTTCTGAAAATGATAGCATGCTTGAGTTTATCGATGATGTTGATTCATGTTCCAATGATTTGGTTTTTTATCTCCGTCTCTCACTTGGTGATGTTGTCATATTTTTTTCCTAGAAGATGCCTTCACTTTAGTAGTAGCTTTAGATGAAAGTAGGTACAAATTTAGTGGTGACTACATCAAGTCACGGGATGGCGTAGATGGAGGAGATCCATAATGGGGGAGGGAGATGGAGGAGAGTGAGAATGGATGAGGGAATCGGGGAATGGAGAGCAAAACACGAAACGCACCATTTAGGAAACCCACTTGCAACGCACCATATCATTTTCCATATGGGATTTGCCGAGTCTTCTTGCGTAAGGGTGTGCACTAAGTCGCTTATAACAAGAGTTTTCCTATGAATAATACATCCTTTTATGAGTTTTGCTAGGTATAAGTAACTTTGCGTACTAATCTGCATACTAATGTTGTTGCCTTCATATTCTAAATTCAAATTAGCATTATTTTCAATAAAATGTACTTTCTGACCAATCATATTGAATGTGTGTGCGTATTAGTGCATAGAATTGCTTGCAACTAAATTTTTCCTCTTTTTATACAATTCTGTTAGGGACAGTCGGCACTTGCAAATGCCACACAGTCGGCGTTTAAAATAACATTTTTTAGTTGCCACGTCAATAATAAAAAAAAAAAGACCGAAGAAGAAGCAAAAGATGAAAAGGGCCCGCTAGAAACCGAAATCGTAGAGTAAGAAACGAAAAACTCACTGAAATAGAGCTCTGCATCGTCTGGGTCTTCGTCTTCCCACTCGTATGGCGTCTGGGTTCTCTTTCGGTTGCGTGTAATGGTTTTGCAGTCATTTTCTTCATGTGTAATGGTTGCCCAGTCGTCGACTTCCTGCTCATCTGATTTGGGAGATTGAGCTACCCACATTGCTTCTGAATCGTCCTATTCGTTTGGGACCGTGGGTCTCCATTTTCGTGAGTATTTTCGTGTGGGTCTTCTCCGTGGGTCTCCATTGATAAATTTTTTTCTTTTTCTTTTCTCAATCTACATTTTGTCAACTGCTTCTTCTTGTCAATGGATATTCGCTTTGGTCGGCCTCATACCTCTTCTTAGGAAAACAAAATGCATTCATCTTTTCTAAACCTTAATTACATCTTCCTTGAGTTTCAGGTTCCCTTGATGCTTGTAATCCTCTCTTTTTATAATCTGCTGCAAATAATTCCATTTCTTTTTTTAGTATTTATTTTTCGTGTGTTCCTGAGACCAAACCCATAACTTTTCTAGGTAGTTTTGTAGAATTAGTTATTGGGTATTGTTTTCGTTCTTGTTTCTTCTCGTTTTCTCGCCATTTTATTCACTTTCCCTTCTCTGGCTCTCTATTATTGCTTTCTAAAAGCTTGTTTTATGCCTATGTGCTTGATATTGAAGAGGAGGGAGAATCAGCCATTGTCGGCGTGTCCAGCCTCAATAGGACAAGGTCTTTTGATTCATAATTTTCCACCCAGCCCCCAGGAATCAACTTGTTGGTCATTTATTTAGAATACCGTGAAAACTTATTGCAGATGTGTGGGATCTGAGGCACATGAATTGAAATTTGTGAGCCCGTATTTAACTTTGGACCTAAAGACTGCTATTTTTTTTTATATTGGATCTTGGGTCTTGGCCAAAACTAATTTGTTGATCAGGAAGTAATGAACACAAAATATTGATTTGGGTGACTTTTTCTGAGTTGTGTTTGCTTTCCCAGCTGCTAGATTTCTCCTGTGAAACAAAGTACCAATTATCTAAGGTTGATTTAAGTTGGTTGGCTTTTGTATATATTCTTAAAGTCTTTTTCTTTCTTTCTTTTTTTTTTTTTTTCCGGGCGGCCGGGGGGGGGGGGGGGGGGGGGCTTGTGTTCATGATATTATAGACTAGATTTAGCTTGATCTAATTTTAGTGAATTGGCTAGACCTGAGTAGCTCTTCTTCTCACCCCCAGGAAGTTGGATTTCTTCAACGTGTTTTATCTCGGACTTTACACGAGGTAGATGTTCAAGTAATTTTCAGGTGAGGTTCATCATCATGTTAGTTTTTATTATAAACTTCTTACTTTTTTCCTCCCTACTCTTTTAACTTTTAAGGAAAAATATGTCCTTTTACCTATAATAAAAAAAGGAAAATAGATGACTTTGTATAATTCCTGCTACTGAACTACTTATTTTGTGTGCTATTTTAGGCATGTGGTCATTATCTTTCATTCACAAATTTCAGAAGCATTTTCATGCTTAGAGATCCACAGTCCACACAAGCTTGTGCCCCTCTCAGTTTTGGTACTCTCAAATGATTCTATTTTATGTTTTGTACCATGGTGGTCATTGTATGTGGCTTCAACCTTGACAACAGCTTCAGTGCATCTTCCATGGATGGCCAATCACATGTCCTGCTCCTTGTACAGAGAAAAGCAACTTCAAGAACCAATTCGATCTCCTCGTGCATAGTGATATTGGAATGAACTTCATTCTTCATTGTATATTTTAATAGTAATGTTGATGTAATTTAATGTTGGGGGGGGGGGCTTTGAACTCCCAACCATGGACTCAATATTGAGAATGATGTCATAATAAGTATGTGCATGAAAATCATCTATTAGATATGACTTCTCATTAAATATTCTTAATTTTGCAAGATACATGAGTATTGTTTGTGGAGGCAGATGATGCTACTTAGGACACTGTTGAAAGCTTGGAAGAAGAATGCTTGGCAAGTGATAATTTTTGTAATTATTTTTATAAGAAGAAAACTTGGCAATTGATAGTTTTTGTAATTATTTTTGGCAAGTGATAGTTTTGTACTTATTTTTGGAAGAAAGATTGGCAGGAGTATATTCCTAGTGATAGTTTTTGTAATTATTTTTGGAAGAAAAAAGCTTGGCAGACCTGGTAGATTGAGAAGAGAAGTAGTAAATTGTATTGATTGTTAAATAGCCAACTATCCATTGTTTTTTTTTTACCTGGTTACTTGATTGTAGTATTTTATATTCTTTGAAGAGAGACCACCACCTATGGACTTTCATTATGATATGTTAAGTCTGCTAGGAAATTGATGTGGATTGGAATTTCCATGTTTTTCCATTATCATCTCCTTTCTGAACAACTAACTAAACTCTTTTTCAAACCACCAGATAATTTATAGGCATGCCCTGGGAGGATTCAGCTTTTTCAATGCATTCGTTAAACTCACATGTAAATGTCGATAAGCTGATTTTGATATTTTGAGATTCTGAGAAGCATCATTCCAATAAGCATCATCCCAATTATTGTGGTGAAGCATCATTCCAACTCATACTGTACACCATATCTATTTCTCTATTTGTTTTTTTCATTCCATTTCTTTTCTTTTCTTTTTTCATATCTATTTCGTAACAATATATATATATGTATATAAATATTTTGAGATTCCGAGAGGATTGGGGTTGGACAATTCTTGCAATAGTTTGATAAAGTAATCTGGAAGTTGATTCTACAAACATTTTAATTATACAAATATGTCTTTACTATCTCAGGCTGTTAACCAACAAAATGCCAACAAAATGAGCAAGCTAAAAATATTAACAAACCTCAAATGGCTAACTATTACATTGCACTCCCTAAACTAACTTATAACACTTAAAACTACAAATTCATACTAAGATGTAATGTAAACCACTACCATTTCACTAAGTAACAACAAAGGATAACTACAAAACCCCAATACACCCGGGCTAGTATGCGTGAACGCTTTAGGACAGCTTCTCTCTTAAGAAGCACCAACTCTCTCTTCCCAATCTCATCCGCTCTCTTACAGAGCTCAAGCTCCCTCTTTTCGAAAGTTTGGCAGAAGAAGATGTCTACATTCAAGCGAAACTCAAACATAATCGTAACTGAATAGTGGACACTAAGAATCTGTCGCCATAAGCCATAGCATTCAAATTAGACCACCAAAATAGAAAAAGCAAACTTGCATAATGGTGCTACGTTTATCAGAGGAGGTATCGAAAATAAGACAAGGGCGGGGGGAAGGTTGAAAAGTTTATGCCTTAATAATTACCACAATTGTTTTTCTGAATTTTTTCGGGGTCATTAGGATCTTCAAGTGGATAAGCCCCAACTAGCATCACATTTAAGGTGACACCACATAACCAAACACCTGCAATCAATAGTTCACAAAGATAAGCAGTGGATAATAATGCAATGAATAAGGTGGGGATGAAGGGAGAAATGAAGAACTGAATATCACCTTTCCATCATATTCAGGCATCATTTGCCAAATTCATTTATGTTGAGACAGGGGGAGCAGGGTAGTTTCGATGCTAAATGAAATGAAAAAGGTTGAAGTAATCAATAAGTTCTATTCCTTGAAAACAATAGGCATTACCCAAAAATGTTGATAGGAAAATGTTGAGCAAGAATGACACAAACCTAAAGTTGCTGGCTTGACCTTGTTCTAGGAATGAAAATATCCAATGGAACACTAAAAAACCAATTGACCTACAGGCTTTTAGTCCAATGGTACTCCAGTTCAACAGCTCAGGAAATTTTGGAACTCAAGCTCATAATATTGGTCTCCAGACGTTTGAGAATTTTGATTAAGATAAAGTCAAATATATCTAAAGAGTCTACCCATTATCTTTGTTGGATATAGTGAAGAACATAAACACAAAGGGCGGTTTTTAAAGTTTTATTTACCAATTAACCAAAAAAAAGTAAAAAAGAATCCAATCCCACAAAACCCCCTTAAACGTTTGAGGCATCTTTCACACAAAATTTCAACACGATTCATAAATGACTCATATACGTATGCGTCAAGAAAACACACGCAAAAATAGGAAAAAAATGAAGCAACTACCTCGTCGTTACCGTTTCATTGCTTTTTTAAACCAGTTAATGTTCAACACCTACGAACCAAAAGAACTGAATTAAAGTGAATTGTGGATCTAAAAAAATTTATTAAAGCTTGAAATTAAGAAAATACCATTCAACAATACAAAGAGAAAGAACCTAAAAAACCCTAACAGTTTGTAGATAAAAAAAAAAAATAACACATTTCGTGGATAAAAAAATCCTAAGAGAAAATTAGGGAATGTTAATAGAAAATATACCCATTTAAATAGGACCTCAGATTTGTGGTAGCAGATGTCGGAAATGAAGCTGCGTGCCGGAAGTGGAGCTGCGTTCTGAAAATTCAAAAGTTGGGATTTTTCGGTATGAAGGGGAAGGAAAGTTAGGGTTTTTCAGGATGAAGGGAAACGAAGAAGTTAGGGTTTTTCGGGATGAAGGGGAAGGGGCACTTCCTAGAAGATGAAGACGAAGGGAGGATGACGAAGAGATTGCTACCTTCGGTAGGAGACGTGGCTGAGGGAAGGAGGAATCAAAGGCTTCGTTCGTGTGGGTGGTCTTAGACTTTCAATCTCGACACTAAGGGAGGCCGTAAGCGGCGGCTTTGAGTGGAGGGACGTGGCTTCAAGGGGACAAAGAAAGAGGTCTCGTGAGGAGCAGAGAGGGAGGGAGGGAAGTTGGGAGGAAGAAAAATTGCAGAGAGGGAAACTTGTTTGGTTTGAAACATGAGGATGAGAGAAACAATTCAAATCAAAATAGGGCGTTTCATTTAATTGCCACATCAGCAGCCGCTTGCGCGGCGCTTCCCCCAGGCGACTGAACTAATTGTTTTCCCTTTTTATAATCCGTGTATACAAATTTCAAGGTCAAAAGTATAAGCCGAAGTAGGGGCGGAGTTGGTCAGACATCAAATTCGACTTCGACTTTACAAAAAAAAAAAAACTCTTGGCTCCGACACTACAGTGCAAGAGTCAAATTTTTAGATTTTTTCCAAGGTCTTACAAGAAATGAGAGACAATCCAATCAATTTACATCTAATTTATGAGACATATTATTCATCATCTTTCTAATTATCGTCTTTTTGTTATTTTTTGAGGTAGCAAAATGCTTGACATTAATAATTTAATGATTAAAAAATGGTAAATATGTTTTCCATAGTTTAGCGAGAATGACTTGAGTTCAATTCTACCTCATTTATTTTTAAAAATGAGATGAAATGAGTTGATATTAAAATTAAAAAGTTGAATAAAATATTGTTATAATATTTTTTTTAATATTTTTTTTTTTTTGAGATTTAAAAAAGTTGAATTGTTTATTTTTTTTTGTGTGAAAATTTGATAAAGTTGTAATGATGAGATAAGAGGTTTTCAAAGTTTTGGATTTTAGTCTTGAAAGCAAACCAACGAGATACAGTTAGATACGATTAGACGTGTATCTCACACTGTTTTAAATTTCGTACTATACTGGCCGGTACGGTCAAAATTTTTCGTACTGGCCACTGGTTTGGTACAGATTCACTGTGTGTTTCGTACCGGCCGGTACCGATCGTATCAGTCGATATTTCGGCCTTAATTTATTTATTTATTTTTTTCCCATTTTTTCAAGTTATAAACTCATTTTTTGACTTCCAATTTAAACTAGACTATTTATAATTTATATATCTATGTATTTATATATAATTTATTCATATATCGACTATCCCGAAACGGTACCGGTATCAAAATATTTCGTTCCAGCGCCTTGACCGGTACGACATTCGGTACGATATTCAAAACATTGGTATCTCATAACAAAACACAAGAAACGCCAACGAGATATGGTTAGATTTGGATAATGAGTTGGAATGAGATAAGTTGAGATGAAAATTGAAAATTGAATAAAATATTATTTTTTAATATTATTATTATTTTGAGATTTGAAAAAGTTGAATTATTTATTATATTTTGTATGAGAATTTGTAATTTTTAAAAATTGTAATGATAAAATGAGATGGTTTGTATTATTGCATAGTGTTGGTTTTGCATATGGTACCAAAGTGATCCCAAAGAACATTTTAGTTTGGATAGAAAAAACATCTCATTTCATCTCTTCTTAATCCATCTTATCTCAATATCAAAACACCATAAACAAAAGATTTTTCAATTTTAAATATTCAACTTTTTCATATAATCATTACAACTTTTCTGAACTTCAAAATAAAACACAAAAAATAATTCAAAATTTTCAAATCCTTAGACAAAAATAATATTATAACAATATTATAATTTTATAATATTTTTGTTCAATTTTTTTTTCTATCATTTTTCAAAACATCTAAATTCAAACAATTTAACTACTATTCACAAATCATCACATATAATCTTACTATCCAAACGAGGCCTTACAGATCCTTAGTAACTACCATTCGAAATTAAACAAGTTGATCATGGTAATATTTTGGACAAGAAAGTATGGACTTATTTTTATTTGTCCACATTAAAGTGATTTTGGTTATTATTATAGTCCCATACTATATATTACAAGAAAATAAGTTAGATAGATGTTCTTCTAAGAGCCATGATTTGAGTTCTTGAGGCTACCATGTCCCCTTTTACCAACTAAGAAATTTGACTATATTTGTTTTGAAAAATTCACAAACAATTATGTGTAAAAAAATTTCACATGAAACCGCTCCCATGAGCTGCCGGCCAATCAAATATCTTCATTATTTATATTCCAAAAACTAACTAATAATTAATTATTATTATTATTATTATTATATTGTATTCAGATAGGCGCTCCTCTCAGGTCGTCATGAGTCACGAGGAAGCAGGTAGCATCTCTCGTGGGCCAGAAAGACTTTAACTATCAAGTTCCTTTCACTGGGCCCATTTGTCCGCTTTCCTTGGGCGTGGGGTCCATTTGAGAGCTCCACCTAATTTTGGAAGCACCTACTTCGTAGGTAGGCCCCACTGTTCCAAATTCCGAGCCTTGTTCTTCGCTAAGCCCAGCATTGGCCCAACCCGACAAATCTCGGCGTCTCTGTCATAATGTCATTTATAATTATAACCACACCATGTCACCATTGCCATCATGGCTCTAAACTTTCTATTTTTCTAGTTACACAGATTATTTCACCTCATCTAATTCTGATTATATAAATAATTTCATCTCATCTAATTATTATAATAAATAATTCAAAATTTTTAAATAACAAAAAAATAATAATATTAAAAAATAATATTTTATTCAATTGAATCTCAACTCACTATCTAGCCCTTACCTTAATGAAAACACGTGTCTCAAATTTAAAGCTCACAAAAATTTTTGGAGAATCCTTTTTTGTTTATATAGATGAGATATGGTGAGATGATATGAAAGTTGAATAAAATATTGTTAAGAAATGATTTTTTAATATAATTTTTATTTTGAGATTTAAAAAAATTGAATTATTTATTATAATAATTAGATGAGATAAAATTATTTGTGTAATCAAAATTAGATGAGATGAAATAATTTGTATAAGCAGAACGAGTCCTAAACCTATGATCGAGATGGATTTGTCCAAGATATTAAATTAATAAAAAAAAAATCATAGGAAAATGGAGATGAACAATTACTCTGAATGAGTACTTTAATATTAAGTTCCCTACAAAATACAGGATTTTATGCTTCTTGGAATTAGAATCAATAGATTTGCGCCGGACAACATGCACTGTACTATGTAATAAAAAATATTTTTATATTACTAACTAGTACAAATATTTTATTACAATATATTTAAAAAGAAAAACAATATACAAAATAGTATTTAAGAAATCAGTGCTTTGTTTTTCTTCTTTCTTTCTTGATCTACACCCAATGTTTTATATCTCATATTTACATCGATTTCACCAAACGTGCTAGTTTTTTATTAGTTTTTGTAATGTTCGAGATAAAATATGAAAAATGTCAGAAAATTCACGGACAAGTAAGATAGAGATGGTTCACATGCAAGCTGTGCAAGTTTAGGATTGGAGGGATATAGTTTACAAGTTTATATAAGAGCTTATAGCTTATAATTTATAGCTTAAGGATCTATTTGGGATTACGGTAATAGTCTTAAAAAGTGCTAAAAATGTTTAAAAGCTCTTTAATAAAAAAATTAGATTATTTAAATGTTACATATCAAAACACTTTTAATCTCAAATAAATTAAAAAATACATTTGGAGGATTTTGTCAAAAGTGTTTTTTCGAATAATACGGAACATAATTTAAATTTTAAAAAGACTTTCAAAGGATGAAAATACCCATATAACTTTTAAATAATTATAACTTTCCAACTTTGAGAAGATATAATCATAATTCTTAAAAATTTAAATAATTATTATTTCTACTTCAGAAAGTATTTTTTTAATTGTTTTTAAACAAATGTAACATGATTAAATATTTTAAATATATGGTTATCAAACAGTAAATAAGTTATGTTAAATGCTGTGATTTTGAATGATAATTCTAATGGATGGGCACATGCATGCATAGAAGAAGAAAGAAGAAACAAAATAGGGAAAGTTGGGTACATGCATGCATAATTCTATATACTTCTTTTACGTACATTATGCCCCCTTTATTCTGCAAGCACATTGCATATATTATTATACCAGATCGCAGTGGATTCTGAAAACTGCACCAATGCTCATTTTTTAATATTGTAATTGATTATAAAATAACAATAAAAATTAGAGGATGGCATCTTTTCGGGTTTGTTCCCGCCCATGGGTACAAAAAATAAAAATAATTGGTAATATTGTTGAACAATACACTTATTGCCGATACGAAAAGTATAATGACAGAAAAATTATTACAAAATGACATAATTTTATAAGATAAGTTATATCTATTTATAATAATTTTTTTTACAATATTATAACGTATCACATCATTTATAAATTTATTTTTATAAAATTTTCTTATAATTAAAATAATTTTGAATATAAATAATTTTTTAATATAAGAAATTCTTGTCTCTTGGAGCTCAACACGAGCCGGGAACAAATTCAGTGCAGGTTCAGAATACGGGACAAAAATAAGAGCATTGATTATTGACAAGTGGTTGATTATAATTTATATAATCGATCCCTAAAAACTTGTTGCATTTTTTAATCTCTAAATTCATAGGAAGTATACAATTACATGACTTGGGATCTGGTGCTACGACTTATCCAGTATCAACTATACAATTGTCCAAGTGGACGTTGCTGCGTCCACAGAGGATTTGAAATCCTCAACCGAAAACTTTTTTTTTTTTTTAATCTTTTCTTTCACTATTTTTTTAAACTATTTAAATATTTTTTAAAAATAAAAAAATAAAATTTTTTAAAAATACTTACTTAATTATTAAGTAAAAAAAATTAAAAAAAAATTGGATAAGGAATTTCGGTAGAAACTTCTGTGGGCGTAGTGATTTCCATTGTGGAACCACGCACGCAAACCGTTCGAATCAAACAGAAGCTCCACATTAAATAACAAAAGTTAAGCAACCAAATATCGGCTCTAGGGCATGTTTGGATTGCGTTAAAAGTTTTAAAAAATGTTTAAATAATTTTAAAAAAAAATTAATGAAAAAATTCAATTGTTTTGATATTACATATAAAAGTACATTTTAATATCAAATAAGTTAAAAAATACGTTTGAGGAAAATTATCATTTTGATACTTTTTCGAATAATCTGAAATGTAGTTAAAATTTTGAAAAAATTGCTAATAGACGAAAATATCTATACAAATTTCAGATAATTACGATTTTTTAAACTTTTAAATATATGATCATAATCTTTAAAAAAAATCAAATGATCGTCATTTCCACATTAAAAAGCTCTTTTTAATTTGTTTTCAAACAAATGTAACATATTTGAAAGGGCTTTAAACATATAGTTACCAAACATTAAATAACTTTTTAATAGTAAAACTTATTTTTTTTTATATAGGAAATAAATATCATATCATTCATTTCATAAGGAAGTTACAGCTGTGACTCAAATTACAAGTCAAACTAACGTTTGTTAAAAGTTTTCTGTATGCTGAGCGACGTCATTGTCTAACTTCAGAGACTCTCAAAAGAGAGAATCTCGCTCCATCCTCCAACTAACATCCAAACTCCACCCTCCAAAAGAGGGGAAGTAATCCCCAAAACTTCAATCTCCAAAGGAGGAGAAGTAGCCCCACAAAACTATAGACATGAGTCCAATAGTCTATTTCACTTTATTTCTTACAAAGAAAAACTAACAAAACAAAAAATATCAACGTAAACATATCGACATAGAGTCAGAATTACAGATCACTACAAACAAAAACACCAAAACGTAACCTCCACCCTCCGAACAAAACACTACAATCAACCATCAACCAAACAACAGACTCGGAAAAGCAAACAAAACAGGATCGATGGTGGCGCGTGGAAGTCACGCGCCACGTTGGGAAGGAGCCAAACGGCCGGTCGAGACAGCGCCAATGTACTGGGCCCTGAGCTGCCGCGTATGGCTCCAACGCGATGTGATACGCGGTGGCTTGCGTATGCCACGCGTTCTGTGAATTCCGCGCGTGGGTGCGATGTGCCGCTCCAAATGGCGCCCAAAGCGGATGAAGGTACTCCCGGTGGTACACGTGTAGGAAGAATCTACCGGAGGAACTCAGATTGACGACCTCCCTTTATTCCGCCAAAACCTGTAAAAAGAACAAAAAAAATACAAAGAAAACCCGTCGGAGACAACGGTAGAGGGGGAGGAGAGGAAACGGGGAAGAGGAAGCAGAAGCTTCCCCTCCCCCCCCACTAAGATGTGACGGTAGAGCTGTAGAGAGAGAGGGTGTTGTAACCGCTTCCTTAATCGCCGGACTGACTCAAAGGTTAATGTTAAATTAATGTATATTAATAATGTCTTTTTTTTCTTTTTCTTTTTTTTAATAGTAAAACTTATTACTTAGGCTATAAGTGATAATTTACAGAGTTATAAGCTATATTTTTCACCATAATCCCAAGCATGCACCTAGTTTGATTATGAGATGATGATATGAGATTTAAAAATTGAATAAAATATTATTATAATATTATTTTTATTTTGAGATTTGAAAAAGTTCAATTGTATTTTGTATATTATTTGAAAATTTAAAAAATTTGTAATAATTATATGAGATGAAATGATTTGTGAAAACAAATCAGACTTGAGTTGCTAAAGGTTTCAACCAATATAGTTTTTTTTTTATAGCTATATTTTAAATTAAATATTTGTCATGAATTATTATAATTTAAAAGAAGACTGTGAAAATAGTTGTATGAGTATATCATTTTTCTTAGAAAATTAAATACAACGAGAGAAACACCTATTTTTCATATTTAATGTTGTCTTCATTTATAATTATATAAGTTTATGTGTTATATTTTAAATAGTTATTTATTTGAATGAATTATTTATGAATTTATTTCAAAATACATTACGTCAAATATTATTTGTGTGAGGATTTCGGATACTCTAAAACTTACCTATACCAATTTTAACGTTTCCCCATAAAAATAATCAGCAATAGATACAAAAAATTACATGCTAGTTCTAACCTCTAAAGCTGCAAATATAAAGGTAGCAGCTATTACCGACAAAACCTAAAAATCAAATGACTTTAGACACCAACACAAAGGATATGTTCCATTAAGTACTTGCATCAATTTTTATGGGTACACAAATGTACTACTAAAACTTTTGCTTTTATTTTAGTCAAAATAATTGAATAAAGCCTAATTAAGTAGACACATAAGCGGTAGGTCTCATTTGTTATACAGATGATATGATATGAGACAAATGTAAATAGTAATGAGATAATTTGTAAATAATAATGAAATGTTTTGAGTTAAGATATTTTATAGGATTTTGAGATCGGAGAGAGAAAAAATTGAATAAAAATATTATAAGGTTAAAATATTATTAGAAAATTATTTATTATTTTTATTTTTATTTTATGATTTGAAAAGTTAAATTATTTTTTGTGTTTTGATTAGAAGTTTTGAAAAGTTGTAATGATTAGATGATTAGATGAAAATTTTAAAATTTTGAAATTTTGAAATTCAAATGTGTTTGTGTTTGAATAGTGTTGGATGTTGAATTAAGATGATATGAGATGGTTTGTGAAACGGTGCTAAGGTGATTCCAGATCATCTGAAATAGTTTCGTATGGATGGATATACTCTCCATTGTAACACAACTTATAATTTCATTTGAAATAACCTCACTTTTTTCATCTTAACTCATCACTATTGATGAGATTTTTATTATTATTATTTCATCACTACAATAGCAAACTAATTATTGATGGGACTCATTAATTTTTCAACTTCTCATAAATAATCATATTTCAGCTTTCTTTATACATCCAAACACATCTCAATAGAAGCCATAAAATTCACTCAAATATCTTAATTCACTATTATTTACAGATAAATTTAAACAATTTAAGATATTTTTAGCATCTAAACGGACTCCGTCGATTGAGTCTGATTAAGCCCATGGCCATGGCTGATTTGCAGCTTGACAACTTGATCGATGGAACCCAAGTGATTTGTTTCATTTTTATTTGAATAGCTTCTCATTGTCATGACCCCACTACGCATATATAAAGGACATGCACCAAATTTAATTTTCAAAAAGTTGAATGGGAAAGGTCACGAATCCTGCATATTTTCATTAAGAAGAACCCAACACACACACACACACGCACACAGATATGTCTTCATTCTGAATAGTGAATTATGTGGTTCTCGATCATATCAGGCTTCTCAGCAGTTTAGTCGGACAAGCTGGTTCTTTTGTTAATTTGTTATAAAGTCACATAAAACTAACGTG
Source organism: Cyclocarya paliurus (assembly GCA_029856935.1). Taxonomy (NCBI): domain Eukaryota; kingdom Viridiplantae; phylum Streptophyta; class Magnoliopsida; order Fagales; family Juglandaceae; genus Cyclocarya; species Cyclocarya paliurus. The sequence goes on from CM056950.1 coordinate 11,948,153, forward strand.
TCACATTTAACACGTGTGACTAAAAGATTATAAAATAGATAAAGAGTCATACTAGTTAATTACACACATATATATATGGTTTATTTTCGGATGGATGTACTTCGATAATCACATGACAGGTAAAATGATAGAAGGCTGCAATCAAATTAATTAATGACCTTCAACTTCTCTCAATTTTTCCTCTCCTTAATTCCCAACTTCTTCACATGATTTCTCAAAGTTATTGCAGAGGAGTTCTGCTATATATAATTATTTTTGTATACTCTTTACGCATTCTATTAAGAGCACTTTCAATAGCTTTTGTATTATACAAAAAATGTAAATATTTGTAGAATTGTTCTAAAAATGAGTTCTATCTGATTATGTAAAAGGAATTGTAAAATACAATTAACTACAGTAACTCGCTATATGTAACGGATCTTGTTCATCTTGTAAATTTTTTATTATTATTGATATTTCATTCACTCCTCATTTTCTTTTGTTTTGATTTTTATCATGTAAGCAAATTCTTTTTATTGTTCATCATTTAAAACATATATATTTCATTTTTTGCTAAAAAATATCTTGGAAATATTTTTAAACCAATTTTTCCATATTTTGATTTTATTTGGCTTATATATTTTTGTTTCACATGTATAGAACTGAATTATTTTACATTGTATATAGAAACAAATTGCAAATATAAAAAATATATGGATACTGTAAATTTATTAGTAGAAATGAAATATTTAAAAAGAATAAAAAAATATTTAAATGATATAGAGAAAAAATAGATAAGCTGATGGATGACATATTGTAAAAGTCAGTATGTAAAATAGAAAAAATGAGTTTTGGTGATATATTTTAAATGATATGATAAAGAATCCATTGAGAGTACTCTAATATGATTGGCCAAACTAGTTATTTTATATTAAAAAAAAAGTGATGCAGCCAATCACATTAGTAGAGTACACAAAAAATATACAAAATAACTGCACATAGAGTTTTTGTAAAATAATATATAGTTTTTGTCTTTCTTTTTTTCATCCCTTGTTTGTATTTATTATGTTTAAAAGCGTTACTTTTATCTTATTTCACCCGAGGCAATACTTATTCACTTGGTTCTTAAAAGCATCTAAGTTGAATTTTTAACTTTTAAGATACGAATCTCACACCTTGTATTCTAAATTCTTCCAAGTATTATGTGGTTTCCAAAAGTTTATTTTCATGAATAAAGATCCTCTCGAATTCATCTTTAAGGTCTATATTTAAGAGATTTACAAAGTCTAGTTCTTATAATATATATTGAGTATTTTAAGATATGTACAGACATCAATAAATGTCGTAAGAGTTTTAAAATGTACGTTTTTTTCCCTCTAAAATTAGATTTTAGAGGTCAAAGTTCAAACTGTTTGAATTCTAAGTGATCTCAATCCATACACATGTGGTCTAGACAAATTGCATATCCCTTATTTCTTCACCTCCCGTCCTTGAAACTACAAAAGAAATTAACAAACTTACTTCGCAAGAGCGAGCAAGACAATGAATAACAAATGACTTCTCCCCAAACATTGCACTTCTCATCTTTCAAAATATTTTCATTATATTATTCCATTATAAATTTCACATCTTCTTTCTACCTTAATTTTTAAAACTTTACGACTGACTCAAGTGTCGGAGAGTTCCCATTGCTAGCATTCGATGACGGTTACCAAACTCACAGCTTATTTTGTTGAAATTCTGATCACCTAAATGAATTAAGTCACACGATCGATCAACTGTATCATAGTCGAATAAGTCAAAACCAAAATCAAATGGAATGTTTATCCAAATAGTTATTGGTATCATACCTAATTTGTAATAAAAAGTCTAGAGGCTATAGCTATTTGCACTTATATAGATCATTAATTCAATAAGTGCATTTTGGGTGCTTCCTTGTCCAGGCCATCTTTTAATTCCCTTGGTAGACTTGAGTCAAGCATAGGGCGCAACTAGTGCATTGTTGTAGACTGGACTAACTTAATTCCCTTGTTATCGCTCAACGAAGTGATTCGAATAACAAGGACTAGCTCCCGAAATTTATTTCTTTACGGACTTGGGCGAATCAGTTTGATTGTATATTTTATCTTTGAAAAATCTCAAGGTCTTCTTTTTGGAACAAATTGGCCTTACAAATCGTGGACAATTGTAAGGAAAAAATATAACAAGCCCATGGTATTTCCTAGACCAACCCAATGGGAGGGCTCATCAGGAGGGAAGAATGCGAAGGGAGATGGAAATGACAAAAGGTCGAGGAAGTTCAGAGTGTCAAGAGGAAAATGAGCGAAGTGACATAAAGTATAGCGAAAGTGACATAAAGAATGGGTGAAGGGATGTAAAGCAAGGCAAGGGGCAAAAGATAAAAAAGGAGGGAACAGACGACTTAGGTGGACTTTTGGCCAGACTTCTCCAAAAAGGGCTTCTTCAACCACATGATAGGATGTCCAGCAACGATTCCTCCACAAGAAGACAGACCTTCAAGATATATTGTACAATGAGAATGAGAGACCATGAGAAACTGTAAAACAAACTTATTATAATGGATACTCCCCTCTCCAAATTCCCAGGGACGTACCCTTGTGCCGAAACGTGTAAATATGTGAGTCTCCCTCACTTTATTTTTCCTACATTTACTTACTATTCATTGACATGGATGTACACATTGACACTGTATAGCCACACTGGACCACCAGCAGGAGCCCCACACAACAACGATCGAGACCCGAACATCCTCAGCTGGGCCGGGAATGGATCTTTCTCCTTTTCTGGACTGTTGCACTATTTTTAGGCATTAACAATATATTTTATTGTGGGATCGTGATACACATAGCCCGAGGGATTCTCTCGATAAGGCCATTTGACTTTTCTTTATATATTTTTTTTACACTAAAACATTTTGTTTTTTAAAGAAGCACAACATCAATAAAAAATAATTTATTAACCATTACATTTAAAAAAAAAAGTGAATCTAGAAAATGTATCGAGACGATCTCTCGGTGGCTCAAGCATTTTCCTTTATTGTGTTTTTACCCCGATTTTGTCGAACATGGAAACAAAATGTAAAGAAGATCTACAAAACTAATCTCTCCCCAAAAAATAAATAACATGTACAAAATTAAGCAATAAAGACTATACTTACACCTAGAATTTGGAATAGTCCCAATTTTTGTCCAAATTCAAAATAAGATCAAATATTGTAAAACCATTGGTATATGATCCAAGTGGAAAAAAAAAAAGAGACAATTAAGTTATTATTAAATTTGAAGGTTTTAAACAAGTAAGAAATAAACACGCAAAATGAAATTTTAGATTATTTAAATCATTTTTTAATTTTTTTACTTCTTTTATTAAATAAAAAAGTAACTTACACAGTTTTAGAGTGTGTCAGTTTCGTACAATCCTTTTAGAAAACTGTAGGCAAATGTGTTGTCGCTATATATTCACTCGAGGCGTTAACATCGAAGGAGAAACATAGGAAAAGAGAGAGTTTCCTTTGCCTCTTTAACTTGAAGCCCGAGCCTCGACCAACATCAACCAAAACTTCCAATATAAACCTTAGCTGGAGGGGATGGAGGAGTGATGCTCCTTCTCCTCCTCTTTAGCCGCTATATAGTAGCTTTTTTCGATTAGGTTTTTTGGTTTGTTTTCTTTTTTTTGTTCCTTGCACTTGATCAAAAGTGTCTAATTAGTCACTTTCTGGCCCTTGGGCTTCTACACACCCCTTACCATTGTGCTCGACAACTGCTGATCTTCAAAATCCTAGTAGAGGAGCTGCCAAATGACTGTTGCTTGACCCACACCCGCCACCCAAGCTATTCGACTCTTTGATGCTCCAGTGCAATTTCCGACCTCCAACCACCATACGTGTGGCACAATTAGACTCCTGACTTCCGGATTGTCCCTCTGCCCCAACTCCGTCAGCGTGTGTAACTTAAATGTTGGCTCTGCTGCTTGTCTCTCTGATATGCCGCCAGCGACCCAGACCATCCAATTCTAACTATCCAACTAAGTAATGTCTCTTTCACGGATGGAGATCACAACTACATTCGATAAATCCACCGGCTAGGTTTTATAACTACTATTGTAGCAGTCTCCTCCTTTGCTTGATCAAGGATTAAGGGTTTGAGTTTAAGTTGTTGGTCACATTGTCTGTTATTTTTACTTTTTATTACTTGCACTATAATTTCTATAAAAGAATTTCTGTGGAGTCCTTGCTCTTATCTATTGTATCTTTAATTTTAATTTTACTGCAAGTTCATTGAAACAAAAAAGAGAATAATATTTGGAGTCTTAAAATGTGAGTTTAGCCTATTACTTTTAAAATAAATAAATAAATATGATATACTTATGATTTCATTCTTTTTCGAATAGAGTAAGTGAGATTTTATTTTAATTTATTAAATAGGTGTTTATTATATACTATAAATGTCTCTAACGTTACTAAAAAAAGTTCTGCTACATACATATATTTTTATATATTTTTTGTACAGTCTTTTAATGTAATTAATTAAAATAATTATTTTATATTAAAAAATATGATCTAGTCAATCACATATTTATACGTAAAAATAACTCGAAAAAAAAAAAAACAGGAGAAGATATTGACTCGTGTCCCTCGGTGTGAGGACAATATGCAATGGTAATCTTAAAAGGTAAGACGTGCAGTTGTGGCCAAAGGTGAATGGTCCCAACTCCAAGAACTCCTCTGGGTCAAAAGTCATCTGCAGAAAGGGTCCCACGTAAAGATGCTTTGCTTGCTGTTTCGGGTCAAACAAATTGACCCTTACCGTGTGTTTGGGGTGTGAAACCAAATACACACGCAAACGGGAGAGGACCAAACAAAACTACAAATAATTAAATAAACAAAAATAACGAAAGGTGTGTGTCAGTCATTGTCATTCATTTTTGTCCTGCACGGCGACGTCCCCTTCCAACTTCCCCCACCCCCCCATACTGTCCCTATCTGACGTTGTAACTTCTGCCACGCACTCCCTATTCTAAAATTGACCGTTGATTTTCATTGGCATGACCTCCAAATCCACGGCCCCACCGGCCATCAGTACTTGAAACAGTTGAAAGTCGGTTCCACGATAATCATGAGGACTTATCACAGCCGGTTTAGATTATCTCAATTCATCACATTTAATTTTATCATTATAATTTTTTAAAATTCTTAAATAAAATATAATAAATAATTTAAATTTTTAAAAATTTAAAAATAATAATAATATTAAAAAATAATATTATAACAATATATTATTCAACTTTTATCTTAACTGATAAAGATTAAATCAACAGTCTATAACTAACCTCGAGATAAAACTAAAAATCAAGCTAAAAGATAAAGTTAAGATGTGATAAAAAAAAAATACTCAGACTCCTAAAAGGAAAAGATTCTATAAGATAAGTTGGACTCAATCACTTTAAGAAAATAAACTTCTATGTAAGGAGCAGATCCCTACAAATCTATGAAGTTCTCTCCGCAGGAGCTCCCTAAGGGCCTATTGGGGTTGCGATAGGAGTTTTAAAAAGTGATTAAATAGTCATAAAAGCTCTTTAATTGAAAAATTAGATTGTTTGAGTGTTACATATTAAATCATTTTTAATCACAAATAAGCTAAAAAATACGTTTGAGGAAAAGTATTATTTTGGTACTTTTCATCTAACATGTTTTTTCAGATAATATGGAACGTAATTCAAATTTTAAAAAGATTGTCAATAGACGAAAATACTTATATAATTTTAAGATAATTATGACTTTTACACTTTCAAGGATATTGTTATAATTTTTAAAAATTCAAATAATTGTAATTACTACATCAGAAAGTACTTTTTAAATTTATTTCCAAACAAACGTAACATGTTTGAATGTGCTTTAAACATATAGTTATTAAATAGAAAATAACTTTTTAATAGTAGAATTTATTAATTAAGTTATAAGCTATAAATTCTAAAATTTTAAGTTATATTTTTCACCACAATCCTAAACATGCACTAAGTCCAGGCTCACCATAGCTTCTCTACACTTAGACTAAATTCCTTAATTGTATTGTGAGATATGTGAGGTCATGAGATATCCCCCAAACAATCATTGAACATTGGCATTATGCTGAACCACACAAATCTTTGTGTCTTTCTTTATTTTTTTTATTTGTTTATTTATTATTTATCATATAAATAAATGCGAAGAACATCATATCAAAGTTTGAATCACTGTGGACAAAAATCATTTTTTTCTCCCTTTCAGTCTGTTGTGTGAAATTAAGGCATTAACACAACACAACTCATCTCATCTCAACTCATTATTCAAAATTCACTTAAGTCTTGTAACAATCCAAAATCTCTTATAAATTTTTGTTCTACATTTATAAAGTAATTTTATAAAACAAAACTCATAAATTGATCTCCTAATATATTAGGTCTATTTTTTTTTTTACTTACAAGATGATTTTAAATTTTCGAACGAAAAAGAGTGTACAGTTTAAGCACCCACGTTGTCCTTAAATTTTGATGCAACCATAAAAATAAAATAAAAAATGCATCAAATTGGAAAGAAGTGTTTAGGTTATATTTCGGCAAAAAAAATTATTGAATAAAAAGAAAGGATACGAGTTTTCATCCGACTCAAGCTTGGAATAACTCTCTTCAAACTATTTATACAAATAACAAGTGCCCATTATTCATTCATTAAAAGAATTTCCTTGATCTGTGCCTTCGTTAAAAAATCATGTACTTCTCATTGGCTCAAGAGATATATGACAATTTTTAAATGAGGTTGAGGAAACTTCTCTAACCTAATTTTGAGGAAAACTCTTTCCTAAACTCTGCCAATGACTTTGCTCGGCGACCTTGTGGTTCGATCCTCACTTTCCATGCATGTTCTCACTGCCATTTTTCTAGGAGTAACTTTAAAAATAATCATGAAGTACGTAAATTTCGTATAATTATTTTAAAAAAAAAATTAGATCTATTATTAAAAAATTAATTTTTTTATATAGATTCTATGTTTTATTCACTTTTTCAAAACGATTATGCGACGAATGCACAATTTACAGTTGCAAATATCTTTTCTCTTGTTCTTATAATGATCAATCTCTAATACGTAAGCTCCTCTAATTAGTAGGATCGATTGTGCACATGATGCTCTCCATTTTCAGGTTTGGATAATATGTAGTTATTTAAAAATATGAAGTTGTTTGGTCATTTTCTCTTTTAGGAAATTAGATCATAATGACAAGAAAAATAAATATATACCCATTTTTTATTTTATATTAAATGCATATATATGATCTAATTTAGATTATTAGCTACAAGATACATATAAATTCTTGTTATTATTTTTATATAACATGATATTCTAAGTGTAAATGGTTTGAAGCAAATGCTACTCTGAATAGGTTAACAGTCTATATATACAACTTGTTACATCCTACGTATAAATAAATTTTAGGATAAACCTTATTTCAATCTCCAATTAAGAGATTAAGGTTACGTTTGGATAGTAAGATAATCTCAGATATTCTATCAATAATAGTGAAACGTAATGATAAAATATTAAATAATAGTGAAAAGTAGGTGAAAAATAATAATAATAAAATAAAAAATAATAGTGAGATATTCTAGTATCCAAACTAGCCCAAAGAGACGGCATACAAAATTACTCCAAGTTCATATTAAAAATCTAAAACGACGAAAATGACAATAACTCAAGAAAAAAGAAAAGAAAAAAAGAGCCGAACCAAAACAGTCTATGAAATATTTTAGTAGGGAAAATAAATAAATAAGAATTTAAAATTATAAGGTTCTTATTTAAATCAGATCATTTGGAAAACTTATCGTCGAATCACCGGTATTGGTCGATCGGCCCGACTTTTACTTTACGCGTGGAACATAGTTTAAAAGAATAAATTAAATTAAATTATACCCCAAGATTCTCGATGTTATAATATTAATTAATAGACTAGTCTTATTTTATTATAAAATAATTATACGTTAATGGACCGTCGTTCTCTAGCGTTTGGAATTGGATTGTGACGCATGCACCCAACCTTTTGGTCTAGAAGTACTATTACGCCGAAGATGATCAAGAAATAAATAAATAAATAAAGGAAAAAAGAAAAAGAAGATATGAGGGTCTTAAAGGTGACCCAGCTCGAAGGTGGTACGTACGTAGAACTACTGAGCTATATATATATAGAGCTATATATAGATCGTATCTTAGGTTAAAAGCTCCAAATCTGTGTATCAAAAAATGCAAAAGGAACGTCATCTTCTTTATCAAATTCCACTTCTTTAATTGTGTCGTGAATACATTCTATTCTTTGGGAAAAAAAAGCAGTAAAAAAATATACGTATTACATACATCAAAATACATCAGTTTATAAATTTATTTTCATAAGATCTTTTTGTAATTAAAACATCTCATTTGATATATCTTGCACAGATGAATTATGATACACATGCAACCCATTCATGGGCATCTTAGAACTTATTTTCCAATCAATTTTATTTGACTTGATTGTTTTTTAACATGTTAAAATCTAATTCATCAGTCATATCTTCTGATAGAGGTCGGTTGATGCTTGCATGGATGGATAACACTCGTCATAGCATACATATATATACATGCACTTTGGAAAACAAAGACATATTATATATATATAGACATATCTATATATATATAATATACACACAAAATAATACACGCGTCCCTAGATCCAAAAACTGAAAAAGAAAGAAAGAAAAAAGAAATGTAAAGCAATGGCAAAACCAAAAGCATAAGACCAAAAAAAACAAGGGATGCTTTATGTAAATAAAGAGGTAGCTCAAAGAAAGTGTAAGTTGCAATATCAAAGTGGAGCATGCTACCCCCTAGGTGTTACCTGCCTGGAAATACCCTTTATTTTATTATTAGAAAGTGATGTGGATGTTGATGAGTATAGTTTATTAATTAATTAAGAAAAAATAAATTAAATGGTTGGGCAGAGGAGGAATTTCGTGGAGAGAGAGAGCGCAACGTGAAGCACCTGAAGTGGGAAAAAGGTACAACAAAGAGATTCTGTGTCTGTAATTCTCGAATTTGGGGCCTAGATCCCCTCCTTCCTCCTCAACCCTCCAAAATCATTGCGATGATGAGCAGTTAATTACAGTACTGTTCTAACATCACATGACTACAGTTTCCCGTTGATTTCGTTTTCTCAAATCAAGTTGACCGCTTGTTTTTTTTTTTTAAATTTTTTTTCTATATTTTTTAATATAATTTAAATATTTTAAAAAATTAAAAAAATATTTCAATAAATTTAAAATCACTTCTTTAATTATTAAATAAAAAAAATTATCAAATGATCAAATTAAGCAGTACAATTTGAGAGGTAAAGTAATTTAATAAATAAGAAAAGATCGAATATTTACTACTTGGAAAACACTACTTTTATTTACAAAACCGTTGTTTTTTTACTTAATAATGAAAGAAGTATTTTATAATAAAATTTCTAATTTTTTATTTTTTTATAAAATATTTAAGTGGTTTAAAAAAATATTAAGGAAAAAAAGAATTTTTGATTGTTCGGTATTTCTGACAATTTTGTTTATAATTATGTAATAAAATAATTTTATTTTTATTTTTATTTATACTTTTAATTTGATGAATTTAAATATAATAAAAAGTTATAAATAAATTATAACCCTATCACTACTCTTCTAAAAAATATGGAACCACCCATTAATTGTAACTATATTTATCAAAAAATTAAACTTATTTTTATCATAAATATTTGCACTCCACAAAGAGATTTTGACAAGAGTAGGCGTGAAAAAATTATAAAAAAAAATCACTTTCAAAAGTGGAGTTCGTTATTTTCAAAAAAAAAAAACCATACTTGTATTGTAATTATTGTGAATTGAGTGTTTTATATTAATAAAAAATAATTTTATATATAGTCATGTAGTGAACAAATACCGCATAATTATTTTAAAAAATAATTAGATCTATTTTTAAAATTTAATCTTTTGAATATAAATATTGTATTTTTTTTAAATTATATAATAATTATATATTTTATGATTATAAATATTATTAATAAATTGACGAGAACCATTATTTATATTCTTCTCGTGTTTGAAAGTTGATAGATGAAAACTAAAAAACCAACGTGTGAATTTAGGATAAAAAACAAAGTGATTAATAAATTATTTGGGGGAATTATTTATATGCTGCTTCTAGAATGTACAGTTTCTTTTGAGTTTTGGAAGGGAAGTGAGGATGAGTTCTAGAATGTACAGTAGAACCCATGCTAAAAAGTCTGGGCATACGTGAGTGCGCACCAATCAGAGGAAGCCAACGCGGAACTGTAGACATTCCTATCCTCTCTCTCTATACTCCTCTCCTGATTTCTTGCAATTTTTATGTGATGGCGACCACGATGACAATGACGTGTGTGACGCATCACGGGACCCACCTCACATGGCTCTACCAATACTCGCAACAAGACAAAACAAAACAAAGGCAAAACTCAACCCACAATTAATTAAAAAATATATGTGTATAAATAAATAACTAGGGACCACGATGATAAAAAAAAATAAAAAAAAATTATCAAGTAGGTTTTGAGTATATTTAATAAAATATTTGTGTTATAATTTAATTATGAAAATAAATTATATATTTTAAATAAAATAAATTTTAAAAAAGATAAATATTAGGATTATATAGAAATTTTATAAAAAATTGACGTCAATTATAAACTTGTAGAATAATATTTTTTGCTATTTAAAACGTGATGGGTTGCAGAGGCTATGACATAGGTGGGGGTGATAGGAGGGGAAATTAGAGGAAAAAGCGAAACTTGGGGGGTTGTTGGGGACTAGTATGGAATCTTCTCTCCCATACGCCTAAGCCTACCACAGTACCACTCCCCTATACACTCTCCCAATTCTATCTATAATATTTGCCGCGATTTAATTTCAGATTCGGCTTCACTCGGAGTCGAAGATGAGCGAGCCTATTCAAATGAGCCAAGTCTTTTCTAACCAGACGCCACGTCAGCATTGATTTACTCGTCACCCCCGCCCTGGGGTTTGCAACCCAGTTCAGTGCCATGGGCCCCCATTTTTGCACTAAGAGGGCAAAGTAGGTCCCTTTTGATTATTTAACGAGAAATATTATTACGTCTTTAATTTATACTATTTACTTTCTCTTCTTGACGTGGCACCACGTGGAATATTAAAACAAAATCTAAAACATAGACAAGTGGAGAGAATATAAGATTTAAGATAGGTATGGCAGGTAGATAGGATATAAAATTTTTATTTCATTTTATTTTATTATTATAATTTTTTTAAATTTTTATATAAAATATAATAAATAATTTAATTTTTTTAAATCTCAATTCAACATTTTTTAATCTTAAAATAATAATAATATTAAAAAATAATATTTAAAATTTTTATTTAAAATAAAAAATTTTCATCTCATCTTTATCTTTTTGAGTTTTTGAAAGTCATTTTATTTTGAATATATATTTTTTTAATTTTTTTAATAAATCACATAGCACTATATTGTATGCTAAAGGGACAAAGTGAGTAGTACAAATTACTCACTTTGTACTCCTGAGTGGTAGTTCAGTTGGTCCAATTTTGGGTTTGCTTTCCAATACTTACCAGTTCAAGTTTTCTTAGGGCCGCAAAAAGTTTCCCAGTCGTTAACTTCTAAACCCCATAGAATTAGTTAATGTGTGCACAAGCTAGTATGGACACCCAAGATTATTAAAAAAAAATTAAGAGATATAGTACTATCACTCATATTAATATAATAGAAGTGCTACAGTTATATAAAGACCCTATAAAATGATACATATGATACATTATATGTACTTTACAATAAAATTAACTTTATAATTTAACGTACCATATCCTACTACGTCAATTTGTAGATTTATTTTTTTATAAATCGTTTTATGACTAAAACATTTCTCTTAATATAAATATTTATAGAAAAAGTCTATTTATAAGTGGGGTCTACCATGAAGAAAACAATTTTTTCATATGAATATCAAAGTTTTCCATTTTTTCAAAGGGGATACGTGAGACTTGTAAATCCTAAAAGTGTAAATATTATTTATCTATTTATAAAGTTCCAAGCAGAGTTTAATATAAAATTCAAATATGTATATCTTCATATTTGTTATTTAATATATGTATGTTTAGGAGCCGCCTCCTCCCCCTGTTTCTCTTGTAAAAAATAAGGGTTCTAGATTTGATTTTCGTCGGAAGAGGAGGAGCTTTATTCACTCACCTTGTCTATTAAGATTTTTTTTACTTAATTTTATTTTGCTTTTCTCAAAATCGAAAAAGACAAATCTACAGCTTTCCAGCAACTCTTAAGAGACATGTGCGGCACAAGCAAATTCACAAATCAAAAAATTCACAAGAAAATGATAGTTTTGCAAAAATCACCGTAAATGATTCTCACAAACTATTCACATCTACGCGTGGTCCTCACATTAAATAGTATGTTAATATACGGACCAGTGCATCTATATTAATTGTTAACGTGGAAGTCTTCTACATTAATTATGTTTAAAATTAGTGATATTTTAAAAAAAATTCTAACAGTCCTCCCAATAAATAGTATGTTAATATACGGACTCTTGCATCTCAAATTTATTTTATAATTATTTTCAGAAATTATTATATAAAAATGCTTTTCAAATTTTTAATTGATTTTACAACAAATTCGATCGGGTAGGCTCCCAACACTAACCGTTGGGTGTACAATTAGCACAAATGTGTAATTAGTTTTTTTTAATTATTTTTTTAAATATTTTTAAACATATTTAATTATTAAAAAAATTTATATAACTTTATTAATAATTATTTCTTAAATTATTAAGTAAAATAAAAAAATTTAAATAATAACTTTAAACGATATCATAGAAGAAGCTAAGCAGCAATTTTCAATTCGATAATGTGATGGCTCATTGTTTTGAAATCCTTTAATTACAATTGAGTACGCAGCAGATCTGCCACTCTTCCAGTGCACCTAATCTCTGGGAGAACCGGGTTTTCCGCTGCTCGCCAAAAACCGTACACACAGATTTTGGGTGCAGAAAAAGAGAAAAAGAGGATATGCTTTATCGGGGGATGGAAAGGAGGACTACGTGGCAGAGTGTGATGGAATTGGTTCTTCCGGGTTTCTCTTTCATGGATGTGCCTGTAGAAGTGAGAGAAAAAAAAAAAGAAAAGAAAAGAAAAGGGATTGGTGCGTGTTAAGGAAGTGATATGTGGTGTAAAGTTTTGAACACAAAAAAAAAAAAAAAAAGGTATGTTATGGACGACCAAAAGCTGCGGCTCCCAACCTACAACACGTTACACGTATATTTTTGGGATCTAATCATGCCGCACACCTTTTTATGCCCCCATCGCCCTTTTTAATCTTCTCTTTTCTTCTCTTTTTTAGCATTTTATTTTTTATTGGTAAATTAATCCAAAAACAATTATTTAACTAAATATAAATAAAACCTAAATATTTGATACGTTATATTATATTGTAAAATTATTTTATAAATTTATATTACCTCGAATTTACATTTTTGATATCACAACCATTAGCGATTATGTTATTATATTTTATTGTCTACTTTAAAATAATATTTTATTTATAGTACTAATTATCTAGATTTATATGAAATGAGATGTACAGAATACAATTTAAGACTTGAATTAGAAATATTGATGAATGATATCAAGGATCTTAAGGAAAAATTTTCATTAATGAAACAAGATAAATAATTAATGATAACTTACTATCTTCTATATCAAAGAAGAAAAGGGTTATTAGAACAGTGAAAAAATTATAGCGAATTCTTAATAAACGAAATTAAAAGTATAAGATACAATTTAAGTATTATTGTCTTGTAAAAAAAAAAGGGTAAAAATCATTAATATAGATTTTTACAAAGATAATCCATAGAAAAATAAAATGAAGTATATTGGGGAACTTGTGTTGGTAAATCAGAAAAATATATTGGTCAGCCCATTTATGCTGTAAGGCTTTTAAGGGTGATCCCGGTGATATTCTCTCAAGTTCTTAATCTACTTATTTTTCTTTAAATATAGAAAATCTTTACTATAAAACTGTCTCAATTAACTCTTTGATTAAATATGAAGAATCCATTACTAGTATTCTTATAGAACATGGTAACATCAACTAAGAGAATTATAGTATAATAGATATAGAAAGAAATTTATAAGATTGAACAATTCTTAATGTTCCAAAAAATCAAATATATAAACATTCTACTTTTTCTTCTAAATTATCATTTCTTACGAATTATACTATTAAAACAATAGAAAAAACTATTAGTTTAAATAATGATTATAAATCATTACAACTATTAACAAAAGAAGCTATCAAACATCACAAAGAACATAAATATTCTATCATACATATTGAATTAGTACAAATAGCTATAAAATCACTTACTAAAAATGGATTAAACACATCATTATTACTCTGTCTAAGAGATAGAAGACACTTAATTTTCATGATTCATTATTTGGCATGGTAGAATCAAACTTGTTCCAAGTTTCAGTTTATTTTAATTGTTATTGTAATTATTCTATTTCATTATTCGATACTAATATCTTACATACTTTAACATTAAATATTAAAATAAATGATTATAATATGATGGAAAGATCACATCCTTTAACAGTAGTATATAAGATTCATTATAAATTAATGAAAACAACATTGGAATCACAAGCTCTTATCACTAGTCCAAAATGATATACTTTATTATTACAAACTAATACACAAAATTCTAGTGTATAAATTTCTAAACAAATTAATTGGAATCAAATTACTCTCCCTAACGAATGAAAATTAGAAAATATTATTCCATTACCTAAAATAGAAAATAATTCTAAAGATGATATTGAATAGATAAATCAAAAAATGGATGGAACAGTCCAAATTACCTTTCAACTTTTTAGAAGATCTTTATCACATTATTTTTCTCTAGCACTTTCTAGTTATAATAGACCCAGATCTATTCTTACATCAATTTCTCAAAAATAAATTTTAAAATTTTGATAGCAGATCCCAGAATCTAGACATACAGATTTGAGAAATTATTCCTGGAAATATTATTGATACATCAGTATATATTATTAATCACCCAGATAAGACATTCACCTCTCATAACCCTAAAAAAGAACCTCCTTCTCCAACATATTCACAAGTCGGAGATGATGTCCAAATTTACACTCTAAGTAAAAGAGAATTTAAAATTAATAAAGAGTATATGGGGGAAGAAAATAAGCAGAAAAGAGTAGCATTTTTCTCGACTTTTACAAAAATAGGAAGAGATTATACTCAAAAAAAATATTACGAGTATTTAGTAGAAATAAAAATTAATATACCTCTCTTTACATGGTTTAAAATTTATAATCAAATCAATTATCTACTATAAACAGGACTACCAATCAATAGATGAAAGAAGAAATAATCAAATTGTTTATGAAATATATCCTCATTTTGAAGCCATTAAATGCAATTAAAGAAGTACTTAAGTATTGGCCTCACCAATAAAAAAAATGTAATAATTCAATAGAAGTTAAAAACACTGATAATACAATTCAACAAAACAATTATACCAATTCATATTTAAAAATCATGACTAAACAATTAGAAATCATTGAAACTCAAATATCTTCTATTTGTCATACTATTAAAGAAACAAAATAAACTCTTTTATTTATCCCCATGAAATCCTATCTTATCTAAAAACTATTTTTTCTAAAAATAAAAATGATTTATTAGATCAAATCTCTAACAAATTAGAAAAATTAAGCATTTCCAATACAACATCTACCTCAAAATAACCCCATATTAATGTATTAAATTAAACAAATTCACCTATATTATCTGATTATGAAATTATTAATATTGAAAACCAATTTAATAATTTAGATTTACTAGTAAATAAGATTAGAGAAGATCAAATCAATAATTTTTCAGCTAGGAATTCTAAACATCATGTTTCTATTACTCGTAATTGGTATTCGAGACCTACTCCACTGAATATGTAATTCGAAGAAAGAGAACATATAGTAAGATATGCCTTTGCACCAGATGTATTATATGAATGGATTATAAATGGATTATCTGAATATGAAATATTAAATCATTTACAATAAATGATTATGGTTGCTAAAGTTTATAAAAGTAATAGAAAAACTAATCACCAAGTAGCCAATATTATAGTCACAGGTTTTACTGGTCAATTAAAAGGCTGGTAGGATCATTATCTTTCATGTGAACAAAGAATAAAAATATTATCTGCATATAAATATGATTAAAATATTTTAATATATGCATTAACCAAACATTTCGTTGGTGATCCTGTTCAATTTAAAGAAAGAACCAGTGATTTGCTAATTAATTTAAGATGTTCTCAATTATCTAGTTTCTGTTGGTATAAAAATGTATTTCTAACTAAAGTTATGATAAAAAATGACTGTCAACAACCATAATAGAAGGAAAAGTTCATAACCGAACTTTCATCTTACTTCCCCTAAAAGATACGAGAATCATTAGTAAATTCAAATTGTACTATTGATTTTATAAATCTAAAAATGAATAGGTATCTTTTGTGAACAGTTTGGATATACTCCATTAGTAGCTACCTCAAGAAAACACAAAAAGGGAAAAAGTGTTTATAAGTATAATTCTAACAAAAAATGAAAATAGAAAAAATCGTGTAAAAAGATAAAAGATAAACAGATATATAATAAACTAATAAGAAAATCCAAAATAATAATAATAATAAAAAGAAAAAATAAATTGTTTGTTATAAATGTGGAAAAGTTGGACATTACAAATCAAATTGTAAGGTCAAACAACAAATTAATGAATTAGATATATCTAAAATATTAAAAGAACAATGATTAAATATTTTTATAATACAAGTAAAAAAGAAGAAAGCTCTTCGGAAGAAGAAGAAATATATCAATTAAAAGAATCAAGCTTTTCGGAACAATCTTCTGATAGTGAATTTGAAAAAGATGAGGTATAGGTCTGCAATTGTTTAGATAAAAATAATTGTATTTGTAACAAAACCATTAATGTACTTTCAGTAACCTATTCAGCACCTTATAATTTTTCAGAGATAGTAGAAAGATTTAAAACAGAAAAATAAAGAATTACAATACAGGATCTAAAACAATAAATTTGAAATTTGAAAACATCCAATTTTAAACTAGAAGTTTCAAATGAACAGTTATTACAAGAAATTATATTATTAAAAATAAAAAAAAAATGTAGATAATTTTCATAATAAAGAACAAGGAGATTGTTCAACAATAGTTATTAAAGATGAAACAGAAAATTTCATTAATATCCTTTATAAGATAAATTTTAAAAAATGGTATACTGAAGTAACAGTCTCTATTAATCAAGAATTTTCTTTCACTACAACTACCCAATTAGACACTGGAGCAGATTTAAATTGTATATAAGAAGGATTAATACCTTCTACATATTTTGAAAAAACAAAAGAGACATTATCCCAAGCCAATGGAATAAAATTAAACATAAATTATAAATTATCTAATGCACATATTTGTAGTCATGAAATTTGTTTTAAAACAACATTTATTTTAGTAAAAACTATTAACACTAAAGTAATATTAGGAAATCCATACCTTGCATTACTTTATCCTTTTCTGTAACAGAATAAAAAATTTCCAATAAAATACTTAAACAACAATTTTAATTTAAAATTTAATTTTCTCCTATATCAAAAGAAATTAACTCCTTAAAAGAAGTGTCATTAACTAGAAAAATTAATCTTGTAGCAAAAAATAGGATTAAAAGAAAAGAAAAACATATAAGTTTCTTAAAACAAAAATTAAAATATAAGAGAATTCAAAAACAGTTAAAAGATCCGTTACTAACTCAAAAATTTGATAATTTTAAAACTATAATTAAAAAAGAAATATGCTCTAACCTACCTAATGCTTTTTGTAATAAAAAGCAACATATAGTCGAATTACCTTATAAGAAGAATTTTCTAAAAAGAATATTGCGACTAAGGTCAGATTAATTCAAATGAATAAAGAATTATTAGAATTTTGCAAAAAAGAAAAAGAAAAAGATTTATTAACTAAATGATTGATTAGGAAAAGTAAGTCACCATGGAGTTGTGCTGCCTTTTATGTTAAAAAACAGGCAGAATTAGAAAGAGAAGTCCAGCAGCTAGTTATCAATTATAAACCGTTAAATAAAGTATTACAATGAATTAGATACCTAATCCCCAATAAAAAAGATTTGTTATCCCATCTTTATAATGCTACAATATTTTCAAAATTCGACTTGAAAAGAGGGTTTTGGGAATTCCAAATTGCTGAAAAATATCAGTATAAAACGGTATTCACAGTCCCATTCGGACATTATGAATGAAAGGCTATGCGATTTGGATTAAAAAATGCCTCTAGTCCATAGTTTTAGGTAGGTTAGAGCATTTTTCAATAGTTTATATAGATAATGTATTTATATTTTATTCATTTATTTAACAACACTCGAAACACTTAAATACTTTTGTTTAAATTATTAAACAAAATTGATTAGTTGTTTCATCACCGAAAATAAAATTATTTCAAAATAAAATTAGATTCTTTGGACATGATATTTATCAAGGAAATATTACACCAATTAGAAGAGCAATAGAATTTGTTGATAAATTTCTGGATGAAATAAAAAACAAGCAACAATTACAAAATTTTTTGAGAAGTCTCAACTATGTTGCAGATGTTTATCCATCTCTCAGGACATTATGCAAACTATTATTTAAAAGATTAAAAAACAATCCATTTCCATGGACAGAAAAACATACAAATACCATAAAACAGATTTAGTCTCACGTTAAGAAATTACCATGCTTAGGGCTTCGATCATCTTATACTTATAAAATTGTTGAAACAGATACCTATGATCTTGGTTATGGAAGAATTATGAAATAGAAATTATCAACTGATTCTGAACAAATTATTCGATTTCATTCAGGATATTAAAATTCTGCCCAAAAGAATTATAGTACTATTAAAAACGAAATTTTAGCTATTGTATTATGTATTTTTAAATTTTAAGATGATTTGTTAAACCAAAAGTTTTTATTTAGAATAGATTGTAAATCAACCAAGTAAATTTTGATTAAATATGTGAAAAACCTGGCTGCTAAGCAAATATTTACTAGATGACAATGTATATTAAGTATTTTTTATTTTGATATTGAACATTTTAAAGGAGAATCTAATTCTCTGCCTGATTTTCTAACCCGAGAATTCTTACAGGAAAAATCATGTCATCCTCAAAGTCAAAAGTAAAGTTCAAATCCTTT
Organism: Cyclocarya paliurus; assembly: GCA_029856935.1. NCBI lineage: Eukaryota > Viridiplantae > Streptophyta > Magnoliopsida > Fagales > Juglandaceae > Cyclocarya > Cyclocarya paliurus. The sequence goes on from CM056950.1 coordinate 11,967,571, forward strand.
TATGCTCAGCCACCATTTCTTCCATATCCTTCACCTTGTCTTTTTGCAACTCCAAAACCGTTTACAGTATTGAGGACATTATCATAAAATATTAGGCCATCTTACAATCTATTTTCACCATTAACTTCTCCAAAATTATCAACATATTCCAAAACTGTTTTTCCTTCTTCTTCTTATTCCCAAATTAATAATCCTTCATTACTACCTCAGGCTTCTACATCTCTTATTATCATTAAATCTTACTAGCACCCAGTCTTCCCCATTGAGTCTGAAATTTAACACCTGTCTGACCCCCAAAAATTACTTGATACATTTCTTTTACCAAATTGGCATTATAACTCACAAAATATTAAGAAAATCCAACATTTTTATGAATTCATATTAGTAGACACTGATTCAATTATTCTATCTGAGATCCCTTGTTCTCTTCAAATTCAATATTTTCCACCTGCATTTTCAATTATTGCATTTCATAAACTTGCCATTAAACAAGTTCTTACTTTGGAACAACGGAAAAAAATCATATTTAACAAGAAAGTTTTCTCAACCTTATGATCCGCCATTTTATAATTATCAACATGCATGAACAAAAATGTTTTTAAAACAAAACAAAAATTTGCATCATTCGTAGTTCATTCACTTTGATAAATTATAAGAAATCATGACACTTCCAAAATGATTTTTACTATGATGAAACTATTATGGATCCGAACCTCTTCTCATTCCTCTCACTCTCCAAGAGAGTCTTTGGATTTTTTCTTCACAAAATGATTGTCCACTCGCATTAAACTATTGTTCACCATTTTTTATTTTATTTATCAAGACAAAATTAAATTGGATTATGAAATTGGAATATGTTCTTAAACCTTATCCCTCTCTCAAGAACATCATGTTTTTAACCCGCCAGGTCTTTGTAAAATGGTGAGAAAATACAATTATGATCATGTATTAAAAATGTTTTCTAAACTCACCAAAGCCCTTAAAGTTTTAGTCCAGCGAAATAGATTTCAGGCACAATCATTATCCATTACAGTAAAAAAGATTTAAAAAAATTAGCTGAGGCAATATCACAAGTCTTAGACACTGATGAAGAAAACGCATATAACCTAGAAGCACAGAATCGAGTAGTCAAATTATCTCCATTACAACAATCCGCATTATCTCCAGTTCAACATGCCTCTCCTTCTCAACAGGCCTCCCATTCTCAAGAAAATATGTCCTCTCATTTTCAATGCTACTCACCCTACCATCTAACACATCTAATGGATTTTCAAGATCCGTTTCATCTGGAATTAGCAAATTATGACTCTCAGTTTATGCGATTTTAGAAGATTACTACTTTCCAATTAGTCAGCATGATAGATGGAAGTTGTCAGAAATATTATCTGCTCAGAAGAATAATGACAAAGAACTTCGTTTATACTATTCACCTCCGATTATTATCTGCACTATTCACGTCAAATTATTGTCACTGCTCGAAATTTTTGCCAAGAAAGCGACAAATAACTTTGTACATACTGTTTAACCTTCACGAGTTGATACTGTTAATGTATTATTAGAATTATTGTTTTGTACTGTTCTAATGTCTATATAAAGGAATCTGTAAAGAATGAAGGGTATTCAGAAACTCTCATCTGAAGTCTCTTCTTCTCTAGTCCAAATCTCTCTAGCCTTCCTTACTCTTCAAAAATCAATCTTTTATAGACCAACCTTCATTTCTTCATGTCTTCTGCTTCCAACTTTTCTGAGAATTAATCTCTTTGTAAGTATTATGTTTTTAATGAAGTTGATTTTGTATATCTTTTCTATCTTATATACTTTCTCATGCATATAGTCGGTTATACCGCCTATTTTACCTGCTCTCATGCATATGGCTGGTTATATTGTCTATTATTATTATATATTTATATTACCTTAGATTTATGTCATACTTTTAAAATTATTGAAATAAATGTCTCTGATCTTGATTATGGAAGAATTATGAAACAACCGTAATTTAATGTGATATATAAAATTATTTTTACTATAAAATAAATCTAACATATTAAATAAAACAATATAATGTCTGCTTCTTTTAATTCTAGGTACCATTTAACTCATTATATATATTTATATATATAAAGAAAGGAAAACCCAAAACATAAAAATTAATTTCCATGCTAGCAGTTGTAAACATTAGGTTTAATACCTAGCAAAAAATGAAAAATCATTGAAATGAAAAATTAATGCATAAAAATGTTATCATTATCTTTTTAATCATAAATTTCTTTATTATTACTATTGATGTTATTAAAATTTTATTTATTACTTCATTTATTAGATATTTATCAAGAAATGATAACAAAAATAATCATAAAACTATTATGTATATCATTTCATATTAAAGAATTGTGTGTTTTTTTTCTTTAAAGGGAGTGAGGGTTTTGAATTCAGATTTTTCATTTGAAAAATCGAGTTATATGATATCAGACGATCATGATCTTAACAAAAAAATTGTGCCTTTCAAATTGATATTTGACATTAGACTCATTAAAAAGAATATATCACGTCTTTTGCAATGCAACATCTAAACCTCCCATCACACAACACACATAACAAGAGGCGCCCAATTTGCACGCTTAAAAATATTACCATTAATATGGAGAAAAAAATACGTAACATGGTCTAGCAATAAAATATTAAATGAAGATGCACATTACAAATTATATTTCAAATTAAGAGGCTGTTAAAATATGAATTGATTGACTAATTTCAATAAGAATATAATATAAATCTAAATAGTTTCATAAGTGGTAATTAATGTTATTTAATGTCAATTGTTAACATATTTTTGGCTCAAATATTCTCAAACTATAAAGAAGACAAATACCATTAAGTTAGCAGTTAGACACTACCCCAGAGATTGCAACACCATGTAGAGACGAGAGGTGAAGCCGTTCCTAATCAACAGTATTTTCATTTATTTTTCCTTCAATTCCTTGGTGACGGTATCTGGTGGTCGGCAGATTTAAAAAATGGTATTTATAATTGTGAAATGTAAAAATTTTGTGCAATCTTTTAAAATAAATAAATAAATAAATACCAGATCTACATTTATCTTTTACAAAAAAATTGCGCCATACTTACGTTGATTAGAATTGTAAGCTGGATATGTTGCTCTTCCACTACATAATGTGTTAAGTGATAATAATAATAATAATTTTTTAATTATTATAAGGACTACCTAAAAAGAAAAATGAAATTCTTTTAATCACCAAAAAATTATATAAAATAATTTTATAAATTAACATAATTTTTTATATTAAATAATTTTTTATATTATAAAATAAATTTGATGAATTACATAAAATTATGTTAATTTATAAATTTTTTTTTTATATATAATCTATTTATCCTGCGTTTTTCAACTTTCAAACATGAGTATTATTTTCGAAATTAAATCCTAAAAGGAAAGAAAATGGAAAAAAGGAGAAAAAGAGAGTCGATGATTATTTCTCCATTAAAAGAAATTTCTGATGATTCCAAGTTTTTACAGCAGAGACATTTTATGAGTTGGGGTTTCGTTCTTTTGGTGGCAGTAGCAGAGAGCTGAATTACGATCTAATTCCCTCCCGCACGGCTTTTAGGCTCGTAGAGATCATCAAAGAGAAAGAAGAAAGAAACAAAGAAAGCCAAGCCCCCTCGTCTCCCTCTCTCTCTCCGCTCCGTTTCTCGTTCAACTTCTCCAATCTCTGCCATTTTTTTTTTCTTGCTAAATTCACCGGATTATGCTACGTACGTACACCAGTACGCTTGCACTTTACAATAGTACTCTTCGTCTTGGAGCTCACTTATGGTTGGTTTCTTGATCTATTTATTTATGGCAAGAACATCGGAACAGACATGGGTTTTCTTCCTTTTAGTTCCACTGCGGATCCGGATAGTACCATTGAAGGGTCGGAGCTTGCTCGTCCGAGAAGATATTGCAGGCGTCCTCTCCGCTAAAGAAATTGTGCTCCTCCATTTTCACATACTGTGTCTGGAATGGTTTCTGGAACTGGAAGCAGGTGATCGACGAAGATGACGGCGATGACGATGAGCAATTGAATTTCAGGGAAGACGACGCCGGCGACATCAAGAGCTGCTGATTTTGAAGGAACCCACCAGAGGAAGAAATCGCGGCGTTGGGGCTGTTGTCCTCGTTCAAGATCGCGCTCGAGTCGCTGTCCGACGAGCCGTCCTTGAAGTCCACCGGGAAGAGCGAGGCCCCAACTCCATTATTGTTGTGGTTGAAGCAGTCAAAGTGCAAGTCTTTGGAGTCGGATGCAGGCAGAGGAGGAGTATCCGGAGCTGATTTGCTCTGTTCCATCGGTTGGTCATCAGATTCGTGCACGAACATTTCTTCCTTCACTGAAAGAGTGCTCCCTGCGTTTTCTTTTTCGAGCTTTGCTTTTAATTCCTTTATCTGCACAACAGTCAAAGAAATCATAATGAGAAGAACTTCACGCATTCACGAAGAGCTAGAAATGGTGGATTGTTAATGTTACCTCTTTGAGCAGAGCTTCATTGTCATGTTGAAGGGCATCGTAGCTGAGCTTTAGACCTTCGTAATTGCCTTTGAGAACGCCATAATCTCTCTCCAATTGCTTGGTTTTCCACCGGGCTCGGCGGTTTTGGAACCAAACAGCAACTTGTCTAGGTTGCAAACCAAGTTCTTGGGCTAGCTTAACTTTTCTGTCGGGTTCGAGCTTGTTTTCCACCTCGAAGTTCTTCTCCAAAGCCTTGACTTGGTCGACGCTCAATCGACGCTTCTTCTCGGCTATGTGGCCGGATTCTTCTACACAACCTTCTTCGTCTAAGCCGTCCAACATGGACTGGAACTCCCTACTGTACACATGGTTGTTTCTTGGACTGTGTTCCTCTGCATCAACGAAAAACACTGAGAATTAAGGGATATGTCTTCGTCCCCGGCAATAGACAATATATAAGACTAGAGCCATAAAACACAGAGAGGGAAAACAGAAATGAAAGGGCTCCAAAGATCCAAAACATGACAAACAACTTAGCAAATCTGAAAGAGTACGTAGAGATGTCTGAAAATTGTCAAGGAGATTGATCATTAAAAGATTAAAAGAGACAGGAAAACAAACACACACAAGGTCATGTCAGAATCCTAGAAATACAACAATGAAAGTAAGGAGTTAATTAATGGACTCTTTATCGAAAACCTGCAGTTGGGCAGATGGAGATCAGAGCACCTAGTGAGTCTGAGCTGCCAAGTGATCTCTTCATGACTGAAAAGAAAAAGAAGTCGCCAAACAGGATCTGGGGGGGTCCTGTTCTTCTTCTTTAGTCTTTGTTTTTAATGTTTTCAGTAGGATCTTTTAAGAACTCAAGGGGCTGCTGCTTATAGCAAAGTCGTGTTCGCTTAAGAGAAGACCAATGAATACGAATCCCCATGTTTTGGACCACTCCAAAATGCACAGAGCTGTATGCAACTGTACATCCACTTCTCTCGCTCGGTTCCCCTATCTTTCCCCAATTTCGATTCTTCTCCCTCTGAACCCATCAAGAGAAGAAAACAGAAACAAAAACCCAACTAAAACACACCAACCCAGGAGACGAAAAACCCAAACTGGCAAGCAAAATTCTCAACCCACGAGCAGGAGTAAACGTATAAATTATCTCACTCCACTCTCTCTCTCTACATCATTACCCAATCAATTTACAAGCTAGTTTTTGCAGATCTATAGTAGTCTTTGACTGTTTATCTACAATGGAGAACCAGTGAGAGAGAGAGAGAGAGAGAGAGAGAGAGGGGGGGGTGGAGTGAGATTTGTAAGTGAACCAGTTCACAACCCAGCTGGCCTCATAGTCACACTTTCTCTGTCTTTAAATAAGCCAACTTGGGTCCGATGTGGGGTTAGAATCTTAACTGGGGTTAGGTAGACTACTGCAGCAAATGAAATGAACACAAAATTCATTCCAAATTCAACTCTTGCTCCACCGCCTATAGCCGGTGTACTTCCGGTTTTCGTCCGTTTTGTGAGGCATATTCTTTTTTATTTATTTATTATTATTATTTTAAATTTAAAAGTAGTCTCTATAAGGCTCGGCTTCAATAACGGCTCCGCTCGATCGTAGCTCAACAAGATTTGGGTGGCGACTGGCACATCAGCGTATCGTGCAGACCGTGTACTACGGCGTGGTCGGTGCAATTAATCGGCGATTAAAATAATTGTGTTGGTATAGTTTTGATACCAATATGGGTCCGAATATTAGTACTGGTTGAGAGTATAATATATATTTACTAACTCAAACTTTTACTCAATACATAATATACTTTTGAAATTATTAATTACATCAAACTGAACCGTTAAATTTTTAAAACTTTTCAATCTCCTATTTCGTCTACCAGTACTATTAAATCTAATAAAAATTTACTGTAAGAATATAATTTTTATCTAATTTATTATTATTAACTATATAAAATATAAAATAATATATGCTATCAATTAATAATAAATCATTAATCATTAACCGTATATAAAATTATTTTATATCTAAGTTGCAAGCAAGTATGAATAATTTATATACACAATAAAATTATTTGATATTCATTAACTATATATAAATTAATAAAAAAAATTATTTAATGATTTATGATTTATTATTAATTAATAACATATATTATTTTATATTTTATATGATCAATGATAATAAATTAAATAAAAATTATATCTTTACAGTGAATGTTATGCACATGAGCAGCATGTTCAATAAATTTCTATTAGATTTAACGTTACTGATAAACGGAAAGGGAGATTTGAAAGTTTTGAAAGTTCGAAGGTTTATTTTGATGCAATTAATAATTTTGATGGTATATTGTGAATTGAGTGAAAGTTTGAAAAGATAAAGTGTAATTAACCATATATAGTTAATTCATACATTAACATTTTACAAATACTGTAAAATCTATCTAACATTTTCTTTTGAGGCCATGATTAATCATTTAAATCATCATACTTTCTTAGTCTCATCATCAATAGTAAAGTGTAAAATGCAACAGTGCAAAGAAAAATATTTTAGCTACAAAAAATTAAAAATTATATAAAAATAATCTTATAATTGATTGATTTCATATCGTTCATCACATTGTGAAATTATTTTTATTATAAAATAAATCTAAAAAATACATAAATTACATCAATTTGAATGATTATTTTTATAAATTCTTTTATAATTGTACCAGTTCTCATAGTGCAATAGTAAGTTTCTTGGGAAGTTAAATCAAGGCTTTAATTAACAATGTTTTTGCTACGGAGATCCTTTCAAATCGTCCATGTATTACTTTCTTTTGGTTCTGAACAATACCTAACTGTCATCAATAGGCTCTTCAATGATCAGTCCTTGGTCACTTATCATGGGGAGTTCCATGGCAGGAGACAAATGGTAATTAAAGTGTGGACTTTATCGAACACATTAATCATATTTTTTCTAAAAGGATAAAGTCATGTTCTCAAATATCATCAGTTCTCATTTGACAATCGATAATTCATCCTCAGTTGCTGACCTCCTTCATTGTTACTTATCCCAAATGAAAACAACGTATTTCGAATCTTTTAGATTAGCTTTTAAGAATCAAGATTGTTAAATTATGATCGTAAGCATACCATTTTACTTAAATATTTTCCGGGAAAAACTTTCAAGAAAAAAGAAAAACAAAAAAATGTACATACTATTAAATAAAAGCTCTTAATTGTCCTGTACGAACAAATTGTATTTACAGAAATTTTTTTATCGAGGGCTTGTGACTCTCAGAATTAGTCAAGATTTTGTTCTCAAACATCTGGTGTCAATAAATAAAAAGAAAAGGTATAAACAAATTAAGTTAAATACAGACAGTCAATTAAATATAAAAATAATCTAATTCTCCTATCATTGACAAGCTAAGGACATATTCATGTTATTAGCTGAGGTAGTCACTAGGTTTCTTTCCATTGTTCGGGCTCCTATTTTATAAGTGGGACACATGGGTTAGACTAAGACCTATTTTATTGGGCCTAAGGTGTGGAAATCCTATATCTTTTTTACATTTTTTTTTCCACTGATATCGAATTTGGCTTTATGTGCTATTATTTAAAAATTCAATGAATGAAAAAAGAATAATTAATAAACCATACAATCTTAATAATTCTTGAGCCTTGAGCCTTGAGCCTTTTATTAGCACACTTAAAAAAAATTCAGAATGAATGAGGTGGGCCTTGGTAGAGGACAGGAGTTTCTAATACTTAAATCAGTATATATCCTTAGCAATTTATACAAAAATTTAAAAAAATCAAAGAGAGTTTTTTATACCTAGAGTCAACTTTTATAATAGGTTTTTTGGCAGAGACAGCCCATACCTTACCTCAGGGAATTAATGTCACTTCAACCGTTCATCTAATTAGAATCTTTTAATGCGGCGTAACTTCTAGAATGGTGCCATTAATACATCGTAAAGTCCAGGGAGCGACATCATTTATACAGCGTGGCTCCCTGACTTACTTTATCCCGCAAACATTCAACTTTAAGCCCCTTATCCCTATTGTTAAGAGATCGAGGGTTCCTCATATCTCTCATTCACCTGCCTGTGCAGGTTCCCAAGAGTTGGATGTCATCAGGGGTGTCAGAACGACGAGTCTTATCTACTCCTACTATCTGCTTTCCTCATACAAAGGTTGTTTCTATGGTAAATTTTACTAATGAGTTGAATACTCTACTGAAACCCATCAACTCCTTTTAGAATAAGGTTGTTAGGCCTGAGCAAGCTCTCTCTCTCTCCCCTAGAGACCCCTCATGGTCTCACCATACAAACCAATAAAGGGAGGGGAGAAATCCCCTTCCAAAGATATTACAATTTCAATTTATATCCTAAGTGTTTATAAATAATGGATAAATAAAGAAAAAAATATCTTTTAGGATTAAAAAAGTCCATGTCTATTGAGCAAGACATTAGGATGAGTAACCTCTTGAGGAGTTCTTGAATTGCACTCCTTACTATATTATACATATAATTTAAAATTTTGAAATCTCTTTCATTCAATAACTAACAAATAATGAACTCACCGTGCTATATTTGGGTGTTGAGATGATTTCAAATAATCTGAATTGATTTATAAATAATAACATTTTATAAGTCCCATTAATATGTATTTAAATGTATGAAATAAATTGAGATGAATTTAATTTTTTTATGAGAAGTTGAAAAAATAATAAATTCTATTAATAATTGGTTTAAGATAAGATTGAAGTAAGTTGGTGATCCAAACATAGCAAATGCTAAATTCATTGTTAGATATATGTCATTAGTGGAAGTATTAATGTCCTCTCCTTCAGTAACTTACAACTATAATAGAGATTTCTTGTGTACTCTAGCATACTTAAGTAATGAGATGAAATGATAATTTTGTTAATAGTAATGAAATGATTTGTATTAAAATGTTTAATTAGGTTTTAGAAAAAAAAAGTTAATAAAAATATTATAAAGTTAAAATATAGTTAAACTATAATTTTTTTAATATAATTTTTATTTTAAGATTTGGAAATGTTGTATTCTTTTTTGTGTTATGGTTAGTAGTTTGGAAAAGTTATAATGATTAAGTAATGATTAGATGAAAAGATTAAATATTTAAGATTGAAAAATGTGTTTGAGTGATGTTTGAAAATAAAATTTTAAGATGAGATCATCTCTATTCCCAAACAAATCTTAGAATACAGATGACAAGATATTCTAATCCTATTACAATACCATGCAATTAAAATTAGGATATTAATTTTTATTGCCTATGATAAAATGAGAGTATCACATATCTTTATTTGAAGAGTATCTAATAATTTTTTTTTTTTTTTTTATATATGTCAAGGAACCTCTCAAAGGCAAGACCCTTCAAATCCACTCCTGTGCACCATACTTTTAAAAGTTTTCTTATACGAAACTGATTAAATTGTTGATTTTTCATCAAAGAATGTAGCCCAAAAGGATTATTTGCACCGATAAGATATTAAATTTTAAGTCTTGAAGAGAATGAAATGATACTTCAAGATCAAGACATTCATCACTTGAGTCAACCCTTGAGGTTGTATCTAATAATACTCAACCAAAACGCCCACGTGCCATGATAGACATGCGTCAAACCCGGATAAGGCTAAAACTGATGACCATGAACAACAACCGAAGTCGATCCAGTCCAATGCATGGCAAGCAAAATCCAATGTAATTATTAGAACAACCGAAGATCAGACCGAACCCCCCCTTTTTTTTTGTCACCCACAGCTCTTGTACTGTCAATTTACACAAGACTACAATATGTCAACAGTTGCTGAACGATGCGGTGCCATTTTTTAAAAAGAACTTCCCAACCTGGGATAAGGCAGAGGCACAAGTGGGTTTTTTAGCTGTAATATGTTTGTCATAGAACCAGAGCCCACCACCTACACAGATTTGTTTCTTTCTTTCTTCTACGTAAGGACCTGCCCCACAGTTTCTAACACCACCACTCTGGGTGTGGTTCCCTTGTTTCCACACAGCCACCCCCATACAGTAGGAAACTGCTGTGTTCGAGATTGAATTTGCACTGGCAATCCAGGAAAAGTGTAGAGTAGAGAGAGAGAAAAAATATTTTAAAAGGCAATATAAGTAGAAATGACCCCCAACAGAAACACTGGACCATTAATTTTGGTCAAATCGAAACCAGAATTCCATCCCCACCATAAAAATTGGGTAGTGGGTGAAGTCCCTTGAGATGCTCATCCAAGTAATAAGAACTCTCGATTAGAGCTCTGTAAGTGACTGACAAATAGTTAATTGGGTAATATATGTGAGAGACTGATGGAACCAAGATCTTACTACGATGAAAAGTGATAAATTGCGATCCACTTAGGATTGGAACAAACCACAAGTTTTATTTTCTTTATGATAATTCCAAATAAACTACAGTCCCTTGTATTTATAGCCATGCACTCTGGACCGTATACGAAAACCTACTCCTATTCTAATTAGAATAACAATCCTAACTGACATGAACTAGTTTAAAACAATAAAACAACTGACAGCCATTATAACTCTTCTTAATCTAATTAAATAATCTCTTCTTAGAATAAAACACAACTTCAACCCATTTCATGTCCTACTCCACTACGGCTTCTTCACTTCATAGTAGACTTCCAAGTTCCGTTTCTATCAGAGACAGACTGCATGGTGATTTGTGAGTGGGAAACAATGATTGGGGCCGCTGACTTAATCAGAAAAGCTTCTGGACAAGATTTGGTGATTTCTTCAGTTTCATTGTGTAGATATGATGAGCACAACTTCAAAAGCACCATAATGATAAGTCTTTGAAGAAAGCCACAAAAAAAAAGTCTACACAAAATGATTAATATCTCCAAGGGCATGAGTACTTATCAATGACTAAAACTTGCCCGCACTTTAATGGCCAAAAAGGTGAAAAACCTCAGTAACAAACCTGTACTAACGTGAGAAAACACACATCATCCTCTTCCTGAACTGCCTAAAAACTACGTTTTTGGTTCAGCTTGGGTTTCAAGTTGTTGCACTGGTCGGAGGACAATAAACTTATACAGTACTCCATAAGCCATAATATATTTTGACAAGAATGGTGTTTCAATGTGGAACACATGATCTAATTAGATTAAAGTTTAAAGATGGGCAAAAAGCAAGCTTCACAACAAGACAAACAACTTTTATGACAACTTTTCTTTCAATAGCAAGAGTCCATTTTCACAACTAGCACGTCGGGAATTAAATCCTTCCAATTCTGCGGCCGCAGATACTATGGATTTAAAAAATCTTTGCTCGTGGCAACCAGCTAGATTTGGACCCACAACCTTAGGATCACAACACACATCTTTTGATGAGCAACTGGTACCTAATCTCCAACATGGTTTTGCTAATCCTCTAACTAAAACCATTGCTGTAATAATTTCTCCAATAGCAATGGGACCTCAGAGAAGGTTGCAAACTTCAGAAGGGGAAAAAAGAAGAGGGAAATCAAAAGAAAAAGAAGAGGTTTGGGAATATTATAGAGAGATACGTATAATGGAAACAGAAAGGAGAGGAGCAGTTATCCATCCATTAATTCGACTTTTTAGAGGCAAAAGCAAACTACCCACACCCCCCCCCCCCCAAAAAAAAAAAAAAAACTGCCAAAATCTGAATCCCATCAATTTCATCGCTCCATTGGATGGATATCACATGACTTTTCATTGATGGCTATTTTATTTCCAGAAGAAGAGAATGGATGGTCAAGTTTGAGTTAAATTTTCAATAGTGATACTAAACAGACAGAAACTGCTTCCGCGAGTTCCAATGCTTTAGAGCCTAGAAAAGTGAGAGGTCTTTTTGTTTTGGGTTAGCTCCCGGGGCCTACGAGAGTGTGCAGAGAATCCAACATGGGTACAAAACCATGAACGGTAAAGAAAACAAATAGAAAGTGACAAATGAAGAAATATATGGTTAGGTGGGTAGGCTTTATTGAGTGTGGACACCCAAATGGTAGGCAGCTTTTCTTTTTCAGTCATCTTTTCCGATTGGTGAGTGCTGTCTAAAGGTGGCTAATTTGAAAGTATGGGACTCGAGACTGCGTTTCACCACTTTAACTGTGTAAAATAATTTTCTTCCTACCCATTCTTAAAAAATATAACAAGGAAGAAACATGGAGAATAAGATTTGGTTGGAGGGCTGCCACGCAACCAGCTGTGGCTTTCACAGACAACTTATTAGAAATTGTTCAGTGCCTTACTCATCTCCATGGATACCAAAAAAAGAAGAAAAGAAATTCTATTCATGAATCTGGGAGCAAGAAAAAAAAAATGGAATTGGGCATCATACTTCTATTTTATGGTACCTTTAACTTGCAGAAACTACCCACCTCCGGCCATTGGCACCATCATTTCCATTGCCCAAAGATAACAGACTAGGAGGGATACTAGGAAAATAAGATAAGATGAGAAATGAGAAGTAATAGTAAAATAGTTTGAGTTAAAATATTTTATGAAATTTTGAGAAATGAGAAAAAAAAGTTGAATAAAAATATTATTTTGTTAGAATATTATTTTGTTTTAGAATTTAAAAAAATTAAATTATTTTTTATATTTTATTTAAAAAGTTAAAAAAATTATAAGGATTAAATGAATAGCCGTCTAATTCGCTATTTTTCTATTGATGGACCAGCTTTCATCGTTGATAGACGGAGCCCGCCCCTTTCTCTCATTTTTGCGTATAGGATTATCTAATCTAACCAGACCTCGTGCGGATCAGTTGGCCCAGTGGGACTGGGCCCTTTCTCTAGGGTAGGAATTGAGCCTACCAACACTAGTCCTAAAAGTGGTCGTTTATAGGGAACTTGGAATGCAACAAAATCAGCCAGCTTGTTGCTCCATCAACCCATATGCAGTGAACAAAGATCATTTCGCTTTATAAACTCACATCCAGTGAACTAAGATCAACTGCACCATAACCCTAGTCTCCATGCAGTTCATGGAATTATTATATTATGCTATGGCTAGATGGCTCTTCTTCTGGAGGATTTTACGGTAAATGAGTAAAAGATCAGAAAATCATGGTATCGGCACAATTTACATCTCACAATGACGGTATATATGGTCATGTTTGTGTATGTATTCAACAGACTATTTTCTTATTGTTACTTCCAGCGTTGTTACTTTCTGTGCTTTGACATTGGAATTAAATATCTCATAAGGATAGCTTGGAAGTAAGATGGAACAAGAAGATAGAACCAAAGGTTTTCAAGCCTCACAAAACACCTAACCTCCTAGATATAGGAAATTTAAACTACTTTCCTGTGACAAACTTCTATAGCTAACTATTTGGTCTTCAGCGTTTAAAACAATCATGAAAAATAGTTGCATACAGAACACACCAAGAAAAAAGGTGTCACCCAAAAACACGTTTCAAGTACCGAGAAAGCAGTTTAAGGCCCAGTTTGGAATACTGACATCAACTCAATTCAGTCTAATTTTAAATTGAGTCTAACATCTAAACACACAACTTTCAAATCACTAAACATCACTTAACTCAAAATCTCTTTACACATGGGATCCACAATCTTTTTCAACTCAACACTTCTTTACATACGGAACCCACAACTTTTTTCAACTTCTCACCTATAAATACATCTAAACTCATTTTAGATAGACTTCACAAAACTCACTCTACCTTCTAAACTTATTACGATTTATAAAAAACTTTACTCATCTCAATTTAACTCAACATCCAAACAGGGCCTAATTTGACTGGAAATATACTCAGATAGTCGCAATGAAATATTCAGTGACTCGAAAAGGTTCTATATGTAGTTTTTATCACTAGCAGTAACATGCATATCTTCATTTTAGTCGAGGAAATCTTCAACTTTTAAATGACAGATTTGAGAAGGCACACTTGAGAAAGTAGACTAAAGGAACCCTAGACCCATACTCCCCAATCAAATAAAAATCCCAAGAGTGTAGAAATTACCTTTCAAGAATGTATTTTGTAATGACCTAGCAAGCCCAAGTTACTAGACCCACATTCTAAAATCACTATTTAATGTTACAATTGAGCCCTTTAAAATTCAAGCGACGAAAACATAGAAGATAGATTTTTATTTATTCCTGGAGACAATAGTGAAAGAAGGGTTTTTCACAACAGAGAAGAACATGGACTTACTTGGAGTCAACATGCAGATGCCAAAAGACTTCTACCAGAAAGTTCGAACCCCAGAAAGCCATAGTAATGGATGGAGTTACAGTGCCTAATTTGTAAACATCATTTGATCTACATGGCCTGTGGTTAAAATAAAAGCGATGACAATGATCAGTTCAACCCAAAAAATATTAATATTAGCAACCCGGCCATAAGCTTTTAGATATAAAGGTAGACCACGACAAATCTTTTCAGAAAGTAATTTTTCTTTGGCAGGTGTGATGAATCCAATTAAGGAAATCATTAAAAGGAAGAAGCAGTACACGGCAATACATACAAGCACATAATGTGTGATCATAGTTCTATAGTTTTCGTTTTAAGAAGAATTCTATGCATCAGCTACTATTCACTTTAACACCTCACACTTCTAACTTTTTTTTTTTCATAGGGCGTGAGAGTGTTTTTCATAAAGTGTGGAGATATTTTTCATAGGGTGTGGAATAATGAATAGTGACTGATTAAAAGAATTTTTCTAGCAGAACATGTCAAATGCTTTTTTTGTTTTTTTTGTTTTCCTTTTTAAAAGGTAGATATGTGTGGAGTGATATTCATTGCTTGCTAAAGTTAAAATCCACGGATGATCCTACAGTTTGATCACAATCAAAGTTGTGAGGCCTGAGGCAATCCCCAAATCTTTCTTAATTCCCTTGGCGATTGCACTTTCTTATTGTTGAAGTCATTCATCAACACTTTCAGCCTCCAAACCTTCTCCCACTCCCTAATGCTCGCTTTGAAGTTTGATCTCCAATATATCCTAATTACACCCAACTTCATACAGACTTAATCATATCAAATAAGTGCATTCAAAATGAATCTGATTCTACAAATTGACAACTTAAATTAGTCTAAACTCACACCATCGAGTTGATCCGCAGTCACAAAATAAAATCTTTGCTAGCCCCATCTAATCGTAGATTAGAACGCTAAAAGCTAACAACGTTGTTTTACAAATAAACATAGTTTTATTTGGTCAAGTCCAATATATCCAAAGTTTCCCATGAAGATCATGATTCCTTGTGATGCTAATCTTTGAGGCTGAAAAGTAAAATAGTAGAAACACACCCATTTTCAACCCGGTAATCACATTCGCAAAAATTAACCTCGCGTCCCATTCGGAAGTTTAAATTGAATCAAAGCTAGCAGCTGTGATTATAAAAAAGGAAAGAAAATAAATCCTTACAAAACTGACCTGGCAGAATGAGATAAAAGGGCATGCTTCTTCATCGTCGAGCCATCCCTCTCTCTCGCCAGGTGGTCTGAGGAGGACGGGCTTTGAGGTCGTTGATTTGCAGGGATTGTTGGATTTGAGAGAATCTGACGGTAAGGATGTTAGAAAGGTACGTAGTGATCGGCTCGATCGGGAAATTGAAAGGCGGATTGGAAATGATTCAAATGAATATGAGTTTTGGAGGAGATTTAAATTTGGAGCTTGGAAAAAGAGGGAACATTTTGTTACATTATTAAAAATCGAGTCAACTCCAATACACGCGCCCAAAATCTTTTGGACCACATAGTATAACGCTTGATGACCAAATGAGAGAATCAGGTTCGAATTTCCGTAGCCTGTAAAAAAAAAAAAAAAAAGCTCTATTACATGTGATTCTTAAGTTCCATTTATGAATTATAATCGTATTTATTTATTTTTGTTATATATTTAATTATATACAAGAATAATTTATATCTATAATTGATACAGAATGTCAAAATACGTTAATAAAATCAGATAAATTATTTGGATCACTTTAACTCATTTATATTATTATATAAGTTTAAAAGAAATAAATTATTAAATGAGTAATACACATGACATGATACAATCAGCACTATTCGTTTATGTTTTTTCAATTTAGAGCAACATACTTCATTAATGAAATAAAAGGTTGGCATTCAAACAATATAATAGAGTAAGTACACTCTCATCAACAAAGTCTATGCCAATGATTCCCATATTAGCTTTCTTCTTAACATGTTTTACTTGCTTGTTGCATAAGTTTTCTTAGCATCTTCCATGAGGCTTTCAAAAAGTAAGTATTCAATCCTCTAGACTTTAAAGTTGTCACCATGAACTAGTTTGAACATTGAGATGAGATAATCTGTGAATAGTAATAAAATTATTTGAGTCAAAGTGTTTTGATAGTGAAAGTGTTTCATTTCGTCTCGTCTGATCTATCTCATTATTATAACTTTTCCAAATTCTCATACAAAATATAATAGACAATTCAACATTTTCAAATTCTAAAATAATATTCTAACAATATTTTTTTCAACTTTTAACTTTTATCTAAAACCATCTATCTCATCTCATTATCCAAACCGTACCAAAAAGTTGAATAAAAATATTATAAAGTTAAAATATTATTAAAATCTAATTTTTTAATATAATTTTTATTTTAAAATTTGAAGAATTTGAATTATTTTTTATGTTTGTTTGAAAATTTGAAAAAATTGTAATGATTAAATGAAAAAGTTGAAATTAAAAAGTGTTTGTATTTATGATGTTTGAATATTGAGATGAGATGTAATGAGTTAGAAGGATTTTGCTACTTAAACCAGGCCTTAAATAACAGTTCCTTATAATATGAAATGTTGTGCCCCCATGTCCTTACTAAACTTCAATGGTACTTGGCGCCTTTGCTATTACTTTTTTTTTTTTTTGAAGAAATCAGACTCATTTCATTAATAAACCGAAGTTACAACTGTGACTTAATAATACATGGAAAAACCAGACTATAAGTCAACTACGCATCAGCTCAGGGGCATCCCCGCTACAAACCAGTGACGGACATTGTCTTAACTTCTAAAAAACTCTCCCATAAACAGAGAAAGCGTTCTGTGAACACAGAACGAAACGACCCCCCAACCTCCCTAGAGGAATGAGACGGGGCACTGCTATGGACATCAAATCCAAAGCCCATTTCTAAATTATTACTAACTAAAACCAAAACCTACACCTAAATACAAACCAAACAACACCAAAAAAACGACCCCAAGCAATAGTGCAAACCCGGATGTTACGCCTACCGCAAGTATCGGCATCTCGAATCGGCCTGGACGGGCACCCAACTCACGCACGGACCACAAAGCCCGGCCGTATGACCATCAGCGTAGCATCATCCAACACTCTCGAACAGCTCTTGCCATAGAGTACGTCCAATCTAAAGGTCCAACACAACACTCGGGTCAACAAAATAACAATAGAACAGAAAAAATTAACTACAAAGTGCTAAAAACAACCAAACAGAAAAATAAACAACAAAAACACGGATGAACAGTGCACGGAAGTTCGGCATTGGTTCGTGCAGGGCACTGTTTCTCGGGGAGGAAAGCCGACAGTCGATCTTGGAAACCCCGGAGTCAGAGAACCCAGAGAAGCTGAGCGTGGTGGCGGCAGAGGGCTCCCTGGTGGCGCGTGGTGGCCACGCGCCGACGAGATCAGGAAGTTTTGTCCCGCGCGTGCGGGCTACGCGCCTCTCCGTTGGACGCCGGATTTTGAGGTGTTGAAGATCGGCGCCTGGACGTCCTTCCGGTGTGGCGCGTGTGATGAGATGGCGGCTAGAATGACCGGAAACGGCGATCCTCCCTTATGTAACCTGAGAAAACAGAAAAACGAAGAAAAAACACTACAACGAAACAGAATATAAACGCCGGAGACGAAGGGCCGGCGAGGGGAGGAAGGAAACGGCGAGGAAGGAGGAGCCGAGGCTCTCCCTTCCCCCCAACTGGATTCGGACGAGAGGCTGTTTAGAGAGAGAGGGTCTGGTTTAGAGAGAGAGGGTCGTGGATGTTTGCACTCATTATGTTGCCTTTGCTATTACTGGAGAGAGACAATAAGCTAGAGGTTTCCTATCAAAGTTTCTAGAATAATTCTATTCTTTGTCCGGTTTTGAAATCACGCACTACACACTTATGATGTGGCAGACCTGGTTTAAAAAATTATCCGGTTTAAATTGTGGATCCCTAACTCCCCTCCGTGCGTGAGTCTCCAATTGCCCTTTGAGAAATCTCTCAGCCCTCCACCTCGTGATTCGTTCAGCTTCTACCCATATAAGAAATCCCCTCTGACGAAGAGTTCAGCAAGTTTAGGATGAAATTCATGGACACACAAGAGCTCTAAAAGTCTAGGAAGGATGAAGAGACCGAAAATGATATTTCAATCAAATGGAAATTTATGGTGTTTGTCATAAATGATCCATTATGCTCTCAACGTTGTTCCTCCTCTTGTTTATATATATATTTTTTTATTCTCTCTTGAGTGTTGCTCACCTATCAGAACAAAGACAATGAAGAACTATGGAGCAGTTTGGCGAGAGAAAACTTGTGTGAGCTGAGTGCGACCCCAGACAATCGTTTTCGTCGATCGGTAATCCTCATCGGCTATTTGTTTAGAGAGAGAGAGAGATTGCCATAGAGAGGGAGTACTGAAAAGAGAGTACCTACGCTGTTTGTTTTCTGGTTTCCCCTTTGGTAACTATGGTAGACGAAGTGTAGAGTTTGTGAAGCTGGAAACCAAATAGAAGGAGAAAATATTTTGTGAAATCTCGTCTTTTTCCTAATTTTTTCTTTGTAGACGTTATGATTACATGGGTTCTTTGAATTTCTGAAACTTACTGGTTTGATGAAATTATTCTTTTGGGTTCGGCTGAATTAGGGAAGGAAAGGGGATTCGGCTGGGTTAGGGAAGGAGCAGTCCAACGAATCGTTTTGAAAAAAATAAAAAAATAAAAAGCCAACTCAGCTGGTGTGTGCTGTTGGAGAGTTTGCGTTTGGATGTTGAGATGAGTTGGGTTGAGTTGAGTTGAGATGATAAAATATTGTTAGAATATTATTTTTAAATATTAAAGTTGTTTTGAGATTTAAAAAAGTTGAATTATTTATTATATTTTGTATTGGAATTTGAAAAAGTTGTAATGATGAATTGAGATGAGTTGGGATGAGTTTGACAAACGAAGCCTAGAGAACTACTCAAGTTTCTAATTACCACGTCAATATCGATCTTATTAGATTCTTGAGAAAACCTAGAGATCAGACGATTTGGTCTCCTGCCATAGTCAACCCTCCAATTTCATTCCGCCAAGTCAACATCTTATGTGACTAATTATGCACTTGTCTACAACATAATTAAATTTAAAAAGATTTATATGTCAAAAAAAAGCTCCACACACTTTTTAAATAAAATTTCATCCTTTTTTATAATTATCAAAGACAACATCATTCAAACCTAATATTTTACTTTTTCCATATGACAAAATGAGCATTATTTACTTTTCAAAATTTTCAAACAAAACATGCACATGTAAAAGATGATAATCAATCATTTTTTAAAAATTTAAAATTCAAACTTTTACTTATATCATGCACATGTGAAAAATGACAATCAATAGTCTTTCAAAAATTCAAATTTCAAACTTTTAATTTTCAAATATGCCATGCACATGTAGAAAATACAATTTGACGTTTTATGAAAAAAGATTAAGGGTGTTTTGGATTCAAAACTCACTTTAACTCATATAATCTCATCATTCCCATACAAAATATAATAAACAATACAATTTTTTCAAATCTTAAAATAATAATAATATTTTAACAATATTTTATCTTACCATTAGATAAATTAATCAAGTGCTTTCCAACCTATTGTGCTACAGGACCCTTTATCTTACGTGTAACCAGCCCCTTGGTGGGCTGTTTTTCTCCCAACAGCAACAGGGCTGTTGCAAAGCGTTTCTCAAGATTTTTTTATGACTAGCAACATCCCAAATTTACCTTAACACAATATCTCTTGCTACTATCAATTTGACGTTCATTTTCTCTTTTAAAGTCTTTATAAGGTACCTTCATGAATCGGTTTATTTCTTCTGTGCCATATTAATCAAGCAGTAATTGCTACCACATCTAGTTCTTCTTGAATAACCTTTTTCGGCAACCTTTTCAATAATATCACCAAAATCATCTAAACATATTGAAGTTTTATGAATTGCCCTCCTTATAAGCATCCAAACATCCTTAGGCTGAAGGACAATTACACAGAATGTGTCCAGTTGATTCAAGATCTATCATACAGATTGGACAAAAATGATTTTTACCACATTTCTTCTGTACAAATTTAATTTAGTTGGGAGAGAATTTGTGCAGGCTTGCATAGGAACATTTGAACTGCATTTGGTGGAACATTTTGAAGTGTTTGGTTCGTTTTAGTAAATAAAGTTAGATTAAAATTGACCTATATATTCATATACTTATACGTAAACATAACATATATCCCGCACTTATTAAAAAAGAGTTATGCTACATGTTTTGCATATTCTTTATGCACTTTATTGATGTGATTGGTCAAAATAATTATTTTATATTAAAAAAAATGATATAACTAATCACATTAGTAGGAATACACAAAATTGATTGCACATACAATTTTTGATTAAAATATATGTAACCTTTTTCACATTTTTGATAATATAAAAGGACTCCCTAATTAGTTAGTCGTGAATCAGCACGCTATGGTCGATAAGCGGGCCTCTCTCTTAAGCCGACCCTCTCGTTGTATGCGCGGGCCTCTCTCTTTCCTGGGCCCTCCTTCTCCCTTTCCGGTTTCCTGGGCTCTCCTTCGTTCCATATCGCTAAATAACATAATTTAGGCTTGATTTGAATAGTGAGAAGATATGTAAATAATAATAAAATGATTTATAAATAATAATAAAATAATTTAAATTAAGATTTTTTATGAAAATTTGAAAAATGAAAGAGAAAAAAATAAATAAAAATATTATAAAGTTAAAATATTATTATAATATAATTGTTTGATATTATTTTTATTTTAAAATTTAAAAAAGTTGAATTACTTTTTATGTTTTGTTTGGAAGTTTGGAAAAATTGTAATAATTAGGTAATGATTATATAAAAAAGTTGAATATTTAGAATTCAAAAGAGTTTGTATTTGTAGCGTTTGGATATTGAGATGAGATAGAATGAGATGATCATATCCTCTATTAAATAAGGAAATAACAAAACATACCAAAACTCAATAAAAATCTTAATTCAAACTATTTCACTATTATTCATAAATATGATGAGATATTCTTAATATCTAAACATGGCCTTAGACTTATTTTATGCTGTCTAAAATATTTATATATGCAGTAATAAAAGTTATATGAGTACTTCATGTTATGTGTATATTTCTCTGACTTAAAAACCTTAAACTTGAATAATAATTTAAATTGATATTTTTCCTATTTTGACATATGTGATTCGAAGTTTTAATTTTATTTCTTAGACCAACATCATAAGAAATACATCACCCATCCTACCCTTGGGTGTTTAATTAGAAGCTAGCATATTTCTTTTTCACTTCAAATAAATCAAATTAGGTGCTTGCTTGTAGTCAGAAAAACATGCATAAGGTCAATATGCGTTTTCAATTTTTTTTTTTTTTTTAAATTTTTAAAAGGGTGTCCAAGAGCTATAGATCATAAAATAAAACACAACTCAGAGTTACCTAATATGGAACTACCAAAATAATAATGGTCCACCGTTAATTATTATACATTGTTCGTGTGTGTATCTGTCATATAACATTAAATATAAATAATTATTATATAATCCATTTCATATATGTATTTTTTAAATATAAAAACATTTTTTTTTCTTATATTCACGTGAAATGAAAGCAAGTCATGTTGTTTGCATCGTGCTGCTTGTGTTTTTACAACTCCAGAATCTTAGGTTTATATATATATGGTCAGTCTCAACCATATATATATATATATATGCACAATATTCTTCAACTGAATTTCTGACATCTCTCTTCTGAGAAATGCAAATATCATGCATCCATATCAGATTTTATTTGCACGTAACGGTTGAAACAAGAAGAGAAATATATAGGTGGTAAAAACGTTTATTTACAAGCAAACACGTTGATGAACTGCCTATGAATCTTTCGACGTTGTTTTTTTTTGGACATGCTTTCGTCGTTATTAAGCATACACTTATAAAGTGGATGCAAAAGCAAAAGAAAGCAAAAGGCACCGAAGAAAGCAACCCGTGAAGCTAGCATAGGCATCATGCCGTGGCCCTCACAAATCTGACTCTAGATTATCCAGTGAAGAATCTTGAACCTTCTGGATATAATAGAATAATTATTGCGCTGTCTCGAAATATGAATACGTCGTACTACGCATCCTATTCTGAGATGTCACGTTGTTTTCTTTTTTCCTTTTGATAATAGAAAAATATTTCATTCATAATGAAGAATGCATGAGTACTTAGAAAGAGATTCCTTTTCAAAAAACAAAAAAGAAAGAAAGAGATTCATTTACGTAGCAATATCTGACGAGACCGTAGAAAGAATAGACACTGATGCTATCATTAAACATTGTCTTCTACCATCGTCCTCCCTTGCAAACAAAGTTTTTTTTTTTTTTTTTTTTTATAAATATTTGAAAGATATTTGAGAATGAAATATCTTATAATACTTGTATTCTGAAACACACCCTTAAATATTATATCAAACTCGCTACAAATAACATTTTCCTTATTGATAATCTTTGAGTTCGTTAACATGACACCCATGATCTTCAATAACAGATGAAATCCAATTCTCATACCTATTAGGTTTGTGGAGCCTTGTTTATTATTGTGTCAGCCTGATTTGATGATCCGACCCAATCCGATAAGGAAACATTATGATTTTTTTTTGGCAAATTTTCAATGAGACTTAGGCTAGGATGGGAAAGTTTTTGGCACTGCTTTTCATTCAAAAAATGCCAAACAGAAACTCCTCTCGACGTTTGCGTGACAGTTCGCTCAAGTGAAACTCACGTAGAGAATTCACTCAAGTGAATTTCAAATAGAGAGTTCACTCGATATCTCGCTTGAGTGAATAACTCTGAAAAGTAAGAATTAAGGTTTCTACAGTGTAATCCTAAATATGTATGTTATAAATAATATGGCAGTCTAAACAATGTAATTTTGCCCCAAAGTATATTTTGATATTCCTCAACATAATAAAATCATCTGCACCTCTTTGTATGTAGGCACGTAGCCAAACTACATTAATTTTGTATCTTGTGATTGATTGTTATTTTTTTTTTATAATTTTATTATTTCTGTCATCGTTTTCACTAGGGCTATACAGAAACCAATAGAACTGGCTATCGTTGACATGAAACAGCTATTGGATTCCAAAACCGGTCAAAACTAGTAGAGAATAGGTCAGATAGTGGTAGGAAATTAGAATGAAACGATATCATTTGGTTTAATACACAAAATGACGTCGTTTGGATTTAGGGTATAATACCCCTCCAATCCCTTCATCTCCCGATTCTCATCTCTCTCTCTCTCTCAATTTTCGTCTCATCATGATGCTGACGGAACACCGAAAACTGACAGGAATCATGCCGAAACTAACATCACCGGTTTTCTCCCACTTTTTATACATGTATAAAAGTCCTCAATTCATACCTGATAAAAGCAGGCTGAAAACGTAAAAGGTAAAATGCACACAAATAGTTTGAGAGAAGGCTTAGCTGAAAAGCTTTTGATTTTAAACTCTGTTTCACACTTTTTCTGTCCCACACATTACAATGTATTCTGTAGCTATATATATACAACTTATCAGCAAGGGAAAAGGCTTGCTTTTACACAGATCATGAACTACTTGTGTGTCCATCTCAGAAGGTTGGTTACGGAGCATGCTCAAGGATGCTTGGTGTCGTGGTCTGCAACATAGTAGTGGAGAGGTTCTGCTGCTGTTGGCTGTCTTATAGCAGAGTAGTGGAGCAGAGGCAACATTTTTATTGTTAAGTCTGGAGGCCTGCAGCATAGTTGGTACAGCTTTGTGGTCCGCATGGCTAGAGGCCTTAATAGCCCCCCTCGAGTCAAGGGGCACCAAGGAAATGGTGAGTCTTGATCGCAGCAGATTGTATTGGCTAGTAGACAGGGGCTTGGTAAAGATATCAGCTATTTGATCTTTACTTGAGACAAAGGAGACCTTGAGTGTTTTTGCAGCGACACGCTCTCTCACAAAGTGATAGTCAAGTTCAACGTGTTTGGTGCGAGAGTGTAAAACAGGATTAACAGAGAGATATGTAGCACCAAGATTATCACACCATAAAGTAGGGGGGTCAAATAAAAAAATTTTAAGTTCCCTAAGCAACGATTGCAACCAAATAATTTCACAAGTAGTATTAGCAATGGCCTTATACTCAGCCTCAGTAGATGATCTAGCAATTGTAGGTTGCTTCTTTGAACCCCAAGAGATTAAATGCGAGCCAAAATATACACAAAAGCCTCCAGTGGACTTACGGTCATCAGGGCACCCAGCCCAGTCAGCATCAGAGAAGGCAGACAAAGAAAAAGATGAGGAAGCAGAAAAATAAAGACCAAAATAATGAGTAAGACGAAGATAGCGAAGAATGCGCTTCACAGCTTGCCAATGAGAGATTCTAGGACGCATGTATTGACAGACTTTATTGACTGCAAATGAGATATCGGGTCTGGTAAATGTCAGATATTGTAAACTTCCAACAACACTTCGATACATATGCGGGTCTTCAAAGGAAGACCCATCAAGGGCAGACAACTTAGCAGTGGAAGACATAGGAGTGGACACTGGTTTAGAATTATGCATATTTGTCCGTGTCAATAAATCAGAGATATATTTAGACTGAGACATGTACAAGCCGTGTGTATCCCGACAAATTTCAATGCCTAAAAAATAGTGCAAGTGACCTAGGTCCTTGACTGGAAATGAACTTTGCAAGGCAGCTAAAAATTCAGAAATTAATTTTGAACTAGACCCCGTGATTATGATGTCGTCCACATAGATTAGAACAAAAATAACATCAGATGTAGTGGAGTAAATAAAGAGTGAGGAGTCAGATTTTGAAGCAACAAATCCTAGAGAAATAAGCTTACTGCTCAGCTTCGCAAACCAGGCCCTAGGGGCTTGTTTAAGACCATAGAGGGATTTGCGTAACTTACAAATGTGATGAGGATAGTCGGGATTTGTAAACCCAGGGGGTTGCTGCATGTAGACGGTCTCCTCCAAATCGCCATGAAGAAAGGCGTTTTGAACATCCCACTGATGCAACGGCCACCTAGAAGACACTGCAATGGAAATGATCAAACGAATGGTAACGGGTTTTACAACGGGACTAAAGGTTTCGGAGAAATCCAAACCTTCTTGCTGATGAAACCCTTTAGCTACGAGGCGTGCCTTGCGCCGCTCAAGAGTGCCATCAGCATGGCGTTTGGTTTTGAGTACCCACTTGGCACCGAGGATATTGTAGGAGGAGGAAGACGGGACCAAGTCCCATGTGTGGTTCTGTAAAAGTGCGTGGAACTCGGAGGCCATGGCTTCTCGCCATACAGAGTGTTTGGATGCTTCGGTGAAGGATTGTGGTTCTTCAGGAATGGAGGGTGGGCCATGGGACGTGATAGGAGCAAGAGGAGAAGCCGCAAGGTGCAAGGAAGGATTGGGAGCAGGCCATGGGATAGTTCCGTTGGTGCGTAGAAGAGGCTTGTGTATGTTGTTTTTGGAACGGGTTCGCATGGGATGAGGATTAGGTGGATGAGAAGGAGCTGGGTTGTTGGGAGGGGAAGGTTGCGGCGCAGTCTGTGTTAAGGGAGCAGGGGATGACCTAGAAGATGGCAGAGGAAGACTTGGACGATGCGAGTAGTTCAAGGGAGGATGGGCCGAAGTGAGATGTTGAGGAGTTGGGCTTAGAGGTGTCGTAGGAGATGAGGTAGTGGGCTGGAAATTATTAGAGTTTGAAGAAGAGGAATGGTCAGATGCCGAATATGGACGTGTGTGAGAGTGATGGTAAGTGGGCTGAAGTAAAGGAAGTGGGCGTGTAGGCAGTGAAGTCTGGGGAAGACTTGGGCTGGATTGAGCAAAAGGGAAGGTATTTTCATGAAATTGGACATCCCGAGAAATGTAGATACGGCCCGTGGGTATGTGGAGACAGTTGTAACCTTTGTGATCCGGAGTGTAACCAATAAAAACACAGGGTTGAGAGCGGAGGTCCAATTTGTGTCTGTTGAAAGGCCTTAAATGGGGCCAACATAGGCATCCAAAGGTTCTTAGAAAAGTGTAGTCAGGAGGTTTTTGAAAAAGAACCTGAAATGGTGATTGATTTTGCAAAGTGGGAGTGGGCATTCGATTAATTAAAAACACAGCGGTTTGAAAGCCCTCGGCCCAATATTGTTGTGGAACCGAGCTATGAGCAAGTAATGAGAGCCCGGTTTCGACAATGTGTCGATGTCGGCGTTCAACCGTACCATTTTGTGGGTGAGAGTATGGGCATGTAATACGATGATGTATGCCAAGTGATTGGCAAATTTTTTGTAGGGGCCGAAACTCTCCCCCCCAATCGGATTGGATCGAATGAATTGTTGATGAAAAGAAATTTTTTACATATTGAAGAAAGGCTACACAAATTGTAGAGACATCCGATTTTGAT
Organism: Cyclocarya paliurus; assembly: GCA_029856935.1. Taxonomy (NCBI): domain Eukaryota; kingdom Viridiplantae; phylum Streptophyta; class Magnoliopsida; order Fagales; family Juglandaceae; genus Cyclocarya; species Cyclocarya paliurus. Next base: position 11,994,778 of record CM056950.1, read on the forward strand.
TGTAAGGGAAACATCCATATATATTTGGAAAAGTCATCAATGATAGAAAGATAAAACCTACAACCATTGGAGGAGGGCACATGAGCCGGTCCCCAAACATCTAAAAAAAGTAAAATGAAAGGCTTAAGAGACCTAGATGGTGAGGGGGGGTGGGGAAGAACATGTGATTTTGCTTGTGGACAAGCGTGACAAGATGACATAGGGGATTTGGAAACAGTAGGAAGATTAAAGCTATTGATAGTAAAGGATGTTGTCTAGGGGATGGGTGGCCAAGTCGATTGTGCCAATTTTGAGTGGAGGATCGTTCACCAATGCATGCTTGAGGTATGGCTGTTACATCCGAAGGAAGTTCATACAGCCCATTTCTAACATGGCCTTGAAGTAGAGCCGTCCGAGTGCGCAAATCCTTCACAAAAAAAGAATTGGAATGAAATTCAAAAAATACAGAATTATCTAAACAAAATTGACGAACGGAGAGAAGATTTTTTGTAATAGAGGGGACATGAAGCAATTGAGAGAGAAGAAATTTGCCCGAAGCTGAGTGAAGATGAGCTGTTCCAACATTGTGTATTGGTAAGGTTGACCCATCACCAATACTAACTTGATCGGGTCCCTGATATGCCATAGAGTCCAAGTTGAGATTGGAGAATTCTGAGGTGAAGTGGTTCGTGGCAGCGGTGTCGGGAAACCAGGTGTGTGAGGGTGGTGCCGAGGGAGGGATATGAGGGGATGGGTGGGGTAAGGCCATGTAGTTGGCTGTAAATGTGGGGGGTGGTGGGGCTTGATAAGCCTGATCAAATCGGTTGTAGCAGGTTAAGGCAGAATGACCAGGTTTCTGGCAAATTTGGCAAGCTGGACGCTGATGGAAGGATCGATTGGAGGATGGTTGAGTGCCTCCTCTAATGAAACCACGGCCTCGACGCCCTCTGAAGTTATTACCTCTGCCACGGTTTGGCTGGAAACCAGGTGGGCGAACTGCAGTAGCATGTGCTGCAAGAGATGTTCCTGAAAGTAAAGTGTTAGTTTGATGTGCCAAACGAGACTCATGATTTAACAAATAACTGTAAATTTGTAGAGTAGAGAGAGGGTCTGGTCGAGTTGTAAGTGATGTGACCAAAGATTCATAATCAGAACCAAGGCCAGCAAGAAGGTAGATAGTGAATTCGGATGGGGAGAGAGGTTGGCTAGCGGCATCAAGGGTGGAGGAGAGGGACGTAGCTCTGTTAAAATATTCTGTGATGGAGGAAGAACCCTTTTTGAGAGTAACAAGTTGGTACTTAGTTTGCATGATGTGTGCTGTGGATTGAGAAGCAAATAATGTATGTAGGGTGGACCAAACCTCGTGAGAGGTAGAGCAAGAGAGGACTTGGGCAAGAACTGAGTCAGAAAGGGAGGCATTAATTGCCGAGACTATGAGTTGGTCTTGTAAGACCCACGTTTTATATGCTGGGTTGGGTTGATTTGCTAGCATGGCTGGGGGCGCAGGGAGAGAGCCATCAACCCATTCATATAGTTGATGTCCTTTGAGAAATGGCACAATCTGTGCCGTCCAAAGTAAATAGTTATCTAGTGTTAATTTTATAGTGACAAAGTGAGAAGAAGAGTTAAGAACTAAAGAAGAAGGAGGGGGTGGGCGGGATGAAGAAGAGACATTTGAATTTGTGGGAGAAGCCATAGCTGAGGTTTGAGAGAGAGAGAGAAGAGAACAAAAAAAAAAAAAAAGGAGAGAAGTGGACGATGAGTCCTTTCAAGGCTGTGATACCATGATAAAGCAGGCTGAAAACGTAAAAGGTAAAATGCACACAAATAGTTTGAGAGAAGGCTTAGCTGAAAAGCTTTTGATTTTAAACTCTGTTTCACACTTTTTCTGTCCCACACATTACAATGTATTCTGTAGCTATATATATACAACTTATCAGCAAGGGAAAAGGCTTGCTTTTACACAGATCATGAACTACTTGTGTGTCCATCTCAGCAGGTTGGTTACGGAGCATGCTCAAGGATGCTTGGTGTCGTGGTCTGCAACATAGTAGTGGAGAGGTTCTGCTGCTGTTGGCTGTCTTATAGCAGAGTAGTGGAGCAGAGGCAACATTCTGCTGCTGTTGGCTGTCTTATAGCAGAGTAGTGGAGCAGAGGCAACATTTTTATTGTTAAGTCTGGAGGCCTGCAGCACAGTTGGTACAGCTTTGTGGTCCGCATGGCTAGAGGCCTTAATAATACCGAAGCCAAACTGCATGCTTCGGTTTTCACCCCTAGTTTTCACAACAATACCCTTAACCCCCCAATCTGTATGTTGTTAGTTCAATGCGAAGTTTAGTGATTATGATAGGGTATGAATAAAAGGATAATTAATAGGAAATGCTTGATAAAAATAAAGCCCCTTTAATCCTATGTAACATATTAAATCACGTTATTTTATATATTAATTTTGAGAAATGATATTTGTAATCATAGAGTGTGCAAGCGTTACATACTCTTTTTAAAAAAATGAATAAATATGAGACTTATATATAAAAAAAAAAAAAGAGTGTAAATGAAGTGCACGACGCTTGCACAACTTATGATTGTATCTACCATTATTTAATAATTTTTATAAAATCTATTTGTAGACCCAATACTACTATAAAACAATATGTTCCATATATATTTTAGTTAATCATCGGTAGTTTGAATATTTGAAGTTTGAAAATATCTACATTAAAACCTTACAGGAGTTTTAGCTTGATAAATGCTTAAATTTAATGTTCGGAAGACATAATGTTAATTGAAAAAATCTATTCAACCTCCACTATTTACACCACACTCCACACTCCACACTCTACCTTTTTTTTAATTTTTTTTTATCAAATATATTTTTATATGAATAGTAAATAAAAAATTATAAATAGTTTTAAAAAAATAAATTCAAAAAAATATTAAAAAAATATTAAAAAATGTGGAGTGTTGAGTGTGGGGAGAATGAATAGCAAAACCCATGTTAATTTATCTCAAGAGAAAGAGATAAACATATAAATTAATATTTATTACTACTTAGTATAAGTTTTTTGAAGAACATCTATCTTTTTCCTATTTAAAATTTGCAAGTTTGTGCAACAATTTATAAGAATATATATATTTTTTTGTGCAATTGAAGGATAATAAAAAAAACTATTAAATCTATATAATTTTATAAAAATATATTTATAAATAGGAAAATGCTAGTATGCCCTTTCATTTTGACTATTCATGTATTTAATTTTTTTTTACTTAATGATTATGGAAGTGACTTTTAGTATAGTAGTTTATTTTTTCTTTTTTTAAAAATATTTAAAGATTTTTAAAAAATATGAAAAATAAAAGAAAAGAAAAAGAAAATATAAAATTTGTAGTAATGGCCACGGCCAACAATCAAAACTGAATAGAACACTAGCACTACTCTTTATATAAATATGACTTAATATAATATTTAATACATACAAGAAATTATAAGACAAGGAATGTTACAAATTAACGTATTATACTGATTTACAATATTTTTTTTAAAAAAATATTTATAGTTATAGACTACCTAAGTGATATACATAATTTTAAAAAAATTGAATAAATATAAAATTTTTGTAAAAAATAATAATTTTTAACAATAAATTGCGTCTGTATTGCATTAGTCAATTGCGGCTGGTTTCTTGACAATAAAGTTTATCGCAAGCTTGCCGTGGAAGTTGGAAGTTAGAACTTGGAATTGCACTTGTAGATCCCAAGACTTCTACACCGCGTCAACGCGTCAACGTTGGCTAGCTCCCTCCTAGTACCTTTTATAAGATAAAAGGACAATTATATATGCACTCGATTGTATATTTCAGTTAATCAAATTCAATTCATTTTAAATAAATTATTAATGAGATTTATTTATTTATTATAAAAAATTAAATTCATTTCAATCTATTTCATATATTTTAAATTAAAAAATTAAATTATCTCAATTTAAAAAATTTAAACTCATTTCAATTAGATTTAATAAAATATTATTATTTACAATTCAACTCAACTCATCTCATCTCAATATCTGAATATAGTCTAAATATGGATTTTTTATATGCACACTAGTGTAAATAGTTTTTTTTTTAACATTTTTTAAACATTTTTAATTATTAAGAAAAAATAAATATAAATTTACTAATAATTATTTCTTTAATTATTAAAAAAATAAAAAATTTCCGATACGAAACTCGTGCCTCGTGGTACTTCTACTTCAAATTAGGTACAAAAGTTGTCGACGTGTCGTAGTTAATAGATAATACTCCAATTGGGGAAAAAGGTTGTCATACAGATTAGCATTAAATTTGGCTGATAACAGAAAATAACTCACCCTTCTCAATCCTTCAAATCTTTTTAGGATATGTTTGGGAGTGAGATGAGAAATTTATATTTTGTTTTAAAGTTAAAAATATTATTTTTTAATTTTGAGATTTAAAAAAGTTAAATTGAAATTTGAAAAAGTTGTATTAGAATTTGAAAAAGTTGAATTGTTTATTATATTTAGTATTGAGATTTGAAAAAATTGTAATGATGAGATGAGACGAGATGAGAATTTTATATGAGATGAAACTTCCAAACTTATCCTTACTCGATGCAGAAGGCAATCTATAAAAAATCTTCTTTTACAATCATGTTATAAATTAAATATGTTTTTATAGAATAATTGTAAATATATTATCATTTTATTAAAATAGACATATTTTAAAACATGATTGTATAAAGAATTATATTTATATAAAGAGTTATATGTCTAACAGTATAATTTATTTAATATTAAGAATAAAAATATCATTAAACTGCAAATATTTTTTTTATCTTTTAAGAGATCGATATTTAAATATTTATAAATGACCATGCTTATATAGGATAACACACCAATTACAAATGACTATGCTTATATATAAATATATATATTTATATCAATGACTTGTTTTCCAATAATAACCTCCCTCGTAATCCTACACATTTAAATTGACCCAAGATTACCATTTCCCAATTTATTATTCGTTTTAAGACTTTCCTTAAAAAGTTCAAAAATTTAGAAAAAAAAATTAAAAGATGGATTTTTTTATAGAGTTTTGTTACTTTGTATGAATGGTAAATTTTGAACCAAATTTATTGGTTTGGATGCATAAAACATTAAAACTCTCTTCATGAATTATTTTATTTATCATAAATAGAATGTTCGTAGTTATTTAATCACCATCAATTTAATTTAATTCATTTTACTATACATCCTTCTTTTCCAGATTCTTCATAAATGTACACAAGACAAGGTGTTTTAAACTTAATTTTTAAAAATAAAAATAAAAGATTATTCAACAAGTGTCATATCTTACATAATGCAATGAAAGTGAGATAAGAATATGGTATGCAATATTACTCTTATAATAAAATCATTATGAGAAAATGATGAAATGTAATAAAATAATCATTTCATTATACACCCTTCTTTCCCGGATTATCCATAATTGTATGGAAGATGAGGAAGCAACCGTAGCATTACCTTTTAATCTTTATTTTAAAAAATAAAAATAAAAGATGATTCAACAATGAGAAAGTATCATATCTTACGTAATGAATTAAAGGGAGATGAGAATATGGTATGTAATATTACTCTTGTAATAAAATCATCATGCTTGAGCATCGGCCCTATTGGGGTGATGGGTGCTCCCATCCGGCTAATGAGGGGCAAATAGGCCTCTAGGGTTGCCCACCCACTGCGCCACGCCCAGTGGCTCAACAATGCACTGACTCATTCAGAGAGAGAGAGAGAGATTCCTAGGCCGAGTGGAGGTAAGTTGCAACGGTTAGAGGGAGAGACTCTGAGAGATTGGCGATGGCAATAGTGATAGAGAGGAACGAGAGGAAAGAGAGGGAGTGGGGGGGGGGGAGAGGGGAGGTTGGGGAAGTTTTTAAACTAAACCTAATAGAAAACGATGTTGTTTTGTTAATAAAATTGTTTTTTCTTTTTTGAAAAATATATATACATGTATATATATAATATGGGTTGGGCGGGGCGGATGTGGTAAACCCCGAGCAGGCTTGGGCCTTGGGCTCGGCTCCTAATTGCATGTAGGTATCTGCACACATGCCCCTTGTCTATGGACTGTGACCCTAGCCTTGGCTAGACTAGTGCAGGACAAGGCAACGGGGCACTTTTCCCGCCGCCCAGCCGTAGTGAAAAGAGGGAATAAATATAAGAGAAATTATATTTTCAATTATAGAGTGTACAAATCCCGTGCATTATCTTTGAAAAAAGTAGGTAAATATGATACTCATATGAAAAATAGATTTTTTTCAAAAGAAGTGCGCGGAGTTTACACACTTAGAAACTATATCTAGTATTGCTTTAAATATAATGCGTAAAAATAAATAAAATAAATAATACGTCATATATATTATTTTTGTCATTTTCACAAAGTATGAATAAGAAGATATGCATTTTTTTTAGCTTTCTCCTACTATAATGATAGATTTTCTTTTCTTTATACGGGGTTGAAACTATGGAGACAATTTCATACACAATTTTCTTACAATCATGTTTTAAATTAAATATATTTTTATTGAATAATTATAAATATATTATCATTTTATTAAGATATACTTGTTTCAAAATATGGCTGTACAAATAGTTATATGTCTAACATTATAATATATTTAATATTAAGAATAAAAATATCATTAAACTACAAATATATTTTTTGTCTTTTTTAAGATATTAATATTTACAAATGACTATGCTTATATTGGATAGGACATAACCAATCATTGTCTGCGCACTACCTATGACCTTAGAGAAGTTTTAAGGGTCCATTCAGTTATTCCAAATCTTTTTATTGACTAAAATCAATTTTAACGACTTGTTTTTCAATAATAATTCTTCCATGTAATCCTACACATTTAAATTGACCCAATATCACCATTTTCTAATTTATTATTTTTTGGGTGATATTTTAATTTATTATTTATTGAGTAATGCTAAGGAATTCGATTTGAGCTTTCTTTATTTTTGCCTGTTAGTTTTTTTTTTAATTTTTTTTTTAGTTTTTTTGACTTAATGATTAAGAAAATATTGTTTAATAATATTGTGAATTTTTTTCTTTTTTTTAAATATTTAAAAGTGTTAAAAAATGTAAAAAAATAATTAAAATTATTTTTTTCACATTTTTTTAACACTTTTAAATATTTTAAAAAATCACAATATTATTAAAAAATATTTTCTTAACCATTAAGTAAAATAAAAAACTAAAAAAATATTAAAAAAACTAACGGACAAAAAAATAAAGGGAGTCCAAATAGACTTCCAAACATTTTTCTTATTTCTTTGAAGGCTTTCCTTAAAAAGTTTAAAAAATTGGTAACTGCTCGTGAAGACTTTCCTTAAAAAGTTCAAAAATTTAGAAAAAGTTAAAAGATGGATTTTTTCTATGGAGTTTTGTTACTTTATATAAATGGTGTATTCTGTACCGAATTTATTGGTTTGGATGCATACAACCGTAAAAAGATGAGTTAAATTATTTATGAATATTAATGAGTTGAGATGGTAAAATGAATTTTGTGGGTTTTACATAAGATGAGTTTAGATGTATTTGAATATTAAGATAAATTTATATGTATTTATAGAAAATGAAAAAAGTTATGAGTCCTGAGTGTAAAGAGGTGTTGAGTTGAAAAAAGTTGTGAGTACCACGTGTAAAGATGTTTTGTATTGATATGAGTTTAATGATTTGAGAGTTAGATATTTAGATGTCTAACTTAACTTAAAATTAGACTGAACTGAAACAATCTAAATTCCAAACGGGGCCTAAAACTCTCTCCAAGAATTATTTTATTTATAAAAATCAAAAGGTTCCTAATTATTTAATCGCCATCAATTCAATTTGATTCTTTTTACTATACACCATTCTTTTCCAGATTTTCCATAGTTGTACACAAGACGAGTTGGCATTACCTTTTAATCTTAATTTTAAAAAATAAGAATAAAACCTGATTCAAGAATGATGAAGTGTGTTATTTTACATAATGAAATAAAAGTGAGATAAGAATATAGTATATAATATTACTATTGTAATAGGATCATCATGCTCATTGCTACATTTTCACAGTTTTCAACCGCACATATTCCATGCAATGCATTGCCATTGGACAATTCCATAAGAGAAGACAAGTTGTCTCTAATTCAAGGTGACAAATAGAACCTACAAGAATCAAGATTAATCATACTTTTATTGTAAACAAATGTGCCCTTGTCAATTAACTATGGGCTGATAGGCAATTAATAGATTTTTATTCTTCTAAGAAATGTTTTTTCACAAGTATTAGATTCTACCATTGAGTGTTACACTTGATACTCTTATCTTATCTTAGGATATAATGTCAATTAAAATTAAAATTTATATAATTAATCTGAATTACGTGTTATTTTATGATAAGATAAGATTACCAAGTCATTCATACCCTAAAACTATCTAGTAATCTTTTCCTAATTAATTAACTACACCTTTTAAAAATAAAAAAAGTAAAGGCCAATTTAGGAATACACCAAGGACATAGGTTTGAGTATACACATATGTTTTCATATTTTGATTTTATGAAAATCTCAAACTCTTCGTAAAAAAACACATCATCGAGAGATTGTGGAGATCTTGAAGATGACCATATACTTCTCCAAGTATACGATGATTTGATCCTTGACTTTGCATTGAATATGTTGATGATCAATAATCTTTAGGATTGTTTTGCGCTAGTAATGCTATATTGAAAACACGTCAGATCATGAAAACAATAACGTAGAATAAATAGTAATAATCTTTCTTGCATGGTACGGTATGTAGTCGTCGTTCTTGCATGGTGTAATCCTCGTCATGCAAGAACGATTATTACTATTCATCAATTTTTCATGTCTAATTATTATTATTATTATTATTATTATGGAATGTAAGTTTACAAATAAAAACATATGCATGAATTATTGAACATAAGACTTGTTTGACAAAAAGAAATAACTCATAATAAGTCGTGACGTATGTCAAATATCTTGGAATTGGACAACAACCTTAAGGGGAGTCCTAAAATGCTTTGGAAACAAAATTAGTTAAAAAAAAAGAGAGGATAAAATATAATGTTGTTTTACGAATCAAAAAATCTTTATAATTTCTTACTATTTATTTACATTCTATACTTCACTTTTTTTTTTAATTTTTTTTATTAAATATTTTTTATATAAATAGTGAATAAAAAATTTAAAATATTTTAAAAAAAAAAATTTTAAAAAATATTAAAAAATATAAAATGTGAAGTATGAATGAATAGTAAGAGGTTGTATAGCAAAACCCTTTACGAATATCTTCGTCTGCATCGCCTTGCACGCTAACCAAAGCCGAAGATGCCCCTAGAAGACGGTCGACTCTCAAGTCTAATGTCTCGTACTCATAGTAGAGTACACCCTCTATCCAATTGTTTCTTAATGGCCCCTTCTTCCACGTACAGTACGTAACCGAAGTGTGCCCCAGGCCCCCAAGACAAAAATAATAAATAAATAAATAAATAAAATAGATATATAAGCTCTTCATTTTTCTTGTTTGTCACCATCCAACCTACCTTACTTCTCTCTGTCTCTCAGAGTCTCTGTTTCTCGAATTTCTTCACTGTCACAGTGCACTGGTTTCTTAGGGCTTTCCTTTTCCTCCCTGTCTATATGCCATGAGGAAAACTTCTTACCCTCCTAACTCCACCTTCCAGCGAACCCAACGGAAGCACTCCGTGCTCGCTCCCAATTGCCACCGTTTCCACAATTTCTCACCGAACCAACGTCTTGATCGTTGTCCGGTGCCAACCGCTCCTTCCTTTCGCCAAAACTTCGTCATCGAGCTTCGCTCGAACGGCAGAGACATACAAAGCACGAATGTCGAGTCCTTGATCGCACAATGCAAACCTTCGCCGCAGAATTTCAAAGTCTTGAAATTCGGTCCCGTTTCCGGAGCCTTGTCTTACTCTCAATGGACGGATGCTTTGGGAGTGCTGGTCCATCTCTGGGGCTTGCGCTTCGACGGGGCTCACGGTTTCGAGCCGAGGGTCATACTCAACGTCTCGGTCCCGTCCGATAGCGTTGAGCTTCGGGACCGCCTCCAAACCCTGTTCATGGACCGCGTGCGCCGGCTGATAGACGGAGAGGAAGTTAAGAGATGGCGCAAGAAGCTCCAGCGCACGTCGGAGGAGATTGACAAGATCACGACTATGCTAAGTAAGCCGAACCGTCTCGGCGTGTGTGACCAGCTCTACAATAAGAAGAAGGGGCTGATTACCGAGAGGGACTTGATCGCGAGGCGTTTGGTAGAGTTTAAGTCTGCAATGAACTGTATACTGGCTCATTTGGAAGGAAAGAAGAATGAAGAGGAGGAGATTGGTGAAGAGGCCATGCAATTGTTTAGGTTCGGTGAGGTTATTGATTGGAATCGGATTTTCAGCTTGGTTTCGCGGGAGTGTCGGCGGCTTGAGGATGGACTACCCATTTATGCTTACAGGAAGGAGATTCTTCAGCAAGTTCATGTTCAACAGGTTTGTTTTCTTTTTCCGTTTTGACAAGTCAGAAGGTAAATCTTTCGTGTTTCTTGGAGGCTAGGGAAGGAGTTGATCAAGTTCAAATTTTTTTATGAGTTTTCGTGGGATATAGGTGAGGAACTCTATTAGAAGATGATGTATTACGAAACTGAATTATTTTGAGGGATGCTAGTGGGGGATATTATTAAATTTAAATGTAAACATATTAATAGGAAGATTGCCGAAAATAAGGTACAAATTCATAAGCCCCATTATTCAAGAATGCAGTGGATTTTTTTTTTTTAAAAAAAAAAAATCCGCGCTTTTTAGTTTAATCATCTAGTCTTTAGTTATATATTATTTTAAGTGGTCAATAGGATTAAGGGAACTTAAGATGTGTGCTTTCACTAAAGTAAATCCTAGTTCATGAAAATTTGCATATTTTTCACCATTCAATGGGAAGTGGTGTGGGAAGTGGGAGGGAAGTACGAGTGAAATTTTGTGTGGTGTGCAAGAATAGTCGATGTGTTGCTGGCTACAATTCCATGTAAGGTGCACGCCATGAAAATAACATGGAGAGAAAGAAGTAACACTTAGGGGCCTAGGGCTCGTTTGGACAATTAGGGTGTGTTTGAGAACACAACTGATCTTAGGTATTCTCAAAACCTCTTCTCTCCTTTTCCAAAATCTAGTAAAATATCTTAACTTAAATTATTTCACTACAATTCACATACTATTAACTCCGGGATTAGTTGGGACGTTGTTCCTGACACCCGATGCCAATAAAAAAAAGACTATTTCACTACTATTCATAGATATTCTGAAATATTCTTAGTATCCAAATGAGTCCTTAGAGTGGCTGTGTTGCGCTCATTTCCATTCTCTCAGACTCACTAGCCCTCATAGAAAAAGTAAAATGAAGGTGATAGCTGTGTATTTGCTGGCTGTTTTGGGAGGGAACACAAGCCCTTCAGCTGAAAATTTGAAAGACATCCTTGGATCCGTTGGAGCTGAAGTTGATGATGATAAGATTGAGCTGCTCCTGTCTGAGGTGAAGGGTAAAGACATTACTGAGCTTATTGCATCTGGAAGAGAGAAATTGGCATCTGTCCCTTCCGGTGGTGGTGGTGCTGTTGCAGTTGCAGCAATAGGTGGCGGCGGCGGCGGCACTGCTGCTGCTGCTGCTCCTCCTGCTCCTGCTGCAGCAGAGCCAAAGATAGAGGAAAAGGTGGAAGAGAAAGAGGAATCATCGTCAGGAAAAGGTGGAAGAGAGAGGAATCAGACGATGATATGGGCTTCAGTCTGTTTGATTGAGAAATTAGAATATCATGTTATGTTTCAAGATTACTCCAATTCAAGGCTTGGTAGAAATCACAAGTTCATGTTTCTGCAGGCTGGTTTTTTTTTTTTTTTTTAAATGTTTGGTTCTCTTTTAAGACTGCATAGACTGGGAAGTTATGCAGAAATCTTACAGATTAACTTAGTATTGTTCTTTCGAATATTGCACAAGATATTGATATGTCTACTAATTCCCAGTGGTATTTGGAGCTAAAAAAAAAAAAAAAAAGAGCCCTTAGAATATCTCGTAATATATGTGAATAATAGTGAAATGGTTTGTGAATGGTAGTAGAACGGTTTGAGTTAAGATGTTTTATTAGGTTTTCGGAAAGGAGAGGAAAAATTAAATAAAAATATTATAAAGTAAAAAAATTGTTTGAATATAATTTTTTTTTTGAAATTTGAAAAAGTTGTATTGTTTTTTGTGTTTTGGTTGGAAGTTTGGGAAAGTTATATTGGGTTTTTTGTTTGGATAATGGTTAGGTAATGACTAGATGAAAAAGTTGAAAATTTGAAATTGAAAATTGTTTTGTGTTTAAGTGATGTTTGGGAAGGAAATATCTTAGTATACTTGAGAATACCTTGTTACACAAACAAGACCTTTTATTCTGGATCACCCCACTGAGAACAGATTACCGACCAGCCTTTAAGAAAATAGAGCATACGCTTGTACAGTTGTACTTATATGCTTTCAGGTTTACACTATTATTACTTATCAAAAAGGTATTACAGTTATTAGAAATGGGTGATGAAGCATGCAATTCTAGGCTGAATCATATGGAAGGGTGATTCTTTCATAAGGAATCACTTGATGTTTACTGTGCTGGTTAGGATTTTTTTCCCGGTAAAAAAATTTGATTTGTGATTAAGCTTAAAAACGTCCTTAACTGTTGTAGATATCTGAATTGATTTCTCTTGATATCTGGTTTTGGTCTTTCTTCTGACTGCCATTTGCACAGATACTGGTATTGATTGGAGAGACGGGTTCAGGGAAGAGTACACAGTTGGTTCAATTTCTTGTGGACTCAGGAGTTGCTGCTGATGACTCCATTATATGTACTCAGCCTCGCAAGATAGCTGCCATCTCATTGGCGGATAGAGTGAGAGAAGAAAACATTGGGTGTAATGAAAATAAACCAATCATTTGCTGCACAACATCTTCATCTATTCGACCATTTGATTCCGAGGTAATATATATGACGGACCACTGTTTACTGCAACATTACATGAATGATAATAATTTATCTGGGATATCATGTATCATAGTTGATGAGGCCCATGAGAGGAGCTTAAATACTGATCTCCTTTTGGCATTGATCAAGAGTTTATTGTGTCGGAGATCGGATTTACGGCTTATTATAATGTCTGCTACTGCTGATGCAAACCAGCTCTCAGAGTACTTTTTTAATTGTAGAATCTTTCATGTGGTGGGAAGAAACTTTCCAGTTGATGTCAAATATGTCCCTTGCGTGACAGAAGGAGGTTCTGGTTCTGGTTTTGTTGCTTCATATGTTCCTGAGGTTGTGAGGATGGCGACTGAGTTGCACATAAATGAGAAAGAGGGGACGGTTCTTGCCTTTTTGACTTCTCAAATGGAAGTAGAATGGGCTTGTGAAAGGTTCAATGCTCCCTCTGCAATTGCATTAGCTTTACATGGAAAACTTTCTTCTGAAGAGCAATTACGTGTTTTCCAGGACTACCCTGGAAAAAGAAAAGTCATATTTGCAACAAATGTTGCGGAGACATCACTGACAATTCCTGGAGTAAAGTACGTTATTGATTGTGGCATGGTTAAAGATAGTAAATATGAACCTGGCAGTGGCATGAATGTCCTCAAGGTTTGCAGGATCAGCCAGAGTTCTGCTAATCAACGTGCTGGGCGCGCTGGGAGAACAGAACCTGGAAGGTGTTATAGACTGTACTCAGTATCTGATTATGAATCTATGCCTCCTAACCAGGAACCTGAAATTCGTAGAGTTCACCTTGGAGTTGCAGTACTTAGGATCCTTGCTTTAGGTGTCAAGAATGTACAGAACTTTGATTTTGTTGACGCACCAAGTGCTAAAGCTATTGATATGGCTGTCAGAAATCTCGTTCAGTTAGGAGCTGTCAGATGGAGTAATGGAGTTCTAGAGTTAACCAGTGAAGGTACATATTTAGTTAAATTGGGTATTGAGCCTCGGCTTGGTAAACTGATTCTTGGCTGCTTGGATTATAATTTGCGTCGTGAGGGAGTTGTCCTTGCCATTGTAATGGCAAATGCCAGTAGCATATTTTGCAGAGTTGGTAGTGATGAAGATAAACTAAAATCTGATTGCCTTAAGGTGCAATTTTGTCACCTCAATGGTGACCTCTTTACTCTTCTCTCTGTTTACAAGGAATGGGAGGCTGTGCCTCAAGATAGGAAAAACAAGTGGTGTTGGGAAAACAGTGTCAATGCCAAATCCATGCGGAGATGTCAAGATACGATTAGGGAGTTAGAATCTTGCCTTAATCATGAACTTGATGTTGTTATTCCGAGTTACTGGAGGTGGGATTCTCATAGGTGTACTGAGTTTGATAAATATATGCAAAAGGCTATACTCTCTTCCCTTCAAGAAAATGTAGCCATGTACTCGGGGTATGATCAACTTGGTTATGAAGTGGCACTCACGGGACGTCATGTTCAGCTTCATCCTTCAAGTTCATTGCTAATATTCAGTCAGAAGCCTAGTTGGGTAGTTTTTGGGGAAATCTTGTCAATTTCTAATGAGTATCTGGTTTGTGTAACTGCTGTTGACATAGAATCTTTGTCCACCCTTTACCCTCCTCTTTTTGATGTGTCTAAGATGAAAAACCAGAGGTTGCAGGTGAGGGTGTTGACTGGTTTTGGTAGTACTCTCCTGAAAAGATTTTGTGGGAAGTCCAATAGTAATCTGCTTGGTCTTGAATCTTGTATACGCACAGAGTGTATGGATCAACGTATTGGCATCAAGGTCAATGTTGACCTGAATGAGATTCGGTTATTTGCCCCTTCAGAAGGTATGGAAAAGGTTTTTGGTTTTGTCAATGGCGTGTTGGAGTATGAACGGAAGTTGCTGCTTAGTGAATGCATGGAGAAATGCTTATACCATGGACCTGGTATCTTGCCTTCTATTGCTCTGTTTGGATCTGGAGCTGAGATTAAACATTTGGAGCTTGAAAAGAGATATTTGACTGTTGACGTGTATCAT
Source organism: Cyclocarya paliurus (assembly GCA_029856935.1). Classification (NCBI taxonomy): domain Eukaryota; kingdom Viridiplantae; phylum Streptophyta; class Magnoliopsida; order Fagales; family Juglandaceae; genus Cyclocarya; species Cyclocarya paliurus. The sequence goes on from CM056950.1 coordinate 12,009,885, forward strand.
TCAAATGCGGGTACCATTGATGATAAGGAGCTTATAATGTTTCTCGAGAAGTTTGCCTCTGGTAGTATATGTGCTATCCACAAGTTTACTGGCATTGGACTGGATGGTGATGACAAAGAGAAGTGGGGCAGGGTAACATTTCTTACTCCTGATGCTGCTGCAAAGGCTACTGAACTAAATGGATCTGAATTCAACTGCTCCTTAGTGAGGGTAGTTCCATCACAGACATCATTTGGAGATTACAAAATGTTCTCATTTCCTGCTGTTAAAGCTAAAGTTTCTTGGCCACGTAGGCCCAGTAAGGGGTTTGCAATTGTAAAATGTGATGTACTTGATGTGCAGTTCATTGTTAATGAATTCCATAACCTGCTGATAGGAGGGAAGAATGTTCGTTGTGAACCTAGCAGCAAGTCTGCGGATGGTGTTGTGATAAACGGAATTGATAAAGAACTTTCTGAGGATGAAGTTTTTGAAATGTTGAGGTCTGCCACTAATAGGAGAATCCTGGATTTTTTCCTGGTGAGAGGAGTTGCTGTAGAAAATCCACCAAGCAGTGCTTGTGAAGAAGCACTCTTAAAAGAAATTTCTCACTTTATGCCTAAAAAGAACCCTCACATTAATTGTTGCCGAGTCCAGGTCTTCCCACCCGAACCAAGGGATGCTTTCATGAAAGCTTATATCACTTTTGATGGAAGATTACATCTGGAGGCTGCAACAGCTTTGGAGCAACTGGAAGGGAAAGTATTGCCTGGCTGTCTTTCATGGCAGAAGATAAAGTGCCAGCAGTTATTTCATACCTCATTGTCGTGCCCCGCGCATGTCTATTTTGTGATCAAGAAGCAACTGGATTCCTTACTTGCACGCTTCAGGCATTTAAAGGGTACTTCTATGGATGCAGTCTCATTTTCACATTCCCATGTTCATTAGTGACTTTTCTTGCTTATTTTTTTATTTCTCATTAATTGGAGTTGTTGCAAGTCATGGGATTATCACGCATTTTTTATTCTTTCTTATTTTAGCTCTAATCTAGATTCTATCTGGTTTTTATTTTTTCTTCTCGTCTTAATTATAGCCACATGTGGTTTCATGATAGAAGCTGTTGTGATGGAAGTTCTTTTTACTAGATAATTCATTTTGTTAGATAAAGATAGTCAAGACATACATTTACACAATGCTTTTATGTTTAGAATCATTTAAATCCTGTTATTTATCCATGAAAATAAAAAGAATAATTTCTATGGTTTCAAATCTGTCAAAATTTGTAGCTGTCAACCTCCTGAACTTCTTCACAATCTAGCGCTGTGTGGCTTGTATTGAGCCTTTTTTGTTATGTTATTTTGTGATTAGGAGTTAATTGTCCTTACCTATAAAAAAAATTAATAGTTAATTGTCCTGTGAGATAATTGCTTGCACTTTACTTTTCTGGATGATTTGTATTCACGTTTTTCTCTTTTTTTAGTAGGTAACAGAAAAAAAGAAACAGTCTCTCTTGACATCTTATTACGGATTGGTTGGTAAAACAGTGACTGGTTAGTTAACAGGCGCAAGGCTAAATAATATGTTTGGATACAATGATTAGGGTATTACATGAATGTTTACATTTATGGAAGATATACACATTATTGTTGCTTTATAAAATTCTGGGGTTTTCAGTTTATGGCTCCCGATCATTTGCTATGACGAAATAGAACATTTTAGCTTTCAAATGAGGAGATTTCAGTACCACATTCCAATGACTTGGAAATTACACCAAATGTTTATTAATCGCCAATGCTATCTGGATTAGAATGAGAAGAGGCAAAATCATTTGACGGTAGTTTGATATGGTCATCATATTTCCATATGATTCTTATAATTTTGTTCTATGCTTAACCACATAACGTCAAATTAGTTCCTGCATTCATATTGGTGAATCTGTATAGAAAATATGTGACCAAGAGATAACAACTTCTCTTGGTTATCCAGAAAATATTAATATCTATTTGCTTGGTCATCCAGAAACTTCAGAATTAGGATGGTTATAGTGGAAAAGTGTAACTGGAGCATGGGGTAGTCATGGAAAACCTATCAAAGTTGATGGTGTAATTGTAGAGATAGTATAAGCCAACTAATAAGTCTGGTGGACCAATGACCAAAGGAGGCTTTGTACTATTTGCCCCTTATGTGTCACAGTCCTACTTTTTTGGCTAATGACTAGCTTTGTGGAATTTCAAATGACAGTAGCTTCTTGAATCTTGCCTTGGTTTAAGATCCAAATTTTTAGGGCATGATGATTTCGTTAGCAGCATGATGAGTTATAGTCTGGATAATGAGAGAATCTTGATCTGCAATTACCATGGTAACACTTGCCTTTTTCTCAGGTGCAGAGTGCACTCTAGACAAGACTGCTAATGGTTCCTACCGAGTGAAGATATCTGCAAATGCTACAAAAATTGTGGCAGAGGTCAGAAGACCTGTGGAAGAGCTTATGAAAGGGAAGACCATTGATGATGCCAGCCTCACGCCAACCATTATACAGCATCTATTTTCTAGAGATGGCATCTATCTTAAAAAATCAGTGCAACAAGAGACGGGAACCTTCATTCTCCTTGACAGGCACAGCCTTCATGTACGGGTGTTTGGTTCGCCGGACAAGGTTGCATTGACACAGAAAAAATTGGTTGAATCCCTTTTGACCCTTCATGAAAGCAAACAACTTGAGATCCATCTCCGTGGTAGAGATCTGCCTCCCAACCTGATGAAGGAGGTGGTGTCTAAGTTTGGGCCAGATCTCCATGGGCTCAAAGAGAAGGTATCTGGGGCTGAGTTTGCTCTCAATACTCGCCGGCATGTCATATCTGTTCATGGTAACAAAGAGTTGAAGCAAAAGTTAGAAGAGGTTATTTATGAGATTGCGCGGATGAAATATGGTTCAACTGAAAGATTTGACAATGAAACAACATGCCCCATCTGCTTGTGTGAGGTTGAGGATGGTTACCGGCTTGAAGGCTGTGGGCATTTGTTCTGTCGATTGTGTCTGGTGGAGCAGTGTGAGTCTGCAAGTAAGAACCAGGATAGTTTTCCAATATGCTGTGCCCATGAGGGCTGCAGGTCTCCTATTTTGCTTTTGGATTTGAGGTCTCTCTTGTTATGTGAGAAGTTGGAGGACCTCTTCAGGGCTTCTCTGGGGTCCTTTGTTGCATTGAGCGGAGGCACTTACAGGTTTTGTCCATCTCCCGACTGTCCATCAGTTTATCGAGTGGCAGATCCCGGGACTGCTGGTGAGCCATTTTTTTGTGGGGCATGTTATGCAGAGACTTGTACTAGGTGCCACTTAGAGTATCATCCGTACCTATCATGTGAGAGGTACCGGGAGTTCAAGGAAGATCCGGATTCGTCACTCAAGGATTGGTGCAGAGACAAAGAAAATGTGAAGAGCTGCCCTGTGTGTGGCTATACAATCGAGAAATTTGAAGGGTGCAACCATGTTGAGTGCAGGTGTGGGAGGCACATATGCTGGGCATGTTTGGAGTTTTTTGAAACTAGTGATGATTGCTACAGCCACTTGAGGAATGTGCACATGGCCATCATATGAAAGTTAAGCTGCGCCGTGAATAATATCCTCTAATGCAAATCTGAGGCTTTCGATAGGAATGTACATATAGATAAGCCAGAATGTATATGTACACAGGTTACATACATCATACATGTTATGTATTTAGAAAATAAAGGTTGCTGGGGATGCTTGCTTCTCTTCATGTGTTCAGCAGGTGCCTTTTTATCTCCTTTCCATTGTTCTTTCTCATGCATGGGATCCTGCAGATGCTTTCATGCATGTCTTCAACTAAAAAAACTGATTCTGTTACACCCCCTGCTATTCTCTTTTTCAATCACAAAATGCTAGACTTATATTGCTATTTACAAAAATAAAGTTACAAATTAAAAGTTGTTTGATGTGATACATTAGATCTATATTACCGTGAAAAGAGCTTTATCATCTGTTGTATCATATTATATCACTAGTAACGTAATATTTTGTAATTCTTTTACATTTCTTTAATCAGACATCTACCATAAAGCTTGTTGAAAAGGGGTCCCAATATTTAAAATTGAACAATGGAAAAACTCTCCCATGTATGTGTCCTGTTTTCTAAAAAACAAAATAAATTCCTTATCGTTCACATGGTGGATGTATGCTCCATGCTGGCTGCAAGACTGGAGATCAGAGTTTCAATCGAGGATCTATGAATTAACCAAGATTGTTACCATGAAAAAACTGTGCAATTGCTGGGGAGGAAACGGTGCAACCTTCAAAACAGTATTTTATGATCGTGCTCTGCTCTCAATATTGTTGCAAAGAAAATCATTTCTTTTTAGTCAGAAAAAAGAAAAGAAACCCATTTTCATGAACAAAATATCATCACCTATACAAAACTGCATATTAACACAATACAAAACCATTTCTCCTTGCTGCTGCTGTGTATAAAACTGCTTTCGCTGAGCAACTGTGCAACACGAAAACCAGAAACAAATCAAAACAAGAATGTGGAACCAAATGCAAAGCCTACACCAAAAAATCCCAGACAAAAAGCAAGAGCCATAAACCATGTTACACCGCCCCCATCCTCATTCCCATTCCCTTCTTTAAACAATCCCTCCGTCCCCTTTGCTCCTCCACAACCGCAAACACAACCCTTTTGGTGTTTATGTTGCTGCAGGCATTGGCATTGCGATTGCAACTTGGAAACTCGAAGCTCGAGCATTCTCACCCACTGCCGATATGCAAACAACCTCGTCCCTTCCTCTAGCAAAGCATTGGCAAGACAATCCCTCTCCTTAACCAGAGCCGCTGTTTTCTTCTCCGCCTCTCTTGCCCTCGTCTGTGACAACCTCAACGCCTTCAAAAGCTCCACCTTCTCGCTCCCGCCACCATTTCTGTGCACGCTGAACTCTTCGTTATCATCTTCTTTAACCGTCATGCTACACATCATGTTCATAGACGATATGACCGTCTTATCTTTGAAAACCTTCAACGGCGGCGGGAGATCACAATTCTGCATGAGGTCCATACCGGCCGGCTTTTGATCAGAAACTTCGAGACCCTTCAACATCTCGTTCCCATCCACAGCTTTACAGTTCAACTTCTGGTTTCTCAATGCCCACCCTGCCATAGGCGACGACTTCATGCTCATGCATACAATATTTGGCTTGTTCTGATCGATTAGTTTAATGGGTTTTGATCAGAATTTTAAGAAAAGTTTTGAGTCTTTGAATCGTGGAAGAAAGAGAGAGTGGAGGATTGGATTAAGAGAGCGTGGCGTGAAGTAATGGGGGTTGCGAATTCCACGTACGAGAGGGGGTTTGGTTGGTATTTGAATTCAATTTTTTTTTAATAAAATGTTGAATTTAATATCCTAATATTACAAGTTGCTTTAAATATGGGGGAAATTCGTTTCTTGCGCGCTAGGACAAGCATATGTATCTAAGAAACTGACCCCTCATATATTACTTAATTCAAAATTAATCTTATTATTTAAGTAATATTGATGACATTTATACACACCGATTTAAGAATAGAATAACTCTACTTATAACTGTAGTGAATTTCTCAAACAACTTTAAAAGCTCAATAAATGTTATTGCATCCATTTTATATATTCTTCTCCCTCCTACTCTAATTCTAGAAATAGATGAGAATTCACGAAGATCCAAATTCTGCTTTTGCTCATGAGTCAAAGAAAAAACTAATTAGGCTACACCTAAAAAAAGAAAAAAAAAACTTGGAATTATTAAGAAAAAAAAGAGCATGGACCAGCTGATATTGTTTTAAATTGTTTTTTATATTTTTTTTTTCTGGTTAATTTTATATTTTATTTTTGGAATTTTTGTAAGACATCAGTCTCATTTCATACACTAGCAATATTTCAATTAAATGCATACTTTTCATATTTTTTTTTCAGCTTGGTTTCTTAGAAATAATTTACCACTTAAATCTGCTACTGTAAAGAGAGGGCATACCAATTGAGTTACAGCTCAACCAATCCGATTAGTATGTACTTACTTGGAAGCAAATGAAAGGATTTTGGTTAAAAGATTCCATCACTTTGTTCACTTTGAAAGCAAGAAAATATTTATTTTATTTTTTCCAATTCATATCCTTTTCCCTACTAAATCTAAAAGCAAGACTTTTTGTATTCTCAACCCTCATGAAATCTCATATTTCTTAGGCTGCTTTCAAGTTTGAATTGAGAAATCATATCAACTCATCTTATCTTATTATTATAATCTTTTTTAAATTTTTACACAAAATATAATAAACAATTCAACTTTTTTAAATCTCAAAACAATAATAATATTAAAAAATAATATTCTAACAATATTTTATTCAACTTTTAACTTTTATCTAAAATCATCTCATTATCCAAACGGAGGCTAATGTCTTTTTAGCATGCATGCATTTAAGTTAATGATGCCAAGGTGTGATACTAATTAGACTCTAAATCTTGATTATGGATTCATTAGTTCCGTTTGGATACAGAAATCATCTCATCTCATCTCATTATTATAATTTTTTCAAATACTCACATAAAATATAATAAACAATTTAATTTTTTTTAAATCCCAAAACAATAATAATATTAAAAAATAATATTCTAATAATATTCTATTCAACTTTCAACTTTCATCTAAAACCATCTATCTCATTTCACTATCCAAACCACCATTGGAAGTATTAATTTGTTTCCCTCCATAGAAATCATATGTTAATTTGGACACAAAGGATAACACATGAGATGTACAAGCTTTTTACATTACGTGGAGTACAAAAACTCTATCCCTTGCCGTTTGGAATGAAAGTTCCTAAACAAAACCATGCTCTAATCGTCTCTTGCTCTGTCATTCATCAAGCAAACAGAAATTTATTATCCAACAAATTGAAAGAAACCGTGTCTCATTCACACAATATTGAACTTATTATTGACACATGTTAAGAATAATATAAATAATTAAATCTAATTCTTTTTACCAATTTAAACTTTTAGGACAAGTGGTGATTTCATATGGTATTAGATCAGAGGTCATGAAACCTGAATTCAAATCCTGACTTCACATTTCACCAAATTGATTAAATATTTCACGCAAAGTTATTAAGATTGGATTTGTAAGATTCAAAAATTTAAATTTATGTTTAAAATCAAGTTATGCCATATAAACACTTTATTAGGTCATGTATAATCCATGCCGGCTTATAAATAGAGTTTTTCTTCCACGTGTTAAGCTCCACTTATTATTGGAGTTACTCTCAAACAAGATGTGTTAATTTACAGATTCATTGCTTATAGATAATGCGTGCTAGCACAAGTGACATGAGACGACAAGGGTCGCAATAGTTTGGATGGTATTCTTTTCTGTTTCTTATTCTTTTTCCTTCTCTTTTCGGCAATGAGATAATTACCTTAATACTAAAAGATATTTTTTAATGCTCTAAAAATCACACAACAAACTGGAAGGGAAGAAATAGTCATTCCTGGCCCACTGGGGTGACTTGGGCCTCGTTCGGTGTGCCTGGTGCCCTCGACAGTGATCTGGTGCTGCTATATGGTGTCGGTGTGTATATCCATGGCAGTAAATGGAAAGCATGTGTAGAGAAAATAAGAGAAGAGGTAACATGAGTTTACATGGTTTGGCATAACGCCTACGTCCACGGGCGTTTGAAGAGGAAAAATCTATTATAATATTATTGTTTATAGTCTCTCATGGTCTCTCAATACAATGGTAATCCTGAATATATATTTATTGGAGAAAAAGTCTTTGCCGGAGCTCCCTGTTTTGAGGTTGAAGAAGAAGTCGAAGAAGAAAAGGAAGCTGAAGAAGAAGAAGATCCATCCCTCTGGAAGTCGTTCGGACCCCTATTTATTTGATTGCTTTTCTCGCATGCCCTCTGCAGTGGTGGGACAGGGCTTGCATTGCATGCTCGATAAACTCTCATTTTTCACATTTTTCCTGGTAGCCCTCCTTATTTCCTAACCCTTGACAACCCACCCTACTCCCTGACCTTATGCCTCCGACACTCATTGACTACCCCCTAGCTCTTAACCCGGTAGGCTGGGCCTCATCTTTGGGTCCTGAAGTTTTACACCCCTCTTAATATTACATGGGAAGAGAGAGACTCCCCAATGCTAACCAAAGATAAGATTGCATAAACGAGAGATCAGGTAATTACAAAAGGCAATGTTGATGAGAGAAGAGCAGTGACCCTATAAAAGCAGTATTGCTGAAGCTACAATTACTATGACTAATTGTTGTCTTAAGAAAGGAAACTGTCGAGGCTGATGAGTGGTAGCACTCAAACTTTCGAGGAGCCAACTAGGAAGAGATGGGTTCAAACTTCAAAGTAACCATCTCAAGGTAGGCTTTGGCGTTCATTATAGTGCTCTCAAATGTCCAAAGAGCTAGACATCAAATTCAATAGGGAGATCAAACAATGCCCAGATGAGCACGCCTGGCCCGAAGGGGAGTGTTAAGAAGTGGTTTTAAGTTTTAGAGAATAACTTTGCTCCTCATTATCTTCACGCACTACACACCATACTTATTTTTATTATTTATTTATTTTATTCTTACTAAACTAATAATTTCTTATACTTTTCATTTATACATCACACATTTAGGATTGGTTTGGTTTCACAAAACCAAACTATCTTATCTCATATAATTATTACAATTTTTCTAAACTCTCACATAAAATATAATAAATAATTTAACTTTTTCAAATCTTAAAACAAAAATGAAATAATAACAAGATTTTATTTAAATTTTAACAAAATATCTCATCTCATCTTTTCTAAATTGTGTAACTAAACGAGATTTTAGTAAGAAAAAAAAATATGTATAATGTGTAGTTTGAGGATGATTTATTTATTTATTTTTTCTTTATAGGCCAGTGGAGAAAGAAGAGAAGAGACAGTAGCTAGATGTAGCTTTGGAACAGAAATGGTTCGGACGATTTGATGTTTGGGAGGGAGGGGATCCGATCTAGGGGATGTAGGTAGGGCTGAGCATCGACCAATTCGGAGTTGGTATGGCCATCCTCCAACTTTGTCGGAGGTCGAATCCGACCTCCGACTCCCACAGGCACATCCTCCGCTCCGACTCCGATTTCGACTTGTCGGAGCAGAGTCGGAACGGAGTCGGATTTTGGACTTTTTTTGCTTTTCTTTTTTAACATCATATTTAGCCTACTTTTTAAAAAAAAAAAAATTATGCTTTCAAATTGTTTCAAAAATTACAATCTAAACTAAATAATTCACTTTTGATTACAACAAAAAATACAACTACCTAAAAACAAGTACTAACATGCTTTCAAAAATTAAAAATTAAAAATTAAAAATAAATTAAATTACAAAATTCCAAATGCACCAAAATAAATTAAATTACAAACTTCCAAATCCCAACAAATGAACCAAAATAAAGTAAGTAAATGTTACAAACTTCCAAATGTTCCAACTTCCAAGTTGTGCCTAAAAAAAATATGAAAAGATTAGTAAAGAAAACATAAAGGAGCATAGGAAATGCTTGGTTGCAAGATAAGTATTTTGGCACTAGATTAATGTGATTTCTAACTCCAGAAATGGAATTTGGGTCCTAAAATAATATAAGAGATCAATAAAAATATGTTTATAAGATTAGATATGGATAAGTATACATATATATATGTATGTATACAAAAATATGTATTCTCTCATGCATAATAATTAATTATTTTTATTCCTTACCAATAATAAATCAAATTCCAGCCTTCCAAACACTAGCTTACTCTGCTCCATTTTCAACCCGCCCAACAAAACCCAGCTTGCTCCCCATTTCCTCACCCACTCATTCTCACTTCTATACCAAAACCCACATGATTATTATTAAAAATAATAACATTAATAATATAACCAAAAGATAGATTCATATAAAAGAAATAATATAACAAATACATATCATAAACCCACTACACAGATCATATCACCAACACTCATGATTGAAAGGTACTCTTGTGTACATACTAGCCAATTTTAAACATCACAACAAGCATTGGAATATATATTACGGGTACTAGCAGTACTCTTAAAATTTGAAAACTTTCAGTCTTTACACGTGCACAACTAACAAATGCAGCAACATACTTAAATTTCCAAATCATCAACAGAACCATCTAAGTTATAACATAGAATCATCAAAATTAACAAAATCATCAACAGAATATGTTCATCCCAGACACATATTCTAAGGGCCTAATTCCTAAACAATTAAGTTATTAACAACTAGAAATGGGACCGTATAGTAGTATACTAATTACTATGAATCTATTATATATATATATATATATATATGAAGATTCAAAAAATATATATATATATATGATAAATATATATATATATATATATATATATATATATATATATATGAATATTAAAAAAAAGGGCGCCCTATACGAAATGAAGATTAAAAAATATATATATATATATTTAAGAGTATTAAACTATATATAGTATATTATACTATGATATTTATATAGTATACTATGAATCTATGATATATATTAATAAATATGAATATTACTAATCCACACCATTATGGCCTATTATATATAATATAGTATTACTATAATATAGTATTAGTCTATTACTATATCTTATAGTATAATTACTAATACTATAGTATCATACTATTAATATGTTAGTGATTTAATATATTAAATCTCTAATCTCTTATACTTGATATATATTCATATATATAAATATTAGTAATACACTAATAGTATTAGTATATAGTAATACTACTGGTATAATACTATTACTATATGTTAGTGATAATATAGTATTATCACTAATACTATAGTGATATTAATACTATATATAGTTATAGTGATTAGTATAACTATATCAGTATTAGTATACTAATAGTTATATTAGTTGTTATATTAGTTATACTAATAGTTATATTAGTATTAGTATTAGTATTAGTTGTACTAGTAGTGATATTAGTTATACTAATAGTTATATTAGTATTAGTTATATTGATTAGCATAACTATATATTAGTATTTGTTATAGTGATTTTCATTTAGTATAACTATATCACTAATAGTATTAGAATACTTTAGTATTACTAATATCACTATATTAATAGTATCATATAGTGATATAGTATTAGTAACTAATACTATAGTGATTTATATAGTAATTTATATATAAACTTAAAGTGGATTACTAATAGTATTAGTATTAGTCCATAAATCTAATTAATATACTAATGTACATTAATTAGTATTACTAATATCTTTATCAAAAGGAATATGTTGAGAATTTATTAGGTAAAAAAATATAATTAATATAAGATATTGATATATAAAATTTATATGATTAATACTTTAGTTATTATACATTAGTATTATATGTTATTATAAATTTATAGATTAGTGTTTATCCATTAGTACATGTTATTAAACATTAGTATTACATGTTATTATGCATTTTAGTTTTTATAGTATATTATATATACATTAGTATTACATGTTATTATATTTATTCATTAGTAATTTAGTGTTACATGGTAGTAATATTGTAAATTTTGTAATAGTATGATGTTTACATATAGTCATATACTAACTATTATTAGTTATATATATTATAGTATAAATATATTATTTAACTAGTATATTATTGAGTTTAACTAACTATATAAGATATAATTGTATAAAATTTAAATGATTAATATATAGAAAAATACATATATTTTTATAAAATATGTATAAAATCGGAGGCCGAGTAGGAGTCGGAGGCGGATTGGAGCGGAGCCGGAGTCGGTTCATCAACGACTTTGACTCCGACTCCGATTTATCGGAATCGGAGCAGAGTCGGAGCCGGAATGGAGTTGGATTCGGAATCGAATTTTCAAATTTTTGCTCAGTCTTAGATGTATACTTTGGGAGATAAAACATGGCCATAAAGTCAAATTATATATGAAATTTCTATTCTTTTTTTATAAGCATGCCCACCTGTCTGATTGAATTTTAAAACCCTCCACTTTGAAGTCTCGTTTTGTTTAAATTTTGCCTGAATTCGTTAGGTTATTCGTGTAATGGAAACATAGTCTTTTTTTTCTTATCTAATTATCTTTCTTGGGTAGGTGGTAAAAATATTGGACCGGAGTACTGATCGACTGTTTTATCCGGTCTGACTGGGTCGATATTTTTAATAAATAAATTTTTGATCAAATTTTAAGATGAGATTTTTTTTGGACAGGAATGGACTGAGTGAAACTTAATATATAATTTTTTTAAAATATTTTATATAATATATTATGCACTTTGTGAATTCCTAATTTCCTTTTACATAATAATGTTGTAAATTGTAACAAAATAATAATGTAAATTTTTTTGTAACTTAATTATCTATGCTTAGATATTAATATGTAAAATGCTAAGACGAGGGATTAACTATTAACTGATATGTTATATGAGTATTTATTATTGAGTACTGATATATAGAGACTATTAATATTATAATTTACTACGATTAATTAAAATAATTAAGTAGTTACTTAGTTAGACAACTAAGAAAATCACTCAATCGCTTTTTTTAATCATTTAGTAAAAAAATGGGAAAAAAAAAGGAGAAAAAATCAGTTCAAACCAAAACGATAAGATGGATCGGACCATAACTAAGCAATCCAGTTCCATCTTAACGCCTCGATAATTTAGTATAGTCTCCAATATTGATAGACCGAGAGAATATATTTATGTTGTGTTTGATTGGTGAATCAAATTCAATTGATTTCAAATTAATTATTGATAAAATTCATTATTTTTTCAAATTTTCATAAAAAAATTAAACTCGTCTCAATTTAAAAAAAAGTTAAATACATCTCAATGAGATTTATAAAATATTATTATTCACAACTCAACTTATTTTAATATCTAAACGTTTTTCGAGTCTAAGAGCATTGTTAATGGCCTAACTATTGCCAAGTCTAAATTTTAGCTAGAATTTCAAGTTTTAGCTATAGCATTAACCTTTAGTTAGGTGAATCAATATTAGAATAGCCATCTTAAAGTCAAAATAATAATATAATATTATATATTTTAATAATATTTTACAAAAAAAAAAATTGAAATCTTTATAACGAGGTTGGCTGAATGTAAGTTGGTTGCAAATTTGACCATAATGACATGATTGCAAATAGACCATATAAAATATAAAGTTGATTGCAAATCTCTTGCCTTTAATCACAATATTACCTGGATGTAAATTTTGCAAATAGACTATACAAAACATAAAGTTTGCAGATTTTGAAAAACACAGTTTGCTATTGTGATTAAATACAAAAGATAAATGTCATCTTTACATAAGTTTCTACCAAGACGGTGGATGTGAATCGCCCAGAGAATTGTAAATCTACCAACACAATGGTTCTTTACATGGAAAATTACAATAAAAAATCTTCACAACCTCCTACTAGTCACCCACACTCCACTCTACCTTTTTTTTTAATTTTTTTTTATCAAATATTTTTTATATGAATAGTGAATAAAAAATTTAAAGTAGTTTAAAAAAAATAAATTTATAAAAAAATTTTAAAAAAATATTAAAAAATATGAAGTGTTGATGAATAGTAAGAGGTTGTGTAGCAAAACTCAAATTACAAATTGCCCAGAGAAAGAAGAGAGGATGCAAAAATAAAGAGAAAAAAAGAAGGAAATGTCGGAGTTGAAGGAGAGAAGGAGACGGGAGAATAGGAATAAAAAAGTCTTCTGGTTGGTGAACAGTAACTTACCAAATTTGACTTGACTTTTTCATTTGTTATAGTATATAATTTGAATTGAAATGATTTGACTAGTTCAATACAATTAATTTTGATAAAATTTAATCAAAATTTAGATTTAACTAATATTTGAAAATTACAACTCAAAATTGTGGTTTTGACAATTAAGGCTGATCGTGACAGTACTGTTGATTAAGCAAGAGAGTTGGCAAGTTCAGAGTAGGCCAGGGTTATTAATGTTCGGGGTAATAAACAACAATACTAATAGACTAATAGTAGTAGTAGTAGTACCACTTGATCATGATGGCTACTAGCCAAGTCGTCTTAACCACCAACACCAAACCCCCCCCCCCTCTCTCTCTCTAGAATTTGCAACATTATACAACGAAAAATGTTAGGGTTAGGTTGCCTTCTGATTTTGTTTTTCAGGTTTGACTACTCGTATATTTTAATTTTAAATTTTTAATAATTAAAAAATAACTATTAATAAATTTGTGTGTGTGTGTTTTTTTTTTAAATATTTTAAAAAATATAATTACACTAAAGACACGTCCAACGATACATACTAGAGAACACTTATACAATAATTAAAGTCTCAAGGTATTAAATGCTTTTATTAAATAACAGTGACGTACTCTTTTATTAAATTCGTATCTTACACTCGTTACATTGTATTAGATCCGCCATTATTTTTAAAAAATAACCAACTTAAGGATCGATAGATAATGTCCGTCTGTCGACAAAATAAGGTAAATAGAACATTTTTTATTGTTGGGGTGAGGGCTTGAAGAGGTTAACAAACACTGCCTAGTTGGAACATTGAACAGTCAACCAGCTCTCAGGGTCCAGTCTACATTAATTGGTATACACTGAAACAAATCAAGCACTTGATAACATGTTGCTGATCTATGTGGTCTCAGTCTTACCGTTCATAGTCATGTAATAACTAATATCCCAACTCATGCATATGTTAAGCTGTGATTCTTTTGGTACCTAATCCTTTTTGGCGTATATATTTAGAATATTAGAATCATATGTAATTTAGATTTTAGAATATTTATAAACGTTGGAATAAATATTTTGAATAGTATTAAATTCTTAATAAAATAACGTCAAGATTACTGATTACTTTACATATAGGGTATAGACTTTAAGTCCAACTTTAGAAAAATATGAATCCATTGATTAATGATTTTTGCTAAAATCTGAGTGGAAAAAGACAAAAAAAATACTTATTTGAATATATTTATAAAGTTAAAAAATTATTTGAATATATTTTTTAATATTATTTTTATTTAAAGCTTGAAAAATTGTATTAATTTTGTCTTTTATTTTGAAATTTTTAAAAATTATAATAGTTAAATAATAATTAGATAAAAAAATTGAAGTTTTAAAATTAAAAATTAGAAATAAAATCATGAACAAATTTAAAAATGATCCGGTCTCTTTGTCCAAACTTACCGCTTTCAATTCATGGTGTCGCCGACATGACACCGACAACTTTGTTTTCGTCGAAAACTTAGGGCATAAGAAAAGCAAAACAGAGGATCCTAACTTTCCATCTATGCAACTTCCTCCAATTGGCTGTACATAAAAAGTGACCATTGTTTCAACTGTAACTCAAACGGATCTCTTTCTCAATCTAAGTTAAATACCGTAACTCAATTTTGTATATCCTCCTAAATCCTAAATTTTTTGTTATAAAAAAAACAAATATAGTAAATTAAAGCACAGGGAGCATAATTATAATTCTTGTGTATTCCCTATTAGACCATTCTCATTGGAGTCTCCATATCTCATATATCCTTATAATTTAGAGATAATTATAAGATTTTCTCTAAAAGTCCATCCTTATTGGATTCTCCATTTTTGAGAAAATGTTTTGGGAATGAATAGTAGTTTCGAGAACAACTATTCATTCCCTATATCACTTTTATTAATATTTTATTCATTTCAATTAAATTAATTCTTTTTCTAATTATCTACACTTTCTCTCATACTCATATTTATTATAATTTTAAATAATAATTTTAAAAATAATTTAAATAACTCCGAAAATATAAAAACAAATAATTTTAAAAATATTAAAAAATAATTTAAATTCTATTTAAAATATTCATTAGAGTAATAGTTCAAAATATAAAAAAAAATATTAAGTAGTTAAATTTGTAAATGGAAGTAAGAGCAAAAAGTAATAAAGAAATAATAGAGAAATATTGTTTTAATATAATAGAGATAGGGATGAGGAATGTGATGTAGAAGGTTTTTGTTTTGCTACATTTCACACTCCACATTTTTTTAAATTTTTTAATTTTTTTTTGAGTTTATTTTTTTAAAACTATTTCAAAATTTTTATTTACTATTAATATAAAAAATATTTGATAAAAGAAAAAAATTAAAAAAAATTAAAAAAAATGTGGAGTGTGGAGTGTAGGTGAATAGTAGGAGGTTGTGAAGATTTTTTTACTTTGAAAGATGGTAAAATTTAGGAAAAAATTTTAGAGAATATATTTTTAGCTAAACTATAGAAAATTTTATAAGGAATCCAATGTGGATGCTCTTATGGGGAGTAGATTCAAGCTATTGAATTAGGTGATTTATTGCTATAAGATAATTTTTTATTCTTTAATTTCAATATTCATTCAATCCATTTTACAATTTAATAGCATTATTTTATAAAATAAAAAAATACTAAATTTTAAATTGTACGTGATTATCCTAAAAAATTATATTAGATTCGATCAACGTCTCTTTAAATTATTATCTAAATTTAAGAATCTCAATTGAGAGAAAGATAGACGTATAGCTTAGATCCTATAAAATTTATTATTATCTATATATATATTTTGAATAATAATAATAAATAATTAATATTGTAGAGTCTATTTTATATGTCTGTCTCTCTTCTATTTAAACTGATTAAATTCAGGCTTCAAGAGGCAATTTGTGATAATATTTTTTTATGAAAACTGTTATACTTACAAAAAAATTTTATAAATTTTTTTTTATAAATTAACATAATTTTATGTGATTTATTAAATTTATTGTATAACAAAAATAATTTTACAATATAAAAGAAAAACAGTTTGTGAAAAAGTTGGGAATTGGAAAGTGGGAACCCCTTCATTTCGAGAACGCGGAATGACTAGTAAAAGGCCATTGACTCGTACAACTTCCCTAGACTCAAAACCAAGAAAAAGGAAGCTGCCAAGTAAATGCACCAGTCTTTCACTGAAAATGAAATGTCCCAAAGAAAGCAACAAGAGAATCGTGAAAAGAAAAAAACAGAACAGAACAAAAACAATCATAAATTCTCCAATATCCCAAGTTGTGGTGAAAAATAAAGGCAAAAAAGCAGTTTCCATGTCTTCTCCGCGTCTCTCATTTTTTCCATACAGAAAGGATTGAGTTGTTTCCATCCTCTCTTTTGATCCTCTGCTCTTTCTTGCTCTGTTTTTTTGTTATGGGGTTTCATCTGAGAAAACGGTTAGTACCAGAAACCAGCTTGCCTCGCCCTCCTCATATTGCCTGCGTAAGGAAACGTCATGGTTTTCTTGATTGGTGTCAGACGAGCCCTGGTTATCTTATTCCGCCACCAGCACCACTACCTCTGCCTCCTCCCGACCATTCCCATTACACGAATCGTTTGATTAACGCGAGTCTTATTATCACTGCCTGCATAATTGGCGGAGCTCTTCTGGTTGCAATTATGTTCATAATCATCCGCAAGTACTACTCATCGAGGAATAGTTCAATGAGAATAAATTCTCCAATTCTGTTTGATACCCGAGAAGATTTTCTTGATGAAGATCGTGGCCCTGTGATCGATCACCCGATATGGTATATCGGCACCGTTGGTCTCCAGCAACCTGTCATCGATTCCATCACAGTTTTCAAGTACAAAAAAGATGAGGGGTTGATTGATGGTACGGAATGCTCTATTTGCTTGAGTGAGTTTGAAGAAGATGAGAGTCTAAGACTCTTGCCAAAGTGTAGCCACGCCTTTCACCTTCCTTGCATAGATTCCTGGTTGAGATCACACAAGAATTGCCCCTTGTGTCGTGCTCCTGTAGTTAGCGACGTTACCGGTTCTCAGGTACTTGCAACCGAACCTAACGTGAGTGTTTCGGCGGGTTCGAGTGGAGAAACCCTGGTGGAGAATCTTGAGAATTATGATGGGGTGGAAAGAACCCAAGTTGGAGAAGGTGGAACTAGTGAGGAAGTTGGGGTTGGAGATGGAAATTTTAGTGCTTTGGCAATTGAAGATGGAAGGGGTGCTGAAAATTCAAAGAAAAGTACGCAGAGTTCTAGCTCTGGGAATCGTCATTCTCGAGTTGTAAGTAATTTGGATGACAATCAACGAGCTGTGAAAGAAGAAGTACAGCCAGTGAGGAGATCTGTTTCATTGGATCCATCTTCTGCATTGAGGATTTATCATGCTGTGGCAAATATAGTTGCTGATCAAGGAAGTTCAAAAGCCCAATTAGCAAACCTAAAAAGTTCTGGCAAAAAGATGGTTGCTAAGCCAGAGAGTGGAACTTCGAGCATATGCAAACTGATGAAAAGTTCTTCAATTGGGCGTTCCCTGCAGAAGGGTCCCATTTCCATGAAAAGGTCTTTTTCCTCTAGCAGAAGGTTCTTGTCATCTGGACATCGCAAAAGTGCAAGCTCAATCCTTCCTTTATGAATATGTCGAAATTCTTTCACAGTTTTCAAATCCATAATTTCAGGTTCGTGCTTAGATGAAGAAATCAGCTGAGCTTGGAATATTACCTTCTCTTTTTTCTACAGCAAAAGGATAAAACATGAGTAGCTTTAAGTTTCAGGGCGAGCAGAAAGAAGCTGGTTCTGGCATGAAGCTTTCCTTATCAGGATCCAAATGAGTAAATTAAGAGCATATGGATTCAAATGAGTGCATTTGTAATAATTAGAATAGCTTTTGAGCTCCGAAAGAGAATTTAAATCTTGCTATTATTATTATTATCACAGTTCACATCTTCCATGGCTGGTGCGAGTTTGGGAGTTTGGATATTTGCCAATACTAGTAGGCTTGCTACACAACAACCCTCTCTGCTAGGGGTGCTACCCGCACCCTTTGGGGTGGGGTTGCCCCCATCCTGCCCCCCACCTCGCATGGGCGGGGGATGGGGTTTGCATCCCTGCAATTCGCCCCGGTGATGCAGGGGCGAGGCCCTCATCCTTATACCGGGGGCAGGGTTAGGAGGAATGGGTAGGAGGGTAGATATATGGACAAGTGGATATCCTACCTATAACCTATCCCGATTTATTAAAATTAATTCAACCGGTCCTGCATGCTTGGCAAATCGGGCAGAGTCTTTGTCGGTGTCAAGTAGGCTAGGCAAAACGCATGTACGGGCTAGTGGACAGGCCCCCGTTGCCTAGGGTGGGTTGTTTGGATGTTAAGATAGTTTCATCTCATCTCATCTAATCTTATCACATTTCAATATCCAAACATCATTCAAACATAGACTTTTAGTTTTTAATTTTTTCATCTAATAATTATCTAATAATTACAACTTTTCCAAACTTCCAAACAAAATATAAAAAATAATTCAAAATTTTCAAAAAAAAAAATTATTATTATTAAAATGTTATATTTTAACATTCTTTTAAATTTATAGTATTTTTATTCAAATTTTCCTCTATTCTTTTTCAAAACTCTATAAAACATTATAACTCAAACTATTTAACTAATATTTACAGATTTATCATCTCATCTCATTCCCCTAGTATCCCCTAACTCTCCAGCCAGAAGAGTCTTCTTATTTTTATAATTTGAAATTCTCAAACATTTCAATTAAAGGAAAAATCGAGGAGACCCTAAATTTGTTTGAAAGATTATTATCTTACAAATGGAAGTGAAAATCATGTGGTCAATGATATATTATTCATATATAAATTTAATTTAATGTTTTATTTTAGCTTTTAATTGATAGAACATCAAATTATAAAGATTGAATCTACTGTCTCCTCTCTAGTAAGACTCTCGTCGACTCCAAAGGTGGTGTAGAAAATAAATTTCTTATGTGAAACCTAGTTGAGTTCCACGGTGAGGTGGGGTGAGTGGGTGATGATGGAGGGCATTGAGGATATGTGGAGGCACCTTTGTTTGACGGAGGAGGAGGATGTTACTAGAGATTTTCCTACTGGGAATGGAGAGGAGGTTCAAAAAAGGGTGAGAGGAGTCTTATTGGGAAGGTTTGTTTAGAGCGTTTCGTTGGAAAAGACGTTATTGCTAACACAATGGTGAGGATATGGAGAATTAGCAAGCGTGCCATTTTTCAGGAAGTGAAGAAAAATGTATTAGTGATTACTTTCGCGACACATGCTGACAAGCAGAAGATTCTTAAAGGAAAACCTTGGTTGTTTGACAATATTTTGTTTTTTATCTCACCATACAACGAAGTTTTCCAACCGGGGAAGATTAAGTTTGAATATGAAGTTTTTTGGCTTCAAACTCATAATCTGTCTTTGGGACAGATGACGAAGGAGTGTGGTTGGTAGGAAGTTCAATTGGTCGTGTTATAGAAGTGGATGTAGAGGATGATGGGATGATTAGTGCATGGGGAGAAAGGATGCACGTTTGGTAAGGGAGGATTGGATGCTGAGGCAAACAAAAGCTTACAATTTGGCTCATGGCTTCATGCAAATGGTAATGTGAAATGCAGGTCATCTTCATTCATGTCAAATGCAGAATATAATGGTAATGGGGGGTGTGGAAGAAGGAGACTGAGACTGGAAAAGAGGGAGGTGAGGCGGAGGGATCCGTTGGCAAGACGACTTAGGGGTGGATGGTGAAGAATTCTAATTAGGGGAAAAAAGGTAATAATGGTGGTGATTCAAATGAAGGAAAGGCTGAGAATCAAGAGATAATTTTGGAAGCTGTTGAGAGTTGCAGAGTTAGAGGGTGAAACAGGTGGTTTCATTTCAAATGGGTATAGAGAGGAGATCATGGAGAGGATTTCAAAAGGTTTGAAAGCTAACTTCCCAAATAATGACTTTTCAAAGGAGTTAGAGGATAGTGGGCAGGAAGGTAGAGATGACATAATGGGTCATGATGGGCTAGGGGAAGGAAGGTTGGGCAGTTCACTATCGGCATCACCTCAAATTTTAAAGCAGCAAAAAAGAGGTGGCAGGTGGAAGCGACGAGTCTGTAAAAAATGTGTGTCTCTTTCTAATCAATCTTTGAGTTTGTTTGGTAAAAGGAGGTGCTTGGAGGATAATGTTGAGATGTTTTCATCCACAAAGAATTAAGAAAACTCGTAGTAAGGAAGTGTAGAGATATTAAGAAAATATTAAGTTGGAATTGTCGGGAGTTTGGGAACCCCCGAACAGCTTAAAGCCTTTGCTATATAGTGAAGGAAAAAGTGCTGGATGCGGTCTTCTTAATGAAGACTAAGTTGTCCTTTATTCGTGCTCAAGAAGTTGCAAGAAGACTTAGGTTTGAAGCATGCATTGTGGTCTTCTTCTTAGGGTAATGATACCTTTATAGTTTATCTACTACCGGTTTACTACTTGTCCTACGTGGACTACTTTTTCATTTTCTCCATTTTCTCCACAGAAGTTGAACGCAACTCTCCCTTTATCTTTTTTGAAATTTCTACCATATGATGTGATGTCTGCTTTCTATTAGAAGACAGAAGCTTATTTTGAAATTTGGACTGCGTCCAAAACTTCTTCTTCTTCTCTGCATTTTCTCTCTCTTCTCTGCTTTCTCTCTCACAAACCAAATTTCCATTTGAAATTCAAACACATTTCATTCTAGAAGCAGCCTTCTTCTTCGCATGGACAGCAACATCTCCCAGTGTGGCCTCCTCTCCTTCGTGTAGCGCCTCCCGGTGTGACCACCGTTCGACATCACCTTTTCAAGTGAGATATCCACCGAACCCTCTCTTTCGTCTCTCTCTCTCTCTCTCTCACTCTCTCACAAAGAAGCCCTAGCCTCACGTCCAGGTTGAGCCTCATCTCCCTTTCACGTCACGCCTCTCGCATTGTGGCCACCGTTCAATAACACCGTCTCAAGTGAGGATATCTATCGAGAGCTTTCGTGTACTTGTATTTTGAGACAACATTGGAACTTTCATCTCTGTTTTGGATAGCAGTCGAAGGCATAGACCTACTTAGTGCATGAAGATCACTTTTAAGAAATAGATTTTTCCACCAGGATTGAGATCTAAGCGATTCCATTATTATATAGAAATATTGGATGACATTTGCAGCCTTCTCTTTTTCAATGGATATATCAGCTTCTTTATTTTCACCTGTCCAAGTAGTATAGTCCACAATTTCGTATATCGCAAGAGGCAAACTAGAAATAACAAGCTTCGTGAAGATCAAGTACTCGATCCCTTCTAGAAAACAAGAAATAGTCTTTGTTTCAACTTCTACATGTTTTCAACAGTCATTTGAAATTTAAATTAAAAAAAAAAAGGATCAAAAGATGAAAGAAGATGTCTATTGAGCCCTAGGAAGACAACAACATGCTACCAGTAATTGAACAAATGTGCAAACCAGTTTAGTAGAATTGGAAGAAAGTGACTTTTGAATTTTTTACGTTTTTGGCCATTAAACTCTATAAATATCCAAGCTTCTCTGTAGTATTTTTGGGTTTCCAAGTACTTTTTATTTTCCAACGTTTTTCTTTTTTGTTTGGTTTTATAGCTGGGTTGTATCCTCTTTACGTTTTTACTCCTCTAGTTTTGGTGTAGTCTCTTGAATCTAGTTACTTTATACACGTTGTTCATATTCGAACAATAGAATTTGGATCTTCAGCATGATTGTAAGGTAAATAAATTGTTGTTGGGATTTATATAATCTTTCACTATCTTTTTCTTGTACACTGCAAATGATATGAATTCATAAAAATCATAGCAAAAATTTTTGATAGTGCTAACTGTAAAGATTTGGTAGACCCTTTGCATACTACCCTAGGTCCCAGTCTGTTTGTAGTTTTGATATGTTGGTTTGGCCACATTATTTATTTATTCATTGTGTTTGTGTAACAAAGATAAGGCGCATGGATATTATTTATTTTGGATTTTCTTTATTATTTAGTTATTTTAATAATTGGTTTAGAACTTAATCAAATCCACCATAGATTGTGTGAAGCTGTAAAACTAACATATATCTTTCTTCTTGCCAAAAAGAAAGATGGAAATAAACGTTGAGAATTTTACATATCGATGACAATGGTTTTGACGCATGAAGGGAATGGAAATATGGATCTCAAAGTATCAAAGGGTGGATTGACTTTTTCATCATAAGAAGAAAAAAGAAAAAGGGATGAAGGGGATTGTGCATTTATTATTTATGACACCTATTGGATATATGTGAGTGTGGTGGACTAGAAAGGGTAATCAGATCATAATTGATGAAAAATAGGTTTATTTTTTTGTCAAATTGTAATAGTGTTAATGTACTTGTCATGAAGTGTGTGTATTTGAGAGCTTGTGAAATTATTTGTCAAGTTTTAATTGAATCATTGATGTGCCGGTCTTGACAGATCGAAATTATGTAACTATATTGCTTGCTTATTGATATACCAGTCATGACATATTATATTTGTGTTGATGTATATGTAAGATGGTAAGAGGTTTGGCCAAAGAAAATGGCAGCAACCTGGATGCAAGTGGGCAATATTTCGATAAATATCCTACCCTTCTAAACTGATCGCAACGATGTCCTGATGACATGCAATAATTTACGTTGAAGCCCAAACAAAAGATCTCATTACAAATAGACATGGTATTAATATCATAATATTTTGGGCCCAAGATTCTTGACTTTGTTCATATATCTATGGTGCCAACCGTACCCAAGATTGTTGCAATCAAGCACAACGAGAACTAAAGCCATGGAAAAAAAAAAAAAAAAGCACGAGTGACCCACACACAATGCCATATGGACCATGATGCCATTGTTAACATAGCATAATTACAATTACCCATGTTCCAACATTTGTAATCTAAATATGCAGATTCAAATCAATACACAAAAACACAAAGTTCGATTTGGCAGCCATCAACTTCAACTTTACAAAATAATTCACATTACAGTATGATATATTTTGGTAGCATTAATCGGTCGCCATTATCACTCTATGCCTAGATACCTCCTCATCATACGTTAAATGACTCCACGTAGCTTCTACATCCAATAGTTCATTTAACTCCCGTAGTTATTCTCCTATAATCATACCATATTTATAGATTTCTATATCAACCCAACAACAAAAATTGCTCGACCGCCCAAGCTGCCTAACAAAATTAGACCAAACCATTAGTTGAACATAGTTCTTATTAACCTTCTTCACAAAAACTTGCCAAGAAATATCAAAAAAACAAAACCAAGCAACTAAGGAACCTTCTCCATGGCAATATCAAACAACTCTTAATTAACACAAAGAAGAACTAACATTTAAGGTGATAGAATAGGGAGAATGCAAAAATATTATATGAAATAATATTTTTAAAATGTAGAAACAATTTTCATAGTCAGCCTCCACAATGAGCACAAAACTACTATTGTGCAATTCATCACTATCCTCTCCACCAAACTCAGCAAATTTACGCTATCAAACGTCTTAATATATATATCGTGTATCTTATACTTAGTCTACCACATTAAGGTTTGGCCAATGTGACTAAAGAATTGATCTACAATCTCAAACCTGCATTAATTATATGGTTAAACTAGTGATTGTATTATTTTGAATAATATTTAAATTCAGCATAAATAAGTGTTATGATATAATACGTATGGATATTGACGTCTAACAAGAGATATCTTCATCCAAAAGTTAAAAAAACGGTTGTACCTACTAAGAATACAGAAGAAACTCACAATTAATATTGTCAAAGAATCATATTATATAAACAATACTTGCAAATAATACTACAATTGATTGAGCAATAGAGGCTATAGGAAAGTCATGCTTGACCAAGCTAGGTGAGCCAAAATCTGCTATAGTTGTTCTATCTAGGCGCGGCCTATTCTTCTGTTCATAACTTTAAGATGTGTAGTTAATGTCAATAGGTTACAAAACTACTTTTAAAAATACAAACTACCTAAACTAACTGACTTACCTGAGCCCGTTGAGTCTTCCTTGCTTTCAATCTATTCACTACATTCTCAGTCATGGATTGTTTCCTACTTAGAAACTGGCCTACTTTTACTACGCAAAACTATAAGACATTTTAATTTTTCAGACCCTTTTGTCACCCCGAACGACTCAGTTGAACGATTATCACACATTGGTTGGACGTCACCCACTCCAGATTCAACTTACTTAAATGAGTCATTAACTTCGCACAACCTTCATCTGAGGTGCCAGCAATTAAAGAAATCTCGTAAAAAATCTTGTTTAATTTATTAACTCGGTGTGCATTAGGACTATAACTCAAATCATCGCGGCTACTTCAGACAAGCTTGTAGTCTCTTTTCAGGTCCTTCCTCCACCTATCAAGAAAATATTTTTCAGACAACTGTTCCTTGTCGAGTGTTAACACATGGATGACATGTCTACACAAAATGCCTTTAAAAGCAAACAACTGACATGTGCAGCTCACTTTGCACTCTTCATCGTTAAACTCAACAACATATTTTGTTCTTTTTCTAAATCCATCTATAACTTGGACCTAATTGACCACATGATATGTAAAAATCTCTCTTTCACTCCGAACCATTGATGCGCAACAATGAATCAACCCTCTTAACTCTTCTTAAACTTTTTAAATTTTGCATTTGTATAAGCTACTTGGAACTGTCACTCAATGCCATAAAAAGTTATGCACAAAATTTGTGTGTGGAATGAACTGAAGTCAGCTGCAAGCTCATTCTCAATCTTGCACCTAAGTGCATTATCATATTAATCTACAAACTGCTTTAGTGTTGTTTTTGATTTTACATAATCATCAAAGAACGCATTCATACCCTCGCTTCTTTGAATAGTTGACATTTTTGTCTAAAATTCGTTTCTCACATACACTGGTACCCACAGATGACGCTCAGAATATAGTCATTCAAGTCATGAATTATCATGTAAATCAAAACTATCAAGAAGTTGCATCCAACAACACTCAAAATCATCACCGGTCAATGTGTCATAAACACACCTGTGTGCACAATCCAAAGAAAAATAGTTATTTTCCATAATAATTGAAGGAGATAATGCAGCATTCAAGAAATAATCGTGGTTCCACAAATACCTGTGTAGCTTTTTTATGCCATCATATTGATTGTGTGATCCAAATTTCTCAAAATTTTTTTAATTATATGCTACAAGCAAAACCGGTGTCAAGATTTTGGAAACACTTTAGCAACTACATTTTGCATAGCTTTATCTTGGTCTATTATGATGGCTTTTGGTGCGTAATCATGCATCCACTTAAGTCACGACTCAAATAACCATACAAACATGTATGTGTCCTCCCTGAAAATCAGGCCACATCCAAAAAAGAATTGATTGACCATAATGATTAATGCCCACAAAAGAAGCAAATGGCATTTTGTATGCATTGGTCAAGTATGTCGTGTCCAAATTTATAAAATCACCAAACGACTCGTACGCAGCTCTACTACGGGCATTCGACCAAAACACATTTCACAATCTGGTTTCATCATCAACATCTATGACATAATAGAAACCATAATTTTGCACTACGAGTGAACTAGTTTTGTAGTGCTTCAGCCCCTCCTAACCCAAGCCGAAGTAATCTGACCTCTCGTATGTAATTACGTGCATCTCTTTTTCCAAACGTCAAATTCTCATACCCTCCTGCCTCAATGACATAAGAATTATAGTTCTTGCTCAATTGAATGCCAGCCATATCATTGTATTCTAGTCTTCTCTTCATCAGCTCATCAACCTCTTATGACATCTAATATATCTTCCTTTTCCACGACTGAGCGTATGAGTGTACTCAAGGACAACATGGGTCAAGCAAAATTCACCTTCAAAACCCAATATCACATTGATCTTTACCTTGCATCAGTTGTGTTCCATTGGCCTCGGTTTAAAAATATTCGATGATATGCTCACAGACGTGCCTTGGCGAACATAAGCAAGGGTGAAATATCTTATTTTTCCATCCTCTCTTACTTTGAAACTTCACTTTGTCACTCCGAAACCAACTTGTTTTGAATATTTCGTATAATTTGCCCTTACTTCCTCAACTGAGGAAAATGACATTCCCTTTTTTGGCTCTTCAACAGTATCCTTACCACCGACATTTGGTTCCATCTAAGGCAGAGCAAAAATTCAAAAATTCGAATCTGAATCCGCCTCTGACTCTGCACAGACTCCGCTCCAATTCCGATAAGTCGGAGTTGGATGTGGCGATGTACTGACTCTGACTCTAATATTGTACATATTTTATAAAAATATATGTATTTTTTATATATTAATCATATATATTTTATATAACTATGACTTATATAGTTAATTAAATTCAATAATATACTAGTATGAACAAATTATTATAAAATAATATGCTTATACTATAATATAAATAGACTAAATTCACTAATAATAGTTTAGTATATGTAAATACCATACTATTAACTATTACTACCATGTAACACTAATGTATAATCACATATAATACTAATTATATAATAACAAATGTATAATAACATTTAATACTAATGTATAAACACAAATATATAAATTTATAATAACATGTTATACTAATATATAATAACAAAAGTATAATAACATGTACTAGTAATGTATAATAACATGTAATACTAGTGTATAAATATTAACATATAATAACATATAATACTAATGTATAATAAAAATAATTTGTTCAATGATTTATTTTTTCAATTTTGGTTATGTTTTAATAAAATTGAAATTGAAAAAATATTTTTTTAAAAAAACTGAAATCTGGAAACCCAAATCCAATTAGTGAGAACCCAAGATTGTCGAATTGAAATTTCAAATGGGAAGAAAAAAAGCCCAAATCCAACTTTGCTCCAACAAGTCATAGTCGGATAAGAGGTTATGTGAATTGGAGTCAAAGTCGGAGGTCGGATTCAACTTCTGACAATGTCGGAGTTGGGGTGCCCTAAGTTGGAGTCGGAGGTACGGCACTCTGACTCCGACATTGTCGGTGCTCAACCCCAGTTCCATCTACAAAGCCATTAAGACATCCACTTCATTTTCTTATATATCATCATTAAACTTCATTGCAGCCAAATTTTTAATTATAAATTTATCATGTGCACTTTTTTATTTATGGGTTAAAAAGAAAACAATTTCTTATGTTATAAGTTTAATTTATTCACAGAATTAGATTAACAATATTAGAAGGATAAAAGATTTGTCTAATAATTAGATTTGCAATCAGAAAGGACAAATCTAGACCACCTCAAACCAAACCAAAAAGCAATTAAAATGTGCAAATATTTATCAAATAAATCCCTTGTGTGGCAGCATCTCAAGATTTGCATAACATCAAATAGTTGAATCTTTAAGATCATTACTTGGTAAAAGATTGTCTTTATCTTGAAAACTATTTCAAATGTAATGTATATTTTTATTAAATTTTACTTTTCCAACTAAAACAATCCAAATAAGTAATGCTTGCAACAATTAAGTCTAGTTTTACCAAATAAGCCAGATGATTATAAGTTATGCTTGCAACAATTAAACCTAATTTATATAAATTAGTTATTGAAAATAAGTTATGTTTGCAACAAATAAGTTCCTGAAAACAAGTTACTTTTCATATCAAACAACTGAATGATACCAAATTAAATTAAGGAACTTTGCTCAAACACAGTACGTGTATAGTATACAAATTCAATTAATGTGTATGCTTGCAAGAACATGTATACAAATTTAATGTTAGGAGGAGGGGCGCCCATGTGGGGCTGACCCCCTCCGTTATAGCATTGTAACGCATGGCTTAACCATTAATTTGGCAATTAAAGGCTAGCCTTTAAGGCCAGCCATGTGTGGGTGAACTATAAATAGTCCCCCTCAATTTGGTTTTGGCACCATCTGAAATACACAAAAGTTCTATCTCTTTTTGTTCTCTCTTGATAAAGAATTTAAATTGTGGGTTTGTTAAGTGATACTCTAGTTTTATATACTACGTAGTACACTTCGCTACTAAGAGGAAACGCTTGTGAATTGTCAATCTGGAGAAACTTTTGGAGCAATTTTATAAGCTGAGTTTAAGGTATTTTTTCGCTGTACTTTCTTACATTTAATTTCATGTCTCACAATTTTCAAGTTTTCCATACCACTGGAAGTGCACCGCGGAGGCACAACGAACATAAGTCATAACTGCCAGAAGTATCCTCACCACAATGGAGGTGGGCTCGAAGTTTAGGCTCAGAGTGGGCTCGATGTCTGGGTTCAGAGTGGTCTCGGCGTCTGGGCTCAAATGGGCTGAATGTTTGGGTTCGGTTTGGGCTCAATCTCTCCAAGCTCAAGGGCTGGGCTCCCTTGTATGGGCTTGTAGGCTGGGCTCTCTTGTCTGGGCTCGTGGGTTGTGGTTGGCGCCGTTCAACGGCGGGGCAAGCAACAAGAAACAGTAGGGCAAGCAATGAAATGATCAGATCTGGTTTCTCAGAGAGAGCAAATGAGAGAGTGAGTGAGTGTGTGTGTGAGTGAGAGAGAGAGAGAGAGAGGAAGAAGAAGAAGAAGAAGAAAGGCGGCTTCATTTTGGGCGCAAGTCCTAATTTCTAAAGAAACTTCTGTCTTCTAACAGAAAGCATACATAACATCATATGGCAGAAATTTCAGAAGAGATAAATGGAGAGTTGCGTTCAGCTTCAGTGGAGAAAATGAAAAAGTAGTCCACGTGGGACAAGTAGTAATTTGATAGTAAATAAACCGCAAGGGTATCATTACCCCTATTATTAAGTAGGGAAATGCTTATCCATTCGAGAAAGGCTACCGATGGTAGTTTATTTATTTATTTAATGATTAAAGAAATATTTTTAAATGAATTTGTGAATTTTTTTTAAAAATATATTTAAAGTGATTTAAAAAATGCTTAAAAAAACACAAAATAAAAAAAAGTACATTTTGCACTTCTTGGTAGAAACTCTTACCTCTCTCGGTGACTCTAGCAGTCCCCTATTAAGTATAATGATGCATCGTACTTTATGCAGATTATGAAGATATCACTAACATTTGTTTTCTTAAATATTTCCCGACGTGTGAAGATTACGTGGTTTCTATTTTGGATAAATAAAAGAAAAAAGAAAAAAGAAAACACACCATCATCGGCCTTAAACATGTCGATTAAAACAGAGATTTTTTATTATAAGTTGCCCCAAGTTGGATTGGGCTATATTTGCAAGAAAATGACAACCACCCTCAGTTCAAAACTTTGAAAAAGTCATGGCTCACCATTTGATTCGGCCATGAGAGGTACTAATGGCGGATCTGTATGAAATTATCATTATCGAGATATTGTTATCTCAATTGGACATAAGTACAACTTGCAACAAAAAGTTTAATTTTGTTTGAAGACGCTCTTGTGGACCGGATCATATGGCAACATTTATTGTATATTTCTGTATGAGCTGTGTTAAATTTAGGAAAATTATCATTTCCATGTAACTTAAAATAGATAATATTCATTTAGCATGATCATTCATCTTATTATTTTTAAAAGTACAGAGCCCAAATTACTCATTTAAGTGAATTAGATCTTTTCTTGTGCGGCTTTAAAAGTGAGATGCGGGGAGAGTCGGCATGGAGAAACTTCTTCTAGTCGCACAAGCATATATGAACAAATAATCGAGAAATATCTGTCTTCAAACAATCGAAACCAAATACAAATTCTAAGTTTTCATAATTTTTTTCTGAAATTTTGCTTTTGAGATCGGAGAATATTTTGTAGGATTTCGTATTACAGAATGTTTCATAACAGAGTTTTCGGCTGTCTTCTGCAATAATTTTCTCACACCCAAAAAATACAATAATATAATAAAAATAAAAATATCAACCATATAGTACTTCCAATTCAATTTTCACATCAATCAACTCCAACTCAGACATATGTGAACTTAATAGAGCTGCGTGCAAGACAACCTCTATGGTATGGGTACCAGTGGAATTAATATCCTTCATGTTTATACCGAGTCACGGTTGGGTATAGCAGTTAGGTAGAATTCTTCCTTCTTTTTCTTTTCTTTTTTTTCGGCGCCAATAAAATTTCGATCATTGACAAAAGAAAAACATTTTCTATCAAGTAATTTGTTCAGCATAATTTGCACAATATATATATATATGTATATATATATATATATATAATGATCTCTAACTAAAAATTGAAATCAATTTGGTTTTAATCGCACGTAGATATCAAACCTTGTTCACATAATATACCTGACAAGGGCGAATTGGAAGTTGACTACATGACGTTCTGTGCGTCAAAATATCAAAATCTGTAATAGCTTGTGAAGTCGAACCGTGAACTTTGGAACGACTATACCACCGTGCCACCAAAGCAGAGGGGCAACGCATCGTGGAGGAAAAATCCAAAAAAATAGCTTCATCAAATAAACCAGCAAATTCTTATTGAACCCTCTTCCTCTGCTTAAGCCAACAATTTCATACCTGTTTACTATCGATTAAGCCACTATCAGCAATACATCCAGCTCTTTTTTGTGTTTTTTCCTTTTCTTTTTTTTTCGTTTTTTTTTTTTTGGTTGGGGGGGGGGGGGGGGGGTGTTAAGTAGCAGCACAACCAGTAAAAAGGGCAACAAAAGAAACTAAAAAAAAAAACAGAAGAAAATTTGAGGTGCTGATACAAGTCAAAACACAGGCTGCTAACATGCAAGCTCTGCCATACCAATATAATGATGCGCGAATAGATCTGGCAAATAACCTGCTCACTCCCAGATGTCAGGCTCTTGATTCCAATGCTAAAAATATTTTCTTTCTTGGACCCTGAAACCAACAAGGTAAACCCTAAATGGCTAAGAAGCTTTTGATGATGCAAATTGTATTATACAGTACACAATGCTTGCATGTGCCACACGCCCAACTTTGGGGGTGGGGCTATGTAATAGAAATGTGACAGTACCCAAGAGCAATTTAAAAAAAAAAATTGCAGTAAAATCTGTAGTAACCCAACAATTTCTATTAACCAACTCTCAACAAATTCTTTGTCAACCAAAGCAAGAAAAAATTGAAAAGGAATTCAGTTGGGGCAAGTACAGACACAAACAAAAAAAAAAGCTCAATTCATAAATGAATACATGACCTGTTCCCCCAATCCTACGGACCAATTGATGCAAGAATTTAGGGAAATTGGCACCATAGTGAAGTTTCTTGATGGGTTCTTGGCTGGGATTTAATGTGAAGAGTTTTGGAATTGATAGGCATGAAAAACATTGGATCTTCACGACCTCTGTGCTAGTCAATAAGAAATCACAGTTGTAAAATTTTCTGGAAGTTGTTTGGCCTAGGCAGTTGCACTTTGGTTTACTAAGCAATCACAACTAGGAAGGGGAAGGTGATAACATCCCACAAGCTTGCAAAGCCACAAATACAAGCATGCCTTTGTATATGCTATTTTAAGACCTTTTGCTACAAGGGCTAGGATTTCCAAAGAAAACAATGGTATTGGAATATTTTAAACCAAGTTGGAAATACTAAAAAAACAATTCTCAAAACAAAATTTTTTTTTAAGAAATATTAATTAATAAGCGCAAAAGGTGCAACCTAGGTTTAATCTAAAAGCATAAAATTAGATCTATGGGTTTCTGGTACAGCCCTTCCCAAAAAGCTTGGGAGCCTAATTACAACTGTGGTGAGAAATTTGGTGTTCTTTGCAATAGTTTTCAGAAGTAGAACTTTTCAGTCTTGAAAAGGTTGATTGGCAGGAGGGGAAAGTAATCACATATCTGGACTATTCCAACTTTATACTATTCATGTGAGAGAAGTTCCACAAATCAAGCAGAAATAACTTGGATATTTCTCTTGTATACTTCTTGTATACTAGGGTTGTGCCCGTATATTGCCTTTTTTCCTCTTAAAAAGAGAACTCTTAAGATACTGCTTAAGACTAAAAAATGCAAGATGAAACTATGCATGTTGTGCCTGAGTCTCACTGGGTTTACCATCGGTATTCCTAAAGCTTTGAGGTCATCATCAGTCATGTGCAGTAGAGCCGCCATATCAACCTGCAGAAACAGAATGGGGTCCAAAAGTTAAGACAAATAAAAGCAAAGACAGAAAACAGCATAGAAAGTATACAAATTTGCAATACAAAGAAAGAAGCAAACATTCAAATACTTTTTATTGATAAATAAATAAAATTTTATTCAATCAAAGTAAATAGGCATAGCCCAAATACATAGGAAGTATACGAAAGAGAACACCTAGTTATAAGTTAGGAGCTAGAACATGATATAAGAAAGGCATGAACACTGGTTCCATTTACATACTTCCTCGGCTTGAAAAGTAATAAGATACTTTTCGAGATCCAAAGAGTACAGAAATTCATCCACAGATGTACCATCCTGCACAAAAAGAAGTGGGAATTAGAAACTACTGAATTAGTGCATTTTCCATAGATAGGTGGTTCATTGTAAGACTAAATCATTTCAATTGCGCAGGGTCAACAAAAAACAATATTTTTAGTTTAAAGTCCAGGTGCGAAATAATCTCAATAAATTCTCACTTCATCAAGCTTGATCCAAAGATTCTTATTTCCAAGAAAATATTGTTTTGACCATTCAAGCTGAACTAATAAAGAAATTTGCACCACATAATGGTAAGAATGCCTCTTTTTTCAATTTCCTTTTAAATTATTTAACCCAATAGAAAGCCCCTACTGGGCTATGGGTTTCCCAATGGGAGGACTCCCACTACTTAACTATAATTGTAAGATTTTGTCCCCATGTCTCAATTATAACCAGAAGATGTGGTACCATATAACCCTAAATTAAATACATATTTCTTTTTTTGATAAGTTTAAACTAAATCCATATTTGTTTTTATATAAGTAAAAATTTATTAATACCAATAGGTGTAGCCAAGTACACTGAATGTATACAAGAGAAAACACCTAGTTGAAGTGCAGAGAAAACAAGGAAAATGATCCTAACAAAACCCTAGCCCATGCCCATCTAGCCCAAGCCCAAGCCCAAGCCCAAAGACGTGCCCCAAACCACCACCAGTGCACCCATGCCTATACCACCAAGCCAGGTTTTGCCCACACACCAAGCCCCTGTAAATTTCCCAACACACTCCTCAATAATTGTACACTCCGAACGAGCCTACTAAAAACATACAATTGGTTTTGACTTCCCTCTGGTCCTCCCTCGACTAGAACTAGCTCCCTTAGCGTCATAGTTGATTTCCCAAGTAAGACGTTTTTGCTCTCTGCTCTTCTTAGATCTTGATTTTGCACTAAGTACATGACCCGCCTCTATTGCAGCAAGTAATGCTATGAATTGGTCCTCAAATCCTTCACAGGTAATCCCCACACACTGTTGTATCTCATTTACCTTGTCCAAAACCCAATCTGATGATGAATCAGCTATATTGTTAATCTGTGGGAGAGATATCAGGGGAACAACATCTTCTGCAGACTCTGATCCAAATTGTAGGCTAGGCTCTAAATATTCCTCCTCACAAGGCACCAATGATAGCCCCATCCCTTCCTCCACACCAGGATCTTCTCGCATCTCGTCCACAACGCCATTGGTGCTGTTATAACCTTAGCTATGTTTCAACCCACAAGGTGCTTGATGTTTGGAGTTAGAGGAAGTTTGGGGTCGGAAACTCCCCCAAAACTTGGCAATACCTCAAGTTCCGTCATGGGTGCTGTCAATTCGACGAAGAGAGCATTGATTGCACCACTTGTCAGCAAACTTTTCCAAGTCACCCTTGTTGAGAGGCAGTCTGTTTCGGCTGTCTCCATGCCAATACCCGACGTAGA
Source organism: Cyclocarya paliurus (assembly GCA_029856935.1). Classification (NCBI taxonomy): domain Eukaryota; kingdom Viridiplantae; phylum Streptophyta; class Magnoliopsida; order Fagales; family Juglandaceae; genus Cyclocarya; species Cyclocarya paliurus. Next base: position 12,044,611 of record CM056950.1, read on the forward strand.
ACCCACTTTGAATGTAGATGATCCGCTTCTCCTTTTGACCCTCCACACTCGCTTGGGTTTAGATATTGAAACTAGGCCAAACCCAACTTTCTTTTTTCCTTTATCTAGTTTTATAGCATTTGGCCCATCACTTGACACGCCAAGCCCGCCCTTGTTCTGCCTTACAGCACCATTACCACATCTTAGCATACCTAGCCCTTCAAGTTTTGCTGATAATAAAGCAACCTCGGCTTTCAACTCAGCAAGCTGGTTTTGCATCTCTTTTAATGTACAATGCATGCCATTAGGAAGACCCAAACCACCAAAGTCGGACCCCTTCTGACTTGGAATATGTCCACGTGCAATATGTGAAGATTGCATACCCTTTTTACTGCTTTCCTTCTCGCCCCTATTAGCAAACTGAGTCCCTGAAGCAGGATGGAGCTTCTGCATATGAACAGCTCACCACTGTGGTTGCGCTTGGGTCTTTTTGCTTCAGGCCCATATTGTTATTCTCATGAGCAGATAAATTCTTTAGGCTTTTCCCCAATGACCCATTGCAAGGGAGAGATAAATTCTATCTCTCACTTTCGGCGTCTCCAAACAAGAAGATCTGTCGCCGAGGAAGATCACGACGCCAGAGTACTTCCAGTAGAGTCGTCGGATGCCGTCGAGAATCGTTGGTTGTATGGGTTGTGCCACCACGCTCTTAGGGCTCACGGGTTGAGGCCGAGAGAAAATTTAACCACAGGGCCAAATCATTCTCATGAAAAAAGAAATAATGATAATAACTAAATCCATATTTGAAGGGGAAAATAATGCCAAGTGACAAAATAGATTCAAGATCATAGTTATAGAGATATTTCCCCCTAGTAGTATAATACATAATGTAAAAGCATTACACTTTTTCTCAATTTTAATATTACAAGATTCAGAATGTTTAGTTGCTAAGACGATCACTCTGCAATAAAAGCCCCACATGTATTAAGTTTCATTTGGCAAGTAATGACACAAAACTGCCCCATGTTTTAATCCACCGCTGGCATTGGATAATAGCAAAATCAAGATTTTACTTTAGAAGGAGGGACTTCATCTATTGCATTTATTTTTTATTTAACAAAATCAGGCACCTTATAAAAAACAGAAACAATCAACTTGTTTGCTTAGACGGTTAGATTGCGATACTCCATTCTGATAAGTGATGAGGGTAGGAGTGTATGAGATCTCACATGTTTGGGAAAGAGAAGTTCATGCTCTTTATAATGTTTCAATGGAGCTTCAATTGTATCATTGACTAATCCTTTTGGAGTATAGATAATGTGGTTTGGGCCTTCTATTGGGGCATTATAAATGATATCAGAGTTTATCCCAACCAGAAATGTGAGACTTGAGTCGTGCCACCTATGACTGACTGGCCCGACGAGAATGTTGGGAATATAAAGAGGGGGGGGGGGGGGGGATTGTGATAGTAATATTGCTTGCAAAAGCTAGGTTCAATAGGTGGACCCTATGCCCATCACATTTTTGCAGTAAGGGTCCTATTGCTCTTCTCTTACTAATGAATCCCATCACACCAAAACAGGCGACTGTAATAAAACACACACTGAAACCAATATAATATCCTTCAATTGCCCACGTTTTCTTCTCACCATAAGCTGCTTCTCTTCTATTTTTTCTTGTCCATATTTACAGCTTGCTTCTTTCCCACCCCATACTTTAGTCCAAACCCTTGAGGGCACTCCATATTTCCTGAGATACGTTAGGACATACTGTTGCAATTAGCAACAAACCCTAGCATAATTCACTCAGCATTGACAAAGTTTTGGGAAGCAAATCCTAGTGAAGCATGCACAATCACATGATGTCCAATCAAATAAGTTTCCTATTATAAATCTATTCCCTTTCCCAACCACTAAAACCACATAAAAAAAAACACAGACACAGACACACACACATTAAAACTAAGCGAAAACTTCATCCTGGTCCTAATGTGTTTTTATCAAATGAAGCAAGAATGGCAACATTTAAATATCCCTAGAGAATTTTTTTTTTTTTTGATAAGTAAATATCCCTAGAGAATAATTATGTAAGAATGTGCATAAAACCCCAAACCCTATGATGATCTAAATGTTGTCTATCCTAATAGAGTTCAGATTCAAATTCTAACCTAAACATGACATATAAAAAAAAAATCATTAATCTTCCCTGCAGTTGTACATGAAGTCATGAAAATGAAATAAAAGTAAACACGGAAAGAAAGAGGCTCATGCCTTTTGTGGAGCTTTCTTTTTAGAAGCAGGGTTGGTCGCCTTTTTGGCCTCTGTTGCAGGGGCCTCAACAGCTACACTTTTCTTGGGCGGTCTAAAAGCCTCCAGTTTTGGCTTTGAGGGATCGGTGTTCACTAATTGTGTATTAGTCAGGCCAGACAGCTTTTCACGTAAATCCCTCACACCTGAAAGAGGCCCACTTTGAGATGCGTGTTGGATATTTTTCTTTTGGAGCTTCAAACGGAGATCTCGAGCCCCAACCTTGTGATCTACATAAGCCATTAGTTAAAAACCAAATAAAGAAGATTTAGTAATATCTTACAAATAAGCAAGCATTAGTTGCATGTCACAGTATTAGAGAGAATTCATACTTGAAATTTGGGATTCATCATCGTTATAAAGATCATGTTCCCACTTGTCATCTTGCCTATGCCTGCAAAAGATATGCCATTGAATTGATTATCAATATATTTGGCCACAATTAATGTGGAGAACTCAATCAGTTACAACAAAAAACCAGAAGATATTGATGGAAAGGGGAATATTTTCTGAAAAACTGATTGCCACTTGATTAACCAGAAAGCAGACACTACCATGCAGCATAGAGCCCATAGATTCCAACTTGAAACCATAAATGGATAAACATAAAGCTAACCAGCCGCATATAAGATAAATCCTAGATAGTTTATATACGGAGGTTCTCTTGAACTTTCAGGAAGTACAATTCACCATTTGTTAAAAATATTCATATAGCTAGGCTCGCAGTGCTAGGATAGACAGTTTAAAACTAAGCTCGAAACCTTTATTTTTTGTATCAAGAGGAAAGTAAGAGAAGGCAAACCTCTTGCCGGTGACTTGTCGACGCCGAGTATCACCAACGGAGGCCCCATTGAGTCGGTCTTTTATTGACCTCTTCGCTTCGACCTCCTCTCGATCAGCGTACATCTTCTTATAGACTGTATTCCTTACTAGTTAATTAACAAATAGAAAAACCCAAACCCTAAACGTACCCTTACCGGGAATAGTTTTTTAACAGAAGAAGAATCTGGTTAAGGAAGAGGTTTTGGAATTCTAGAGAGCGAACAAAACCCTAATGAACCCCTTCATTTGGAGAGTTAAAAACAGGAAATATTTCTGCTCCGTATGTCTTTTCAATTCCGGGGAGGGAGAGAGAACGATCATGCAATTGTAGCTTGTAGACCAAAATAAATGAAACGCAGCGTTTTGATCAAACCTGGTTAACCTCAGTTTTTTTTTTCATTTTCTTGAATGGATTAATCTCAATTAAATCGTTCATATGATGATTTTTATAGAAAAATGCTGGATGTAACCAGCTGGGGGAATCATGGGATAACCGCGTCTCACGTGGCATTAATTTCAAAACGGTTCTTTTCCATTTCCAGCCTTCGTCTTCATCTCAGTGTCTTCTTCCCATTTCCAACTTTCAAATCAAAGTTTTCAATGTTATCCCTCTCCCTTTCTTTTGTAGAGTTTTTCATCTTTTTTTCCTTTTCCCTCTCCATTTCCATTTTCCCTCTTCACCTATATTTCTATGAATCCGCCGACCTCCCTCTCCGATTTCAAGAACAACACTCGTCATCTTCCTCTCCATCTATTCAGTTTGTAACCTTGAGCTGGATAACTTTTGGAAATTTTAGGAAAACTTTGAGGGCAAAAACAAAAGAAAGAAATTGTGGAAAGAACTTTGAGAGAAACCTATTAAACATGAAATCTTAAAAGTGAGTTTGTCTTTGTCGGAGGAGAAATTGTCCTCTCCCTCTTTCTCTTTTCTATTTTTATTTTTTTCCCTTACATAATATGTGCTTTGACTAGAGAGTAGAATTTGAGGAAACGAAATCAAAGAGAAGATGCTAAGTTCGATCCATGGTCGGTGTCCTTCAAGAGAGAATGGAATCAAAACTGGCCTTTCCCGGTAGGTTTCGCCATTACTGGAACCATCATCACCAAGTTCTCTCTTGGTCTCACTGAGGAACGACTCTTGTTAATTGGTCTGTGGCCTCTCCTTCATCCATCGGATGAACTTTGCATCCTGGGATCCTTAAAAGGACCTCTTGTCTGAGATTTTTGGGTTTGGGTCTTGTCAAGCAGTTTCAGATAAGGAAGTTTGCATGGGAGCAGGGTTTTGGAGCTGCTATTGTGGTTGCTTTCTTTGGCTTGAAGGTAACTGTGTTGGTCACAAAAAGAAATCAGGAAGAGAATGGTTCCATGATTTTTTATTTCTTTTGTATTTTTTTATTTTCATAAGGTGTGCCACGTCTGCCGATTACATCTCGTTTGCACTATGGCAGTTGTCCGTAGAAAAACTCTTTTATATAATCCACTTACTTAAATATAATTTTACTTAAAAGTTGCATGGTTGGCCGTTGGGGCGACGATGGAGAAGATGAAGAAGATAGAAAGATATTTTCTCATCTAATCATTATAAATTTATCAAATTTCAAATAAAACACAAAAATAATTCAAATTTTTTTAAATCTAAAATAAAAATTATATTATAACCCTCTATCAACTTTATAATTTTTTTATTCAACTTTTTCTTTTTCATTTTTCAAAACTCTATTAAACATCTTAACTCAAACTATTTCACTATTATTCACAAATTTCTCCTCTCTCTCCTCTTCTCTCATCTGTGTAACCAAACGAAGTTTAAAGATGGAGGGTCAAAGTCAAACAGAGTGAGAGAGAAGAGACGAGAGAAAATAAAATTAGGGTTTTTGTTTTTCCCCTTTTATACTAGGCTATGTGCACCCACATTTTCTTTAGGTTAAAAAGCTCATTCGTCCGTCCATTTGGGCAGGGCAGATAATAAAATTAGAGTTTTTGGTTTTCCCCTTTTATACTAGGTTATGCACACTCACATTTTCTTCATGTTAAAAAGCCCATCCGTCCGTTCATTTGGACGGGGCAAATTGCCCGCACGAACCCATGCCCCGCGGGGGGGGCACCCAACAGCCCTAAGTAATTTATCTTTTTTAAAACCAAAATTTCAAAAATAATACCACATCATCACATTAAGATAAAGGTGGAAAGAAGATATAGTATATAATATTTTCTTTATTTTTCACTTATAAACAATCAAATCAAGTCTCTAGGACCCTTAGAGTGTATCCACCAAGGTCGGCCTAAAAGTAAAAATGCCACCCAATAAATAGTTCGCTATTATTGACAATTTATTTACTATTTTTTTTTTATTATTTACAAATTATTTGAGATCACTTCAACATCTAAACGTTAGGGCTGTACAGAAACCGACGCCATCGGCCGCCGCCGACGCGAACTGACCGGCCGCGTCAGGAACCGGCCGGAACCGGTCGGCGTGCGGTGGAAATTTGAAGAAACCGAAGTTCAACGGTTCGGTCCCAGTTTGATGCTGGACCGGACCGCTGAACCGACCGATATAATAAAACCTTTATTTTTTTTAATATACCCTTATCTAAACGACGCCGTTCCACTTAAATTTAAGTGTAACGGCATCGTTTTATAACTATATGTATTACAACAGATAATGGAAACGACGTCGTTTGGCATTAAACCAAACGTCGTCGTTTTTTTAAGGACTTAAGAAAAAAAAAAAGTCTGGAACGACGCCGTTCCACTTAAACTTAAGTGGAACGGCGTCGTTGCGTGATGTGTCTTCTTCTTCACGATCGTCTTCTTCTCGTCCTCTGCAACTCTCTCTCCCTCTCTCTCCTCTGTAACTCTCTCTCTCTCCTATGCAACCCTCTCTCTCGTAGTCTCTCTCATTGTTCTCTCTGTAGATTATCGGCGCTTGGGGAACTGACGCCGACCGAGAACCGCCAGAGAACTGCCTCGATCGGTTTCCTCCTCCCCATCAACCGGTTATGGTCGGTGGCTCCCCCACTTATTCAGGCGTCGGTTTTGCCCAAAAACCGCGCCGACGACGTCGATTTTCAGCCCTACTAAACGTAGCCTAGTGTGAAGTACAAGTTTACGAAACAACCTCATAGAGCCAGCAAGCATGTGAGTATTAGGCTTGTGCAGGAAACCGATCAATCCGGTCCGTCCGTGAAATCCGATCCGACCCGACCCGAAACATGCGGTTTCAACAATTGTTCGGGTTCGACCCGTACAACCCGGTGACTCGGCTTATAAAACTTTAGAACCTGTTTTCCTCTGCAGATGAAAAGCCCAGCCAGCTAGCCCTACCTCCCAAAATCCTCACTTCTCTTCATCACGATGCCATCACCATCGCCTTCGCTCCCCTTCATCCGTCCGTCGTCTAGATGGAAAATAACTCATCTTTCTGCCATCATTATGGGTCAAGATTAGATTTCCTGAATCAAAGAATTGAGCGATGGTACTATTGTTTCTTGATTTTGAAACAATATATGTTGACCAGATGTGCTGACTCAAAGAAACCAAGCGCAAAGGTTAAAGATGCCTTGCAAATCGGTTAAAGGTACGGATTTTTTCCAAGGTTTGTAGGAAAAATCTGGGTTAGGTGAATTTATCCTCATCAAACTACTCATGAAAAGTTACCGATCAAAAAAAAAAATTACTCAAGAAAATCTGGGACTCCAACCATTTGAATAAATGCCTCAAAAACGAAAAGAAAAAAAAAATGATACCAAAGCCACTGTGAGCATACGGGTAAACTCAAAAGCGACGCTACCTTCTCCAAAATTTTATTCTTTTTTTTTTACAAAGAAAAAAAAATTTGTGGCTCTTTGGTTTGGCTTTTGCTGTGTCCTATTTTGGTGGGTTTTGGTGCAGAGAAAGGTCGCATTGCCTTGTGGCGTTTGCAGAGACGAAGGGTTTTATATATGAAAATCGTGCAAAGGAATTGCAAATCGCTGGTATTTGTATATCGCTCGACGCTAGTATTTGAATCTGATTATTAAAAGAAAAAAAAACACGGGTTGATCAGATCAGGAATGTGCGGGTCGGATCGGTTCTCTCTGCCAAGACAAAAACACGGGTCGGTTCGGGTCGGCCTCAAATTCTGAACGGGTTGCTCGGGTTGCAGCCCTAGTGAGTATAACAATAAATCGCTTGTAAAATTCCAAATAGAGTTTGACTGAATAATCCATAAATTATTACTAATGTCAAGCTCTTAGTTTTGTACATCACAAATTTTCATCTATCGCGGCGAGGAACCTAACACAAAATATACAGATAGCATTCTCAAGTAGCATAGTTATCACACTACGATCTTGTCTTACACACTCAGAAGTCCAAAGAAGGGGTTGGTCGCCGCAGACTTCAATTCAAACCCTGCTGTGTTAAGTATTGCCTCATCAACCTTATCACGAGGAAGGTACAAGAACTCGCCTCCCATTCTCTCAAACCCACAGAGCTCAAGAAATTCCACACCTCCTCTCAAATTCCCAACTCTATCCTGTTCAATAAGTAGGAAATTTTACAACAGAAGTAATATACAAAGCAATAAACAGAAAGAAAAACTATAGGCAAGATATTGGGTCTTGGCCATGAAACCATTTTCTTTGTCTTGGGTATACCGTGTTTATAATGATAATTACAAGAGTCTATCAACATAGCTCAGCTGGATATACCAACATACGAGTTAAGACCATTCCAGTCAATGCTAGGCTCCAATGAGCGCTGGTTTACAGTGAATTCCTAACACGTCAAGTCTGTGCATTGTTTGACGGTGGTACTAGTGGACAACTGTATGATATTTGATTAGTTAAACTGGTCAAAGTGCACATGATCCCACAATAGGTCCACCTCTTTCATCAACGTGGATCTAGTGAAAAAATGTAATATATTCGATTTGTTAAAGTGGTCAAAGGCACCCAAAATAACCCATGCTGCTCCAAAAATAATCCAGTTACCTTGGAGGATAACTTGCCATAACCAGTCAAACTCTCTGGCAATAACCAATCCCATCCATTCATGGGCAATCTAGACTTTGGTAGAGATTATGAAATGGTGTTCCTATTAATTTCAATCAGCTCCCATACTTGTATAGTTGGGATTAAGGCTTAACCAACATGATCAAACCTGAAACCACCCCCCTCCCCCGAGAGTGAGAGTGAGAGTGAGAGAGAGAGAGAGAGAGAAGATAAATCAAAGGAGCTTACCTGGAATAATGGGTTACCAAGTCGTATCTTCCTGAACTTTTCCTCATCAGGATTTTTAGCGACATTGCCAACATAGATCAGAAGAGTTTGAAATGCCCTCCTTACTCTGGCATCATCATCCTAGACCAGGAAAAGGAAAAAGTTGAGGAGAGTTGATGTGGGTCAGGATACCAAGAAAGTAGGTGACACTTTTAGTTAACAAAAAAGTACATTTGGAACCTTTCTGTCAGTGGTTAAACCTAGGGTTCATACACCTTGTAATATGAAGTCAATGCAATAAAATCCATGGCATGTTTCACCTGCATACCCTATCCCAAGTATATCTTATCTACAAGTGGTACAGTTACCTTCACCTTAATTTAATTGCAACATATAATAGAATGATTTGAAACCAAAGGCTTTCTAGCATATGTTTTCAAGTTTTTGCATTTAAATCAAGGAGCTCTTAGCATATTCTTTCTTTCACTGATAAGAAGTCCACTATACCAAAAATGTTACTAACGAAAGCTTCAAAGTTTGCCGTCTCTATTGAAATATATAAAGGGAAATGAAGCACCATTTAGTACACAGCAGAAAAAAATAGTCTAGAAAACTCTCTGGCATTTAATGTGATGGTTCTAGAGTAATGAAGCAGATAATCAATATATGACACTTAAGAAGTACTAGTCCAAACACAGAAAGCTACTGGATACAATAAGATAATAGATGTGAATGTGACTTACATTCATGTTCACAGGACTAGATAAACACACATAAATGGACTGGATATACAATGTTCTTTCATTTATGCCATAGTATCAACGTGAAATCCCTCTTCTTCTTCCTCTTCTTCTTATTCTTCATATAAGTCAGTTTCATGGACGCAAGTATTTTAAATGACTCTCAACTCTTGTGTTTGTTTAACTACATTGGAAGAGTTTGTTAAGGTTAGAAGGTCATGTTAGTGAGAGGAATTTTTAATGAGGGTTTTTTGGTCATTTGATTGTTTTTCCAATCTATATTTAATAAAGGTGTAAGAAAGGCTACATAATATTTTCTAATCTCCTCTTTCTTTGTGTTCCATCATCCATGCTAACTTTACAATATATTATCAGAGAAGAGGTCTTAACTTTGAACCCTGGCTCCACACTTCAACCTCATTTTAATTAAATATTTCATGTGGTGGCCTATTTATCTATTACCAATATAATTTTCAAAGCAATCTTCTTTGTTCTTTTTGCACCACATCAGCCATTATTTTAAATAATCTATCATTTAAATAATATGAAGTTTTCTAACCATTTTATTATTGGTCGTTTTTTTAATGAATAATTACTCCTTTTTTAATTGCCATTAAAAAAAGTCTATTCAATTTCCACTTCAATTATGAACCCCATGTCTCTTACTCTTTTCCTGTCTCACACACACACAATTCATCCTTATCAAAATTAGGGCTTTTTTCTATAACATTTTTTTTTATAAGTAATAAGTAGATTTTATTCATACGAATAAAATAGACATAACCCGTGTACACAAGAAGTATACAGAAGAAGACCTAAATACTATCTAGGTTAAGGAAAGAAAGTCATGGACATTGTTTCCATCAAGTACAATGGCTGAAAACCAAAGCATTAAAGTGCGCATAAAAAAATTATAAAGCTCAGCCATTGTGCACTCCCTATCTTCAAAGCATCTCTCATTCCTCTCCGACCATGTGCACCACATGATACACAACGAGATCATCTTCCACACTGCCACCACTTGAGAACAGCCTTGAATCTCCTTCCAACAAGCCAATAAATCCACCACCCTCGAAGGCATTACCCAAGCAATATCCATTCTTCTAAAGATCTCATTCCAAAGCCCCCTTGTGACCTCACACTGCAATAGTAAGTGACCTACAGATTCTCCATGTTTTTTGCACAAATAGCACCAATCCATCACGATAATTCCCCTCTTTCTCAGATTGTCCATAGTCAAGATCTTCCCAAGAGCGGCAGTCCAAACAAAAAAAACTACTTTAGTAGGCACCCGGGACCTCCAAATCTTCTTCCATGGGAATGAAACATGGCCTTGAGCTGACAATATCTTGTAGTATATCCTGACTGTACATTTCTTACTATCATTGGCCCTCCACTGCAACTTGTCCTCTTGAGTGATAGGATTTCTCATAGAATAGAGCAACCTAAAAAAATCAGACACAGCATGCAGTTCCCAATCATGAATATCCCTATTAAAAAGGACATTCCACTGATAAGAACCATGGGAGAATACCCGCATATCTGCCACAGAGGCCTCTCTGTTAGATGCAATACGATAGAATGCTGAGAATGCCCTGTATAAAGCGCACTCTCCACACCAAACATCATGCCAAAACCTGATTCTGGAACCATCTCCACCACAAACCGAATATGACTTTTGAAATCGTGCCAACCCTCCTAATAAATTTCCATAAGCCAACACCATCCCCCCCTTCCCCCACCCCACTACATTGGAGCACCAGCCTTCCCATGCACTCCCATGTCTGGAATCAATAATCTCCTTCCATAGCGTGTCTCCTTCTAAGTGGTACCTCCATAACCATTTTCCCAACAACGCTTTATTCAAAGTCCTCAAATTGCATACTCCCAAGCCGCCATTCGGAATTGGAGAACAAACTTTGTTCCAATTAACAAGATGGAGTTTTGTTTCCTTCCCCACTCCCCCCCCCCCCCAAATAGAAAAGTCTGGAATAATCTCTCAATTCTAGTCGCCACCCCTGCAGGTAAAGGAAAGAGAGAAAGGAAATATGTGCGAAGATTAGTTAAGGAACGCTTAATTAAAATGAGCTGCCCCCCTTTCGATACATACATCCGTTTCCACCTAGCAAGCTTTCTCTCAACTTTCTCCACCACCCCATCCCATATGGCTCGAGCCTTAAAGATCGCCCCTAGCGGGAAGTCCCAAATATTTCATAGGCAAGGAAGACACCTTACAATCCAACAACCGCGCCAAGCTGTTAATATTGGGCATTGCACCCACAGCAACCATATCAGATTTACCAAGGTTAACCTTAAGCCCCGACACTGCTTCAATGCATAACAAAAGAGCTCGCAGAGATTGAATCTGGCCAGGATCCGCATCACAAAATAAGAGAGTATCATCTGCAAATAAGAGATGTGAAAGTAAAGTAGGGCCATTCGTGCCATTACCCACCAAAAAACCGGGGAGAAAACCTCCTCCAACAGTAGCCTTCACCATCTGGCCAAGTGCCTCCGTAACAATGACGAACAAGAAGGGAGACAAAAAATCCCCTTGCCTCAAACCACATGAGCTGTTAAAGAACCTAGCAAGAGTGCCATTAACTAACACCAAAAAACGAGCGGTAGATACACAATAATAGATCCAAGAAATCCATCTATCACCAAAGCCATACCTTCTGAGCAAGTAAAAAAAGAAAATCTCAGTCCACATGGTCATAGGCCTTTTCCATGTCAAGCTTGCAAAGAATACCTGGAATGCCTTCCCTCATCCTATGATCCAAGCACTCATTGGCAATAAGCACCGAATCCAGAATTTGTCTCCCCCGAATGAAGGCATTTTGAGGCTTAGAGATAATATGTTCCAACACTAGGCTAAGCCGATTAGCAAGGACCTTTGATATAATTTTGTAAACTCAGCTCACAAGGCTTTCGGGGTGGAAATCTTCATCTACCTTAGCCCCATGTTTCTTTGGTATAAGAGCAATGAACGTTGCATTGAGGCTTTTCTCAAATTTTTGGAAAGAGTGGAATTCTGCAAAAACTTGCATAATATCACATTTCACGACATCCAAACAAGCCTGAAAGAAACCCATCGAGAATCCATCCGGGCCTATGCCTTGTCCTTCGCCATGCTACGAATAACCTTAAAAACCTCATCTTCATCAAGAGGCCTTTCCAAACCACATGCACTTTGTGGATCAATCGACTTAAACAACAAGCCATCAAGCTTTGGCCTCAAGCATACCGGTTCCGATAGAAGGTTCTCAAAATACGGCACGATATGAGTGAAGTGAAGCGACTCAATAGTGTTGCTACGTCTATGTGAATTCACCACTTTATGGAAGAATTTCTTACATTTATCACCTTCTTTTAACCAAAGGGCTCTGGATTTTTATCGCCACGAAATCTCTTCCATCAATAACACCCTCTCCAAATCAGTTACAACCGCCCTTTTTCTTGCGAGGGCCTCCTCCGAGAGGTCTCCCATCAATTCCCTTACCTCAAATTCTTGTAGTTCCTCCATGAGAGTATTCTTTTGATTGTCAATGCTGTCAAACACTTCCGAGTTCCACTTCTTTAGATCTTACTTTAAAACATAGAGCTTACATGCTAGAATGAAGCTAGGGGTGCCTGTAAACATATAAAAGAACCACCAAGAGCGCACCTTTTCTATAAAACCCTCCGCCGCTAACCACATATTTTCAAACTTGAAATATTGACGTCTGCCAAGGACACCTCTGTAGTCCAATACAATAGGATAATGGTCGGAGCACACTCGAGATAACCGCTTCTGAGAAAGCTCAGGGAAGTACGCCTCCCACGACAGAGAGACAAGGAACCTATCCAATCTCGACCATCCCCGACTATTTGACCACGTGAACTCGCTCCCAAGAAGGGGGAGGTCCATAAGGTCCAAATCAAATACAAACTCCGAGAAATCCTCCACGGCTACCGAATGGCGATGATTCCCCGAACGCTCGCTGGGGAAGCGAACAATATTGAAATCCCCTCCTATGCACCACGGCACCTCCCATAAATAAATTAGGCCCACCAACTCATCCCAAAGACGCCTCCTATCACTATCCAAATTTGGACCATAAGTATCTGTAAACGCCCATCCCATCCATCAATCATATTTTTAAAGTGACTGGCAACCAAAAAATTCTCAACACATTCCTCAACCGACTCCACCACTCTTTTGTCCCACATTAAAAGGACCCCACCGAAAGCACCCAACGAGGCCAAGTAGGACCAACCCACATATAACATACAAATTTACAAACCTATAACATATATAATTTTCAAAAGTAGGAGCTTTGCTCCTATTGAGCCACGTCATCCACTCTTGCATTAAATAACGAATTTGGTTTTTAAATTAAAATATTTGAACGTTCATGTAACTAAATACTAGAAGGTGGAATTTTAATATAATTTGCGAAGATTAAGCCACGTCATGCACCTCTACATTAAATGACCACGAGCATGGTTATTTAAAATAAAATAATTTTAAAGATTATGTAATTAGATACTAGACGTTTTGGAATTTTAAAAGTTCAGAACACTTCATATTCTCTCCTCTATAACGCTTCATCTTCTTTGTCTATATCTTATTTATTACAATTAGTGATAGAATAATGTCACATTTAAAAATCTTCATAATTTGATTATAAACCGAATTAAAAATTAATAATTTTCCCATGCATAGCACGGTTGTGCGACTAGTTAAAAGGATGTCTAGCCCATATGTGAGAGGGGATTATAATATAAATAAAATAATTAAATTTAGCTCTTCCCATCAATGTAATCTTTTGGGATAAGTGGTTTTTAACAAGTAGAATATGTTGGAAGACAGAGAATAAGCCATATACCAGGTAACTGCGCTTAATTGACCTTAAGCATTCCCTCATATGCTCTGCTTTTGTACCAGACTTCAAGGGCAATGAGGCCTGCAACTTAAACACGAAAATAGTTTCATCCAGTAATTTCAGTAAAAACAAAAAAATATAATTTTTGAAATAAGATATAGTAGTGGTAAAATCTATAGATACTACTTTCAAAACCCGTACCTTTTTTCCCTGTAAAAAAGGCATGGAAGGTTTTAATTCTGCAGGCCTTTCCGATGGCAATCCCACTCGAAACCCTCTTTCTACCTGTGAAGACATGTATATTTTTTTATTCACACAGAATCTTGAGAACAGCATCAAACCTTGAATCAGGAATATTCAATTGAATTCTTAGTAAGGATCATGCTAAACCAGCTGCATGCTGTCCCAAATTTAGCGGTAATCTCAAACCAATCTTTTGGGCATGTGTTTAGTACATAAAACTATTGGTTTTTTAAGGTTCCTGCTCATCTATAGGTCTTTAAGGTCACAGAGAGAGAGAGAGAGAGAGATGTTAAAGATACAATATAAATAATTAAATCTACTTCTTTCCATCAGCTTAAAATTTTGGGACAAATAGTTATTTCACAAGTTATCAAAGCAGGGGTCCTAAGTTCGAAACTTAACTCTACACTTATAGCCATTTAATTAAATATTTCATGTGTTGGGCTCACTTATTGAGAGAGAGTCAGGCTTCCAATTAGTTTAAGCTTTTGGGGACAAGTGCTGATTTCACAAGAGAGCTCATTGGGAAGGTCAGAGTTTGAGTGACCATCTTTGTACTCATCTTCCATCTTAGTGACCCTTTACATTTGTCTTTGCCCTCAGCTCAGATGCAGGTTTTAAGCAATACAGCACCAAATTTGTGCATGCTTTCTATGTCGAACATTGGCCATCCTTTTTTCCTCTATTTCCACATTGCCATTCCTTACTGTTTTATTATATATCTGATCGATGATACAGGTAACAAAAGCCAAAATATTGGATAGTGGGAGATATTTAATCATCGATATTTCCCAGTACTACTCTCATGTGAAGGTTCATATTCCCTTTCAGTTGCTCACCATTTATCCCAAAGGTCACTATTGGATAGCACAAGATTTAATGACAATAAAAACACTACAACTATCTATATGTAATGTAGGAAGTATTGCAAATTGAGAAAAATCTGGACACACTTCTTTAGTGGCAGTTGCTTACTAGGGGTTACTGGTTTGCCCATCTATTTTTAAAACCTTGACCTTGTATTTCCCACCTAGCACAATTAGCACAATGTACATCTACTGAATCAAAGCTACATGATGTACAGCGAGGTTTTTCATTTTACTTCTTGTTTATGCCCTAAAATGTTGTGACTTGAGAGAGGAAGGCACTAGGTAAAAGGCTTTAAGACTAGGATATTGAAATCTATCAAATATGACCTACTAGTCCAAAACGCTGATCTTTGCAGGGTTATAGTCAATATAGTGAAAGGTGGCCAAAATTTTCTCACACCTTATCCTGCACTAGTTTCTGTAGAATTTTCTTCCTTGCTCTTTTCTCCTCCTCCTTTTCTGCTTTTCGTAGGGCTAAATAGCTGAAGAAACAAAATACAGATATTTGTACTTTAAGTTAGAGGAAAATACAATCCCATGTATCTAGAAACGAAAAGGGATAAACAGATATGGAACTGCTATATCGAAAGAGCAATACTGGATTAGGACAGACCGTTTTCTTTCACTTTCTTCTGTAGTTTGCTTTGCCTCAGTGAGGTCCTTACTGGCTCGAATCCTCTCCTGGAACAATATCGCTATCTAGGTTACAATACAGAAATGTGTGGTATGTCAAACAAGTACTTAAGAATTCCAAAATAAAACCAAAAGAGTTTAATCTGACAAAAACCAACCAATGCGGCTGCAATAAGATATTCTAACAGATGGCAAAGTTGTGGCAAGTCCATAATGTAATCATGTCTATTAAGCTGAGAAACTCAATAATCATCTTAAAAGGAATGCTATTGCATTTATTATTTTAATAATGGAACTTCTATAAAAGAGTAAACTTGTAAGAAAATTTCAAGTGTATAAGTAGAAAAGCTAGCATTAACCTTCATTTGTAAGATAGAAAGTTCTATTTTTCCCAACTTCATCTCTTATGAACAAACAGTCTGCAATGAATTTTAAGTTGTCAATTGAGCTTAAAAAATTCTCTTAAAGATATTGGCACATTTTCTACTTATGTTCTAGAGCACTATATAAATTTCTCTGTCCTGACCCCCCCCCCCCCAAAAAAAAGCAATAGAAAAAGTGAGAAGAGATATGAGATCTCATGTCTTCTTTTTGGTAATGTGATATCAAATCTCATATCAACAAATAGAAAAGGAAAGAAAAATGAAGTAAAAAGCAAGATAAAGGAGTTATTTTAAAAGGAAAGGGAAAAACCATAAATGGGCTAGGTGTTTTCTCTTGTATACACACAATGTACTAGGTTACGTGTATTGATATTAATACATTTTTACTTATCAAAAAAACAAAACCGCATACCCTCTCCCTATGTCTTTCTACTTTCTTTTCTTCTTCTTCTTCTTCCAACTTGCGTGCTTGATCCCTGAAACATGGCAAGATTACTAGTCATAGAAAGAAACCACCCAGCCAGAAACAGTAGATGAGCCCAAAAAATTTCCAATGTCAAACCAGATTAAAGCATAATACACATAAAGGTCAAAACTGAGAAAGAAGCTAATGGAATTTCTAGATCATGAGAAATAACGAGTATCAAAAATAAGATATGTTGCAAAGAAGCAGAAAAGGAAACCTTAGTTCCTGTGCCTTCATTTTCATTAGCTCTGTGATATGGAATGGTTGAGGAGTCTCAACATCAATGTCCACTGCTATCTGGGAGAAGTTGAGCAATTCAAGCAAAGTAGTGACTATGTGCAAGACCAAAGATTCTTTAATGTCACATGCCAGATGTATCAACATTTGCACCCTAAAACCTTTCTCTTGACCTCCTTCTCAAAGAATGAGATCAAGCAACGAGGCTTGCAAGAGGCAAAGATAAAGCACATTTTTCAAATCTCAAAAAGTACACACACAAACAAACAACAAATTAACATAAAAGAAGACCATGTTCAAAAATATTTGAGACAAAATGCAATGGACTGTTCCTTCTAAACTTCAGCTCTCACAACCTAATCAAACCCACCCACAAAAAAGTCATTTTAATGAGAATTTTTTTTATCATATGATCATGCTCCATATTATAAGGCATTGACTTTCCTGCTGAGCTTCTCATCCCTTTAATAGAAGACATTTACAAAGAATAGATACAAGAAGGTACCATGTGACAATCAAAGATCTAAGGCGCGTGAAATACACTCCCACTTTACATTGCAGTTTAGTTGCTAAATTTATTCTCATCATGAATGAAACCACGGTTGATATGAATAATCATGCCTCTTCTTTACTGCTAGGGTGTGGGGACCAGGAGAGGGGTGTTATGAAAAACGATGACAAGAAAGCAAACAAACAAACAATCACACGATACAAATTTATGTGATTCGGCAACGTGCCTACATCCATGGAGCTATAGAGGATTTTATAATACTGAGGAATCACAAAATACACTTTGGGGCAAAATTTTATTGTTCAGTCAGTCACACTGTTCATAATAAGCATATTTACAGGGTTACACGGCGGAAGCCCTAATTTTCATTTTTCTGCAATATTTGCTCAAGCGGAGTGTTGAACGTGCCTCTAGTGGACTCTCTATTTGATGTTTGCTCAAGTGACTTGTCGAGCGAACTCTCAGTCTGAGTTTCGCTCGAGCCACCTGTAGTGCGAACATAAAGCAAACTTGTTGCCTGGCGCTTCCCGAGTCAAAAATCAGTGCCAAAAATTTTCCTCAGCCCAAGCCTATGCTCCATGGCACAAGCCTCATTGCAAATCTACTCAAAAACAGTAACGAATCCTTGTTAGGTCAGGTCTTCAAGTCGGGCCGCCACAACAATAAACCAGGCTCCACAAACCCAACAAAGGGAGAGGGGCAAAGGGTTGGGGGAGAGTAAAAGGAAAAGAATAAGTATAATAAAAGCCATATTAGTTGATAAAGACAGAAAAATCAAAATAGGGATGTCATCAAGTAAGAATCAACACTACAAAAATCCTTATGTGATGTTAGAAAGGAACACAATCAAGATGAGAAATCATACCAAGGGAATCTGGTCAATATCTGCATCGTTCTCATGATCAATCATCCAATTTATAGATGCCTCTATGCTAGAATTACCTGATTAACAGAAACAATTATGTTCACAATCAGGAAAATAGCACAACTGCAAATAATGACTCTGAAAGACAAGTAACAGTTTTCCCTATCAACAAGAATGCTTAGAAGAAGACCAGTTCTCAAAGCTAGAATTCCTTTTGGGATCAACAATCAAGAGAGCATGCCTTAGTATCAGATCAGCATCTCCAGCCTTTTGCACGAAGTGCTTTCTTCATATACAACTTAAGTGTCCTTAGCTATGCTAGATAACTTCACTAGCAACATCACTAGATAGGAGTGCATACCAATGGGAACCAGGCAACAATTTACTACTGCTATACCCTTATGGTACATGCTAAATCACATGCTGCAGCATTGAACATGGCCTCACCCCTACCTAGAATTCAATATATCAACAAGAATGCTTAGAAGACCAGTTCTCAAAGCTAGAATTCCTTTCGGGATCAACAATCAAGAGAGCATGCCTTAGTATCAGATCAGCATCTCCAGCCTTTTGCACGAAGTGCTTTCTTCATATACAACTTAAGTGTCCTTAGCTATGCTAGATAACTTCACTAGCAACGTCACTAGATATAAGTGCATACCAATGGGAACCAGGCAACAATTTACTACTGCTATACCCTTATGGTGCATGCTAAATCACATGCTGCAGCATTGAACATGGCCTCACCCCTACCTAAAATTCACATTGTGGCCTCCCAGACCAACATCATGGAAACCGTATTAATTGATCAGCATTATGTTGCAGTTATATTTCTCCTTGAGTCACATTCATGCAAGGTTTGGAAACCACACATCAACATCAGACACACACATGGTATCTCCCATAAATAGCTCACCAGAATAATGAAGAGCTCGTATTGCCCGTGCTTTAGGAAATCCCATGTCTTCAAGTTCTTCAAGCATTTTGTCATTTACTTTTGGAACAGCCATTTCTACAGGCATATATATGACACCTGAAAATCATGGAACATTAATCTTGCCATAAAATCATATACCAACCAATCTTCCAATTTGTAAAAGTAAGAACTTGCGTGATCTACGAACAAGATGTTCTAAAACATATTATACTGTTCTATTCAAAGACATAATTAAAAGGTCGCCCCATCCATATCCAAAGGTTCATAGCCAGCTCCAAGTCCAAAGGCAACCACCCTCCCCACCCCAATTTTCATGGGATTGAACCCCAAACCTCCTCTTATTACAAAAGAGAGATAGTACATGCTACAAAAGCTGTCGTACATTTATCAACTTTGCAGAATCATAGGGCATAGCAAGTAGATTCCCACCTTTACATCTTCTAAGACATTACAAAATAATTAGATGTACACATTGCAGAACATGGAATAACAAAACTTGGTTTTGAGAGCCATAAATTGTAAAAAGTTCAAACTCAAGCAGCTGATTCAAATAAAAGGCACTTACACTCACATCACGTACATAAAGGAAGAGATAATATGCAGTTCCAGCTGAAGCTAAAATTAAAATACATTCAATTTCGATCTACAAGTCTAAGGGGGGATAAAACTAGCTGCCCATGTAAAGCACCTTGAATGATCGACTGGTAAAGCTAAGACAACCAGGATCTCCTCCTGCAGATAATCACTATGGCATGAACCAATGAGCAATAACCCCCCCCCCTCCCGGCCACATAGATTAAGCAATCGTCTCTGCGTCCAAAGAAGGCCTTTTAATCCAAATCATACATATATCATTTCCCTTCAGCCTTCCTTTTGGTTGTTGCCAACAAAATGAAAAGAAAAGGGAAAAAAAAAAAAGACATTTAGATTCCTCTATCTTATGCTTTCTATTAAAGCAAAAAATTAGCAAACCACCCCTAAAATTCTAACATCTAACATTTCCCATCATTCGAATCATCCCGGTTTTCAGGGTTTCCCAAATACAGAGCGAAAAGGCTCAAACTCCAACATTTTTCTAGAATCTTTCTCGAGCAACCAAACTAATGAATTAGATAGCACTCACAATTACCGGGCATATTAAATAAATAAGAAATTCAACGAATACCGAGTTGGATCGGCGAGGATTGTGGCGGAAATGGAAGATGAAAAGCTGAGCAGAGAGGCTTCGAATGATTTGGCGAAATGGGGACGAGAAGCGAGGTATATGTACGTCAGGAAGGTTCACTGGGAGCCTCATCGAAGCCCTGTAGTCCAAGCAATCACGAAAATGGAGTACCATTGTTGAAGAAGGAAGAAGGAAGAGGATTCTTTGCCGATTTAACATTCTGATTCCTGTATTTATACCTTCCCACAGACCTTCCTCTGTGGCAAGAAAAGAAATATAAAATTGGAGCCGTGCTATGCATCAGCCCCTGTTCACGGGCTGATGCATAGCACACCTGATGTGTATTCATGTGAGTGGTTTAGATGTAAATAATTTAAATAATATGAGTAGTTTAGATGATGACACATAAGGTGTGTTAAGGCTACTCCTCAACAGTAGGCTGATGTAAAGAATTTTCCATAAAATTGTGTTGCTTAGGCATCTTTAGGAAAACAAATGCTATTAACTATTCTCAAACTTTTTTTATTGTTTTTTATAATCTATTTTGTTACTATTTATCTATAATTTTATTACTATTTAAAAATATTTTTAATATCCAAACTAACTCTTAATTTTGCTAAACATGTCTCTGCAATCATGTCACATCCTCTATTTCATCACATTTCCTAAATTCAGCTTAAGTGTACTCTCAATTATTATTTTTATATAAAATATATTATCAAAACTCACTTTTTATATTTTAACTAACGACTTTTACAATATACTATACATCAATGAATAATTATACTTGTTATCTCCAAACATCACACATATTTTAATTTTTTTTTTCCTATAATAAGTATGTAATATATTGATGATAAGTAAAACAATTCAACTAGTTTAATAATAATAAAATAAAATAAAAATTAATTTTAAAATATGTAAAGTATATGATATGGGATGATAAGTAGCATCCCTCTACATCAATTTGTCTTTTTTTATATTATTTAAATATTATTTATTTCTTCTTACGCTGTTCATTTTAAATACTTTTTCTACCTATCACTAAATTTGTAATATTCTCATATCTTTCAATATTTCTCATATACTAATGTGAACACAATATCTCTCTGTTGCCAATAGCAGATCAAAAAGAAAATAAAGATGAAAATAACTCATTCATCTTTTTTTTATCCTTTTAAGATGTTTTGAAAACTTTTTGACATGACTATTTTTATTTTTATTAAAATAAATTTTCTCAAAATATAATAAATTTTTCATGTTTTATAAATAAAAAATAAATGTGAGAAATATAAAGAAAGATCAGGGAAATGAAAGAAATAATAGAAAAATATATTTTTTTTTTTGATAAACTGAATCATTCATTAAAATCAAATAGAATCCTTACAAATAAAATTCTTATCAAGCCAAATAGCTTGACTTACAAAAGAATGACAAAAGTCTCACCACATCACAACATCATCAACTTCCCAAGCATGTCTTGCCAACTGATGAGCAGCCATGTTGCCCAAACGATGAACATGAAATACTTTAGCTTCTTAAAAGCCCCTCTTGATCCTACGAATATCTTGTAGAATAAACTCAAAATCTGTTAGAAACTCAGATAAATTATTCAAAGCATGAACAAGTATCAAACAATCAGATTCTAGCAACACTTTTGGAACTCCCCATTGAGCACAAAGCTATAAACCCCTTAACAAAGTAGTAGTTTCAATAAATTATGCAGAAGACACTTCCCTTTCAACCTTACTACAAGCCACGACAACATCTCCATTATGACCCTGAAAAAGAACCCCCACCCCTGCAGAATTTTGATCACAAAAAATAGCCACATCAACATTCAACTTCAAAAAACCAATAGGAGGAGGATGTCAAGACACAATTCTATTTATCTTCTTATTGGAAACATCAAAGACTTGCAACTGTTTGTATTCCTGCTGAATGCTCAAAGCATTAGTTACTACCACAGTAATCTGCATAGACACCTGCTCATAGAGGAATTTATTCCTTCTATACCACAGCCCCTAAGCAATTGCTAAAAATCTAGCCAATAAGTCATCTACCCCTCTATCCTGAGCCAAGTTTGCCAAATCCCAAAAAGACATATTCAGCTCCACATTTCCTAGTTGTGAACAAAAATCCAACCAAACTGGTCGGCTTCTAAAACATGTTTTTTCTTCAGATTCGAATAGGTTGGCAGCAGCTCTTGACATGCCTTCCATGCAAATATTTTCATTTTTTTTGGCATCTTCAGACCCCACAAACATTTCCAAAAACCTGAGTGACTACTCCCATTTGAATTCTGACCTCCCACTTGAGATTATTCTGCTGTAGCACTCTATAAGCACTCTTAACAAAATATATATCAGTCTTCTCATGAACCCACAACAAAGAATCATCAAAACTCATACTTACATTCAACTTCAGAATTTGTTGAACCACATTTGGATTGAATAGAGCTCTTAAAGTATCAATCTTCCACCAACCAGTATTGACAACAATTAAAGACTGAACTCTTAAGTGGCCAACACCCTCAACATCATCTTGATGTATATAATGCATATTAAAATCAAGAATCCAAGGATCTCGGAAGACTAACAGATATCACATTACCCACACGCCACATGCACCCTCTTGCTAGACCTTGAACAGCTTCTCAAATGCCTTTCCATGCATAAGATGAATTAAGCCCAACTTTAGCATCAAATAAACTTGAGTTAGGGAAATACTTTGCCTTATAAATTCTGTAAAGAAGAGATCCCTCCTTAGTTATAAACCTCCATCCATGTTTGGCTAAGAGTGCCAAATTGAACAACCTTAAATCTTTAAAACCCATATTAAATGTAGAGAAGTACTTCAACTCATATATATTTTGTATTGATTTTACATAATCTAATGGAAGCCTTATCTTGACATATTGTTCTTTATTTTACAAAAAATTGCAAAATAGAAAAGCAATTGAGAGTGCTTTAAGGAAAGAGATAAGAAAAATAGTAAAGGCACAATATTTTTTACAATACTTTATATAATTATAATTTAAAATGATGAGTACTTTTATAAAATACCTTATAAAAATAATATTAATCTATAAAAATACTCTCATTTAAAAAATAATTGATAAATATATTGTGAAAAGTTATTCTGAGGGTATCATTACTAATAAGAAAACCATATAAAAAAAAATTCATTTTTAAAGGTGAATTTTAAGTTTGAGTATGCAAATTTCATGCATGTTCTTTCTTAAAAAAAATAGCATTCAAGAGACAAATATGTTTTTGTTTTTTATGAGTAATCATTATATATATATATATATATATATATATATATATATATATTTCACCCGCTTTTTTCACAATGTTATACAGTATTTGTACATATAAAATTTATACAAAATCATGACGTTGTTTTAATAACAAAAATTTATTGAATCTATCGTAGTACAAAATGTGGATGTTTCTTTTTTGTATTTACACAAGGGTTCATGTTAATTATATTTCAATTGTCAAGATGTTGAGTTGAATTCTCATAACTATTTTGTTATAAGAAACATTTCATAACTCATTTGATTTTTGGATTGCGTATTCACATTGTAAAGGGACTTTCCTCACTAGGAAAGGCCCACTGGACCTCAGCCTATAACCCAGTCCAAAGGGTTCCCTATCCAAGCAAGGAATAGATCATCAACTAAGGGGGGGCGTCGTCCTGTCGACAAGACCAATCGACCCGACATTCTATGACTACCCTCAGGAATAGTATATGCACAGAATGCACAGAAACACAGAAGACCCTCGATTCATTAGCATTAGGTCATCTACGGCTCATATAAATCGGATTAGAAGTCAAAGAACCACACCGCATTAATGATGTTGCAGATTAAGTCACACGTCCCATTTATGGAGCTGACGCAGAGTCACGCCGCATTAAAGAAAGCCTGTCAAAAGGCACAAAAGGAAAAGTATGGACTTTGTGGAAAAAAGACTATCTGCACTCTCTCCATACCCAGCATAAATAACAAGCTTTGGGTACCAAAAAGCTCTATGATTCGTAGACTCTTTTGCTTATTTGCTACCTTTTAAGAATATTTACTAAATTTGGCATCGAAGGTTACCCAGTCCCAAGGCCGCCCTCTTAAAACCATAGTCCTTTCTACCTTGTGCAGAGCCCATTTTCGAAAACTTGAGTTGTTGGAGTTTGGCCCAAAGGTATACAAAACACGACATTAACAGTAGTGCCGTCTGTGGGATCATAATAGATCTTGCGTGTCCTTCATGCACCCGAGACAACCCGTTCCAGGTGACTCAGAGGTTCGCTGAAGCGACTTGAGACATGGAAGTAGGTCAGGCAGAGAACTAGGCATGTCAAAGTGAAAAAATCGCAACAGGAGAAGGCCATGCAGGCGCGAATGAAGCACAATGCATGGCGGAGGAGATTGGTGTTCTGCCTATGGCCCCCAATCACATGGAAGTTACAAGTGAAATTCAAGATGAACAGGAGCTTCGAAAAGCAGAGCCAATTGGACCACTGGAACTTGTTATCCTCCACCCTGACTAACCAGAGGCTATGGTGACGACCAGCAGCGAAATGACGCAGGGAGCTCGAGACTCCATGCTACAACTCATCGCTGAACACCTAGATGTGTTAGCATGGAATCATGGGGACATGCCTGGGATAGTGCCTGAAATCATACATCACACTTTAAGCATGGACCCAAAAGCTAAAGGGGTGCGGTAGAATCGCATAAACGTCAGTGCGGAAAAGAACGCCGCCATAGCCAAAAAGGTGGACTGACTGCTGAAGTTGGGGTTCATCCGAGAAGCCCACTACCTAGAATGGTTGTCGAATGTGGTGTTAGTAAAGAAGTCGAGCGGCAAATGGAGAATGTGCGTCGACTTCACTGACCTCAACAAAGCTTGCCTGAAAGTCAGCTTCCCGCTCCCTCACATCAACCTCATTGTCGATTCGACGGAGGGTCATCGTATGCTCAGCTTCATGAAATCCTACTCGAGGTATAACCAAATCCGTATGAAGCCTGAGGACGAGGAGAAGATTTTGTTCATCACGGACCGAGGTCTATACTATTATAAGGCGATACCTTTCGGTCTTAAAAATGCGAGGACCACCTACCAACGGTTGGTCAACCATATGTTCAAATATCAGATAAGAAGAAATATAAAAGTCTATGTGGACAACCTGTTGGTCAAAAGCAAGACCATAGAACAACATTTGGGTAACTTGAGAGAGGCTTTTGCGATACTATGACAGTACCAAATGAAGCTGAAATCGGCAAAGTGAGCTTTTGGTATCAGGTCAGGAAAGTTTATGGGGTTTATGGTGTCTGAGTAAGGCATTAAAGTCAATCCCAAGAAGGTCGATGTCGTCCTCGGCATGGCCTCGTCACGCAACATAAAATGAAGTACAAAGGCTAGCTGAGCGAGTCGCCGCCCTTAACAGGTTCGTCTCAAGATCAACCGACAAGTGTCTACCATTTTTCAATGTCTTGAGGAAGGCGAAGACATGGGACGACGAGTGCGACAAGGCATTTGAAACCCTTAAGAGGTACCTCGTGAGCCCCCTGCTCCTTAGCCAACCGCGGATCGGGGAAACATTGGCCTTGTATTTGGCCATATTCCCCTAGGCGGCTTTTTCAACTCTAGTACGCGAGGAAGAGTGGATACAAAAGCTAGTCTACTACGTCAGTAGAGCATATTGAGGGGCTGAAGCCCGATACCCCCGTATAGAGCAGTTAGCCTTTTGCATTGATGGTAGCCACGCAAAAGCTGCGCCTATACTTTCAGGCTCACCCAGTATGAGTCTTAACAGAAACCCAACTAAAGAAGGTATTACAACGACTGGATGCGTCAGGATGCCTCATGAATTGGGCAGTGAAGTTGAGCGAGTTCGATATCCTTGAAACATCATAAATGGACAAGTGTTAGCGGATTTTATTGCTGAGTTCCTAGCGATGGACAAATGGACAATGGTGCATACCCTGTAAAGCCTTAGCAATAATTCATTGACGACTCATCTTACTGGGCTGAAGGGGGAGTGGGGGTGCACATCGTGGCTCCCAAAGGAAAAGAGTACAATTACTCCTTTAAATTGACATTTAAAATAACAAATAATGAAGCAGAGGACGAAGCATTACTCTCAGGTCTATAGGTAACTAGAGCTTTGGGAGTCGACGAAATCGACGTATGGGCCGATTCCCAAGTGGTGGTAAATCAAGTACAGGGGAGTTTGCCGTGAAGATTGAAAAGCTAAGGAGATATCTGGCATTGGTAGAAGTTGAGCACCCTCACTTCAAATATTTCCAAATTCAGCAAATATCGAGAACGAAGAATTAGAAAGCAAACAAACTGGTGCGCGCAACATCCGAACATGAAGATTCTCCCCTACCAGAAAATATAGTGATTAGTACGGTGGAAGTACCTGTTGTCAGAATTGAGGTAATGGAAATACGACCTGGAATCCCAGATTGGGCAGAGGATAGTAAGATATTTGGAAACTGGCGAGGTGCTTGAGGACCGACAGGAGGCAAGAAAAGTTAGGAATAGAGCGGCACGTTACGCTATGATCGAGGGAGTCCTATATCGATGGGGTCACTTAGCTCCTCTTTTAAGATGCATCTCCCTGGAGGAAGCACAATATGTGCTAGTAGAAATATACGAGAGAATTTGTGAGAACCGTTCGGGAGGACGGGTGCTAGTTGGAAAAGTGACGAGGGTGGGTTATTACTAACCTCAAGCCCTCCGAGACTCTAAAGGTTATGCACGGAAGTGTCAGAATGCTAGGAATATGCCCAAATTCCCCATTGTCCTCCAAAGAAGTTGGCGTTGATCATGTCACCTTAGCCATTCGCCCAGTGGGGAGTTGATTTGGTCGGCCCACTTCCCCTAGGCCAAGTTCGTAGTGTGGTTGTCGACTATTTTATCAAGTGGATCGAAACTGAAGCCTTAGCCACTATCATTGTGAGCAATATCACGCGATTCTTATGGAGATTGGTGGTTTGTAGGTTTAGCGTCTTGCACACTATCATCTTAAACAACGTAAAGGCAGTTTGATTCCAACTATGACCAAAATTGGTGCCGAGAGTTGGGGATCGAGTTTCGATACTCGTCCCCGAGGCACCCCCAGTCCAACGATCAAGTCAAAGCAACTAACAAGACACTGATGGGAATACTTAAAAAATAACTTGACGATAGAAAAGGTGTTTGGGCCTAGGAACTCCCTGCCGTGCTATAGGCCTACTGGGTCATGGTGAAGATGCCGACCGAGGAAACCCCCTTCATTCTCACCTACGGACACGAGGCAATGTTGCTAGTAGACTTCCCACATACAGAGTTCAACACTTCGAATAAGAATCCAATAGCAAACGGCTAGAAGAACAACTGGATCTACTAGAAGAAGCCCGAGTAGAAGTAGAGATAAAGGCTACATCCAACAAAAGAAAGCTCGAGATGTGCTTCAACAAGCTTGTGCAACCGAGAACATTCAAAATAGGGGAACTGGTACTCAAGGAAACGGGAATAACAACCTGGGACGAAGAAAAATTGGGCCCCGCTGGGAGGGCACCTACATGGTCATCACCACAAATCGACCGGGCTTTTATCACCTCAAATATTTGCAAGGAAACGAATTGCCACACCCGTGGAACACCGAGCATCTGTGAAAGTATTACTGTTAAGCCGGTTTTCTCGTCATAATTTTTATATTTTGCCATGTGCAAGTTACCAGCCGTAATAAAAAATATATATATTCTGTCTTGTCTCAATGATTGATTTTAGGAGCATAATATAACCAGGAAATCGGTCCACCCCTCAGCAAAGTCGACTTCGCTAAATAAAAACTCCAACAACTTACATCCCCGCGAGGCAAAAAGGAAAGATAGGCCTAAAAGGTTACCTTATCCCTCTCGCAAAGGAGTGCGGGTCGACCCTTGGTCGCCAGAAGACAAAGTTTACCTTCCTAGTAAGTGTCAACAAGCGGGAGAGCGGGTTAATGTTTGTATGTTTCAATTGTCAAGATTTTGAGTTGAATTCTCGTAATTGTTTTGTTATAAGAAGCATTTCATAACTCATTCGATTTTTGGATTGTGTATTCATGTTGTAAGGGGACTTTCCTCACTAGGAAAGGCCCACCAGACCTCGGCCTAAAATCCGGCCCAAAGGGTTCCCTATCCAAGCAAGGAACAGATCGTTAACTAGAGAAGGGCGCCATCTTGTCGGCAAGACAGATCGACCTGAAATTCTACGGCCACCTTCGGGAATAGTATCTGTATAGAACGCACAAGAAACACAAAAGATCTCTATTCATCGGCATCAAATCATCTATGACTCATATAAATTGGATTAGAAGTCAGAGAACTACACTACATTAATGATGTTGCAAGTCGATTAGGGCTTCTCTGTAAAGATGAAGGATAGTGATACTTGTAATGGAGTGGGCGTTCCTTTGAATATGCTAAAAAATTAATCACAAGTATTTTACCATTAATGAATGACATAATTTTCCCGATATGTTATATATTGGAAATCTCTTGGAAATCAATGATCATCCCATATACTAGCTAGCTGTATACTTGGCCGTTGAAAACTATGAGTTTAATCGGTCCGATTTTGGATAAATTTTGGGATCAAATCGATATACACTGATTTTGCATTTTCAAAAATCGATACCGCATCGGTTACCCTCTTAAACCGACACTTTCGATGTTACCGGTTGGGTCTGGCTTTCCGATTTTAGCATTAGTATTACTAATGTATTTATCAAAAGAAATATGTTGAAAATTTATTAGACCATAAAATGTAATTAATATATATACTTTATATTTAAAACACATGTTCATGTTTAAGATTTACATTTTATGTTATAAATTATAATATAACATTATTTCATATATAATTATATATATTATATAAATTTTATATAATATTAAAATATTTTATATAATATTAAAAATATATATATATATATACACAAAGTAGTCCAGTATGGTGCCGGAAAATCTAAAACTGGAACAAGACTAGTTTTGACTAGTTTTTAAAATGGACGAATCAGTCCCGAACTGAACCGGTCCAGAATCGGACCAAACCAACGAGTCCGGGCCAGATCTTCAGTTTATTTTTACAACTCTAATGAAAACACATCCCAAAAATTAAAATAAAAAAAATAAAATCTCAATTTTTTTTTAACATTCTCAAGATTCCCCCTAACCAAACACATCTGTTCAAGTAAAAAAATTCCAAAAAATATGCTAAATGAAAGAAAAGAAAAAAATAGAGTTAAACCAAAAGAACAAGTAAAGAGAAAACAAATGGGAAAAAAATTGAGTTCATCAAAAGCATTTACAATATGGATAGAGATTCTAACTTAGAAGAAAATATAAATAATATGCAGAACTTACAATATCTAATATCAAGAAACTTATAGCATTTCTTAATGAGATAATCTATCACAAGTTACAATACATTATTTAGAAAGAAAAAGAAAAGTGCTATAGTAAAAAAAAGATTTTATAAATATAAACTTACAAATTTACGTAGTTTTATGTAATGAATAATGCTAGTTGGCCGCCCAGCGTTTACCGCTGAGTAAATTGCTAGTGCAAAATTTTTTATTTTCTTTTAAACCTTTTTCTCACATCCTTAATTATTAAAAATAAGAAATAAAATAAAATATTTGAGCAATAACTTTGAACAATAAGCTTGAGGGGATCAAGTATCATTTTACTTCATATAATATATTAGATATATTTTATAATAAAAATAATTTTATAATTTAATGTTGTGAAACATTAAGGCCTTGTTTGCAATTCAGATAAGATGGTAGGGGTGCTAATCGTATCATACGGGAGGCACCACCTACCTACCCCCACCCTTGTCCCAGACTTTTCCACCCTACACCTGCCCTCGTGGTGCGGGGCCTAGATAACCTGTCTTAGTATCTGGGTGCGGGGGCGGATACCCTACCTGTCTGCCCCTAACACCCATAGACCATAAGCTGTTTATTGGCCCAAAAGTTGTTTTGGGCCAAATTTTGGGCCATTTAAGTGTTTCTGGGCCATTTTTGGCCCAATAATAAAAAAATGTATAATTTAAAATTTTTGAAATAACAATAAATTGAATTTACAATAAAACAAATACAAATTAAGACAAAAAAGATTAAAGAAGTACTACTAATGCTCCTAAGTCCTAGCTCCTAAGTTATTACAATTTACAATAATAGAATTTATAATAAAATTATAATAACTAAACTATTACAATAGTATAAATTAAGAGAAAATAATTACAAAATTACGAACATAAAATAGACATTGTGATTGTATCAACATTACAAAGAATTGAATATGTAAAATTTAAATAAAATTTTCAATTGAACATAAATGATAAAAGTGACAACAGGGAACTTTGCTTTGACTTTGACATTTGGGGCAGTGGCATGGGCCAAGGGTGTAAATAAAATTAGTGTTGCCTGCTATGAGATTGTAAAATCTAAAACATTAACAATTGCAATTTTTTTTCTCACCTTGGGTCCTCTTCTCTCAATAGTGCTGCCTGTTGTGGGTCCTCTTCTCTCACCTTGCAATTTTTTTTTTTCTTTGGTAGATTGTCATTCTCTTGCTTAGTATCACATTGTATGAGATGAGATGAGATAAGATGAGTTGAGTTGAATTGTTTATTTTATTTTGTATTGAAATTTGAGAAAATTGTAATGATTAGGTGAGAGAAGATGAGATGAATTTGAAAATTTTGAATTATTTATTTTATTTTATATTAGAATTGAGAAAAGTGTAATGATGAAATTGAGATGAGATGAGATAAGATGTTTTCCGAAAACAAACGAGGCTAAGAGGTTTCAATCTTAGTTTAGGGTTTCAATCCGAATTTTGAAACACACAAAAATGAATTTCACTATCAAATTTCAATCATTCACGTATAATCAGTCTCTATAATACACAATTCACAAACATAATTTCATCTTCCATCTCCGAATGGGGGTGGGATAGTGGGATGCAGGATTCTGTTGCGTATTTCTATGATATGAGATGAAATGTTTTGTAAAAAATTAAATAAAAAATTATTATAATATAATTTTTATTTTAAAATTTTAAAAATTAAATTATTTATTATATTTTATATAAAAATTTAATAAAATTATAATAATCTTACGTGAGAGAAGAATTGAAATAGTTTGATTATGAAATAAACCCAATGCTAAAACCCGACCTGACAATACCTGGTCAATGCAGGACCACGACTGACCACTGACCAAGTGAGCAGTGAATTAGTGACCACTTGAAGTGGATAAGAACGAATCCAACTTCAATTTTAATTATCTAAAATTAAAAACCTCCAAACTCGAAAATAATTCTATAAAAATAAACACATCGTATTCACCAATCAAAACACATAAAAGAAACGCACTCTTTCTTTTTTTAAAAAAGCAAAGACAAGTGACCTCAGGAATCCAATTACTACCGTCCGATTATTCTTCTCTTCGATTTCAGCCGCCCATTCCAACGTCACCTTTTTCCCCTCCACCCTTCGATTCCCTCTGGAATCCAAGCCCTTCTCAATTTCAGTTTATTCCGCTTCCCCTCCATCCTCGCGCGTTTACAAAAGCATAAACCACTGTAACACTCGCTCTCTCCAGACGACACGTATGCAACATAGGGCAAAAAGAGTAATTGTGAATTTATGTGCATGCTAAATTACTGTAATACCACTTCCGCGAGTGGAGGTAAGCCGTAGTGTAGCGTGTATGCGACGCTTGCTCTTTTTGGTGTAATTGGGCTCTCGACATCACGTTAGTATTGCTATTTCTGGTTGCAGAAAGAAAACCCTAAAACCACACAAAGAGATTCAAAGTGAGAAAGAGACGGAGAAAGGGAGGGAATTGGGTGGATTTAAAAGGAGTTGTGGGTGAAGATGTCTGCAACAGGTGCCGGTGCCGGTGGTGGTGGTGTTAGTGGTGGTCAAGAGGAGGATAAGAAGCCCATGGACCAGCACATTAATCTCAAAGTCAAGGGCCAGGTATAGATATCTGTTATCTGTAATAGAAAATGATGTTGCTTTTTATATTTAATTTCTGTTTATATATATATTTGGGTGCTAATCTTTGATACGTTGTGTCCCATTGGAGGGATCAAGGAGAACTATATGGCTGTTGCTTTGACTGTGTTTGGCTGGGATTGGGATTTCAATTGATGTTGGATTGTGTTTAATGGAGCTATTTGAGTGTGTGTGAGGCTCACTGCGTGTGTTGATTTTGGTTGAGAGATAACCTCTGTTGAAAGAGGAGGTGTCTGACGGATTTTTTTATTTTTCTGGGTTTCTCTTATGCAATTAGATTAAACGTGAAAATTGAAGATGACGGTGTGTTAAAGTTTATGCCTTGTGTGTCTCTGTGTGTAAGGGTTCGGTTTCATTTCACTCTATTTGACCAGTTGTATCGACTATGTGAATGTGAGTTGATACTCTTTAAATGCATTTATGGGATTTAATAAAAAACTAGAGGTGATAACAGAAGAGAGAAGTTTGGCGGTGCAGTTATCTCATCTATGTCAGCCAAGTAACTGTGATAGAAGAATGCCATTTTGTATTGAAAAGCTGGTTTTATATAAATTCAAATTGCCAGTGTGGTGTGTGGCCGATATCAGTGTGTGGTAATGATGTTTACTTTGTGAAGGCTGTTTATACGTGTCTGTCTAAGATTAGTAACACAAGTACTTAAATTCTTTGTAATTCAATTTGTGCAATGTGTAATGGAATATTTGGGTCTTATCGAATTCCTCCCAATTATATGCTAGATGAGTAATGCCATCTAGACTTATTTTTCTATTAGGAACAAAAATGATCTTATCATATACCTTTGACCATACGACTCATACATTTTGTGGTTATTTTAGATGAAATGCGACTTTTTGTTTAACTGAAGCCACGATGTGTCTGCAAGTGACGATTGCTTGAACACTTTTTTTTTGTGCGTAGGCTCCTTAGTTCATTTAAATGTTCTAAAACAAATGCATTCATAACAATTGAAGATAAGCGGGATCTGCCATGAAAATTTGTGAATGTTGTTTTAATGTCTTGGTAGGCTCTATGCCATTATATTACTTTGCAGGTGAGTATGGGCTAGTCACTTATCAAATAAATTACTTTCGACCCTGACCCCTTTTTGAGAACACCAAATTTAAAACTTTTCTGAAATATGTTGTACATGCTAAGGTCTTTATAGTGCGCTGTTACTTGAAGGTCCTTTATATTGTGCTGTTACTGAACTGTCTTTATGAGTGAAGAAGGTGGGCTGTCTCTTTTTCTCTACTTACCAAAAAATAAAAAAGGTTTGCTGTCGCCTTTTCCATCTTGGTCCCCTCATAAATCTCAGTAGCTGTTGTCTGATTGTAGGATGGCAATGAAGTGTTCTTTAGGATTAAAAGAAGCACCCAATTGCGGAAACTCATGACTGCATACTGTGATCGCCAATCTGTAGAGTTCAACTCTATTGCATTCTTGTTTGATGGGCGCAGACTCCGAGCAGAACAGACTCCGGACGAGGTAGATTTTCATTATTTTTAAATTCTAGGCACCCTTTGATTTTAGTGATATTTCTTAGAAGGTGCTGAATTTGTAATGGTTACATTCTGCTATTTATATCATATTAATTGAGGTGCAATCTTTTGAAATGTTTTAAACTCATATGTACAACATTTGGATGTTTGTTGACTGCATTAGGGGATGTTTGGGAAATGAGATGAGAGATAAGAATTTTGTAAATAGTAGTAAGTTGGTTTGTGCATAGTAGTGAAATAGTTTGAGTTAAGTATTTATTGGGTTTTGAAAAAGGAGAGAGAAAAAGTTGAATAAAAAATATTATAAAGTTAAAATATTGTTAGAATATAATTTTTTAATATAATTTTTGTTTTGAGATTTGAAAAAGTTGAATTATTTTTTATTTGAAAATTTAGAAAAGTTGTAATGATTAGTATAAAAGTGTTTATGTTTGAATGATTTCTGAGAAAAAAGTTAGATGAGATTGGATGAGATGACTCATGAGATTAGATGAGATGAGATAAAAACTTTTTTCAAACATCCCCTTAATCTTTCCTTGTCCCTGTTGTGAGATTACATATTTGAGCTGTTAAGCGAAGTGACAATCCATGGTTTAGTACTTGAGTTGTTTTAGCCTTGAGTTACTTATAAAAAAAAAAAGTTGTTTTAGCCTCGAGTAGTAAAGGCTTTGGTCTTGGCGGTATGCTCTCTTCAGGTCTAAGTTTCAAATCCTATTGGATGCAAACAATTTCTATGGGCCATTGGACTGGGGGAACTTCTCATTGAATTACCCGAAATGCACTTGTAGGAAACTTCTTACTGAGGATCTGTGCAACCCCAGCATTAGTCGGAATTTTGTTTTTGGACACCTGGTGCCAATAAAAAAAAAGTTGTTTCAGCTTCTCTATTTAGATAGTGAAAGTGTTTCATCTCATCTCATCTCATCTCATATCATCATTATAACTTTTACAAATTTTCATACAAAATATAATAAACAATTCAACTTTTTCAAATTTCAAAACAATAATAATATTAAAAAATAATATTCTAACAATATTTTATTCAACTTTTAACTTTCATCTAAAACCATCTCATCTCACTATTCAAATTGTACTTTAATTTTTCTAGTGGTTAATTACAAGCATCCCCAATTGTATTTGCATCTTACTTGCTGTTTTGCCGTCTTGTTTGTATTATGCGCAAAACTTGGACTTGGGATCAGCTTGAGATGGAGGACGGTGATGAAATTGATGCAATGCTTCACCAAACTGGGGGTGGAAACTGCCCTTAACTTCAGATTGGGCTACTCTATGTGGATCCTGTGGCATGGAGAGTCTATGTCAAGTGCAAAGTTTCTTATTTTGCTTTAATTATGGAAATATTTATGTAATTAGCAATGGATCTGAAGCTGAAGTGAAAAAAGTTGAGTTGAGGTATTATGTACCGATGATACTTTGGACTTTTAAATGCTTTGTTGTTGTCTTTTGGTACTACAATATGCTGTGAGCTATTTTATACTCTCTCTCTCCTCTGTGTGTATGATCACGTTATTAATTTCTCTACAGGCCTTCGGGGTTCCCTCTCGTCTGATGTGTTCGTGGGAACTTTTATTCTGATGGGTGGAAACTATATGTTTGGGTTGAACACTTCTTTTTTTCTTTCCTATCATACCGAAAGCCGAAAGGCATGACTTATCCCATAACCCCCTCTTGCATTTCCTGCTCTCGAAATCTTAATTATTAGTTTTAAGTTAATTGTTGAAATCTTCTTAAAATCTGCATCTGTGAGGCTGTTAGTTTAAATTTCGTAATCCTCATGTGTACGGGGGCCGGAATCATGGAATGTTCCAAACGAAACTTTCATTGCTAGTGGAAGGTTTTGAAAATTAAAAATGTTATGTATAAGTTATTATTCATTTTTACAACTCCAAACCTATAATTTCTTTGTAGGATATAGTATTTTTTATAGAGTGTGAAGTGGTGAATAGTGGTTGATGAGAATAATTTTTTTTTTAAAAATTTGTCTCAATTTGTTAATATATGTGTTTTTGGCAATGCCACTATTTAAAATGGAAATGAAGAGAGGGAGACGTTCACACCGAACTTTTTCATAAAAAATTTGAAACGTTCAAGAAAACTTGTAAGGAAAATGATGAGGGCACTTACTACTTAGATAAATTTAGGCAGTGTGATATTATAAAGTGTGATATTATATAAAAGTAATGCTAGACACGGTCTCGCACACCTTTTTTTTTTTTAAAATCTTTTATTAAAAAATAATTTTTTTATATGTATTCTAAATTTACTTATTTTTTACAAAGATAGTGCGCATAACTAAGGGTGCTATCTACACCATACGGTGCAGGGCACCCTTACCCCTACCTCGCCCGAGTACCGGGAGTGGAGTTGAAACCGCACCCTGTCCCAATGATTCATTGGGTTTATAAATTTTATTTGAGTCTAAAAAATTTTTTAGAGCTAAATTATAATATAATTTAAATTTATATATTCAAAAAAAAATATAAACTCATTAGAGTTGTTTGCTGTTAAGTATCACATTACATAAGTATGATTATTGTATTACCTTGACATCCTATATAAAGGTTGCTTAGAAGGTCAAGGCAATCTATTAACTTGAATTCAACTTTAAGTTTTTAACAAATTGTATATATCTATATACAATATATTTATATAAATATTAAAAATATAGTTTTTTATATTAAAGGTGGGAATGGTGCGGATCAGAGCCCCGTCGGGGTCAGCCAGTCCCTTGCCCTCGCTAGGAGTCCTTCACGCGGGGCAAGGTGGACGGAGGCGGGGGGTATCGAGGGGCGGGCCACCGCTACCCACCCCTACGCATAACTTGTATACACTATTATTATAAATATAATTTCTCATTATAAAAATATAGGAACGTATATTCTGATTTTTATTTGTCATAGAAATTAAGATAAATTGTTGTATCATCGATATTGTTTTGGCGTAAGGATGTTTGAATTGAGAGCAAGAGAGAGAGTACCAAAAAAATCACTCGCGAAATACAATGCCAGCAGTTTGAGGGGACCATCTGTCGTCAAGGAACCCTATAGTAAACACATATGGAGATGAAAATCAAAGATTCCTGAAAGTTGCTTTGCATATCCTGACAACAAAACATTGGCAAGAGTTAGAGGTCATAATCTAAGTATTAATGAGTTGGTCCCTCCAAGTTGAACATTCATCAAAAGTAGTCATGCTCATTGCTCACTTCTCATCATCACAAGCAATGGATTGATCTCAGAAATTTAGAATGATTTGTTTTAAGTAATAATTCCATTAAAAAGCATAAAATTCTATTAAAGTGTTGTTCAAATAAAGAGAGTATTAAAAAAAATATTTTGAGCCCCTCCAATTTCCATTACGAGTCTTCAAAATTTCTACCAAATATATCATATGAGGCAAATATAATTAGTTTGGGGTTAGTTACAAGTCTCAAATATATAAGTTTAGTTGCAAGTCTTTTATAAAAAAAAAGTAGGTCCCACTAATAAAAATATATATATATATATATTTTATATTTTTTTAAAATGAGATCATTTTTTTACAAAAACTTGTGTAAGATTTATCTATTTGAAACTTATACAAATCATTTCTAGTTTCATGAGTCCTATGATAGGGAAATTTTCATTTTGCTCCTCAAATTGCAGGAAACTAACAATTTGGTACCCCAAATTAACACTTTCTCTCAAGTATCAACCTACAAAATTCACCGATTAGGGACAAGATTTCCTAAAATTTCTTATCAAACTCTAGGGCTTAAAGTGTAAGAGAGATATATACATGAATTGAGTCTTATAATATATCAATGTGCATTTAATGGTGCCTGGAAAATTTACTTGTGCAACTTATAAATATTATGGGGTATATTTTATGTGTATATATCTCTCACTACAGTTTTTAAAGTTCGAACAATAACTCTAAAAGATCCAAATCTACCAAGTGGATACAATGAAATCTTATAACTTTTAAGTGAATTTCATGAAGGTCATTGTTACGATCATATTTGAAATTTATTAGCAAAAATTATTTTGTTTATCCTTAAATTCAAAATTTTTAAAATTTTTCATTTAATAAAAATTTATAAAAAAAAAAAAAGAAATATTTTTTTGCTGATAATTATCATATGGGATTATCTCAAAAAATCCTTGAGGATCGCTTTCCAATTTCTTTAATGGATCTGACCTCTTAATAGCTAAATTTGATCAAAAGAAGGGTACTGCCTAACTGATGCGCACAGTATTGACTATTGAGGCAAGCCCACGGAAAAAAGGAAGTTCCCGGCTTTTCCGGCCCAAGAACAATTTCCAACCAACCCTACGAGACTCACCTCAATTATTTTTCTAAAAAGAAATTTCATGTGTCTAATTCCCAATCCATCCTCCCGAGTCCCACTCGCACATATAAAAATTCATTTCATGCCTATCCAAATAGCGAATGTAAGAAAATTTGTATTAATAAGCGCGTGGAGAAATGATATTTATAATTATAAAATATGTAATTATCGTATTTTTTTTTAAAAAATATAAAAAAATATAGAATTTAAATAAAAAAAATTATTTTTTAATAATAAATTTTACTCTTTTTTAAAAAAAAAGACGAGAATTCATAATTCTATTTAGTATTAATCATTATAATTTGCAAGACTACGATAACTCTCATCTTCTTTAAAAATATATATAGATAATTTAAATAAAAAACTATTTAATAAAAATTAAGATATTACTATTTATTTTAAATTCTGTGATCTTGATCATGTTAAAAATTTTAAATTTCAAATAATTGTGAGATTATTTAAAATATATCATTAAATACTATAAAATATATACTGTTTATTTTTCTGAATTATAAAATATATTTGATATTTAAAATAGTAGGAGTAGGAAGTTTCGATCTAAAAAATGCAGGCAATGTTTTTTATTTTGGTCCCCATAAAAAAAATTGTCACCCCAATTTTTAGCAAAAAAATGCGAAACGGAACATTTTCCTAATTATGACAAAAATGCAAGGGGATTAAAAAATTAAATTAAAAAGGGAATTAAATCTCTTGAGTAACGGACTCGGGAGTGGGTCCCAATGGAGTAAAAGCGCTCACTGTAATGGTCGTGGTCATGGACCTTACCGTCCTTGTTTGCTGTTTCCTAGAGAGAGAGAGAGAGAGAGAGAGGGCACTTTTTCTCGCTCACCAAACAGCACACATCTCAAGCAGCAGACAGTGTAGCTTGAAATATAGCGAGAGCGTGGGTGTGCGAGCAAATCGATCTCTTGCCAACGGCTACTTGTGGTCGTACAGAGGTAGAAGGCTGCGAATTTTTGTTTGGTGGCTGCTGATACTGGAATGGATTACAACAATGACAAGTAAATCTATCTTTTCCCTCCCACTCCCTCTGTTTTTGTTAAACGTGTTTCTGGGTTTGTCATGGAAATGTGGATTCGTAAGATATGTTTTTCCTTTTCTTTGCCTCACTATTTTTTTTTTTCATTTGCATTTATGTTTTTTATTCTGGGTTTTCTTCACTTTTCTCAGTCTTTTATGAAATGGATTTGCCTGATTTCATTCTTTTTTTTATTCGCCTTTTTTTTAGATTTTTTGGTTTATTTTTGAAGTTATAATGACGATGAGGATGTGGGCTCTGATTTAATTGGTGGGACATTAATATTTTCCCACTTTTTTCCTTTAGCTTTTTCTTTGCTAATCTGTCTGATAATACTCCCGGGTTATGATTCTCTTTCATGTAGCTCCCCATGTGTGTTTATATCCACAGATTAAGTAAGCACCCCTTTTTTCTTTATTTGATGTTCTTTTCAAATTCTAGAAATTGACCCAATATTCCCGTTCTACTTTTCTGTATGTTTACCAGTTTCTTGCTAGTATTTGCAGTTACAGTATTATTCAGCCGAACGATTTCCAATGTTGCCGTTGTACTCTTCTGCTTCTGACTTGTTAGGTTTTGTTACCACTATGAACTTTCGGTTCGGCTTTTGTCTATGTGGGGTTGTTAACTATTGCAATCTCTTCAACCCCTAAATAGAAAAGGTTTTCAATGTATATATTACCAAATATTATTGTAGGTGATTTGGAGCCTGAGCTTCCACTCCTAAACTGTCTGTGTACTCAGGATGCGCAATAAAATGTGCAATTACTTATCGAAATTAACATTTGGATACTAGCTTCTCAACCCCATCTTGACTTTCTTCCACATTGGCACTGGATGAGCTTAAATTCTTTTGGTTGGAGATTTACTTTACTTAGCTTTAGAAATGTTTATTTATGAACATGGGCTTGTTTTCTTCTGGTAGTAGTGAGTCTTGGGACTGGCACAGAAAAGATTATTGTCTACAAAAGGATCCCAATTCCGGTAAGTTCTCATTCTGGTTCTTCGTTAACTCATTGGTTTGTGCACTCGATGAGGTGCGTGATGTCTGCTAGGATCATATTTTTTTAGCAGACATATCTGAATGCCTATGGAATGGAGTACCACAGAACAGAGAGGATCTTTCATACATGTTCGATGAAACAACTCCTGTCAAGGCTTGTGGGGATTTGGCTTACCATGTTGCTCATAGTGGTACTTTTTTCCTTCCACCACTGTTTGTTCCCAACGTTCTTTGACATAATTTTGATTACCTCTGCCTTCAGTGGATAGGACCTTTTCTTCGCTTGATTACTTGAAAGTGTGTTTCTAGGGAATATGGACAAGGAACCAGAAGAATGTAGAGAGACTTCTTTACAAGTAAAGAGGCGCCGGATGCTACAGTTCAACAGTCAAGCTACGGATCCTTCCCATTCAAGTGAAGAGATGTCATCTGCATTCCTAAAATCAAATGTGTGTCCTGGGTAACTCTTTACATGTTTTGTATGTATGGCCTGGAATAATCTTTTATTTTTGGATGTAAAGTAATATTCATATTGACAATGGATGAAAATGATTGCATATTCATATATTCTATCCCAAGACAATCTTTATATTGTTGATTAGGAAAAGAATATTATCCAGATAATGTAATATGCATCATTATGGAATTAATTTTTGGTATCTATGCACTTAATTGGGTAAAGAATGTCATCAGACTTGTTAAACCAAGCTTAAACGTGCAACAATTGTTATTTATATTTGGTATATCGCCTAACTAGCCTCAATTCATTTTTCTCTCATTTCTCTAGGAATTACACACTTTGGTAAATCTTGTGACCAAAGAATCTGTTGGTACTAATGTGTGTTTGGTACTAGTATCATGGCAATCAAGTAAATGAACAGAACTTTATATTTGCTGTGGATGTTGTTCTGAATTGTCATCAACATTGTTCTGGTTCTATGTTTAGGAGAGGGAGGATTCACTCGAAGAGTTTTTCCCTGAATCATCATATTGGATTTCTGGGCCTTCAGGTTTGTATTTATCTTGGCAATATTCCTCACTAATATGATTTATGTAGCACAAGTTTTTCTTTTTAATTTTTAATTGAAATTCAATGTATCTCAGGAAATGCATCTGCCTTGACTAATGAGAGCCTGGATCAGTCATCTGAAGAGTGGCTTGCAGAATGCTTTAATGATACTGAGATGAATTTCAACACTGATGATGTGTATGCTTCTTTGGACTTAAATTTTTAGCGCAACAACTATTTTACATCAATCTGATTCCTTTATCATTTGAGACTCAGGAATTTATCTGGAGCATCTGATATTCAGTTCGACATTGCAGGTGCGTGAGATTGTTTTGGCTATATATATTGTTTACTATTTTTTCTTTGTTCTCTTCTTTCTATTTTTCCTGCATGCAGCATCATTGCTGATACAATTGAGTGAGTTTTATCTTGTAGAGTTGTGTGACTTTCCACCCAAGTATGAAGATAATGTGGTCCAACAGCATGTTACTCGAACTCCTCAAAAAATTGTTTTTAAAGGTTTCTCTCTGCACTTAATATCCTATTCGTTGCTTGTGTTTGTTTGCTCAAAAGATCTATGAATCCTGTTATAACAGTTGTTACCATGAAATTGTGGCATCCATTCATTGGAGGAAAAATTCTATTTGCAAGCTGGTGTGGAGAACACATCTTTCACACCACTGATATGGCATGATTTGATTTGTAAGAGGAATTTTTAATTTTAAATCTTGGAAATCAAATCTTGCGGCATAAACATTGTGGACGGTGTGTCCTCCACACCTGCTTGCAAGTAGAAGTACTCTTCATTGGAGTCATTTGGATATAGTCATGTACTCGTTTGTCATGAGAGCCAAGGCATCAATTTTTTTTTAAAAAAAATGTTATAATAGATTTTAAATATTTGTTCTCTGCAAAATTAATGATGCCGCTAGATTCTTATGCCTGGAAACAACTTACACATATACCATGAAATAAAGGAGATAAAAACTAACTGGTTCAGATCTGTTTTGCCCACATAGGTAGGAATTCTTTCATACGGACTCCAACTAAGTTGGCTGCTTCTGTTGCCTATCCATTTGCTTTCATTAAACCAAGTGGGGCCCACGGAGATGTAACTTTGAAAGAAATAAACCAGAGGATTCGCACACCACCTCCTTCAAAATCGAAGCAAGTTAATGAAGATCCTGTCATTTCTTACCCCACTTCGGCCTTCTCTGGGAAGCCTGTAGTTGGAAAAACAAAAATTCGCACTGAAGGAGGAAAAGGAAGCATCACAATTATGAGAACCAAAGGTTGAATGAGTAGATGATCACTCTTTGGAACTCATCACTGTTTTGGCCCTTCTCTCCCCATTATTCCCTGGGGTTGTGTTTTTGTAATATTGGAGGGTTCATAAGTATAGTAGTTGATACTTTGTTTTTTCGTTGGACTAGTTCTTGTAATTCATAAATTATCTAATCAAAGTACTTATGTTTATAAGTTGTGTTGTGGGTGTCAAGTACCTGATACATGACTTTGAGCTAAAATTGTAATTAGAATCTTGATTTCTATTAGATCCTCCTGTTAATGCTTGAGAAAAACCATGCTAATCATCTTTCACCGAATTTCTTATGTTGCAGAAGCCTTGGATGCTGGAATGTTATGTATAGGTTGTGTTTGATAATGAGTCGAAAGAATACATGTATCTCATTTGTTCTTCCACTATGGTGCTAATTGGCTTCTTTAAGTTTGTTGCATTAAATTGTATCGAGTTTATAATCAGTTTTAAATATGTTCATGCTACATTTTACTTTACCCACTGAGATTAACCAATTATACGTGTTTATGCGTTTAGTTTTCGTTGGTTGGGGGATTGTGAGTTCTCTAAATGGATTTGTATCTTATTATTAATTCATGTGTATGTCTTTCTAAATTTCAAAATGCTTCATGTCACCTTCTTTTGCCTCTAAAACAAAATTTTTTTTTGCAAGGGTGGGTAGTTATATATGATAAAGTAAGATGTGTGATGTGGAACTATTTCATTCGCTTAATGCTACTCACAATCTCTTTTACCATCTACCATCTCATGCCACAGTATTAAATGATTGTAAATTATTTGTTTTATTCTACATGTAAGCCAATCATTTGATGTTGCATGAAGAGATGTTGGGAGGATGATGATAAAAATGACTATAAATAAGTTATTTTACTCATCATCCCTATACCACACCTCCTAAGGGGAAAAAAAAAATAGAAAGGTAAAAAATAAAAGTATATTTGTGGTGTAAAGATGATGAGTAAAATTTTTTTTAATCTTATT
This sequence comes from Cyclocarya paliurus, assembly GCA_029856935.1. Classification (NCBI taxonomy): domain Eukaryota; kingdom Viridiplantae; phylum Streptophyta; class Magnoliopsida; order Fagales; family Juglandaceae; genus Cyclocarya; species Cyclocarya paliurus. Next base: position 12,088,110 of record CM056950.1, read on the forward strand.
TTGACATTTGATCGTGATGTGATGTGATGTGAGGGAGGTATTCTGTGTGGATACATAAGTAACTTCCTTCAGGGTTAGTTTGTAAGGTCCATCTTAGAAATTGGGATAATATCAAAGGAGATGCTTGGGGTTCGGAGCATTTCTATAGATACCCCTTTATTTCTTTTTTTTTTTTCTATTTTTATAGCGATTAAGTATTTTTTAATGATATTACGAATTTTTTTAAAAATGTTTAAAGATATAGAAAAAATGAATGAAAAAAAAGGAATTTAGCCTTATCGGGACATTTGTTGAGCTACACCTTTGGTGGATGTAGCACAACTCATCAAAATAAGAAAAATAGTTTAGCCACAAATGAATTACATAAAAGTCAATCCACAAACTGACATAGTTTGATGCAATATATCATATTGTAAAGTTACTTTTAGTGTAAATTAGATCTAACGTATCACGTGAAGTAATGTCAATTTGTGAATTTATTTTTATAATTAGTGGACCCATTTTTTGAAACAAAAGCACATGAGAAATTAATTAGTAATGCCCATCCATCCCTACCTGATAATTATTTGGAGGAAACATTACAAATTAATTACAAACTAGGACATTAATTGTGAGAGTTTCTTTAATTCATGGCAAGAAACATTACAAATTAATTACAAACTAGGACATTAATTGTGAGAGTTTCTTTAATTCATGGCAAGAATTGTAAATGATTGTTATATCAGTGCCAATATGTAAACTTAACTTACGATTTTATTCTATTACTCTCACTGTCTTACGTGCTTCTCTAGAGTTTGACTTGCATCCAATGAAAAATAATTAGATATAACTTAAATCCTTGAAAATGAAATGATTCAGACTCTTTTGGTTACGTATTTTAGATAAGATGAGATGAGATATTTTGAATAGTAGTAAGATTTTTGAATTAAAATAAAATGAGATGGTTTGTAAAAAAAATATGTTTGGATAGCGAGATGAGATAAGATATTTTCTATTTTTTGGTATTTGATAAAGGGGTGGGTCCTACCAATGATTGAAAATTATTTAATAATTATTGGGTAATAGTTAAGAATATATTAATAACAAGTAATATTTATAAACAAATTTAAATCCCAAATTTTATTTTTTTGTTGTTGGCTGAAAATTACTCTATATTCCCAAAACTTAAAATTTCTTTGTTAAAAGATATTATTCTAATTATGACCTATTTATTTTTCTATATATAGGAAATTTGAAAATTTGTATTCTAATTATAAATTAGAATAATTTTGATTATTGTAATAGATAATTATATGTATTACAAGTTTGATAGATATTTTTTTTCCAATTCGGCAAGGGGAAGGGGCGTGAATACAGAGGAAGCCAATTTGAAATGGGATGGAAAAAAAAAGGACGGTGGGAAGCCCTAAAGAAGACAATGTTTTTTAACTATTGAATGTCTTTTTATTATTTTATGTCATAAAGTAATTGTAGTGGTTGAAAAATTAGAAATTAGATAAAACTTTGTATTTTGCCGTTTGGATAGACAGATAAAACACACCGAACAACTCAGATGAGATAATTTGTATCTTATCTGAGCATCAAAACCGGGCCGAAATCTCTACACCTCCTGAAGGCTGAGAACTTAATAGCTGATTTTGGCTAGGAAATGGATCCAAGCTACAACTTTTTTGTATAATTTTTTACTAGTAATGCTACATATAATTGTGGAGTGTGTAAGCACCACACAATCCTTTTGAAAAAGAGTGGAGTTCACTATTAAAAAATTAAGTTATTTTTTTATATTTTTTATGTTCCATATTTACTCACTTTTTACAAAAATATTGCGTAGCACTTACACACTTCATGACTATAAATATCATTTCTCATTTTTTACAACTATATTTTTATTGGAGGGCTTTTATGTAAAATAAAAAACAATCATACACTTAAAAAATAGAGTCGTATAAATTTGTAAAATAGCTATTTTAAGAATAATACTAGACACAAATTTGGAATGTGAGCGACTTGTACAATCCCTTTAAAAAAGTGGGATTTATCATAAAAATAAAATAAAATTTTGATGTGAATCTTATTTTTTGTCAATAAACTTTTACGAATATATACACCTAAGACGCAAAGTATGAAATTGGTAATTAGTCAAAATAATGTTTACTGGACCCATCATTTATATCCGTGGCTTTCACACATCCTCCTAACCACCCACCACCAAAATTGTGCCAGTTGGGTCGTTGAAGTTTCAGCTTCTATTTGCTCGACCTTTATGTGTAAAAGAGTATGGTTTTGGAAATGATTATGGTAGTCGGATAGTAAAAATATTTCATCCCATCTTATCAGTATAATTTTTTTTAAATTCTTATATAACATATAATAAATAATTCAAAATTTTTAAATCACAAAATAATAGTGTAAAAACATTAGGTACTATATGTAAAGCACATGTTTCATATTTCCAACCGAATAGATAACCTGCAGTAATGAAGAGGCAGCGTTCATCGCCCTAGGTAGACTCTGATACTTAAGTTAGTAACAATATAGAGATAAGTGTATAAAATGAAAATGATCCTGTGTGTTACCTCTCGTAAGTTATTTATAGAAGGACCTAGACGTGTCGAGATGATCACTGACTTTGATCTCTTCCTAATTGGGAGGGAAGATAGCTCCTGTTTCATAGGGGTTATCTTCCTCAGGATAAATCCCCACTTGTGGATCAATATTCCAACCTTGTAATAGTTATCTGCCATGCGGTTATGCTTCTTAGGCTTTCCAGACATGGCCCTCTTAATCCTTAGGCTAAAGGCTCTGGTCCTGCTTCCTAGTCGTGGGCTTGGATAGCCAAGGGAATCCAAATGTCCCATCCAGTTATCCCGCTAATTTTTTTTGTGTTAGCACATGGAAAATTAAACTTTTGAGTTATTATTTTTTTACCCATTGCTTACCCCGCTAGTCTATAGGCGATCACTTGTACTTTTTTCTTTTTTGGCTATGGTCCATGCTAGGTGGTGTGCTTAAAACCCCACATTTTCTTTTTGGGAAAGACGTGGTTTACGTTAGCCATAACTGTTCCCGCTAATTTAATGATTTTCAAAAGAAATGGTAACCGTCGGCGTAGCCAACCTTTTGGATTCCCAAGAACCCTCATGATTTCCTTCCCAGGTTTTGCCCATACGTTTACTTCTACCCGTGCTTCCTTTCTTTGCCTTTTCTTCTTCTTCTTCTTTGCTCATACTTTCTTTCTCTGTCTTCCTCGCATTTATTTGTCCATACCCCATTTTCCGTCTTTCTTTCCCATCGCTTTCAAGAAACCTGCAATGGCTGGTCGTGGTTCTTCCAAAGTTTCCCCCAAATCAAAGGGAGAATCTTCCCTTGCTCGATACCCCGCTTCTTTCGACGGGTATTCATGGCATTCAATCCTAAATGTGGTGGACCTCGTTGACCTGAGGGAGTCTTTCCGTATCCCTGAATCAGTGGACATGAGCATTCCGGAAGGGGGGTGTGTCGACAAAGAGGGCTATGAGGGGGACATGGCTCTAACGGTTTGTGCCCTAGCCAATGGGTCGCTCTCATTCGTCCAGTGCATGATGTTTTACACTTCCTAAAGGTTGCTCCTGCCTAACTTCATAGTTAGGTGTGGCGAGAGTTGATGTGTGCCTGTGTGCTTTTTCGTCGTGTGTTGGAGCCCCTTAAGGAGAAGTACCCAGACCTCACGGTGAAGGAATTTCTTTCCTTCTACTGCGTGGTGTCTCTGCCGGGAAATATTTGCAGTTTTCACGTACGTAGGCAATGCCTGGTGGCTTTTAAAGGGCATTATTTCAACGCCAAACGCACATAAGGGATTACCTTGTTTTTGCCAATTGGGGGCATGTCCCTGAGGATAAAAGTTTGTCGTTGGAGCTGACTGATAGTCAGCGTAATCGTGTGGACCTTGTTCATGAATGGGCTAAGGACCACAACCGCGATGGTCTGTGGTCGGATGATCTTCTTTCTCCCCACAGCATAGATAGATTTCTGACGGTGCCCAGCCGCGCCCATGTTAGGGGGGCTAAGCTTAAATTGGTACCACCTCCAGTGAAAAGGAGCACTCCCCAAACTGGGAGGCCAAAAATTAAGCGCCCCTATAGTGAGGGCACGCAGTCTAGTTATGTTCCTGGTCCCCTACGAAGGTGGAGCAGGGGAAAAATGTAGATGCAGCTGTTCTTTGGGAGGCCATGCTGACTGCTTCCCCTGTTAGGGCCTCTCCCTCAGTGAGCCTAGGTCTTGATGACCTGGGCACCTTAATGAAGCAAGCTATTGAAGACCTCTCGTTGGCTTATGACTTTGGACTCCCTTCAGGGGGTGACTCTGTGGATACTCCTTTTGAATTTTTTGTTGTTCCTGTTGATGATCCCACATCCTGCGGTGGGAGTGATTTGAGTGACATATATGCTGCCTTTGCCTTGGGCGTATTTGGGGAAGGGGCGCTTGATGTTTCTACCCTTATGACTTGTGGTGTTGTGATCGACATTGAAGGTGGTTGCGCTGTCCCTCACGAGGGGCAGGATTCTTCCCCGCATTCTCTTCCTACCACTACTTTAGGTGGAGAGCCTCACCCACAGACCAAGACAGGGTGTCCATTCCTTCACCAAATCCTTCATCATGTGGTAAGGATAGGAGCACCACCCCTCGTGAGGGTGAGATATTGTTAGGCGATCAGGACACTCTTGGCGGCAGTAGCATTGAAGAACTGACAGGTGCGAAAATAGGCACCCAACACGATGATCAGATGGGCGAGCGGGTTGGTGCCCAGCAAGATGAGCCAGTGGGTGAGGAGGTTGGTGCCCAACTTGAAGGTCGCAAGGTGGCCCATCAACGCATGATCTTGGGGCTGCAAGGGCCTCAGACCTGAGTTTGGGGTGGCCAGTGTGGGTTGAAGCTAATGTGATGGGAGACATCAGTTGGGTGAAGGATGCTGGCCCCCATTGCTCTCCGCCCCCATTGGAGGTAGACGTGAATATGGCCAAGCGCCTGAAGAGAATGTTATCTCCGGTAAGGCTTTTTTCATTGCTTTTTGTAAGTGGGCGCTTGTTTCTTTTGTACTTGTACAGAGTTTAACTAACCCTTTGTGCCTATGCAAAATGTGGAGGCTTTGGCATCTTGGATAGTGGATGAAAGGGGCTGCTTGGAGGAGGAGGTTCATGAGGGCAGAAGTTCTCTTATTTTGCCAAGCAAAAGAACGACCACCTCTAAGCTAAGAGGGACTATTTACAGTGTTGCTTGGAGCAGTCTGATGGCTATGTTCAATCTCTAAAGGCAAATCTTGACTCTCTTCATGAGGAGTTGTGCAACCTATGTTCTAAGCTTTTTTGTATCGAGAGTCTCCACGACCACGACAATTTTGCCTTGCATGTGGAAAAAATGAAGAAAGTTGCAAACAGGGCGGAAGTGCTGCTCCTTAGGGGGGTGCTAGATTCCTCTAAGAAATCCTGGGCAGACACTGAAAGAAAATGTAAAGATGCAGCTGCAGCCTTGACTTCCTCTGAAGAGAAGTGTGAGAAAGTGGCCAAGGAGTTGGCCAAAAGGAAAGAGGTGTTCTGGAAGGAGCGCCATGAAAAGGATACAAAAATATCTGAACTGGAAGGGGAGTTGGCTTATGTGAAGGCCAAATATGATAAATATAAAAAGGAGTGTGAGGTAGTGGACGCCCTCCAAGATCAGACATTGAGAAGTGTGACCAGACTGGTCACACAAGTGAAGGAGTTGCAAGAGGCACGAGGGAGGTTGGAATCCCAGTTGATTGACGCGAACAACGAGATTGTTCGGCTGCACCCTCAGTTATCCACCGCCAAGGCCCCCCAAGAAGGGCCTTCAGATATGGGTATGGGGCGGGATTGGCGTGCCTGAAAATGCACTTGCTTGCTAACCCTTGAGCTACCTTAAGGAGCTTAAACTTGGAGGACTTCAAGCCGGATGCTGCTGCGGTCCAATATGTAGATTCTATGGGTCGAGACGTGATGCCTGATGCCTTCCCACGTCCCTCGCATCCAGAGTGAACTTTCTTTTACTTTTTATGATCATTGGGCCCCTGTTTTGGGCTTTTTGTGATTTTTGGATGTTGTACTTGAACACTTTGTTTTCCTTTGTGGCCCTCGAATTGGCCTTACATTTTGTATGCAATTTTTGGGTTCATTCTTAACAGTTATACTGCTTTGTTACTTTATGTGGTTTTATTTTTGCTTCTTGGCAGCCTGTTTTGTTTACACGGACATCTGTTGTAGATGACCACTTGTTAAGGTGGCTAGTTCATAGCTGGCTGGGGGGTCTTCTAGCTCCCCTACCCTTTGTTGATTGCACTGGGAGTGTGCCACTCAATTTTTTGTGACTAACTGTTGAGAGGGTCGTGGGGTCTTCTGACCTCCGCACCCTTTTTGGTTGCACTGCGAGTATGTAACTTGACTTTTAATGGCTAATTGTTGAGTAGGTCATGGGGTCTTTTGACATCCACGCCCGTTTTGGTTGCACCGCGAGTATGTAACTCAACTTTTAGTGGTTAACTTGGAGAGTGGGTCGTGGGGTCTTTTGACCTCCATGCTCGTTTTGGTTGCATCGCGAGTATGTAACTCGACTTTCAGTGGCTAACTTGGAGAGTGGGTCGTGGTGTTTTTTGACCTCCACACCCATTTTGGCTGCATCGCGAGTATGTATCTCGACCTTTGGTGAGTAATTTCGAGAGGAGGTAGTGAGGTCTTCTGACCTCTATACCCATTTTGGTTGCAGCGCGAGTATGTAACTCCACCTTTGGTGGCTAACTTGGAGAGGAGGTAGTGGGGTCTTTTGACCTCTATGCCCATTTTGAATGGCAATGGACTAAATACTTACCCACTTTTCTTGCCTTGAGTTTTGTCAAAATATACATTCCAAAAATAACAAAAAAACAAAAACTGTCTTTGAAATAAATATATAAGGAAATAAACTTTCTAAGGATAGAACCTTTTTAGGTGTTCGACGTTCCACGAGTGTTGTAACTCTCTTCCATTGCTGTCTTTAAGCCGATATGATCTTAGGCGGTTGCTGGTGGTCATTATGTAGGGCCCCTCCCAATGTGGGCCGAACTTCCCTTCATCCTGGGTGGTGATCCTTGCTTCCCTCAGGATTAAGTCACCGACTTTAAATGACCTTGGTTTAACTCGTTTGTTGAACTATTGCTAGGCTTTTCTCTTACTGAGGATGTTCTGGACCTCTGCTTCCTCTCTCACCTCTTCAAGTAGGTCTAGTTGTTCACTAAGAGCCTGGTTGTTCTCCACCTGATTAAAGTGGCTGGTCCAGTTTGTGGGTAAACTGACCTCTGTGGGGGCGACTGCTTCACTATTGAACACCAAAGTGAAAGGTATCTCCCCTGTTAAGGTCTTCACCAAGGTTCTATAGGCCACCAGACTCCTAGAAGCTCCTCTGCCTACTCGCCTTTCCGGTTGCCTAGTTTTTTCTTCAAGATCCTAAGTAGGAATTTGTTTTTCGTCTCTGCTTGCCCGTTTACCTGAGGGTGCTTTGGTGATGAGTATCTTACCTTTATCTCGAGTTCCCGAAACCACGCTTTATAATGCTCAGAATCAAACTTGCTTCTCGTTGTCAGAGATTATAACATTGGGGATCCAAAATTTGCACATGACGTTCTTCCATAAAAACATGGTTACAACTTTAGCCGTTATGGTGGTTAGGGCTTATGTTTCTGTCCACTTTGTAAAATAGTCTACGACTACTATCATGTGTTTCACTCTGTCCTTTCACAGTGGGAACGGTCCGACCAAGTCGACCCCCCACTGGGCAAAAGGCCATGGGGAGGTAATGGAGGATAATTTTCTTGGTGGGCAGTGTAGGACTGGGGTGTATGTTTGACACTGAGTGCATCTCCTAATGAGCTGTTTGTCGTCCCTTAGGGTGTTGGGCCAATAGTACCCTGACCTTAGGGCTTTTCTTGTTAATGCTTTCCGCCCGAATGGTTACCGTAGACACCCTTGTGTATTTCTGGGAGAACATACTATGCTTCTTCGGTGAGATGCACCTTAGTAAGGGTGTTGCAAAATCTTTTTTGTACAAGACACCGCTAATTTTGACAAACCGTGCCACCTTCCTCCTAATCTTCCTTGCCACCTCCTGCCTTTCGGGGAGCTTTCCTGTCTCCAGGTAGTTTTCTATTTCAATGGCCCATTCTAGCGTCCTAGGTCCCACTTGTACTACTGGGATCCCGACGGCTGGTAGTTCGATCAGCCTGCTCTAAATTGTCTTTTGTCATCACCGCCCTTGCTAACATGTCCGCCACTTAGTTGTTTGCCCTTGGGATTTGCATTATAGAAAAGTATTTGAACTGGTTGTGGAGTGCCAGCACTTGCTCAAGGTACTTCTACTTGTTTGGCACCTAGCGCCTTGGCGGCGGATAATCCTGCTATTAAGGCCCCATACTCTGCCTCATTATTGGTGGTCTTGAAGGTGAGCCTCGCCATGTAGTAGTGTTCATAACTTGCTTCTGTGAAGATATGGATCCCTATGACACCCCCTACTTGGCATGCTGACCCATCGACAAAGACTGTCCAGGGTGGGACTGGGGGGGGGGCGTCGTGATCTCTGCTAGGAACTCGTTGAACTCGACTGCAAAATCTGCAAGGGCCTAACCCTTAATTGCGTTTTTGGGTGCATAGCTGATTTCGAATTCACTGTGCTTTATTGACCAAGCGACCAAACTCCTTGAGGAGTCTGGTTTTTGCAATACCCTCCCAAGAGAGTTTTTTGTTAATATCTTTATTGAGTGGGCCTAGAAGTATGGTCGTAGTCTTCTAAAGGCTATCACTAGCGTAAGCGCCAGCATCTCCATTCACAGGTATATGACTTCGGCGTCCCTTAGGGCGCGACTTGTGTAGTGGAATGGTGCTTGATTTCCTTCTTCTTTTACTAGGACGGCGGATACGATTTGGGAGGATATCGCCAAGTATACATACAAAATGTCCCCTTGATTAGGCTGCTTCAACAAGGGTGGATTGGTCAAGTACTTCTTCAGTTCCTAAAAGGCTTGGTCCCACTCTTCATTCCACGAGTGTACTTTCCTTAGAACTCGAAAAAACAGAAGGCATTTTTCCGTGGACTTTGACACAAACCTGTTCAAGGTTGCTACCTTTCCTGCTAGGCGTTAGGTGTCGTTGATAGTTCGGGGCAACACCATATTCAAAATTGCCTCTATCTTCTCAGTGTTGACTTTTATTCCTCTCTTTGAGACAATGAACCCCAGAAATTTGCCCGAGTTCACTCCACATGCGCATTTGGCTGGGTTCAACTTCATCTTGTATTTTCGTAATACCAAGAAGGATTCCTTAAGGTCTGTTAAGTGTTGGGCGGCTTCTTTGTTTTTCACCAGTAGGTCATCTACGTACACCTCCATAGTCTTCCCAATTTGGTGCTTGAACATCCGATTAACTTACCTTTGATATGTTGCCCCAACATTCTTTGTCCCGAAAGGCATTACTCGATAGCAGTAGAGTCCTCTGTTAGTTATGAACTTCGTTTTCTCCTCATCCACCTTAATCATCCTTGTGACACCCCGATATTTACGTACTTTTTATTGAAGGGCTTTTTAATTAAATATTTAATTTTGAGTCTTAATTTAATTTAACGTGTTTTCACAAGATTATTTTACGATTTTTAAATCAGAAATTATTTTAATGTGCTTTCATAATTTTAATTAGTGTTCTGCAATTTAATTACTTTTTATTCTAAAGAATGTTATTGTTGGAGTTTAATATTTTACTTTAACTAGTTTTGAGTTTATATTGATTTATTTAATTTACTGTTTTAAAAATAGTTATTTTGAGGATCAGTTGTGACTCAAAAGTGTGAGGATTGGACCTCATTTATTTTCCCTATCTTTTCTTTTCTTCTTCTTTTTCCTTTCTTTCTTTTCTTCCTCCTTATTTCTCCTCTCTCCCGCACGACGTCTCTCTCTCCTCTCCCCCACGCCGTTCGGCCTTCACCTCCAGCCCACCGCCGCTGGCCGTCTGTGGCCCTCACCGCTGGCACCAGTCGACTCCCCAGCCACCGGCGACCCAACCCCTCCAGCCTCAGCCCCTACCTCGCCGGCGTTAGCCTCCACGAGCAGTTTGAAGACGCGACCTTTCTCCTCCCATTCCGCCGCCGTCCGGCCACCATTGGCCGCCATATTTTCACCACTCCTTCACCGGCCTCTTACCGTCCTAACCCACCCAATTTTGGCTCCGACCCGTCGCTGGAGCCAACTCCACGAGCTCAACTTCATTTTGGCCTTTTTGGCCTTTCACCGCCATTTATGCCACCACCCACGGCCAACCGTCGCTTCCATTAGTTTCACCACCTTCCATAGGCCCTACCCTACCATTCCCTAGCTTTCATTTAACCCTGTTTGAATTTGAGTTTTCTGTGTATTTCGGCCACAGTGTTTTTACACTGTTACGTTACCTTCCAGCCGCCTTTTGCACCTCTGTGATCGTCCTAAAATTACCTTATAGCGCTGTAAGTATTTCCTAAACAATCTTTTGAGATTTAAATATATTTTTGCACTAATTGATTTCACTGTGTTCTGGTTAGTTCCGAAACTGAGTTCGAGGAGTTCGGGGGTGGATGGATTGAGGACGGAGTATTTGTGTGTTGATTATATTGTGATTTGGTTGGTTGTTAGAAATTGTTGTTGTGATTTGATTGGTTGTTGGATATTGAGGTTGTCTGGTTCATTGCATGTGCACGCATGATCATGTTTGTAAATTGAAAATTGGGTTTTCGTGTAATTGCATTCATGTTCATGTGGATATTTTGAAAACTGGATTTTCATGTGTGGAATAGATTTTTGGGTGCGTGTGTATTACGACCCCAAGCCAAGATGGAGAATTATCTCGGTTGAGCTCTTCTGGTCACTCGGAAGTGGAATATACTGAGTGACGTCCCCTGGTTTGTCGCCGGGCGACAACGGGATCGGACGAGTTACGTGCCGACTCCGTGGCCTTTCTGCTGGTGGGGGCTAGAGGATGCCTGGCCACGAACGCACTGGGTGCGGAACTGGGCATCGCTCGTTACACAATCAGGACGTGCGGATGGTCCCTAAGGGAGACCATGGTGCATATGGGTTAATGGAAAAATGGTTGTTTTCTAAAAAATAGCGTGTGTTGGATATATTTTGTGTGAGTCATTTTTTGGAAAAATGATGGATATTTGCTTTGGGCCATTTTCTGGAAAAAATGGGGAAATGTTTTGATGGAAATATTTTGGGCCAAATGGGATTTTGCCGTGTGTTTGATTTCAGGCATATTGCATTATATGCATTCATGGTTGGTTGCATTAAGTGTGTTTTTATCTCAGAATTGGTTGGGTTATAACTTACCTGTGGTACCATTTAATGGTACTGCAGATTTTGTTGATGATGCAGATGCCGAGCCTGAGAATTTGGCTCCTGATTGAACTGCATTATTGCATATTTTATACATTTAAAATCAATGTATTCTTAATTATTTTATTATTTTATCGTTGATTTTAGATGAAAAAATGATCAAGAGGCAATAAATCCAAGTTATGAATTAAATTGATTAAAAGCATAGTTTATGCTTATATTTTATAACTTGTGATTTAATTTGATTTTATTGTCTCACATGCACAACACATTTTTAATATTCTAGTTTAGTTTTTGTTTAATTTTTAATTAATTAATTATTTTCTTTTTCTAATTTTATTTTTTTATTATTCTGTTTGTTTTAGTTTATTTTATTTTATTTATTTTTTATTTATTTTTCTGCACAGGTCCTAAACGACATGTCGTTTAGCACAGAGTTAATTTCGGTCGTCTGGCCTAAACGACGTGCTGTTTAGTCCGCAAACCGAACGACACGTCGTTCTCTTCATCTCCTACCTCCCGCACTACACTTCGTACTACAGTGCCGACGTTCACAGCAGCTCCTCCCCTGGCCACCAGCAACACCAGACGACGCGGCGATCAGTTCTACACCACCATGCATGGCCAAATACACGTCCAACTCCACGAAGCACCACCGCATGCACCGGCAACACCAACCTCCATTTCCGAAACTGGGATAGATTCGCTGCACCTCCACCGACCACCAGCAACACCAGACGACGCCGGTGATCAGCTCCGAAGCCACAACAGCACCACTCCAACTATCCCACAGCGCCACTGCGTTCACCGAGATATCTCTGTTCGAAAACAGAGCATGCATGCACACGGCAACACCGTATCCATGCAAGCTCCAATGGCCACCATTGCACCAGCGTGAATGCATCATGCACACGGTACACACCAGCACAACTACATGCACAAGATACACGGCCAAGGAAAAAGAAATAACAAGCACGTGTAACTCGGAGGTTCACTCGGTGCGGTTCAGTGCAGCAGAAAAAAAAAAAAAAAAAAAAAAAAAAAAAAAGAAGAAGACTTCGGCTGGAGTTGAGTGGCTTGAACCGTTTCAGAGAGTCATGTGGTGAATGCCAAAACCTAGAAATATTACTTCCCGTTTCAGGAAAGCTGTTCTTCGTGTGCTACTTGATCTTCGGGTGCTGCTAGCTGCTCTTCGTGTGCTACTTGACAACGTGCAGGTGAGAGATAACTCACGCGAACAGCTGGGTCCGCGAGCAGCTGGGTCCTTTTTGTTTGGGCAGAACAGCAACACACGGCTTATCACACTGAAGCAAACAAAGAAGAAGGAAAACAACACAGAAAATAAAGAGAAAAAGGGGGGCGGCTGAGAGCTTTTGATCTGTAAAATAAATCACGGACGAAGCACCTTTCACGTGGGACATGGACAGCACAGGTGTATATGCAGTGCAGTGTTATTTTGAAGCCTATATAAGGCTTGTAAGTAGACGAAGTCAGTGTTAGAAATTAGTGAGTCTGAAGTTAGAGTTAGTCAGTTAGTCCTACGTGTTGTTAGAGTGTCAGTGAGTAGTCAGTGAGTTAGAATGTTTTTAGTGTGATTTTAGAGTTAAAAAAAATTCAGAAAAAAATGGTGAGTGAATTTTTATAGTCAATTTTTATTTTTCTGAGTTCAATTTTTAATGTCGTGTAATTTATTCATCAGTCAGTTTCAATGTATGGCTCAGTGAATTTTATTTTTGTAAGTCTTTATTTTCAGTTTTGAGTTTGTTTAGTGAGTAAATTTTCAATAAATGTTGAGAGTCCATTTTATTTTTGAGAGTTTACTTTAATTGGAAGTTCAGATTTTTGGGTTGGAGAACACAGTCTCCATTTCCAAATATCAAGTTATTTCCTTACAATTTTTGTTTTTATTAAATTTCGAATTACTGTCATTTAATTTTCTCGCAATTTTAATTTCCTGCAATTTAAATTACTGTCATTTAATTTTCTCGCAATTTTAATTTCCTGCAATTTAAATTACTGTAATTTAATTTTCTCGTAATTTTAATTTCTTGTAATTTACATTACTGTCATTTAATTTTCTCGCAATTTTAATTTCTTGCAATTTAAATTACTGTCATTTAATTTTCTCGCAATTTTAATTTCCTTCAATTTAAATTACTGTCATTTACTTTTCTTGCAATTTTAATTTCTTGCAATTTAAATTACCGCCATTTAATTTCCTCGCACTTTTAATTTCCTGCAATTTTAATTACTGTCATTTAATTTTTCTGCACCTTTAATTTTTGCAATTTACTTTTATGTCATTTAAATTTTATTGTCCATTTACATTTCAGTTATTTAATTTTCAGCAATTTTAATTTACTGTCTTGTATTTTAATTTTTTCACTTTTCATCATCCACTCAAAATCAACAACATGAATCTAGTCCATGACTAGTAAATTTTCATTTCCATTGCACTCCCACATTAATTGCACATATCATCATTTTTATTTTTATTCTCTCATTGTAACTATTTCCACCATTTTACACGAGTTTGATTTTTAAGCACTTTCCCTGTGGAGACGATTTAAGAATTTATTCCTAATTACTACGCGACACGCTCCTACATTTGGGATAGCCTTTGGGCTACTCATTTTCGAACGAGGCAGCTCCCCAGGAGGAGTGATCTGGGATCACTCGTGTTATGTTTATATTTTCAGTTTTGTATTATTTTATGGGACTTTGACTTTTGTTTTAAGAGGTTTGTATTTGGGATATTTGTATTAAACTAAAATTCTGGTACTAGTGACTTATTTATTATTATCCGCTTCGTATTTATTGTGCACTGTTTATTTGTTGCACACACTTGGCACTTGTCGTTGGGATGCATGACCGTGTCGTCATCATCCCAATGTCTCGATTTTCGTGCGTGTCCGTACATGGAAGTTGGGGGCGTCACAATCCTGATTTGATTGTACCCGGAGTAGGCATCCATGAAGCTAAAAAATTTATGCCCGATTGTGGCGTCCTCGATGACGTCAATCCAAGGAAGTGAGAAACTATCCTTGGGACAAATTTTGTTAAGGTCGATGAAGTTCACGCACATCCTCCACTTGCCATTGGCTTTTTTGACAAGCACTATGTTGGAGAGAAATTCAGGGTAGTGAGCCTCCCATATGAAGCCTGCCACTAAAAGTCAATTGATCTCCTTAGGGCTGTGCACTTCTCTATGTTGAGTGACCTCCTCTTCTGCCGCACTTTCTTGGCCTTCGGTTTGACGCAGAGGTTGTGCTCTATAATTGAATTATCGATCTCCGGCATGTCTTCATGGCTCCAAGAAAACACGTCTCTCTGTTCAATCAACAACTGTTTCAAGGCCTCTCGGTACTCTGGTGGGAGCTTCATACCAACCCTTATTGTGGTGTTCTGGGTGCAGCTGTACTATTCTAAAGGCTTGTTAGCCTTAGCTTAGAGCATATTGCTTTCATTCCTGGTTTCCATGTCTTGTTCCTCATTTACCGGAGGTGATAGTGGTGGGCGCTCCCTTGAGCTACATACCAAACATATTGCTGGCGCTCTTGTCTTCAACTCCTGGACATAACACTCCCAAGCCAATATTTGCTCACCTCGAATTTTGTCGACTCCCACTTCTATCTAGAACTTCATTTTTAGGTGGTATGTGGAGGTTACCACCTTTAAGTTATTGAGGGTCGGGCGCCCTAATATGGCGTTGTAAGATGACGGGGCCTTGACCACTAGGAAGTCTGTCATGCTAGTGACTGCATGGGTGCCTTGCCCTGCTGTAACCGGAAGAGTGATGGTGCCAATAGGTTGAACGGCCTCTCTTGAGAACCCTTTAAGTGGATAAGGTGATGGTTGCAGCTTGCTAGGACTGATACCCATTCTAGTGAATGCATCCAAAAACAGAATGTCAGCAGAGCTCCCATTGTTGACCAAGACCTTTCTGGTCGTGTATTTGGCTATTAGTAGCGTAACTACCAAGGCGTCGTCATGGGGGTACATGACCCCTCACAATCCTCGTCCCTGAACGAGATGGTCGGGGTTGCCTCTATCCTGGGGTACTTGTACGGCCTGTCTGCCATGTATACTTCATGATACCTTGCGTTGTGAGTGTGGGCTTTCTTGCTAGCTGCTGTGGTGCCGCCCCAGTAAAGCCACTTGCTATCGTGCGGATTTTCCCCAGGGGGTCCGTTCTTGGTCTCTCCTGGGTCTTGTAGACTTATTTCTTCTTTGCCCCTCCTGATTCTAGCGCTTAAGGCTTCTGCCTTGTCTGTGCTCTCTTTCGCGATTCTCCTCCCTCTGTGGCTTGATGTAATTAGCCAGCATCCCTTCTAGTTCCCGCTTCTAGCATCTCTTCGACTTGCTTCTTCAAGGTAATGCAATCCTCAGTCCAGTGAGAGTAGCTTTGGTGATACGTGCAGTGGCGTTGGCCTTTGTCTGGTGAGTGTTCTTCCTTCCTTGTGGCCTTACTATTCTCCTATACGCTATGGTTGTTATGGACTAGTCGGTGCCCTTGGTCTTGGTGGCTGGTGTAACAATCACGTTTGTCATCTTGGTGGCCTCGTCCATTTGCTTTTTTGTCTTTGTCTTTAAAATTGTTATGGTTTATGCTCTTCGGTTTTACCTCTAGCTTCCGTGGCTCTAGAATATCCTGTAGTGTGTCCTTCGCATTAATGAAATTGTCTACTCGATCCATACATTCCCTCAATGTGGATAGAGTTTGTCTGGCCAACTCAGACATGAACGGGCTTCGGGGCCAGATTCCTCCCAGAAGGGCAGGCAAAGTGATCTTTTCATCTTGGTTGTCTATGGTGAGTCTATCTTTATTGAAGCGCGTCAGGTAAGTCTTCAGGTTCTCTCATTCCTTTTGTTATATGGTTAGTAGATAGGCGGCTAGCTTGCGGCGCCTTCTACTCGCCATAAATTGTGTGAGAAACTGTTTAGCAAGCTCCTCAAAATTGCCAATGGATCTAAGGTGCAGGGTCTCGAACCACCCCCGTGCTATTCCTTTCAATGTTAATGGAAAAGCGCAACAAGCCATCTCCTTGGGGAAGTCGCGGAGAGTCATGTGTGTCTTAAAATTCTCGAGGTGATCAACAGGATCCTTAGATCCATCGTATAGGTCGATCTGCAGTACCTTCAACTTAGAAGGTAGAGGAACCGCCATGATCCCCTCATTGTAAGGGAGGTCCATACGTGTAAGGAGCTGCTCCATGGAAGAGGAACCACCCATCCTCTTCGCCATCTCCCCGTATTTGTCCACCAAACTGCGTAGCTCATTGTGTATCTTTGTCTTTTCCATCTCCTAGCTATTAACCCCTTCGCACTTTGTGCATCTCCTTTATCTTGCCAGTTCTGGGCTGGGAGATTATCTTTCTATCGCTTTAATTCCTTATTCTCTTTTTGCAGTTGTTCAACAACTGCCATCATTTGTTTCATCCTTTCTTTCGTTTCCGGTAACCTCACTTCTACTTTCATCATGCTTGTTTTTAGATGCCGGTTGACATGTGATCGCGTGATGGTTGGCATGTAAAAATCATGTTGAATTCTGTAAAGATCCAACAGACGACGCCAGTGTAAAGGATATGTTTCACACCACCAATCGTACGAATAACCTGCAGTAATGAAGAGGCGGAGCCAATCGTCATGGATAAACTCTTATGCTTAAGTCAGTAATAATATATAGATAAATGTATATAAAATGAAGATGATCTTGTGTGTTATCTCTCGTAGGTTATTTATGGAAGGACCTGGACATGTCAGGATGATCACTGACTCTAATCCCTTCCTAATCGGGAGGAAAGATAGCTCCTGTTTCATAGGGGTTATCTTTCTCACGATAATAATCTCCACTTGTGGATCAATATTCCAACTTCGTAATAGTTATCTGTCATGCAGTTATGCTGCTTAGGCTTTCTAGATGTGACCCTCTTAATCCTTAGGCTAAAGGCTTTGGGTTTGCTTCCCAATCGTGGGCTTGGATAGCCAGGAAATCCAAATGTCCCCTCCACTATATAACAAGATTCATTGTATTAGCAAACTAGTATGGTGGACATACTTTTTAACACACCGCTTACATATTAGGACCTAAGTTATAAAAGATATTTAAATTCTTAACTCTATTGTATGACATTTCAGTTGTATAAATTATAAAGGATAAAATAATTATTAGATTCATTTGAAATACAGATATATAATGGTTCCATCGTATTATAAGATGTCACGTCAATAAAAATCATAAAAAAATGAGTCGGGATAAAAGTTCCAGTGGCCATAAGGCATAAACATGATACGTGTAAACTTTAGTGAAATGCTAAATCCTTTGGTGGAATGGTTTGTCCCTCCTTATCTTTCAAAGGTTGGTGAAGCCAATTTCTAGAATACCAAGGTTACATCCTCCCTCGAATTTTAAGACACTAATCAAGCTTCTTTGGTGCGCCTTTCATGTCTTTAACGACGGTTTTATGGATGTGAGTGCGAATTTGCGAGAAGTTAGGAACTCCTACAAGAGAAGTAACACTGCATTTCATAGGTCTCGATCAAATTTTCAACATAAACATAAACACAATACACCAGATCTCGCTGTATTTAATATTGTTCATCAAAATTTTTTAATACAATAGGATGAATTATTCTATTCTTAAATCGATATATAGAGTAAATCATCTACATCACTTAAATAATAATTTTGATTTGTAAGATTCAAAATTTAAAATTTATATTCTAAATTAAATTACGTGACTAACCATATGTGGAGGGATTTAAGTATTAAATATATCTCGCTTTAAACTATAAAAATATATGTATAAAAAATTATTATAAATTTGAATGCAAAATTGAAATATTTATCGCTTATAATTTTTTTTATTTATAAAAGTTAACTTATATTATAAGTTTTATTTTATTAGAAATTAAATTTAACATTTAACGTCATAAATTTATAAATTTATTTTTAAAATATTATTTTACAAATAATAACACTTCTCACGGAGAAAACAACGAGCGAGCTAAAGGACAAAACACGCGGTCGGTTCATGCCACCCAACACTTTCTCGCTTTCCCACATCCCAACGGTTGCTAACCGCTCATAGTCCCCCAATTGCTTTGGAAAAGCAATAGATATTTTCCGACCCTCTCTGTCTCTTTGTTTCCTGTGTTCCAATGGAAATTCATCACAGGTAATGACTTTCTCGAGGCATTGTGGTGTTCTGGCGCTCCTTGCGATTTCATGGTTCATTTTTAATGCCGTCGCCGCCGGGATAAATATTCCGTCGACTCTGGACGGCCCGTTCGAGCCCGTGACGGTGCCGTTCGATGCTAATCTGCGTGGCGTCGCGGTGGATTTGCCTGACTCTGATCCCAGGGTTCAGCGCCGCGTTAAAGGGTTCGAGCCAGAGCAGATTTCCGTCTCCCTTTCCGCCCATTACGACTCCGTCTGGATCTCCTGGATCACAGGTTCCCTCCCCTTCCTTTGAATTTCCAACTTTTACCTTCTCTTTCTTTTCTTTTCTTTTCTTTTTCATAGCTCCACTTGTCTTTTTACTCTTAAAATTTGACATACTTTGCAATTTTTCTTTCTTCCATTCTTTCAAAAGTTGTGTTTTTTCTTTCACAAGTTTAGTTAATAGCGTTATAGGTGACCATAACATACTTACCTTATTTTCTGTATATATTTTCAATTTTCATTTGATCTTTTTTTCCCCGTGTTTCGGCTCATCCTTTGTTGGATGAATAAGAAAGAACAGAGGTAAAAGTCAACACTAGCTATTGACATGTACTGTTTTTCGTCATAATCTTCCTCTTTATTGAGGAAATCGAATCAATACTCAAAGTTGTGTGTAGTTATTTATTTTTCTTTGGAAATCATCTTTTTAGTCATTGATGGTTGAGTATGTAATATAGCTGTTTAGTTTCTATGATTATAGAAAGGGATTTGTTTCCAGTTTAATTTTCACATGAAGAACTGTTTCATCGCTTGGAATTTTTATACTGAATTTCAGTGGGTGCGTCATTTTTAATCTTCTTATTCAGTGGCTTAATTAAGTGAATTCATATGGGACTTTGCAGGTGAATCACAAATTGGTTACGACATAAAGCCATTAGACCCTAAAACTGTCTCGAGTATTGTTCGCTATGGAAAGATAAGATATCCACTGACACATGAAGCCACAGGATATTCTCTTGTTTACAATCAGCTTTATCCTTTTGAAGGTCTCCAAAATTACACCTCCGGAATCATCCATCATGTTCTTCTTACAGGTTTTGTAATTGTTTCACTGAATAACTTGGATTATTTTTCTGAAAATTCTGTTTATTTGAGGAAACATACAGTGGTGCTTAATTTTGATTAAGTTTTTTTTTCTTTTTCTTTTTTTCCTGCTATCAAGTAGCTCCAAGACATGTTAGGTCACCATTTTTTTTTTTTTTCATATTTTAAGCTTTGCTATCTTTCTTTGAGTAAATAAGTTTTTTTCTTTTAGAGGCTGTTTGTTCCAGTCTGTTTTTGCTATAGGGCCTGCAACAATTTGAAGGAAAAACTCTAGATCATTGGTTTAATTTCTTGGCGATGTTTAATATGAAGT
The DNA here is from genome assembly GCA_029856935.1 of Cyclocarya paliurus. Lineage (NCBI taxonomy): Eukaryota > Viridiplantae > Streptophyta > Magnoliopsida > Fagales > Juglandaceae > Cyclocarya > Cyclocarya paliurus. Next base: position 12,108,066 of record CM056950.1, read on the forward strand.
AGTTTATGCATACATTTTGAGAAAAACAGATGACGTTCACCATGTTGGACACAATGTGCACATATTGAAATAATGACAGGAGAGTTTTTTATCTATGAATTCTGTCCGTTTTGTCTGTCCCTTGGTGACTCATTTGTTGTCAGTGAATTAGTGGTCACGATTAATGCTCCAAAGAAGTTTTTACATCTTGTAGTGAATTGCCTCAATGTGTTTATGGTGCATTCATTTTCCTAACCCTGCTAAATGACTGGATGCTTAAGTTTATTCCTTGGAAAATGAGTTACGAAAATGGATCTCTTGAAAAGATCTACGCATCTTTTCCAGGCCTGATAGATTTTGCTGAAGGGCAATGTAACAGAGCCTGAAACAACCAATGGAAATGTTACTTGTTGAGTTTTTAATATGTTCACAGCTTATGTCAATGTATCCATGCAGGGTTGAAACCGAGCACATTATACTACTATCGATGTGGAGATCCATCTATACCAGCCATGAGTAAATTTCACTCCTTCAAGACTATGCCAATTTCTGGTCCAAGAAATTATCCGGACAGAATAGCAGTTGTGGGAGATCTTGGTCTTACGTATAATACAACTACCACCATCAGTCACTTGATTAGTAATAAACCTGATCTTGTTCTATTGGTTGGTGATGTTACTTATGCAAATCTATACCTCACAAATGGGACTGGCTCTGACTGTTATTCTTGCTCATTTCCACAAACTCCCATTCATGAAACTTATCAGCCTCGTTGGGATTACTGGGGAAGGTGAAATCTCCAATATTTTTTTTCCCTTACTCTTTTTTCTTGAAGAATGCGAATTGGATATTATAATTTTTTTCTTGTATAAACTTTGGTGCTTATGTCTCAGTCACTGAACATTTTTTTATAGGTTTATGCAGAATTTGGTGTCTAAAGTTCCAATAATGGTGGTAGAAGGAAACCATGAAATAGAAGCACAAGCTGGAAACCAGACATTTACTGCTTATAGCTCTCGATTTGCATTCCCATCCAATGAAAGTGGGTCTTCATCCACATTCTATTACTCCTTTAATGCAGGTGGAATACATTTCATGATGCTTGGGGCCTATATTGCATACAATAAATCAGGTAATATATCTTTTTTTTTTCATTTTCTTTCTTTTTCAGACTAGATGTTATTGCCTTGAGGTTTTGGATGGATTTGGATGGCCATCCTTGATGTAAAGGTAAAGATGGGTCTGAAAACAACTGAAAAGAACAGGGAAGAATATATGGAGGGAAATAAGAGCTTTTGAAAGGATATCGATCAAGAGTTTTTTCATTTAGTGGGTTTGTAATAAAACATGGAAATAATCAGTTTATTATATTTTTGATAAGTTTTAAAAAGATTTCGATAAATGGAAAAGAATCAGTTTATTACTGGTAGCAAGGGAATGTACAACGTATATTTTAGAATCTAGTTATTTTGAACTGAAACCAGTGGTGTTAAAATCATCTTCATTTACCTATGTGACAATTATATTTTAAAATGGAGACATGTTTCTCTGGTTTCTAGATCTTTGTGATGGTTATAATGGCTTGATTGATTCGGGTTTCTCTCTATTCTTGGTATAAATCACAGTGGCACAAGGAAAGAGGGGGGGGGGGGGTAAAGGTGAGGGGAGAGTGTACTTACTTCTGAATGTGCTTTGTAGAATAGAATGGAATGACTTTTTTTTCCATAGTACGTAAAAATGCCCTTCTTATGTGCCCAAAACAAGAAGGATGTGTGAATGGGTATTTTATGGGCCAGACATGCTTCTTCCATTGTTAAGTCATTCCTGTTTTAGAATGTCAGTGCAGCAGGCATCTGCTTGCATGATTACATGTTACATGAGCACATTAAGAAACCTCAAGAGGCTATTGCAGTTTGGCTATGAATGTAAATGCTTTTTAATGTGTCACGTGGTTTTGAATTAGTTGTATGATTGCATGATTGTTGTCATCTTTTCAATTTGAGCATCTTATTAATAAGCTTGGTGTATTGACAGCGGATCAATACAAGTGGCTAGAGAGAGACTTGGCAAATGTTGATAGATCAATAACTCCATGGCTAGTAGCTGCTTGGCACCCACCTTGGTACAGCTCCTACAAAGCTCATTATAGGGAGGTAGACTGCATGAGGGTGGCGATGGAAGAGTTACTTTACTCTTATGGTGTTGACATTGTCTTTAATGGACATGTAAGTGATAATGAGTATTCTTCTCATTTCCCTCTTTACTGTTACAAACAAACATTTTGTTTAGCCATGTACTTCATTCCACTATACATATATGCTTTTGGCTTTAAATATTTCCTATTGTCAAACTTTGGCTCAAGAACTTCCATGTTTTCAACTTAGATGTGTGCTCAATGACAGTGCATTCCTTACACTTTTGGTTCGCGTGCTTGATATTATCAAGGCTTTCTGATGCTTACGTGTTCATAAACTTTTAATCCCAACTGTTCCTTAAGATAGCCGTTCCCATTGTATACTCCAGTATACTTAGGTTGAGCCCCTAACGGTTCTAATAAAATATGGTAATAAAAAATATTTGAACTTATAAAATTTTATGGCATGATTAAGCTGCTTGGTAGCTTCTCTTTTTTCTCTCTCCTTTGAGAAGACTAGGTGGCAACCTGCTAATTGCAGTTATATGAAAGACAGTCCCTATTTGCCTCATTTGGTGTATTTGGAATGAGAGAAAAAATAGAACCGTCAAGGACTGTGAGTGGACAATGGAGGAGCTCAAGAACTTCTTTATCAACACTCTTTCATTTACAGTAAAAGAAAAAACGCTCATCTCATTTGGACTGTATCTATAGACTTTAATGGACTCAACTTGCACAAATTTCTTGTATCTCTTTCACCTTCTAGATAGGTGTCTCTCTTGTATGCTCCGTGCCTACTTGAGTTAAACCTTTTGTGCTTATCAAGAAAGATTTATTTCTTATAAAAAGAATTAAGCTACCTGGGAGCTAGACAAGCTAATGTCAATCTGAAATCAAGCTAAAATTTTAAGGCTAGAAATGAGCTCGAGCTTATATAATTTTTAACAATCTATGCTCGAATAGGCCAGAATTTAGCTTCGCACGGCTTAGGTCATTACAAACCTAGTAATAAATTTATGGTATCATTTGTACTTGAAGATTTATTGTCTTTATTGTCGTGAGAGTTATTTATGTAAAAATGATTACCAGGTTCATGCTTATGAGAGGACAAATCGAGTTTATAACTACAGTTTAGATCCATGTGGTCCTGTTTATATCACAGTTGGAGATGGGGGTAATCGAGAAAAGATGGCAATCAAACATGCTGATGATCCTGGCAACTGTCCGGATCCATTGACTACTCCAGATCAATACATGGGTGGATTTTGTGCTACAAATTTCACATCTGGCCCAGCAGCGGGTAAGTTCTGTTGGGACCGGCAACCCGAATACAGTGCCTTAAGAGAAAGTAGCTTTGGCCATGGTATCCTAGAGGTAGTGTTTCTCTCTTTATTAGCAAGCTTCACAACCATCAAATGTTTGGAACTTGAACTTCTATAACAGAATGTACCATCACAGAACCCATACTGCCTGGAATCTACATTGGAAGTTTGACAAGTGACTGCTTTTCACAAAAGATAATATCGATTTAAGATGTCAAATTCTTAGGATAAGATTTTATTGCTAATAATTCTTTATGGAACATCTGACATATGCACCTCTAATGTTTGAACAATTATCAGTTACATCTAAGATAAAGAATAGTGATTGATCTAATATCCTTTCCTTCGAAGTAGTTTTATGTTAGGATTTTGCACTGAAGGAACAAAACTAAGAGTTGATAAAGTAATAAAAGTATCAAGTTTTAAGACTTAGGACTAACTATTGCTCACATTTTTAATTGGTTTAGTTTAGCTAGAAGAGTATCTGTTCCAAAAGAAAAAATCTATTCATCATCATTTTTCTTATCATCCTCCAATCATCCTATGATGTGGTATTAGATGATAGGTTCACAAGTGAAATATAATAAATAGTCTCCAATCATCTAATGTCATATCATGCATGATGAGAGGATGATGGGTAGTATTACTCGTTCCAAAATTGTTTATATATTGAGTCACACTTTCTCAGTTTGACTTTGGTTGCGTATGAGCTCCAACGAACAGACCTCAAAGTCACACCTCCTAGAAGTGTACAATCTGATCTGACCACAGGTTTGTATACTCGAGTTGCAGGTGAAGAATGAAACCTGGGCCTTGTGGACATGGTACCGAAATCAGGATTCTTACAGTGAAGTTGGGGATCAAATCTACATAGTAAGGCAACCTGATTTGTGCCCTGTTGGTCAGCAGATAAATACACGTTGGTTCGCAGCCAGTTAAGTACATTGCTTGAAAACTCACTCCAGCGATGAGAACAGTGTAACTGGCTTCTGATGTTGCAGCCCTTTGTATAGATTATGAAAGAGTGAAGAAAATTATGGATATACATATGAATAAATAGAATAGGACGGGGTGGCATCTTGTCATTGCCGATAGGTTTCTTCCCCTTATACAAGTGAAAATTGCACTTGAAAGATGCTTATTACTGGGCATAGCTGTCCTTAAATGGTAGAACTGAAACATATTCTTGTTTACAAGTCATCGTTGTATACATATCTTTTAAGTAAACCAATATATACGTGTGCAAATGGTCAATGTACTTGCATAGGTGAAAAAGGGAAAGTGGAATGTTGAGGGATTAAGGTTATTCTGTTTTTCTCCTTTGTTATCATTCTGAAGGCAAGACACGGCTAGGAATTCAATTAATCATGCTCAGCTAGGGGTGTAAGACTATTGGTCTGGACCGGAAAAACCAACCGAACTAGTCTGGACTGATTGTTTTATTGGTCGATCTCAAGATGTATTTTTTTGGACATGACCGAATCGAGACCGACCGAATGTGTATATATATATATTTAATTATTATATATATAATATATCATTTTATATAGTAATTGAATAAATTAATTATTTAATTTTCATCCAATGGATTATTATTTACCATATATACAATAAAATTATTTAATATTCATTAATCATATATAAAATGTTAAAGAGATTACTTAATTTTAATTTTATTAATTTAATTAATTTTTTGTAAAAAAAAATAGAAAAATAGATTTAATATTAGATCGAATGAACCGATCAGACCGATAACTAATGATCTGATTCGACAAAAATAATAATCCGTGACCTCGGACCGGACCAGACCGGACCGCCCCTATGCTCAGCTATAGCAGATTCACAAATTCTTCTCATGTTTCACAAATTGCATATGGCTTTGCTTTTGCAGCCTTTTGTTTTTCTTCGCTCCATTTGTTGAGTTTCTTATGCTTTCTGTTGCTGTCTGTCACGATGGATAAAGCACTTCTTTCCATCGGAAATAGTGAAAGGTGTCAGCTCCCTCTTTAGAAGAGGAAGACCTCTATAATGAAAAAGACCCAAATTGCTGTCATTATTCAAAAACAAAAACATATTAAAAAAAGAGTAAATAAGAAAAAAAAAATCCAAAGTCATCGTACCAAATCACATTAATTTATAATTTTTTTAGAGTAAATATTTCATTTATTATCATTTTGTAGTCGGACCAATAAAAATACAAATAAATTCCAACCATATCATAACTATATTCCTAAATGAATCATTGGCCCCAGAAAAATCGAGAAAAACATTTGAAAAAGAAGGAAGAAAAAACCCTGAGAGAACAATAATAATAATAATATACACTCTTAAATTAACTAAAGATATTAATAACAAACATAGAAGAAACTGGAGGAACCCAGTGGCCACTACTAATTTCAAACCACAAATCACCAATAAAGAACCTCACAATTTCCACTTCACTTGCGGACCAATCAAAATGTGACGACTCATTTCTAATCCGACCAAAAAATATATTTCTCAAATTGTGGATTATGATTATTAAAAAAAAGAAAAAAAAAAAAGACTAGAAAATGTCAAGAATTTCCGTGATGAAGCGGTTGCAGAGAGGGCAGTTACCCCTACCCACCATAAGCTCCCTTGAACACAGCCTGCAGAATGTGTGTCCGCACGGTATAAAAGCCGCACCTTTATGCCTTACCATGCACACGCAGCATTTATGCTCTACTCCTCCACCTTCCCCCGACTCTTCCTCCTCTTCCTCCACCTCCACCTCCTCCTCCTCCTCTTCCTCCTCCGGCTCCTCTTCTTCCTCGTCCGCCATGTTATAGTCCATCAAGTCCATCAGTGACATCCTCACCGGGGGCTCCGCCGCCGGTGAACCCGACGATTCAGACTCCTGCTGTTCTCTTTCGGCTGCTGCCGCCGCCTCCGCCGCTTCCTGCGCTGCCACCGCTTCTCTGGCCGACAGAGCTCTCTCCTCTGCCAATACCACTGCGAGGCGGCGCGTTGGAGCCTGCTGCGAGGTTTCGTTAGAATCATCATTGCCTTCTTCGTCTCCGTCTACTGTGGCTGCAAAATCGGCGACGTCGCTGTTGTACATCGAGTTCTGCCGCAGATTCACAAGGTAGCGCGTCGAGTTATGGCGCGACATTTGACGTCCGAAACTCTGAAGCTGCGAAAGAGGAGGTGCGTCGGAAGAGTCTAGGTCGCCGGGATGAGTTGACTCCGACTGGTGTAAGCGGGTAGAGCACAGGCGAGAGATCTGCGGCCTGATACCCGGAGCCGACGATGAGGAGGAGTGGTCTTGGTCCGCAGCGGAATAAGGAGAACTGTCATCCGACTGAGTCGACTCGGCCGAGTGCGGGTAACGAACCGAGTTGATTCTAGAAAACGAAATCTGCCGTGACGACCGACTATTGCCAATCGCGTTAACATTCCGGATAGGAATATCCGAGGCCGGGATACGAATAGAAGAGGTCCAGTTGGCCCCGGCACGCTTGAGAGAGAGCTTGTGTTTGAAGTTTTTCCAATACTTCTTGTCCCTGTTGGGGTGGTCACCAAGGAGGCCCTCGTAAGACGACCTGGCGTTCGGGTCCTGCTCTCGGATCGCGTCCATGAGGGTAAGGTTACAGAGCTGAGGCTGAAGCCCCGGGGCGCTTTGAGTTCGAGCTAGGGGAGCTGGGGGATCCAGCGCGGCTTGCTTCTCCGTCGTGCCCAATACATCGTTCAGAGTCATACCGGTCAGCACCTCCCGTACGCCGCCGTCCACCGCAGACATCTGATCCCACAGCGTAAGCCTCCGCCTTCCTCCTTCCATAATAACAGAAACCACAGAGAGAATAAAAACTCAACGAATGTGACAAATAATAATCATAATAATACTATTAGAAATCGGTCAGCTTGGTGGATTCCCGAGAAAACGAGGACTTTATCGGGAAAAACTAGAATATGGGAACCTTCGGATTTGTTTTGGGGACAATGCCAATCGAAATTAATTGACCAGAGAAGAACAAACGAGAACAAAATTAAAAGGACTGCCCCCTCTCCTCCTTCGGGAAGGAAATGCACATTCTCTATGAAGGAATCCGAGGATCCGAGTGAATTTTCTTCTTCCTTTCTTACTTTGTCAAGAGTATCAAAAGCAGTCGGGAGAGAACCAGAAATATGCTAATCAGAGAGAGAGAGAGATTGAGAAAATTAAGGCATTGGATGCCTTTAGGTTCAGTGATGGCTGTTTTTTGAAAGCGCACTGCAAAGAGAGGACCAGATCTGATGTTTTGGGGCAGTCTTCAATTATTATACATTCCGTATTAACTAAAAAAAAAAAAAAAAAAAGAATACAATAATCAAATGGGCATAGAGGTTGACATTACAATGAAAGACAAGAAGCAACTATTTTTGCAGACAAAACAATCATGGAAGAGGAAAAAAAAAAAAAACAAATTAAAGAAAATGGAGAGGAAAACATTAACGGATAAGAAACTTAAATACTCACCAAAATGTAAACCATAAATGCGTGAGTGTTTGGGAGACTCGTGGGGTTCTCTGATTCTCTTCTGATATTACATAGAATTTCCTCTATCTCTCTAATCTTCGTCTTTTTTTTTTTTTTTTTCTAATCTTCTGTATTTATGATGTTCTGTCTTTGACGTTAGAAGGAGAATTAGAAAGGCGCAGAACCCAGAGAAAAATAATCAGAGGAACGAGTCTAATGGTAAAAAAATATGTGGACCCTACTTCCCTTTGTTTGCGGGAACGAACACTTTTATTTGAGAGACTCTCCATAAATACCCAGTGAAAAAATAGAAAAATAAAAATAAAAAAACCTTTCAATTACAAATACCCATATTAACGTCTCTTTTAATTTTGAAGAATCAACACATTAAATAAACTGAAATAGCATTTTATTATACAGTTATATGAGTTGATTTTTTTTGATATTATCAAATATTTAATTTAATAAATGGTGTCGGTATAATATCTTGAATATCGTACCAGACGCCTTATCAATCAAGGTACTGAAACAAAATATTTTGATATCGGTATCGTTTCGTGTGTTGTTTCGGAATAGTCGATATATGAATAAATTATATATAAATACATATATATATATATAAATTATAAATAGTCTAATCTGAATTAGAGGTCAAAAAATGAGTTTATAGTTTGAAAAAAAAAAATTAGAAACCGAAATATCGGTTGGTATAGACTGAAATATCGGCCAATACAAAATGTGTGTAATACCTGTACCAAACTAGTGATCGATACGGAAAATATCGATCAGTACGGTACGATATTTAAAACACTGGTCAGGTACACTGTATATATTTATCTCTCTTACTTTAGAATAAAATATTATCATAAAAATCAATAGTTCATCTTAAGACTGATTTGAATAGTGAAATGAGATGATATAATTTTAGATGAAAGTTAAATAAAATATTGTTAGAATATTATTTTTTAATATTATTTTTATTTTGAGATTTAAAAAAGTTGAATTAGTATTTGAAAAAGTTGAATTATATATTATATATTGTATGAGAATTTGAAAAAGTTGTAATGATGAGATGAGACGAGAATAAATGAAACGCTCTTTGAATCCAAACTAGCCCTTAATATTTACAAGTTTTTCCTTAACACTTAAAATAAATTAAGGTAATAAAGATTTTAACAAATTACAAGTTTATTTCCTAACATGTATGTTTTTCATAAATATGTTTTTCAAATAGTAGTATTAGATATAATCTTAAAATATGCAAATTTTATGTATTTTATTGAAAAAAATAAAATATATTATTAAAAATTGATTAATTTTTTTTACCTGATATAAAATATAGGCTAGACATACAAACCTTATTTATACAAATTATTTCCCCTTTTCAAATGATACTCCATTTTTGGTTTCATAAAATAAGACAAAGAGACAACAAAAAGGACCATAACGTTAGGAGGTCCCATGGTTCACCAACAAACTTTGGCAGTTGGCACTAAATAACTCCCGTGTGGGCCCGCGACTCATCAGTAAAACCCAAATCCATTGTTTTTTTTTTTTTTTTTTTGTGTTTGCCAAAATTTTCGAACAAATGGATGCAATACTTTAACCAAGTATAGGAATCAAATCTACAGCAACCATCTTGAGATTGTGGTAACAATAGTAAATCATGGACATTTTACTATCCTCACATTAAAATAAATATGTTTTTTTTTTTCTACTAAATACTAAATCTCAGAGAATCAAACCTAACTCATAAAGGTGCTCCTAAAATATATAAGTAATTACAAAAAGGGTTTTTTTTATACATCAATTACTATTTAATTCCACACTTTACACTTGATAGGTTTTTTTTTTATAAAGTTTAAGATGTAGAGTAGTGAATAGTACCTAATGAAAAGAATTATTCTAACAAAAAATATCCAACTTTTGTACAGTTGGATGGTTGAACTAAAGAGAGGTTGGAGATGGGAAGTTTATATAAAAGCTCAAAACGTTGTGGGTTTGTTTGTGGGCATATTTGTTAGTTCCCACTTGCCACCAGTTCAAACCTAAGGCTTCTATCCGAGGCACTAGTTTCTCCTAATAAATTAGTGTTCAAAATTATTACCAAGGATGATGGATTTTGGACCTTTCTGGTGGGATGGAAGGATCTAATTATTGGTATTGGTTTGTTAGGATAAGTATAAGTCAAAGAGGCATATTTGATTGATTTATTTATTTTTAATTCGTTCCTTTCTCACATGCATCAACATCATTATTTCAAGCCCTTTATGGATCACTATTAACCTTTTATTTCCATTTTTAAAAAAAATATTTAAGTCTGTTTTTTTTTTACTTTAATTAATTTTCTTCATGAATAATTATGGGTAGCAAGGACCACTCTATCTCCATGCATGCATCGCACTGGAACCTAGTCAGTCTGCAATAGTCATGAATTATATATGAAGGTGTGTACTGTGTAGAGAGTCTCAGTTGAATTGGGCTTGAAAATTGAAGTCACGAGCTAAGGCAAGTGACATTGAATAGTGCCTTATCTCCTTGATATGCCTAAGGCAAGTGATTTTAAAAAGACAGTTTAGAGAGTCACCGTCCGCTCAATCTAAAGAGAGCTACGTAAACACCAAAACTAGCTAGGTAGATGTGATCTCTTATCCGGGACCAAACTCCTTGGCCAACCTTCAGCCTTCAGGCACGCATGCTTGGCGTGCCATAACTTGGGGAGAGCTTATCTCCCTGATTTGAAATGCAATCCACTGCCAAGTTAGATGGGGAAACAAAGTTTTCGTACAAGTTAAAAGATAGGCCTTTGAAAATTTCAGACTGCATTTCTTTTTTAGAAGAGTTTTGCTTTACATATAGTGAAATCCATTATAACTTTACAAAAATTAAAACTTCAATCATTTTTTAGTATATTTTAATAATAGTATTAACATTGGCTTATGAAAATGAAATGAGAGAATAATATACAATTAAATCAATTAATATATTCCTAATTTATTAAATTTTCTCTCTAACTTCTTTTTACACAAAGGTTAATTGTAAAATCGATATTTGAATTTAAAAAAAACTTACAATTACATATATCTGGCAATCTAGAAAGCTAAGAGCACTCCCAATAGCTCTTGTAAAATACATTTTCTTGTATAATATAAAGGAAATTGGTCAAAAGTAGCTTCCAATGAGTTTTGTATTCTCTTCTTTATTTTACATTTTGCAATAGTAATTCTCTACACGTAGAGAATACTATTCATCCTTTAAAATATTTTTAATTATTTTCTCTCTCATTTGATAGTTGTTTGGTGTTATGAGGTTCATTTGAAATGAATAAAAAAAAATTAAAAAAAGAATATTTAAATGATATAGAGAAAAAATAGATAAGCGGATGTATGATCTATTGTAAAAATCAATATGTAAAATAGAAAAAGTAAGTTTTGGTGATATATTTTAAAGGATAGGATAAATGAATCATTGAGAGTGCTCTAACGGGAGATTATCGCATATTAGCTTTTGATTGAATGGCAATCAATGACTGACATGTGGTGTTAGTATACCACGTGTCAATCACTCTGTTAGTTTGTAATGGGAGATTGATGCAAGTACCTAATTGTGATTTTTTTTTATTAATTTGGATCAATTTCACAAAATCTAAAAACTTAAGCCTCAATTTATAAAAATGTTAAAATTAACATATATATTAATTTTGCAATTAATTCGGAAATAAACTTCCCAACCAACCCCTCTGCACTTAAGAGGAGGGAGGAGCTCCAACCCACAGACTCCACATCTGACTCCGTACCGTTCAAGTCGGGTTTTTCGTGCTAAATCCGATTGGAGTCGGAGGTGGAGGATTTTTCTGACCGACTCCACCTCAACTTCGAACTCTAACATCATTAACCATTTGTTATAAGATATATATTAACTCTATACAATTATTTGATATAATAATCATATATATATATAGCCTATAATTATATTGAAGTCTATAACTTATGTTCAATACTATACTAGTACGTAGAGGTGTTAATAATTATGTCATAATATATTTATAGTATCACACATGTATGTATATATCACTACTAAATAATACTAGTTAGCATATGTACTAATACATATCTAGGGGTCATAACTATTAAATATTAGTAATGTACTATTACTAATTTATACTGTGTATATAGTAATCTGTGTACTCCTAGATTAATATTAGATGTATGCTATATAATTTATATTAAAGGTATACTATTATTTTCTACATACATAATTATAAAAATTGATGTAGGCATACTTTATATCATATATCTTACCATATACATATATTCAATAGCAGCATATTTACTTGCATAGATATTAGAGTAATTGTTAATTGTTATATCATGATAAATTTTACATATACTCAATACTAGTTTATGCACTAGTGTATATCATAGAGTAGTTTTTAATGGTTCTATTGTGAGATAGAACCATGATATATCTTAAGTTATTAATAGTTATATCATGATATTTATTTACTTATACTATAATTAATTAAGAAAACCATGATCCAATTATAGCATATACTCATAACCTATTAATTGGATTTGTACCTTTGACATTATCTAATTTCAAGGATTCTTACTGTATCACTATAACCAAAAACGGAGGCAGGACTATAAGTTTGGAGGGGCGGGTACTTTTAGGTCTAGAATAAATAATTGAATTGGAAATTTTTAAGAATACTTCTAACAAATTGATAAAAAAAAAGGGACTAAAAAAATAAGAAAGAAAAAAATAAATCTCAAACTTGCTTTCTTCCATGAATACCGATAATTTTACATCTAACATTTTCATATCCTGCAATTAAAAAAAGAGGTTGAACTATGGAATCCGTCTATATAGGAATTATAAACAAAATTAATATATGTAGACCATAAACTAAGTTTTGTATTTTGTTGAATAATTTATAGCGGTAACATCATATGTTTATGTTAGAAATACTATATTAAAGTATATAGTGGAAGCGATATTACCTAGTCGGAAATATCTTAGATCTAGTATGGTTGTTCCATGAATTTTCTATCGTCATTATTCATCCGAAATCATCCTGTTAATGGTAGAGTGTGCTACGTGGTAGGATCAAAGCATCACCCACATGTTTCACAACCTAAAATGCTGAGACAAGAGAGATACACATTTGAGAGAGAGATTTTCTGTTTTGTTCTACAAGTGCCTCATCTACAAAGGGGGAGGGGATATATAATAGCCTCGATAAGTGTAACCGTTGGTTGGCCATTAGGGATTAGCCATCAAGGTTCATGAAGTGACTCTTAAGCCATTTCTTAACCTCCAAGAGAAGGGGGAAGGGTGTTCAATATGGGTGCCCTTTTTTTACATCTCCTACTTGCACTTAATGTGCAAGACCTCAGGTCTGCATCTCTCAATATTTTCTCAATCTTATTCATACTTGCAAATAGGTTGTACGACCATCGAGCACAACTGTAAAAGAAAATGAGAGCACTATACCAAATCTCTCTAAGAGAAGACTAGTATAACAACATTTTTAAAAGTGTATTGTTATGCCCCAACTCATTTGGTCATATCAGACTAAGCATCCCTAATCTCTCTCGAGTCTGAATGACTCAGAGCAATGCTTAGTTTTCATAAAATATGATGTACTCACAGTTATGTGGCAACTCTCAAGAAGCAACATAACTTGCTGACGGTGAATACACACCATTATGGATGTGTTACCAAATAGTCTTCTATCCACCCTCATGTTATTCAGTTTCAGTCTAGTCGTTTTTATAGCAATGTCTCTTTAGACCATACCATTTATAGTCATATAGGTTGTAAAATGAACAAGGTACTTGACAGGCAGCTCGAACTCGACTCGATTAAACTTGAGTTCGACTCGAATCGAATATTAAATAGACCGTTCACAAATACATAAATAAGCTCGATTATTAAACGATACAAACTCGTATAAAACTCAACCAACTCGATTAATGTTCGTGAGCAAACTATATGAAACCCGACTTGACTCATAAACTCAACTCATATATATTTTTACATATATAATACAATATATATAATTTATAATATGCATAATTATGTATATAGACTTATAGTCCACTACATATACTATATATAAATTTATAAATTATAATATTATCTTCTTGTCTTACAGAACTATAAGTTATGATGAATACATGAGCCCAAATTTCTATAAATATATAACATTATATATTTACAAATTACACCATATAGATGATATAGTCCATATTATATATATATATATATATATATATATATATATAATCATATTAGTATATGTATGTTAGAAAGATGGTGGTTTATTAGTATAATATCATATTAGCATATCATATGGTGGTGTATTAATAAATATATAGTATTATAAATTAATAATTTATTAGTAGGATAGTCTTACATAATAAATAACATTATAAATTTACAATTTACACCATCTTATTATCGTATTAGTATAATAGTATTATAGAGTCATATACTATAGTATATAATATAACTATAATATTATATTATATTATATTATGAGTAATAAATTATATTGTTTGATAAAATATAAAGTTTTTATAAATATATATTTATATAAAGTTAGACAATGTTATCTTTATGAGGAGTATTAATATTTTTTTTTATCTATTTTTAATAAAATATGAACTTGTAATAATATAAATTATAATGTTCCATCAAGTAATATAAAGTTGTTATAAACAAATATATCTATGTAAAGTTAAAAAATGTTATAAACTTATATATGTATTATTGAATACAATATAAATATTAAATATATAGTTTTATAGTATATAACATATTTTATAGTCTTAATTTTTAGTCGTTGGATCTCTATAACTAAATTTGAGTTGTTAAATCATAAAGTTACATCCCTAATTCTTAGCCGTTGGATCTGTATATTTAAATCTAAGTCGTTGATTCATAAAGTAATTTCCATATTTGAAGCCGTAGGATCTGTAGAAGCAAATCGTAGCGGTTGATTAAACTCATTACAACCCTAGCCTTAGCCGCCCCCTCAGTCCTTTCACCTTTGTCCTTCACGCTTCTGCAGTTTCACTTTCACTGTTTCACACACAAGTCTCACTTCCTCTCAGACTCATTGCGATTTGCAATTCGTTAAACCCTAGCCTCCTTAGTCATACGCTTCATCGCTTACCTTGTGATTTTGGGATGAAGCCTTGAATCAAGGCTTGATTCTTGATTCTTGAAGGCTTGCAGCTGTCTACGAGTCTGTGACTGCTCGAAATCTGCATAGATGGAGGTGTCGGTCGGATTTGAGAGGAGCCGTGACTGCAATCTCAATCTCAGAGATGGCAATCAAGCCTCAACAGATAGGTCATTAAATGCTAGAATTTATGACTCCCAACCAATTGAATCCTTGATTTCGTGGTTCATATTTCTCTAGTTCTATATTTGGTTCATCGATCATCCAGGTTATTTTCCTGTTTCTAACTATTTCGTTAGGAAGTTGGGAGATTTGATCCTTGACTCCTTTGGAAGTTTGGAAGCACTTATATAATTATTAAAGTATTTTTTAACCTCTGGTTCCCTCTTAACTATTTCTAAATTCTAATATTGTAGATTTAATCATGTGATTCATGTTTATATTTGTAAACCCTATTATGCCGAAATGGTGTGACAGTATGGCATTGTCTTGCCATAGGTCCATACATGTTTAATCACAACATATATGATATATGCATGCTTGAATGCTTCAGAGTCTCTGTCTATCATTCCAATCTATCTTGATCTTGTTGTTGCTTGCACATTACACTTGCACTATACTATTCGTTTCGAGCTTTATAGCTGTCATACTGAAAATTTTGGGTGAAAAGCCTTATAAAGAAAGAACTTACAAGTTACAGATCTGTGCTTGAAAGTTGAAGCAAACTTGCAGTCCACAACGCATTGAGTTTAACTTATTCTTCTTTGATTTAGATCTTTCTTTATATTTACTGAAAGTATGTAAACATGCTTTCTTTAACATGTTTGTGTTTATAAATTGTTCTATTTTGTATTTGTGTGTTTATAAATTGTTATGTTTTGTGTTTATGTATTTATGAAATGGTGTTCTGTGTTTATGTGTTTGTGTTTATAGATTGTTATGTTATGCGTTTATGTGTTTATAATTTGTTTTGTTCTGTGTTTATATGTTTAAGTACTATTCTATTATATGTTGATGTGTTTATGTTATGTGTTTATCCAATATATTTTGTGTTTACGTTCTCTCTTCAAATATGAGGAATATTGGTGCATGTGATATTGGTGATAAATTATCCTATTTGGTTCTTGCTTCAACTATTTAATTATGCCATAAATTAACCTTTTACAATATGTTCTATGTTTATGTTCTTGCTTCAAGTATTTGAATATGCTTTCTTGAATCTGTTTTAGTTGCTTATAAATTATCATATCTGGTTCATTGATCCTCAAGTATGAAATGATATTGTGTGTTTATGAAATGGTGTTCTTTCTTTATCCAATCTGTTATGTGTTTATGTTGTTAAGGTGCCTTACTTTTGGAGGCATATCGAGCCACCAAGGCAAGAGTCTACTGAAACTGTTCAAGTCAAAATTGTTTGACTTTAACATATTTTAGTTGATTATATCAACTGTATTAGCCTTGACTTTTGGAGGCACATTGAGCTATCAAGCCAAGACTGTATAACAAAACTGTTGGAGTCAAATGTTTTTGACTTTAACATGTTTTAGTGTCATTTCTTCTGGAGGCACTTAAGCCATCAAGACAATGTTATTTTCATTATAATTGATTAATATAACTTATATGGTCAATGTTTATATGCTTATTTTATATTTTTGGTTTTGTGTTTAAAAAATATTAGACCTTAGCAAATGACTGATCATATGAATTTGGTTGATCTGGTGGAGTATGAAAATGAAGACTTTATTGGGATTAGCTTAGTAGAGCCCATATCTGATGAACACTATAAATACTAAGGTCTCTAATATTGTCTCTACTGAAAGCCCAACAGAAGTTCAAACGGTAGCTTATAAAAGAAAGAAGATAAAGAGGATTTACGTTGTATGGAATGATTTTGTCGAAATTGAACGAGATGGGGCTAAACGACCTCAATGTAAGTGGTGTAAAACTTTGTTTAATGCATCTCGATCAAGTTTTACGACTACACTACGTAAGCACTTGCTAACTTGTTTGTCATATATGGAGTCTAAAAAAAACAGAAAGTCTTAGCAATTGAGTCTAAGGAGGTAGATGGTGGCTTTACTATCTCGAACTTTACCTATGATTGTAGTAGGATCCGAGAGCTTGCCTCCCATATGATACTTTACCATAAATATCCATTTTCTTTAATAGAGCATGTAGTATTTAATAAGTTCATGAGTGCAAACACTTCATAATGAAAAAAATGTCTCGGGCTGCTGCAAAGAAGGAATATATGATAACTTATGAGATTGGAAAGATAAAGTTAAAGGTTTTGCTTAAACCAGTTAACAAAGTTCATATCACAATTGACATGTGGACTTCTTGTAAAAAACTTTCATATATAACAGTGACATGTCATTTTATAGATATTGATTGACATTTTCAGAGGCGTGTGTTGAACTTTTGTAATATGTCACCTCCACATACTGGCCTTCTTATTGTTGATGCTTTAGAAAAGTGTTTCCAAGATTGGGGAATTGAGAATAAGATTAGTTCAATTACTGTTGACAATGCAAGTTCTAATGATGTTGTCATTAGGATCTTGAAGATGATTTTAGATTGAAGAAAATATTGTTTGTAGGAGGAAAATTATTTCATGTACATTGTTGTGCGCATATAATTAATTTACTTGTGCAGTATGGACTTGGGGAGAATCGTTGATTGTGTGAGAGATGATATAAAATATCTGGTAGCATTAGAGAATAGGCTAAAACAGTTTAGTGAAATTACAAAACAGTTGCAATTGCCCTCAAAGAAACTGATTTTATATGTGCTTACAAGATGGAATAGTACATATTTAATGTTGGATGCTGCAAATCAATTCAAATAAGTTTTTCTTATATATGGTGATAGAGATAGCAGTTTTGAATGGGTTCCAACTGTTGAAAAGTGGGGGCAAGTTAAAAATGTTTGTCAATTACTTCCTATGTTCAATAAAGTAACCAATGTTGTATCCGAAAGTAATTATCCAAGAGCAAATTTATTTCTTTTTGAAGTATGGAGAATGAAGGACATCTTAGGTAAGAAGAGTAAAGATGAAAATGATTACATGAAATCAATGGTAAGGAAAATGAGTACGAAGTTTAAGAAATATTGGGGAGAGTGTAATATATTGATGGCAATTGTTGTGGTGTTAAACCCTAAATTCAAAATGGTCCTGATTCAGTTTTGTTTTCCTTTAATTTATCAAGAGTCAGACGCTTTTAAGAATATTGATCACGTTTCTCAAGTATTGCATGAATTATATGATGAGTATGTTCATGAATACAATTCGATTCTTAAAGTACAAAGAGAGCTAGAAAATACTCAAATAAATGTATCCAGTTATTCCTCAAACTATTAGGCGACATATCTTTTGTGTCTTACAACTTATCTCTCTTTGAATAAGTACCGAGTACATATTGTCTCATATTTGCTTGCTACCATTTTGTAGTGCCAAAGGCGATCCCTCGTGTGAGTGAGTTAATCTATACCTATTGACATACATTTTCACCATAACTTTCAAATTTATGGTGAATGTGTGTGTTTACCAAAAAATGCTTCCAGTCATATCACATGATTATAGAATACATCAGTGTCATGTGCACGACAAGCAATACCATGATGAAGAGAAATCACATGGTCAATTAAAAATAATCAAATCACAACCTTCAAGTAAAGTTTTAGAACCATTTCTCTCCGTGCGCATTCTTATGTGTAATAATTTTTCAAAACATGCACCTATCAAGAGACTTTACTTTTATATATAAAAGATTTTTGCACAACCATGATCAAACTCATAATATATAAGGTCAAACTCACAATATAAATCTTAGATTCTAGTCAGCAAGTCCTATTAAGGCATTTAAGAATCTACAAGGTCACTATAAATGTCATTCAGCAAACTTATTTTGCGACTTCAAGATTTTATATAAATCTCTTGTACTCAACAAAAACAAATGAGATAACCATAATTTATTTTTCATTAAGAGTAAAACTATTAGAGCCTTTGCCCCCAAAGACAATAACAATAGTCTAGTCATTTCTTTTAACGACAATCGCATCACAAACTCACTCAATCAAGTAAACCATATTTACTCTCTAACAAAATCGTAACCTCTAACTCCTATGAGCAAACAATAATGGAAACACCAAATATTATAGGCAAAATTAGATTCTTTAGTATTGTCCATCTCATTAATTGTCAATGGATTTTGAACAAGAGCTCTTAGAAACTGTTTTTCTTATACACAGTCTCACAAGACATAAAATTTTAACTACTTTTTACAAACACATGTGCATCACCTTGAAATATGAAAAATCATTCGTTAGGCCACAATTAATAATCTAAGATAACCAGACACTATTATAAAATTGTCAACAATGTTAAAAAAACCCTGTTTTATTCAATAGGTTGTTACTAAAAACAACTAGGTATATTGAATATCTTTGAATAGATTGTTGGTTTAGGCCGCACGAAAACAATACTAGTAACATTTATTTGATTTTTGTACCAAAATAGAACAAACAACAATCATGCGCTCAAAATACTTTGTGCCTAAATATCACAAAACACTAACAATCTATTTCTTTTGTGAGAATTAACTATTTGACTCTTTTAAGAAATGTTTCAATAAATGCGCGATCAATGATTATCTAAATGCAACTTAATTAGTACTAAAAGATGGATCTATACCTCTATCAACTCTACTTTTCTTTTGTTAATCAGATCAACAACCCCAGGTTGGAGCATATAAGTGAAGTGAATCTAAGATTTTATGTTAGGGTTCCTACTATGTGAATTCAATATATTTAGCGGAGACATATTACAAGTATTCTCTTCTAGTCTCTAAACGACGAGAGAATACTGATATATAGCTTTCATACTATTTATAAGGATCTTTATATTTTACTAATTTTGAGTCAATATTACTAGTGGTACATCACCACTCAAATGTATATTCACACTAGTTGTTAAATTACTTCCACTATTTCAGCAATTTTTTATAAAAAATATTATGAAAAATATTAAGATTAAGGTAATGTGAAATGAAATATTCTTTAAAAAAAATAAGTGTTACAAATAATACCACAATTCCTCAACCTCGTCGAAAATACGAGTAGTTCTTTTCACTTAACCAAAAAATGATCAAGCTTAGATCATCTAGATTTTTAATAGAATTCACATTTGCACAAAACAATCACTCAGCCTTTCTCAAAGGTGAATAAGCTTAATCTAAGGACAACAAATCAAAATTAAGGCCGCAATCACATATTACATCAACCCAAGTGTGATATAACAATCGTATGCCTTAACGACACATTTTTGTATTCCATCTCTCCACCTGATAAATAATATCTTTGAGTCAATGAATGACCATCCAACTTCTAAACCTCTAGGAATTCTCACTAACATCACTATTTTCAAATCAAATAAGGTCTAGATTTCTCTGATATCGCATTAAAAGTGTTAAAAAAAATATTATTATGTGGAACAAATGTAATATGTGACGTTTTAGCCGCTAACTAGCAATATATCCATATTTCTCACTTAATATTTTTTATATTCTCCAATCCACTATAGGACAGAAAAGAATAATTTTGCGAGAAAATATCTTAACTTAAAACCTATCTTACATCAATGCAATAACGAGCAAAATTTTAAGGGTTAATTAAATCATACCTAATTATTCATACTTTCGTTATAGTTACCATGCAAATCTCCAAGGTGCTTGGTATTACTCTCAATGGATGCTCCTAAGTTCATATATCTACAAAAACCTATTTGTTCTTACTAGAGAGAAAGAAAACTTGTACAAGAGTATCAATGTTAATACAACAGAGAGGTGCAGAGATAAAACTTTTTAAAAAATGAATGTGCCAATCAAGAATGTTATTAACACTCTTGCACATGTAGATTTTAACATCCTTACTTGTCAGATATACTAGCAAGTTTTATAGAGTATTTATTTATCTGTGAGTTAATCTAAATTATTTCAAAATTATAATACTCAACCTAAAATATAGGAGCAATTAATCTTTACTTTACAGAAACAATGCACAACTTTCATTATTACCTACAAGATTTTCAAATGCAAAATAGCGGTTTAGCTCTATCTAATAGTGAACTCTTCAACTTCTACAAAAGTTGTAGTGCATGCGTCCCACGCATACTTCTAATTTTACTCTAGATATTTCAGAGGTTTATACAAGAATGATGGTCTAAAACTGTCAGACACTCATAATAGTCTTCATTCATTTCTAACTATTGCTCGTGGAGGAGATTAAGTTGCATAAATTATCTCTAGACTTTCTTTTCGGTTATCTCAAAGTTACTAACCTATGCACACCTAATTGCACACACATCTAGAAAATTTACCCCATTAATCTAAGTCAGAACAAAAATAATCAATATACGTTGCAAGATAGAAAATCCGCTAAACTTCCTAATCATCTCTTACGCCTTAATGTCTAATTATTAATTTCTAACTTAATTTTTTGTGCAAATTTATATCTTATCGGAGATTAATTATAAATCAATCTCAACTATACTCCCACTAGGATAAGTAATCTACCAAGTCATTTACATGCAAAAATAATTTCTTCCTAGATCGAAGAAATCAATTTGAGCCAATCATAAGCATAGATCAGTCAAACTCGAGCTACTTAATCCTTTATTTTATCACATTCTAAAAGTTTGAAGACTAATTCCTAAAATTAGCCCTAGCAAAATATTAGTGATAAAATAAGCTCATACAATTACATGTAATCACAATGCATGTATTAAAATAATCACATCACATTTCATCCAAATAATTATTATTCACCAAAAAATAATAATTTAGGCAATTTCTAAAGTAAAAAATTTGCCTAACAAATGTGACAAGATTATCTTATAATGTCATGGCATGCATGTATTCAATAACCATAATTACAGGCAAAAATTAATTTTAAATAAATATTATATGCCATACTGACATGTTGAATTAATAAATAAAATTAACAATCATAATAACAATAAGCTCTAACCCAATGGTTGAGCTTATAGCCATTGTGTGTGAGGTCTTGGGTTCAAAACACTACCTAAGCATTTTGTCAAAAAACACTTGTGCCATTGATCTAGGATAGCCAGTGGGCTGTACCTTATTGGGTGTCTAGTTACAAAGCAGGCATGTGCCTACTGGGCTCATGGCCCAAATCGTCCAGGGGCGTCTTTTCTTTCAAAAATAGAGAATGTGTTTTTGCTTGATAAAAACAAGAAAATGGTATGAGCTGAATTAAAGAAAACTGATTAAAAATAAGTCCATATTAGTTTTGAGCCCTAACTCGTTTTATCACAAAAAAAGTACTTGAACTATTCATCTTCTACCTCTGTAACCTTCCTACGGTTACAGTTCTTCTTGACAAAATTTCCTCTAGCCGCTGTCATGCTTTTAGCCACTGCGCCACCTTTCAAATCAACCAAACTATGCATGGTTCCGACGTCTGCTGCTTCATGGCAGTTGTTTAGCATCGGCCTGGTGCAAATCTTTTTTGCAGGCAGAAGATCGCATTGTGCTGGCTTGGTGCTTAACTTTGTGCGTGATAGAGCCATTGCACCTGCTAGTGTGCCGCTCTACGCCCAACAAAGATTTATGCATTGTCCTGGGGTGCAACTATGTCCATAGTAGTGTAATGTCTCCATCGTCTGCTAGGTTTGCCTATGACACCAGTAGCCGCAGCGCTAAAGGTTGTTGAGGTACAGGTTGCACCGTACCGCTGCTTCCCAGGGCACTCTGTTGCGGTGTAGATTCCATTAGGTACAAGCTGTAGAGCACACTAACCCATGCGGCCCTACACGCGGATTTGCTTGCAGTAGAGCAGCCTACTGCACCACCATGGTGCATGGCTCTGCGCTAGGTGCGCCTTTGATGTTCAAGCACCTTACATGTGCACTGTAGCCCACCGGCTTGCACATGACAAAATTTGGTTGCGACATTTCTGTATCACCAAGATGAACACAACACTACTGTTGTGCACAGTTGCTAGGCATTGTGCAACACCTAGCAAGTGCACATAATGACCTCGTCAGCGCATCACCAGTGTGTGTAGTGTCATGGGCAGCACTGCCACCGTCATCTATTGCCCAAGGTATTGCCTACGGCATTAGAGCCGCCACCTTCAACAACCCGCCACACCTAGGAGCTTCCTTCACCTCTCGTGAACGCTACAACCTTATATGGCCTAGAGCGTCTCCATGTGCAGGGGTCCGCGCTGCTTTGTATGGGTGGTTACAAATCATTAGAATAAAAATTCACATCACAGAAAAATATTCCATTAAAGAAATCACTACAGGCATGACAAAATATAAATTGAGAACAGCTAGTAACACTTTGATACTAATGTTAGATACTATATCAAAGTATACAACGGAAGTGATATTACCTTGTCGAAAATATCTTAGATCTAGTGCTGTTGTTCCACAGATTTTCTAACGTCGTTATTCATCTGAAATCATCCCGTCGATGGCGAAGTGTGTTACGTGGTAGGACCAGAGCATCACCCACATGTTGCACAACTTAAAATGCCGAGACTAGAGAGATACACATTTGAGAGAGAGATTTTCTATTTTTTGCTACAAGCATCTCATCCACAAGGAGGTTATATAATAGCCTCTCTAAGTGTAACCGTTGGCTGGCCATTAAGAGCCAACCATCAAGGCTCATGAAGTGGCTTAAGAGCCACTTCATAACCCCCAAGAGAAGAGGAAGGGGTACCCACTATGGGTGCCCATTTCTTACGGTTTAAAAATTTTCAAGTAGCATAATTTCATACTGCATAGCCAACTATACAGTGAACATGGATTTTTTTATTAAAAATCTTTCACCCAGATAATTACAAACTTTATAAGAGAAATAATCAAATGTGAATATCATATTCTAATTTAATTTCTAGAAATAAAACAAGAAAATAAACTCTAGTTAACATGAAATTTTAAATGAGACCATATTCAAATTTAATGATATATAGGAAAGATCTATTAAAACATTGCTGACAATTTGCAAGACATTCCTTAAGACTGACCATTTATGAGCATTGACCAGTGCCAGTTATGAATTGTAGACAAGAACAAAAACAAAAGTATAAAAAAATAAAGAAAAATATACAAATTAGACAATGTTATATGATTTTGTAATGTATACAATAGTACAATGTTACAATTTCCAATCATCTTAAGCATTGATTATGCATTCATTTTCCCTCTTGAATATCACAATTTTGAGATAGTGTTGAGTGGTTTGAAATGAGAGCCAAAAATCTTTGCATGATGAAATTCGATTCCGGCATTTGCTTTGTTTTACAAAGTTAGAGGCGTAGTGGATTTAAAGTCCGATGTTTTTGTTATCCTCCTCTTTTTTCTTCACTATATTGATTAATGTTTGATCAATCACCCTTCACCCATTAAATCGCTGCACGCGTTAGACTACCATGCTCACCAACCGGTTATCTTCAAGTAACTATTGAAGTGCTACCACACGTGCCTCCCCTTCACGTGTGGATATATATTATTGCCATTAGAAACCACATCCCTGACTCCAAGTCTTTTAGGTTTATTACATCTTATCCTGCCTCGTTGGCGCATGATCTCTATGCATTGTCACATGGACCAGTTGTACTATTTAAGATTCTTTACACCATATATCATGTATATGGCATAATTTGATTTGTAAAATTCATATTTTAATATTTATTTTATAAGTCAAATTATGCCACGTGAATAATGTGTGATGTAAAAGTATTCAAATAAAATTATTCTTATAAATATTAAAGGTGCTATCCACCCAGGACGGGGGTGCCTATGTCTCGCTCCCTCATGGGCGGGGGACATTTTGGGGCCCAAAACCCTGACAACACCCCCATGGGCATGTGCCCCCATCCAGATGCCAGGGGTGAATTGGCCCCCCAATTCGTCCGCCACCCTGTCCAACGCTACATTATGAATTTTATAGAACCTAAATACAAATATTTTAAAATATTCTAAAAAAATCAGAAAAACCATTACAGATCATATAAATCCAAAAAATAAAAAAATAAAATTTACAGATAAAAAACCTAACAAATCCTACACAAAAAACCAAAGAAACAAACAAACCTAAAAAATACAAAATAAATTCAATAAATGCACAGATCCATAGGATACGACCGCATTCATGGGTCATATAGATCATTGCACAAATCTTCAGAGATATGTGGGCATATCTATATGGTCCATGGTTGCGGCTGTGGGTCATTAAACTCGCAAACTTGTCACAACGTCACCCACAATCGCATCTACAGCCACAAAACACTCAACACCTAGCCCATGGAGTTCTAATGCCAGTCATGAACCACAACAATGGAGAGAAGTCGTCAACCAACTTAGAGGAAGAGGATAAGAAGAATGGAAGATGGATGAGAAGAGAAAGGAGAGGGAAGAGAGGATGGTGGCCATTGGGAGAAAATGGGAAGGAGGGAAGAGAGCAAGGAGAAGGGGACGGCGCTTGGGAATAGGAAATGAGAGAAATGAGAGATGGGAGAGAAAACTTACTTTTTTATAATTGGACTTATGTTTTGAAACGACACCGTTTTGAGTATCATTTTTTTTTTGGATACATGGGGAGGGGAGATTCAATCATTAGTTCTCTTAGTGAGAAATCAAGATGTTACCAATTAATCTAAATAATCTCAACATTTTTGGTATCATTTTTAGATATAGAAAACTGCATCATTTTTTTTTCATTACAAATCTATTATATATATATATATATATATATATATATATATATCATATGCGGGCCGAACGAGGTATATCTCGGGCAGGTTGGGGCCTCGTCCCTGCATGTTAATACATGCAAGCGAATGTCCCGCAGCCCGCATTTGATGGGAGGGGCCGGATTGCGGGGATGGCAGGCTGACGGTCTTGATAAATATCCATCTATGTTTAGGGTAGGTTTGGAAATTTCATCTTACACAAAATTCTCATATCATCATTACAACTTTTTCAAATCTCTATACAAAATATAATAAACAATTCAACTTTTTCAAATCTCAATTTAATTTTTTCAAATATCAAAATTAAAAAATAATATTTTAAACTTTAAAATAAAATACAAAATTCTCGTCTCACCCTCTAAACCTATCCCTTTCCTATCTAAGAATGTACGAATAAATATGTTTGTTGCCAAACATGGCCTAAATAAAAATGCCGAAAAGATATAAAACCGTTAAGTTTTGTGCAATGCTTCACCAGAATCTCTCAGCTCCACAGACTGAAAAATCCATGGCCTCGTTCTCCAATCCCACCCACCCATTCCCACCGTCGTTCAATCGCGGACCCACTTCAAGAGCCGTGCCTGCGCAATCTCAACCCATACCCAGACCCAAACCCAAACTCTCCTCTCCTTCCTCTTCTTCTTCTTCTTCCATTACCTCTAATACTAACCCGGAGAAACCAAATGCATTAACAGTGACTGATAGAAGTGAAATAAGACTAAGAGACATAGAGAAGCTAAAGAAGCGCGAAGCCAGGGAGAGGAAAGAGGAGGTAAACAGTAAAATAGCGTCGAAGAAAGCAATCTCTGTGATACTGCGGCGAGAGGCCACCAAGGCCCTCATTGAGAAGAAGAGGGGCCCCACCAATTCCAAGAGGCTGCTTCCCAGGACTGTGCTCGAAGCTCTTCACGAGAGAATCACCGCTTTGCGCTGGGAGTCTGCTCTCAAGGTCTGTCAGAATGTTTCCCTGTAGTTTTGAATGTATATATGGAAATCTAAAGCCTAACGATTATATGGTAGACTTGGAATCGAGTTGGATATGCTTTTTGTTTATGAAAAATGGGCTTTTGGTGTTCTTGTTTAGTCGAGGAGTTGTGCAGGTGCTGCTAAGAAAATTGTAGGTTAAGGGGGTGTATTGGGATATCGAATAGTGGGCTTTGTTTAGTTTGAACACATATTTATTTCTTGTTGATATTTACATACCAACCATAAATAATTTTGGATCCTAAGCTTAATTCCACTCTTTTTTAAGTATAGGATATTTGCATTATCCGGAAAATCTAGAATTTAATAGATGGATTCCAGGTTATAATTTTTTGTATGCTTGTTACCTATATAAAAAAAAAAGGTTTGTATGGTTATGTCTAACTTTGAAGCCCAGTGGATACTTCTGAAGAAGGGAAGAAGGACTGAATCACTTGAATGGTCCAATGTAAAATGATACGATTGGGGAAACCAAAGAATGGGTATTACCAAAGAAAAAAGAAAGACATTCGAAGAAAAGTGAAGAAAAAGATAAACTTGATTGATAGAATCAGCATCCTTGTTTTATAGTATTGAATGTTATTTAATTATAATTTCTAATTTTTTTTACATTCTGGTTTGGTTTCTGTAATGCAGTCAAAATTCTATTTAATAGAAACTAAATTAGTCATGCCAGGGTTTTGTTTCATGATTAAGGTATCTTTTGTATTTACAGGTTTTTGAATTACTACGTGAGCAGCTCTGGTACAGGCCCAACTCTGGAGTGTACATCAAGTTAATTGTGATGCTTGGAAAATGTAAGCAACCTGAAAAAGCTCATGAACTCTTTCAAGCGATGATTGATGAAGGTTGCAGTGCAAGCCGTGAATCCTATACTGCTCTGTTATCTGCATATAGTAGGAGTGGTCTCTTTGACAACGCATTTTCCCTCCTCGAGCATATGAAGAATACTCCTGATTGTCAGCCTGATGTGCAGACTTACTCAATCCTCATAAAATCATGCCTACATGATTTTGCCTTTGACAAAGTGCAGGCCTTGCTTTCAGACATGGTGGCTCATGGAATCACACCAAACACGGTCACATATAATACTTTAATCGATGCCTATGGGAAGGCTAGAAAGTATCTTGCCAATCTCACCTCACCTTTTTATGATTTGTTTGTGTCATCTGGTTGCCAATAAAATAAGGGAACATAGTTATACCAATTTTTAAGTATACCACGAAAATCAAGAAAATGAGCACGAGGGGAGTACATAGGAAATTTTACTAAAATCTTCTTTTTTCATTACTTGCCATTTCTTTATATGGGGAGAGAAAAGGTGGACAGACAGCAACCATCTCTTCCACTATTACTATAAACTGCTACTCCATTCAGACAACTGCTGTTGCCTTTATAACTGCTGCTTCCATCATTTTCACTTCCCATGGCATCACTCCCTCTTCTCCACTTGGCCAAGTTTGAGAATTGTGTTGGCTTCATTTCCGTACATTTTATATTTATATTATATACTTGGCAACCAAATGAAGCATGATATTATACTTCAATCTCAGAGCAGTAACTTATTATCTCTATTTCTTAAAAGGTTTGCAGAAATGGAATCGATACTTGTGGAAATGCTCCAAGAACGGGGTTCTGAACCTGATGTTTGGACAATGAACTCCACACTCAGAGCCTTTGGCAGCAGTGGGCAGATTGAAACAATGGAGCAGTGTTATGAGAAGTTTCAGAGTGCTGGGGTCCAACCAAACATTCAGACATTCAACATTCTCCTAGATTCCTATGGAAAAGCTGGAGATTATGGAAAAATGAGTTCTGTAATGGAATACATGCAGAAATACCATTACTCTTGGACGATTGTTACCTACAATGTGGTGATAGATGCATTTGGAAAGGCCGGAGATTTGAAACAGATGGAGTATCTGTTTAGGCTAATGCGGTCAGAGAGGATCAAACCAAGTTGTGTTACACTTTGCTCGCTTGTAAGGGCTTATGGGCAAGCTGGTAAACCTGAAAAGATTGGTGGTGTTTTGCGTTTTATAGAGAATTCGGATGTAGCATTGGATACCGTGTTTTTCAATTGTTTGGTGGATGCTTATGTGAGGATGGGATGCGTTGCAGAGATGAAGGAAGTTCTTGACATGATGGGGCAGAAAGGATGTAAGCCCGATAGGATTACATATAGAACCATGATTAAAGCTTATTCTGTTAAAGGGATGACTACCCATGTGAAGGAGCTCCAAAATCTGATTGGATCTGCTGACAAGACTCCGCCAGAGATGGGGAAGCCCGACTTTCGATGAAAAAATTTACAGGTCATTCCTTCCTTATATGCACACCATTTTGTATACTAGTAACTCCTATTTATGAATACATTTGGATTAAGATTGAAATAGATAAAGACAGCAGTATCACTAGCCTGTATTTCTTTTGGTTGGCCAAGTTGTCTTGGGTCTGATATTGTGACCCGCAAGGCATAACCTGACACCCACTTGCATTGTTATCTGCAACTTGTAGAAATATTATCCATCATTGATTCTGTGATGGATTTGATTTTCCAATCAGCCAAAAAAAAGTGCCAGTTACACAGCAATGCTGGAGAAGGTGTACCATATAAGTTTTTTTTGATCGGTAAACAAAATTTTATAGATCAACAGAGATACAAGAGGGCCCAAGTATATAGGACATATACATGAGCATGTCTAGTTTAGAGATACAAGGAAATCATGAAAAGTCCTGCCATGAAAATCAATTACAATTGACCAATGGAGTAGAGTATTGAAAAATAAAAAACTAAGTTCTTCCATTGATCTCTCTTGATCTTCAAAACATCTTGCGTTCCGCTCCCTCCAAATGCACCACCAAAGACAAATAGGCAACATCTTCCATACGGCTGCTATTTGAGGGTTGCCCTTAATACCTCTCCAAGAGGCTAAAAAATCACTTACACTTTCCGGCATCACCCACGCTAACCCCACCCGTGCTAAGACTTCAGTCCACAAGGTTCTGGCAACCTCACAATGTAGTAATAGATGGTTAGCAGACTCGCCACTCTTCTTGCACATGTAACACCAATTCATAGCTATAATGCCACGTTTCCTGAGGTTATCTATTGTAAGAATCTTCCCCAAAGAAGCTGTCCATACAAAAAAAGCAGCCTTTAGAGGTGCTTTTGTCTTCCAAATACTCTTCCAAGGGAATGGGACAGAATTGTGCATGTTCAAAGAATAATAAAAAGAGCGGGCTGTAAAAACTCCCTTCTTAGAGGGACGCCAATATATCTTGTCTTCACCTTCCCCCGACACACGAGTGGAGTACACAAGGTCAAAGAAGGCCGAGAAATCCTCCATCTCCCAATCTTGTGCATCTCTATGGAAAGAGAGGTTCCATTGGGAATAACCATTGGACAAAATAACTAAATCCGCTACAGCTGCTTCTTTCCTTCTTGCTAAGCTATAAACTTGTGGATAAACATCCTTGAGTGCCCGGTCACCACACCATATGTCATGCCAAAATCTTACCTTAACACCGTTGCCAACTTTGAAGCTAGTATGTGCTGCGTACTTATCCCACCCGCTTCTAATATGTTTCCATAGCCCAACTCCATGAGGACCCCTCACCTTATGAGAACACCACCCTCCCCATGAATCTCCATGCTTCACAGCAATGACAGTTCGCCACAAGGCCTCCCGTTCTTGGTGGTATCTCCATAACCACTTGCCTAGCAAAGCTTGGTTGAAAGATCTCAAATTACGTAGACCCAAGCCTCCTTCTTTGATGGGGGAGCATATTTTGTCCCATTTCACCAGGTGGAATTTAAACTCATCCTTGAATCCTCCCCAAAGGAAATCACGTTGAATTTTCTCCATGCGATGGGCCACCTTAGCGGGAAGTGGAAATAATGAGAGAAAATAAGTTGGTAAGTTAGAGAGAGTGCTTTTTATGAGTGTTACCCGGCCCCCTTTGGATAAGTACATCCGCTTCCAACCTGCTAGTTTTCTCTCCATTTTCTCTAATACATCATCCCATATGAATTTCGATTTGAACGCCGCACCCAATGGAAGGCCGAGATACTTCATGGGCAACTGAGAGATGTTGCACTCCAAGATGGACGCCAGACTCTCCACATTAGGTACATGTCCAACTGGCACAACCTCTGATTTAGACAAATTTACCTTCAACCCTGACACAGCTTCAAAGCATAATAGAAGAGCCCTCAAAGCTCGAATTTGTTCATGTCTGGCCTCACAAAAGATTAGTGTATCATCGGCAAACAAAAGATGAGAAATGTTAAGCGAACCTGAACTTGCCTCTCCCACTAAGAATCCTGATATGAACCCTCCTTCTACCGCCCCTGAAATCATCTTGCTAAAAGCTTCCATCACAAAAACAAATAGAAGAGGAGAAAGGGGGTCTCCTTGTCGCAAGCCTCGGGAACTCTTGAAGAAACCTTTTGACGTACCGTTCACCAAGATAGAATAACAGGCCGTAGAAATACAATGAAAAATCCAAGAACACCATTTAGAACCAAAGCCACATCTCTCCAACATATACATTAAGAAACTCCAATTGACGTGGTCGTAAGCTTTCTCCATGTCTAGCTTACATAAGAGTCCAGGCTCTCCCAATTTAATACGACTCTCCAAACATTCGTTGGCTATAAGTACCGAATCAAGGATTTGCCTACCTTGAACAAATGCATTTTGAGGTTTCGATATCAAGCTTTCCATCACCTTGCTTAATCTATTCGCCAAAACTTTGGATAAGATTTTGTAAAGTCCCCCCACCAAACTAATGGGTCGAAAATCTTCCACTGCTACGGCACCGGGTTTTTTGGGGATGAGTGCAAGAAAAGTTGCATTGAGGCTTTTCTCGAACCGCCCACTTCCATGAAATTCATGGAAGACCTCCATGATATCATCCTTAAGCACCTCCCAACAAGTCTGAAAGAAAGCCATGGAGAAGCCATCTGGGCCTGGAGCTTTATCACCCGCCATACCCTTGACCACTGACCTGACCTCTGCCTCCTCAAAAGGCCTTTCAAGTCGCTCCGCTACCTGCTGGTCAAGAATGTCAAAAACCATCCCGTCAAGTCTCGGCCTCCATTCGAATTGTTCCGAAAACAACTTATCATAGTAATTGACAATGTGATCCGAAATCTCGGTATGGTTCGATGAGACCACCCCCTCTATCATCAGAGTATCAATAGCGTTGTTCCGCCTATGTGAGTTGGCCACTTGATGAAAAAACTTAGTGCATCTATCCCCTTCCTTCAACCATACTGCTCGCGATTTCTGGCGCCACGATATTTCTTCTAAAAGAGACAACCGTTCAATGTCCGCGGACACTTGGGATTTGCGAGCCCGCTCAGTTTCAGAAAGGAGCCTCACCTCTTCCACACCCTCCAAATCATTGAGCTCCTCCATAAGAATATTTTTCTGGTTTTCCACATTGCCAAACTCTTGTTTATTCCATTCCTTCAAGTCCTTTTTCAATGACTTTAATTTACAAGCCATCGTAAAGCTAGCATTACCATGAAAATGATATGAAGACCACCATTGTCGCACTCTGTCCATAAATCCCTCTGTCTTTAGCCACATGTTCTCAAATTTGAAGTACCCTGGGCCTCTACTAATGCCCCCACAATTCAAAAGAATGGGAAAGTGATCTGAACATAACCTGGGTAGTCTCTTCTGAATGAGGTCCGGAAAGTGTATCTCCCATTCCGGTGAAACTAAGAATCTGTCTATCCTTGACCACGATGGGACATCTCGGTTACTAGACCAAGTGAAGGAACCACCTGCTAGAGGAATATCCTGAAAGTTCAATTCAGAAATGAAGTTGGAAAAATCTACCATGGGTGAGTTGAAATCCGAATTACCCGATCTCTCACTCGGGAACCGAGTGACATTGAAATCACCTCCAATACACCAAGGTACATCCCAAATGCTGTGTATACCGGCTTACTCATCCCATAGTAAACTTCGAGACCGGTCCAGATTAGGCCCATAAACACCTGCAAAAGCCCACTGATATCCATCCATGACATCCCTAAACGAGCATGCCACCACATAATCCCCAAGGAAATCTTCCATTTTTTCCACTACTCTTTTATCCCACATAACTAGTATTCCCCCGGATGCCCCAATGGATGGAAGGTAATGCCACCCCACATGCAAACAACCCCACAAACTCCTAATGATATGAAGAGAAATAAAAGCCAATTTAGTTTCTTGAAGACAAACGATATCTACTTTCCAAGTACGGAGAAGAGATCTAATACGTAGACGTTTATTCACATCATTGATCCCTCTCACATTCCACGATAGTATTTTAGGCTTCATTGACAAAAGTAGCATCCCTCCCTTTTGTTCTATTTCTCCCCGAAGTGCCCTCCTTATTATCGTAGTTAATGAAGCATTGCAACCGTCTCAATTCTCTTTCCTTTCTCATAGCAGACTTCATTACCGTGGATCGATTAGCTTCCATGGCAACTAGGAGGGCCATGAATTGGTCTTCATAACCTTCACAAGAAATTCCCACCCATTCTTGAAGCTCCTCTACTTTTTTTAATACCCAATGTGATGCACGAGGTGCAATCAGAGGAGGAATCATTTGTAAGGGTGATGGAGTACCCAACTCCTCCTCACTGCCCTCAGCCTCCATAGATAGACTCAACGACCTGGTGACCATCTCCTTCCCCTTCACAGAATCCTCAGCACCCACTTCCTTCACTCTCGGCACCACAACCTCCACATTTGGCCCCCCCATAGGTTCCTCTACCGAAATCGGAATTATCTGTGTCTGGTTCGAAGGCTTTGGCTCGACAACAGTAACCGGGGTGGCGTCATCGACATTTCCGAAACTTCCCCTTCCTCCAAGGGACTGCTCTCAACCCTGAAACTGTTCTCATCTATCTCCACTGGCCTCGGCGCTGTTGTCTGTGCACCGATGATCTCCATCGTCATGTTCTGTGCAGCTATCGGATCTTCGAGAGCAGTAAAAATGTCGTAAAACCCACCTTCGTCGTCAGATATGGCAACATCTGACGGCAGGTTGTCCATCGGCACCTCCGCGGCCTTCGTCGAGGTCAACTGAGGCTTCGCCGGCGGCGGTGGCTCAGGCCCATGCGACGACGGGCCCCCAACAGCCTGTGTTCTCTTCCGCCAGAGCTGTCTCATTTTGGGCTTTGGCCCGTTGCCATCAGCCTTCCTACCTTCCTGTCCCTGCTCGATAGGCCCATCCGTAGAAACCCATAAGCCCACCTGCCTGCCCGGGCCCATATTCCCATCTTCAACGCACCGTATTAGCTCAACTACCTTAGTAGTTAACTCCCCCAACGAAATCTTCATTTCGTTCAATTCCTTCAGAATAGTTTCTTCTTTAAGCCCGACCACCCTTCTGTCATATCCATCGCCATACTGAGCTACTGCCGAACAGGGATGTGATCCCTTTTGCGCGTCTGCTGTCGCATTGTGCTGCGCGGCTCGAGGAACCACCAGAGCCTCCTTGTACGACCTCGCCGGCATGGCTAACGCCGAAGCTTTCGATGGGTTTCTCCCCTGACCACTTCCTCCGGCCATATCCTTCAACACTGCCGCCACCTTCCTCCACCCCATACCATCCTTACCTTCAGGGATGAGTACGAAACTTCGGCGTCCTCCCCACCATACGCCGCCAAAGCCATGTATGCACCGCGAGTGTTTGAGCATCGCTGAGTAGTGAGTCCTCTGTCTCCTTCGCGTCGAGCCGAGTAGAAACCTTTACTCCCAGGCTTCATACAAGCCTCCAATGAGTTAACCACCCAACTGATAGTCTCCAAACCCAGCCATAGACAACTTACTCCTTTCCATCCTTTCTCAGTTATGCATACCTTATTCCCCTCTCTTCTCACCTCAAAAATCTTTGATTCAATAACTACACAACTAAAAGTACTCGTAGTCATGCTTCAAAACCGGAAACTCCCTCGTCAACAACCCACAAACACCATTGAAAACGTAAAGAAATCTCAAGTGTACGGAGAGAGAGAAGACTAAACAAGGTTTTACTTGAGACTAAAGAAATCTCAAGTAAAATAGCTAGAAGAGTGCTCAATTTGACACATACAAGGTTTTAATTCCAAACTATTTCAAATGGTATATACATGTTTATCACCTATTATCTGTCTAAATAAACAAAGAAAATAAGTACATTGTTCAATGAGTGACTAAAAAATAGTGTGGTTTGGATAGATCTTAGATGGTAAAGAACAGTGGGGTTTTGAAATGTCTTAGATACAAATTAACTGAAACAGTATACCACTTAATTCATTAACTGCAATATGAAAGGAGTGAATGTAAAATGATGTGCAGAACTTTATGAACGAGGGATAGGAGAATTGTAGCAAGCTAGATTGTCACAGGATTAAAAAATTAACGGCAGAAATGTATTTTTGGGAGGCTATGATATCTTGGAACAAGGAAGTGGTGTTTAGACTTGTACGATATCGTAATTTACACAAGAAGGGGACAGAAAAGTAGATCTTCATTTCATATCATCCATCAATTTGGGTTAACATAATGGAATCGCAATTTCCCAAGCATATTAAATTTACAGCAGAACACAAATAGCGTAACTACTAATTAATGGAAGAATACTTTGAGAGAAGATGCCATCTGTAATTCATTACTTTAGCACTCATTACAAGTATTGATATGATTGCAACCACATCAGGTAGCCTAACAAATCATAGAATAATGATGTATAAATAAGCATTACATGTAGTTATTCTTTTCCTTTTAGTTTCAACACATGCTCTATTTTGCATGTTGAAATTGGATTGTCATCAGTAGGTTCTACTCCCTCTTTCTTTTTCTTTTTCTTTTTCTCTTATTTTCATTTTGCTCTCTAACTCCTTTCGTGAGAAGGGCCAAAAACTTTATGATGTTGCTTCATGGATTTACTGTTTCCTGTCTCTGGAGATGAATTTATCCAAATCTTACCCTACAGTTTCTTATCCTTCTGAATCACCCTTGCCAGGACCACCTATTCTACCATGCCCTATCCCTCAAGATAACTCCTTCAGTCTTTGTTTACATCCTTTTTACCTTCCAATTTACCCTTTCCTGAACATCCTTCAGTCTTTAACCTAATGTCACATTGCCATGTATCTCAGCTTTTGCCTTTTGTGTCCGAATATTTATCCTGGTTTCTTATCTCTGTTTGTACACTCTAGCTTTCCGCTTATTGATGTGCTGTTAAAAAATTGCGCCATCAAGACTCAGTGAATTTGACGGTTTTCATATGAGACAAAATCAGGGATGATGCATCATTTTTTTATGAACAAAGCATGTGATACCAATAGCCTATTTTCTTGAGAACTCACCATAGCATAAACAACGGGATGTTCTGGATGAATAAATGTCCAGAAAAGTTGTTTTAATAAGAAAAAAAGGAAAAAATTCCCAAAGGTGGTTAAGGTGAAAATTGGAAATGCAAGAACCTGCAATTTACAATGGTCATACATCGTATGCCTGTTTCAACCTGTCTTAGATTCCCTGATTTTTCTGCCTTTACCAAGGCAGCCCAAGATTGGAAAACTGACAGCTTTGAGGATCTCTTTAGACTCTTGTACTCCATGAAACCAAGTCCCCAAGGATCTGATACATTGTGATGGGTACCTGCAGAAAAAGGTATATTCTCGGTTCGTTCTTTCTATAGTTCACTCACACAATTGCAAATCACTTTACATGGAGAAGATCTGGAGAAACAAGATGCCCCCCAAAGCTACATTCTTTGCTTGGACAGCTTCTCTGGGTAAGATTTTGACGATAGATGATTTATGGAAATGCAGGGTGATTATAGTGGACCGGTGTTGTATGTGTAAAAAAAGTTAAGAGATTGTAGATCATCTTCTACTACATTGTGAGATTGCTAAAGTGTTATGGGAAGATGTATTCAGACGATTAGAGCTAGCTTGGGTTATGCCTGCCACTGTGGTTGAGCTTCTAGCCAGTTGGACAAATCTAGGCTGTATTCCACAAATCACAATTGTGTAGAAGATGGTTTCTATCTATATTATGTGGTGTGTATGGCAGGAGCGTAATGATCGGACGTTTGAAGACAATGAATGCTCATTGGAAGAGCTTAGATTACTTTTTGTTAGAACCTTATTTTTATGGGTCAAACCTGTTGATTTCAACGGCCTTGATTTTCTTGTTTTTATTTCTCCTTCGTAGATGGGTGTCACCCCTTGTATACCATCTTGTGTACTTGGGCTATGCCTATTCTTTTTAATACAATCATTTACTTAGAAAAAAAAAAGATATTGTATGCGGATGAGGCACTTGGTTGAAGTTCTGTTGCTGCTGTGAAGTTTCTTCTTCTATGCACTAGCCATATCTTCTATAGGCAATTTCCTCTGACTTGTGGGGGCAACTTGAGCTTCTGGTAACGGGTATACGTCCAATTTGAGTTTGTATATGTCTTGCAGGTG
Source organism: Cyclocarya paliurus (assembly GCA_029856935.1). Classification (NCBI taxonomy): domain Eukaryota; kingdom Viridiplantae; phylum Streptophyta; class Magnoliopsida; order Fagales; family Juglandaceae; genus Cyclocarya; species Cyclocarya paliurus. Next base: position 12,145,416 of record CM056950.1, read on the forward strand.
AACTCCTCTGTGAGGCTACAAATTATATGGTTATCATTTTTAGTGTCGTCTTGACAATGTGTGGTAGGAAAATGCAGAAGTAGTGCTGATTCTCCAGCTGGTGAAGATTTCCAACTTTCTGCTTTGAAGGTTGTGGTAGGCTCCATTACTCTCGACAAGCTCAGCCAAGGAGCTGGAAAAGCATATTGAGTTCGATATTTGTAGACAGCTTCAAGATACAATAAAAGTAGCATATTTTCATACCGACCAGTGGAGGGAGAGTTAGAAGGCTTGCCTTGAGGATATTGAGCCGGATCCAGGCTTTCAACTGCTCCCGGCTGTGGATCTATGCCCCAGTCCCATTCCTACAGTGGAACTGAGAAATCTAGTGCTTCTTGGTGAAAGGGCAGTCTTGAACTTGTGCCCCTTGATCTGCATTGTCCTGGAAGATGATTTTGAGAGCCGAGAGAATATTTTGCTCCCATTGTTGACTGGCAATGGCTTGAGCTTTTCCTGGTAGTAATTCTTCAACCATTGCCCGTGGTGGAGTTGATTCACTATATGGTACCGGGCTTGATGTTGCAGAGCTAATAAACTGCGGCACTAGAAAAAGGTCTCCCACTTTGTTGGTTTTTAAGTTTCAGCCTCATGAGCTTGTGCTGCTGCTAGCCGTAATTCAAACTTGGCATGAACCGAGCTTTGACTTGCTGTTGAACTTTGCTGTGAACCTGAAAAATGTATGCCATTAGTGGCTTAGAGTTTGTTTTCTTAACATATTAGGAATAGAGAAGTTATGTATGCCAATCGGCGCCATTTTTTGTGATGAAGTCTTTATAGTAATGAAGCAGGAACCCGTTAGAAAGATCTAGCAGATCACAAACGGACCTCTTTGAACAATTCTTCCTTCTCAACCTGCATGATTGTTCAGCATCAGCAAGGTCCCTGGTCCCTGGCTGGACTCATTGGCGTTCTGGAAGTGATTTCAAGCAAGAAGAGTTTATTTTCAAGGTAAATGGTCAGTTACTCTCGGAAACTTACTTTTGATTAGATACTTATCTTTTAATATTCAAAATGAGCAATTTTATCTTACTCCTCTGAGCCAGGTGTCAGATCTATTTAACTTGGATTTGGTGTCGCAACTGCAACATAACAATTTAATTTGGATATTTTCGATTTAGTTGTCTCTACATCATGTGATTGTGCCCATTTCTAGTCATAGATCTATCATTGAAAATGGACTATTTTTAGCTTAAAATAAAAGCTCCGTTCTGAGCTCTCTCCCTGTTTCTCTTCCATGCATTTTTATAATTGCAGCACTGTCTTCAACCTCACCTTGTTGAAATGCCTCCAATCAGTACTGCATTTTGGAGAAAAGTAGGGAAGAGGAATTAAAACCATCTGCAACATTTAAATATTACATTCGGTTAGGCATAGATTGCAGTTTAAGATCATATGTAACTGAACCAACTAACCAACTGTTGACAGGGAGAGTGGGAAAAAAGAACATTGTTGAGTATGCTGAATTTAAATAATAAAGGGACGGTTCATGGAGATAGTACAATACAGCCTCCCAAACTTTGATTATTTTCAGGTTTGCCTTGTCAAAATTGATTTCTCTAGTATTCACATCATAAATCCCTATTTCTATTACCTTTTAAAAAAGCACTATAAATCCCTATCATGCAAGCTTATTAGGTTGATTAGAATGCTTTCATGTATTATTTTCCGTTCTATGTTTTATCATTCTCAATTACACTGGCCAATTTGTAGTATGTTTTAAATGATTCATAAATTAATCACTTAAAATGCGACGCATTAGTTGGTATGATTGGAAATAATCAAATTTAAAATGAACAATAATATTTCACTTGTGCTTAAACTCTAAAAAGATTAATCGATATTTTTTGTAATTTTTACTTTTTATTATTGAGATCTAGACAAATGAATGGAGGGAAAGTTGAAATACTAATCTCTTTTGAACTTCAAAGATAATTAGTTTGAAATTGTTTTTTTTTTTTTTAAAAAAAATGGAAGAGAATTTTGAAAAACGAACTTGACCAAACATGACCTATTCTCTCCACCAAAATTCTGCAATCTGACTCTTTTAGCCAAGAGGATATTAGGAGCTTGCCCTCATTTTATGCCCCCAACGTGTTGAGGATTAGCATCTTGACTGGCTGGGCCGCATCACATATAAACACCTAAGCTCGTCCCTGGATTGGGGGCAAAGCTCAAGACTGTAACAGTTTAGTTATAGTGGATGAATGTAAATAGGAAAATGAATATGAATGGATACTGGAAATGGAAAATAGTGTATTGATAGAGATGATAATGATTTGCATAACCAAATTTAAAGAGTACAGAATATTTTGGATGATTTGCATAACCAACTCTGTCAGAGTGACAGACCTAAATAGTATTGAGAACAGGAAATGACTAAATTGCCCTTTAACATATCATGGGCTATAGCTATTACATTAGAAATAAAAGAAAGCAAATAACATTGTGGTCCATCAGGTGAAACTTTCAGCCCACGTTCCTTGTAATTGAAGCTCGAAACCATCTCTTTCGTCTGGCCAATGAAACCCAAAATCACACTTAGCAATTTAGGGTTCGATTGATCTGTTCTTCCCCAATTCTCCACATCTCCTCATCACTTCGTATGCTCTTTCCTTAGCTACGCATCTCCTCTCCACAACCTTGCCCCCAGCCGTCGTGTAACAAATCCCCCTCCCTTAGAGAACCTTGCCTACAAGGTGAGGGAAGTCCCCGCATAGCTGTCGGTAAGGTTCCCAAGAGGCTTCCTCCATGGGTTGCCCTTGCCAGCGGACCAGAACTTCGACTAAAGGTAGGTTCTTCACCTTTCGCATCCTCCTTGAAATTATTTCCTCCGGTTCTAGTTTCAAAACATCCTTTGAGTCAACTGGTGGTAGGGTAGACAATGGGTTTACGTTTTGAGCTAGGGTTCACTTTAGTTGGGACACATGAAATACATTGTGTATCTATGATGTGCTAGGTAGTTGGAGTTTGTAAGCCACTTCACCAATCTTTTCTTGGATTTGGAAGGGGCCATAGTAACGAGGGGCTAGTTTTAAGCTCTGTCTGTGATGAATCGAAGACTGACGATATGGTTGCAGTCTTAAATAGACCCACCCAGTCCCCTGCTTGGTAGTGTTGTTCTTTCCTGTGTTTATCTGCATACTTCTTCATCCTCTCCTGGGCCCTAACAAGGTTTTGTCTTAACAAGTGCCAAATTTGATCCCTCTGCTACAAGGTAATTTTGACCTCTACTACTCTTGCTGTGTTTGGTAGGTAACTAGTCAATTTAGGAGATATGCAGCCATAAAGTGCCTCAAATGGGGTAATCTTAGTTGAGGCATGTTGGGTTGAGCTATAACACCATTCAACCAAGGCAATCCAACTAGACCAATCCTTAGGATTGTCACTGACATAGCTCCTTAGCTAGTTCTCAACTCACTTATTCACTGTCTCTGTTTGACCATCTGTTTGAGGATGGTAGGTAGTGTTGAAAGCCAGTTGCACCCCCTGCAATGAGAACAATTCATTCCAAAATTTGTTGGTAAATGTGGGGTCTCGATCTGAGACAATGGAATGGGGCATTCCATATAGCTTAAAGATGTGCTTAACAAACAACTTAGCCACCACTTTAGCTGTGTAGGGATGTGAAATAGGTATGAGATGAGCATATTTTGTAAATCTGTCCACTACTACCCATAAAGCATTAAAACCTTGAGAAATGGGTAAGCCCTCTATGAAATCAATGGAGATATCTGTCCAAGGGTTGGATGGTATTGGCAGAGGCTGTAGAAGTCCACTAGAAGTGTATTATCCATCTTCACTGTCTGACACGTGTCGCAGCTCCTTAGAAATAACTTTAGATCTCTTTTTAAACCAGGCCAAAAGAAATCTTTAGTGAGTCTATGCAGGGTCTTATCAAATCCCAAATGGCCCCCTATGAGGCTGCTATGCACCAAGTGTAGGATTCTGTCAATAAGGTCTAAGTTGGTTGAAATATAGATTCTGTTTTTGTAGAATAAGACCCCATATTTGACAAAAAAATGAGGTGGCAATTTGTTGTCTTTGTGTTTTTGAAAAAATGATGTTATTTCTGCATCGGAGTCATAGAGGTTTTTAATTTCAGTGAGCCAATCCCAGCTAGGAAGTGTAATTAGAGCCATAGTGACTTCATTTTCTAGCTCTTGCCTAGATAAGGCATCCGCCACTACATTCTTTCTGCCCTTTTTGTATTCCACCAAAAAATCATACTCCATGAGCTTCAAGATCCATTTTTGATGCATTGGAGTGCCCACTCTCTAATCAAGAAGAAATTTCAAACTTTGGTGGTTTGTTTTCACTACGAAAGAGTGGCTCGACAAGTATGGTCGCCATTTCTGTACAGCTGAAACTAGTGCCATTAGTTCTTTTTCATAGGTTGACATAGCTAGTGCTCGGCCCTTAAGAGCTTGACTGAAAAAAGCTAGCGGTCTCTACTCTTGCATTAGCACTCCCCCAATTGCTTCCCTAGAGACATCACATTCAATTACAAAGGATAATTGAAAGTTAGGTAAGGCCAAGACTGGTGGTTGACTCAGGGCCTGTTTGAGCTGGTCAAAAGTTATTTGGGCTGTCTCACTCTATTTAAAACTATCTTTTTTCAACAGTTCAGTTAGCTTTGCTGCCACAACCCCATATCCCTTCACAAATATAAGGTAATAACCCGTCAGCCCCAAAAACTCTCTCAAGGCCTTGATAGACCTTGGAACAGGCCAATTTGTCATGACTTTCAGCTTCTTTGGATCAGGTCTAATGCCCTAGCCCGAGATGAGATGGCCAAAATAGGCAATTTCTTCTTGCCCAAAACAACACTTAACTTGGCAAAGAGTTGGTGCTATCTTAGTAATTCAAAAGAGACTTTCAGTGGGATAAATGCATCTCATCATCACTACTATATATTAGTATATCATCAAAAAATGTCAAAATAAAGCGACAGAGATAGGGCTTAAAAACTTGATTCATGAGGCTTTGAAATGTTGAGGGCACATTAGTTAAGTCAAAAGGCATAATTAGGAACTCATAATGACCTTCATGTGTCCTAAAAGCAGTTTTAGGAACATCCTCTGGGCGCACCCTGATTTGGTGGTAACCCGACTTCAAATCAAGCTTAGAAAAAATCTTAACTCCATGGAGTTCATCCATCAATTCATCTACCACTGGAATAGGATATTTATCCTTAATAGTAACATTGTTCAGCGCTTTGTAATCTACACATAATCACCAAGTCCCATCGGCCTTTCTCACCAAAAGGCATGGGGATGAGTAGGGGCTTTGAGATGGTCGTATAGCCCCTGATTCCATGAGTTCCTTCACAATCTTTTCAATTTCTTCTTTCTGAAAATAGGGGTATCGGTATGGCCTCACAGAGATTGGTTTTGTTCCTGGTTGTAGGGTGATAGAATGGTCATGTGTATGGTTAGGGGGTAGGCCTTTTGGGGTGGAGAAGATGTCTTGGTAATTGTCGAGTAGGTGCTTAATTGGTCCAGGGAGAGAATGGATTGGATTTGGTGAGGATTCTTCAATCAATTGCAATAACAACCCTTTAGTCTCCATATGATTAGTGCGCTGCATTGACCCCTCCTCAAGCAAGTGAAGAGCATTTAGCCTCTTAAGAACTACAGCCTTGCCCTTGTGTTGGAATTGCATGGTTAATTCCTTGAAATTCCAAAAGATGGATCCCAATGCTTGCAGCCATTGGACCCCTAAAACCATGTCACATCTAGCTAAGTCCAGCAAATACATTTTGACTTGGAACACCTCTCCTTGGATGTTGATATTGACCCCCATCACCTTCCCTTCACTCTCAAGCTGATCCCCATTTGCAACTCTAACTTTAACTTTTTCATCAGATAAAACTAAAAATGGAAGACGTGAGATAATGGTAGTATCTAGGAAGTTATTTGTACTTCCTAAATCAATTAGAATAGTTACACCTTGGCTGCCAATTTTCCCTTTAACCCTCATGGTTTTAGGATTAAGAGTACCCATAATGGCTTGGAGTGATATTTCAAGCTCTTTTTTAGGTTTGGGCAGATCTGAATACTCTGGTTGTGAGGTCAGAATGTCTGGTGGTTCTTCTACTAAGGTGCCATCCTCCAACACCTTCTCAATGAGTTAGAGTTTAGGGCTTTGGCACCTATGGCCTGGGTGCCATTTGGAGTCAAAATTATAGCAGAGGCCTTTTTCACACCTCTCTCTCATTGGGCTGGGCTAATCTTGTGGACAGGTACAATAGCTTTTGGATTGAATTTCTGGCTTTCAAGTTGGGTGGGTTGGGTGGGATTGAGTTTTAAGGTGGGTGGTTCAAAATGATGGTGGTTATTGGTTCTGGGAATGAACTTCTTGTGTAAGGAAGTCTTTTCCTCTTGAATCTTTGCAAGGCCATAAGCGGAGAGTAGGTTGTGTGGGTTAAACATGCGAACTGTCAACCTTATATCATCACGCAGACCACTAAAAAAACAGCTTAGTTTGTAATGTTTTGAGAACCCTTTCAATCTGTTTGATAAAGCCTCAAACTGAGCTTTATATTCCTCAACAAATCCTACTTGCCGGAGCCTAGTTAATTGCTCCATGGGATCATCATAGCTACTTGGCCCAAATCTAAGCAATAAAACTTTAACAAATTCATCCCAAGATGTTAACACACCCGACTCATCAAGATCTTGGAACCATATGAGGGCCTTGCCCTCCATATGGAAAGAAGCAAGTCTCAAACGTTGTTGAGGTAATGTATTATGAAATGAAAAAAACTGGTTCATCTTGCATAGCCATCCATGTGGGTCACCTCCATTGAAGGTTGGAAAATCCAATCTGATAGCTCTTGGGTACACTTCCCCTGTATGCAGCACCATTTGTTCATTCTGATTTGAACCTCCAGCTTGATTTGGGTTTGCTGATTTCTGGTTATTCACGTTGTGCAGGTCTGAAGCCATTGCAGTAAACTGATTCATCATGGACTCCATTTACTGCCATATAGCTTGTAGTTCTACTCCAATAGTGGTAAACTGAGATTCAGTCTGCTTCATATGGGTTTTAGTCGATTTCTTGAAGGAATTAAATCCTTCCTGGAGCTGTGTGAAACGAGTACCTTTAACCATTGTAAAGAGAGGACCGAGGGCTCTGGATACCACTTGTAACAATTTAGTTATAGTGGATGAATGTAAATAGGAAAATGAATGTGAATGGATACTGGAAATGGAAAATAGTGTATTGATAGAGATGATAATGAGGCTTGCTTCGAGGGAGGCTCCTCCAAATTCAGAGAGTACAGAATATTCAGGATAATTTGCATAACCAACTCTGTCAGAGTGATAGACCTAAATAGTACTGAAAACAGGAAATGACTAAACTGCCCTTTAACATATCATGGGCTATAGCTATTACATTAGAAATAAAAGAAAGCAAATAATATTGTGGTCCATCAGGTGAAACTTCCAACTCACATTCCTTGTAACTGAAGCCCGAAACCATCTCTTCCGTTCGGCCAATGAAGCCCAAAATCACACTTAGCAATTTAGGGTTCGATTGATCTGTTCTTCCCCAATTCTCCACGTCCCCTCATCACTTCGTATGCCCCTTCCTTGGTTGCGCATCTTCTTTCCACAATCTTGCCCCCAGCCATCGTGTAACAAAGACATTGTTGAAAAATATAAGATAGTTTTCCTTTATATAAGAGAAGGAAATTACCTTCAAAAAACATATGTGCAAGATTTTCTCCTTGCTACATCTCCAATGTTGCTTAAACATCTTATTTGATTCCTGCTATCATCCCTGAAAAATTTACCCAACTCATTATTTATGTTGATAGAGAATCTAGGTGTGGAGCACATTCCATTATCCATCATACCATAACATGGAGGAATTCGATAACGTATAAGGTTCGTTTGAATACTTAGAATATCTTACTATATCTGTTAATAATAGTAAAATAATTTGAATTAATATGTTTTATTGAGTTTTGAGAAATGAGAGAGAAAAAGTTGAATAAAAATATTATAAAGTTAAAAAATTATTTGAATATAATTTTTTAATATAATTCTTGTTTTGAAATTTGAAAAGTATTATTATTTTTTGTTTTTTGTTTGGAAGTTTAGGAAAGTTATAATGGTTAGGTTATGATTAGGTAAAAAAAAAAGTTGAAGATTTGAAGTTGAAAGCATTTTGTGTTTGTTGGGAAGGGAATATATAAGAATATCTGAGAATATTTAAAAACATTTATCTTGCCAAAAGTACCCTTAGTACCAACAATAATGCGTTGTTTGTTTTTACAAATGAGATGAGATAAGTCGAGATAAAAGTTAAAAATTGAATAAAATATTATTAGAATATTTTTTTTAATATTATTTTTGTGTTGAAATTTAAAAAAGTTGAATTGTTTGTTTTATTTTATATGAAAATTTGATAAAGTTATAATAATGAGATAAGATGAGAATAGTTGTGAAAATAAACGAAGTCTAAGAAATCTCATCTAACAATATTGTAAGTCTTCATGATGCCTATCTTTATTGCGAATCTATGAGATCTGTTGTCTCCATGATAATTCCATATAAGCCCTGGGTCTTGATGAATGTATGTGGTCTGTTGCTTCCCAATCAAACATGGTAGTTGATTAGGACAAATGGCCAAAATCTTGGGAATACACTAGGTTATTGTGGTATTGTTCACTTCTTTTAGCAATTTCTGATAGGATATTGTGTTGAAATGTTCAAGAAACTCACATTCAACCATGCATATACACACTTTCTTATTTAGAGGAAAATTTTTTGTCAGTGATGAGCTTTATTCCCTCTTCCATGAAAAATGTGTAGTAATTAAATCTCTATACCTTATTCTCTTTTACGGAGAAATAATTTTTTTTTTCTTCTATTCCATGAGAGGAGAGTTGTAAATGGGGGTGGCAACTCGTGTTTATGGACTGTTTTCGTGTCTTGTCAAATCATGAGTATTAAACTATGTGTATCAACCCCAAATAGTTAAACACCATACAGGTCCTTTGTAAAAAAGTGGGTCATACTAATAAAGAATAATTTTTTTAAACTTTTTTAAAGTGATATCCACTTTTTTATAGAGGCTTGCCCAGAACTTATCTATTTGAGACTTGTACAAATCATTTCTCTTCAACATGTTTCATTTAAATGTGTTGAGTTGACTTATATACTTATTTTTTAACCCAATTATTATAATTTTATATATCATACAAGAATAATTATATAATACAAATCATTTATAATTATAAGTGGATTCATGATAAAATGTAGGGGTGTCAAATCGTGTTAACGGGTCGTATTCGTGTCGTATCAATGCATATATATTATACTATATGAGTTAATCCGAGCACAACCCGTTAAGCTTACCGTGTCAAAATCTCAAACCCTAACACGACCCATTAACATAATGGGTTGATACGACACGATCTGTTTTGACCTGTTAATGAATACTATGAAATATGTTAACATGATATGACCCAACCTGTTTAAACCAATTTATGTAAATGGGTTAAATATATCCAAAATTGACCTGTTTGATCTGATTAAATTTAGTATAATTTTATATAAATATTAAAATCACAATATTTATAAAAAATATATATATAACTAACTACAAGTCTAAAATTATAATCCAAAAAATAAAAATATCGAAATTAAAATCTCAACAATTTTACTTTTAAGTATAAGGGTATAATTATAATTATAATTTTCTTAACGGGTCAAAACGGTTTGATCCGTTATTAACCCATTAAGCAATCGTATCTTAACAGGTCAACCCGTTTTGACCTGAACCCGTTAAGACTAAACTCAAACTCACTAATATTGTGTCGTATTCGTATTGGATTAATGGATCGTGTCACATCTTACAACCCCTACCTAATAAGATGTTTTATTATTAATGTCCAAACCAATAATAAACAAGTAAATTTATATTTTCATAAAATAAAATTACATATTAACAAAAGAAAAGTGTGATGCCCAAAGTTGTGAATACCGTACCGTACCGGCTGGTATTTTCCGTACCGGCCACCGGACCGGTACAGGTACACTATATATTCCGTACCGGCCGATATTTCGGCCTTATTTTTATTTTTTTATTTATTTTTTCATATTTTCAAACTACAAGTTCATTTTTTGACCCCTAATTCAGATTAGGCTATTTATAATTTATATATCTATGTATTTATATATAATTTATTTATATATAGACTATTATTTTGAAATATAATTTATATATATAATTTATTTATATACCGAAATGTTATCCCGAAACAGTACCGGTACCGAAATATTTCATTCCAATAGCTCGACCGGTACGGCATCCGGTACGATATTCAAAACATTGATGACGCCTCCAACCTCTGCTTGGGATGTAATGGAGACTTAGAGCGTCGGGACATACAACACAAAGTTATATACCCCTATACATAACAGTTAGTATGCAATACATTCTAGAAATGCAGCTAGCAGTATGCAATAATTGCAACGGAAAGTAAGGGTGAAAATGAATTTATGCCAGAATAACTAAAATTATCCCAATAATATTGATTAAACCATAAGTTCAAATTATCAGGTAACTTAATTTTAGTACAAAATATCAAGTTTCCAAAAAACTACTTCATGCGCTCTATGGCACGAAGGGTCAGGCTTAGAAATATCAAAATAAGATCAAGTCTCCTGTCGACGTCTGGTTCCTCCTCAATCTTCTTGATCCACTAGTCTATTAGGTCTATCTGCATCTACAACTTCTATTATTTCAAATGAAATGATACTGGGTCCATAGAGAGGGAGATTTATTTGAAATTTCAGTAAGTTTGACAACCAATGTGCACAAAGATAAACTATGTATGAAGAATGATAAATGTAAAATGTATGCAATGCAAAAAAATTATATTTGTCTCTCATTTAGATTTCTCAAAAAAATAGATTTTTGATGCATATTTTCTTACAAAAAACATAATTTCACTTTCGTCGTTAAACTTAGTCTTTCATCATGAATCACATAAAATTATAAAATTAACATAACGTATGGTATCATCACAGTTCCTCATATGCACTGTGAGTACCTACCGGTAACTGTAGTACACCTCATGTTAAAACTACGTTGTCTACAGACTCGTTTTCAATGCATTGGTAACATAACGTAACATCGTAAAAATCATAATATGTACACCCATCAGCATTAGGTGTCGTAACATATGATTTTGCTCTGACGTTCTTTAAAAAGAACCTATTTGAAGCCTGTTGATTGTCATTTGTCAATCTAGGTGTTACCACTCCATATTTAATCACTTCATAGTGGACAGAGGAGTTCCACCAGAATACTTCCTCATTCTAGCCTTTGAGATCGTAATAAAATATTTTTTATGCAATACTTTTAAAAATGATTTTTATAATATGCATGAATGTGGCACATTTCAAAAATGATAGTTGTATGCAAAATGACAAAAATGGAACATAAGATATGACGTTTCATGCTCAAAATGACAGGTATAAGATGAATGCAACATTTATTAATAAATCATAAATAATCATCAAAGGGCAAGTTAGAGGTCAACTTATAGACTGTTGAGTTGGAAGTGAGGTAGTGGTTGTGATAAAAAATTGTACTAAGTTAGAATCTATATTAGCTTAAAGAAAAAAAATTTAATTTTCTAGATAAATGAGAAATTACGAACATACCCCTAACTTCCAAATATTGCTAATACAAATGCTCTTCAATCTTAACCAAAATATGTAGTCCTCATATCTTGCACATTTTAAGACCGTCTATGTCTTAAAAAAAAATCAAAGTGATCTTAGTATATTCATTCTCAATTCGTGGCATGCTCTCTAGTTCATGCATATATGAAATTTTGACTATTGATCCTCATGAATGCATCCATGACAAGTTCCTCCAATAAAAGAATGACCACTATAAATCCTTAATCATGAATTAAAAGCTTAACCTCGAGCAAGTTCATCCCAACACTTAGTTATGCCTAATAAAATTCTTAAATTCTAGCTAAACCTCAAGTGATGCATGATATGACATTTCTATCAATGGCATGCTAGAATTAAATCATGCATTCTTCTTATCCCAATTAGAAAGTTTTTTAAATGCTCATATTTCAAGTTTAAGTAAAATAAGTCGATTTTCTCAAATGAAGCACGATTAAAAGTCTAACCATACGTGCTTTGATGATAGACACAAGATAGAGATTAAAACCTATTATGACATGTTTCTAACCTCAACTAAATCTTAAAAATTATTCTAAAACATATTTGAATCATATCATGAATTATCAAGGCATGCCATAACTAATTTTTCTCCAAAATAATTTAAACAATAAACCTATCCACCAATATTTCGGCTTCTAGCTAAACATGGTATCTCATGCTATGATCACCCAAAATTAATGCTAACAACAAAAAACACAACTTAATATATAAACTAAGATCTAGAGATAAAACTTACAAAGATTCTGGAGTCTTTGAAGCTTCCCACTCTAAGCTCACAACTCAATAACTCACTTAGAACACTTATAAACTTCAAAGAACTAGAGAGTGAAAACTCTCAAGAATACTCAATGGAGTTTGAGGAAGTGAAGTGAGGAAGAAGTGGGGGTGAGCAGAGTTGATATAGGCTCCAAGGGGTGTGTGTGGCGTTGGCAAGGTGGCCTGCCCTTGGGTAGTTTGGGCGGTGGTGATAGTGTCGCCTAGCCTAGATTCTCCTTGGGTGGTTGGCTCACTTGGTGATCATTGCATCAGAGTAAGCCGAAATGGCTATGGGGAGAGGGGCTTGCTGTGTGGTAGTGGTGAAATGGTGGTGCAATTAATGCAATGCTCAAGGGTTAAGAGTGCCATGGGGTATGGGGCAATTCACAAGGCAAAACTTTCTTGTCTTATTCATTTGGACTATCCTTTTGCCATTTGTGGCTAGTTAAAGGCATACTTGAGTATCCTCTATAGGTGGTAGACGGTGGGCATTGGGTGCTAAAGTGGTGATCAAATAAAATCAAATAAATGATGACTTTTCATGGGTGGTTGCCAAAAATTTAAGGGCATTTTTAGATTGGACAAAATTTGGGGTTTTAGTTAGGGTTTTCGAAAATTAAGCTTGGTAGGAAATTTCATGAATAAATGAGGGGTCAATGACAGAAATTTTCTTGATAAAAATGGTATAAAAAAATTCGAGTTAGGGGCACGTTAGTCCCTTGCATACAAAAGTACACATGGGTGCCAATTGGTATGGTTTTAGGGTTTGACATGTCATTATCCTAAATGACACGTGTAAAGATTTATTGAAAATTCTAATATGATCTATGAGTAATAGAAATGGATAACCAAATAAGGAAATTTTAGAACAAAAGGAAGAGAAATGATAAGAATGAAAATCAAGCTCAAAATATGATTTCAAGATCACTAATCGTGTGGTGATCAATCGATGCTCTTAACTAAGATTCTAAACTTATTTCTTTCTAAAGCTGAGGGTCGTAGACTACTCTAATGAGTTAATCTTCTAAATTCTAGTGTTGAGCTAAGAGTTAACCTATAGGGATAAATAGGCAGGGTATTACAAAAAGACACATAAAACTAACATTTATAAAATTTAATAATAAAATTTATTCATATTATATAGGTTGACTGTGGGTTTTACGGATTGATCTGTTTATTAATCGCATCATATTGAATTAATCCGTTTTGACTCAAACCTATTTTGAATAGACCTAAACTCATTTATATAAAATAAAATATGCTTATTTCATGTAGTGATCACGGACGTGTCATATCCCTAGTTTTCAATAATAAATTGAGCTAATAATATGTATATTTTTTAGGCTTCAAATTGAAATATGTACATTGGACATTCTATTGTAAAGGCTTATCTTTGCACTGATTGGACAACCTTGTCAAGAATCAACACCCCAACGGCTAGCATTTCTGAAAACACACCGTTTTGTCGATTGGAAAATTTCGACCGTGGAATTTCGCATAAATTTCGCTCTAATACAGGGGAAAAAAGTCTAGTACTAGCCATTTTTACTTAATTAGTTTACTATTTAAAAACTATTATCAAATTACCCTCAATCAATGCCTCTTATTATATCATTTCTTATTTAAATATAATATTTCGGGTCCTTCTACTGTGTCATCTAACTCTTATTGTTGCGCATGCTCCTAGTGCAATTACATTTTTTTTGTTTTTAAATATTTTTTAAACATTTTAAAAAAAATATACAAATATACTAGTAGTAAATTTTTTTAAATATTTTAAAAAAATTAAATTATATAAGCGGTCAAATTCAGATAACAAAACTAGAGAACAAACTAGCATTTTCATAATATTAATTGAGGTAAGAATAGAACTACTTTTTATTTTAACACAATCAGCCTTGAGTAAATTATGTTTGACTTATATATTATCCCAACTTAAGCTGACATGATCCAAATCCAAGACGTGACTTCTAGATTTGTCAATTTTTATTACAACTTATAAGCTCGATATAAAATTGACACATTAGGATTTAGAGATTTGTTTCATTTAATGAGTCAAATTATGGTAGACTCATACCACATGAGTCCGACTTAATATGAAGTGAAACTAATATAAAAACACTGAATCCATTTGGATAGTAAGATAAAATGAGATGAATTTAGATGATTTGTAAATAATAGTTAAAATTAGATAAAATGAGATGATGTGAGATGGTTTCTGTATCCAAACGGATCCTAATTGAATAGTTCAATGTATAGAAAGATAGACACTATTAAATAATCTACATTGCATGAAAATTCTATAATGCTTAGTTTGGATAAGTAGTTCAGACGATATGAGATAAAATGTTTTGAATAATAGTAAGATTTCTTGAGTTAAGATGAGATGAGATAGTTTATAAAAAAATGTATGTTTGGATAGTGAAATGATATGAAATAGTTTGACTTAGATTTAATATGCTTTTTACTATATGTTTGAGATGAATTTGAAAATTTGTAAATGAACTAGAGATAAAATGAAGATGAAATATTAACCATTTAGATGTCCAAAACCCTCTTATCCGTATAAGACCATATGGCCATCCAAACCGACCCCAAGAGTCGTGTCATTAAAGCGTGCAAAGTTTATATGACGTCTTTTTCTAAAATTGTACAATCAAATTCGATTATATAATTAAAGAAGCTCTCAGCTCAATTTAGGCATTACACAAAGAATAAAATTTGTGCCCATATGGATATATATATATATATATATATATATATATATTTCTTTTCGTTGAGAAATGCCCATATGGATAGTTGAGTGAAGATGCAAAAATTGTTGCATAACAATTTGCAGCATGGTGGATGGATCGTGTTGAAAAGGGTGGCAAAACGGTCCATCAGACTTTGGAATAAGTTTAAATGGAATATTTTTATTTTTAATTTGTGTTATGATTTCTATTTATTAATTAAATATGTACAGTCATAAATGGTCTTGAAGTTTGATATATATATATATATATAAATATATATTCACAAAAAAATGATAAAATTCTGAAAAAAATAATCTTTCTCACCAAAGAAACTTAAAAAAAAAAACTCATATTAATAATAAATAATAGTTTTGAAAAAAAAAAAAAAAAAAAACAAACTCATATTTGTTTATTTTCGATTACTAGCATTAAATATTTATTTGATTAAATAATAAAAAGCCCAAAAAGGACGTCCAATTTCTTAAAAGCCCTCTTCTTCTTCGTCTCCTTCGTCTTCTCCATGCCCAGCCCACTACTCGCAGAGGTCGCATAGTCCCCCCCACCCCTCCCCACGAACACACCCTTACCAAACCAAAGCCTATGCGCCATTGAGAACGAGGACGAACCGAACCCCAGAAACTAGAGGGAAAAGTAGAGACAGAGAGAAGACGTAGATACGCTTTCATGGCTGGCATTTGCGGGGGCGTTTTGCGTTCTAGGGTAAATTCGTGTTGATTTCATTTGGGAATAGGGTTCGTGTTGAAAACCCTAGGAGAGAGAAAGTGTTCCTAATTTCAAGTCTCCCGCCCCAATTCAGGTACTTTTTGTTGCTCTTTTGGTCTGTGGATTTCTTCCCCGTGGTTATGAAACCCTAGAGTCCTGAAATTGGTGCGTATTGCGGGGGCTTGAATGGCATTAGGTTTTTATAATTTGTTATTGTCAATTCATGTGAGTTCTGTTAGTTTCTTGCGACTGTTGTGCATTGTGATCAAATGCTTGAAGGTTGAAGCAGTAAGTCACGTTCTTTGTGAAGATGTTATATTATATGTTATTGTAAGTCATAAATAGTGTGCCCATCAGGGGGAACTTAGTGGGGGCATGTCTTTAAGTGGTAAGCTAATGATTCTGGTTCGTAATGGATTTCTCCCAATTTTACGAGAATTTGATGGAGAATCTGCCGGCAAGGCCCTTGCATGCAAGTGTTGCTCATGGGGTGTGAGTTTCTATAACGAGTGTCCATAAATGTAGTGACTCTTGTTTACAGTTATTAAAGACCGTGATTTTTTTTTTGACATCTATTAAAGACCGTGATTTGACAATGCAGTTGTTGCATCATTTTTTAATTTTGACTGGAAATTCAGTTGTTCCCTTATTTTTCTTAACTGTATCAACTAGACGCCATCTTGTAGTGATAATAACTAGTTTGATAGTTAAATGCTTGTCACAATTTGTGGTTAGCGATGCATTACTATTTTTATAAGAAAGACAATTTTATTAAATGCGCAAAGGGGCGCTGTCCAAGTACACAGGGTGACAAGAGGAGCACCTAACTAAGGAGTTGAACCCTAATAACTAGGGGAGGATTGAGAGAATTATCACATCCCTCACTGGGTCTCATTCTTGGCTTACAGAGGGGAATGGCGGCAATCCAAAACCTTGGGAAGGAAAGTGAATTGGCATCAAGCCAGCTTTATCACGTCCTTTAAAATATTTTTAATGCCCAGTATATAAGATGTTTTAAATGTCTTTCAGATTGAATGAGACCTTATTAGTGCTGATTTTCCCCCTAAGTGCTTATCTTACTGCAAGTTCCTCTAGTGTGTGCTTATATATTGCATTACTAGAATATAAGTAGATTTCTCCTGGTACGTAGTGCAGCCTGTTATTTATGATGCATTTCATTTATATGTGGTCACTGCGAATGTGTAAGCAAACATCCTCTCATGATTTTAGGCCTAGTTTGGTTACACAATTCAAACCATCTCATCTCATCTCATCATTACAAGTTTCCCAAAACTCCCACACAAAATATAATAAACAATTCAATTTTTCAAATCCCAAAACAAAAATAATATTAAAAAATTATATTCTAACAATATTTTATTGAACTTTTAACTTTTATCTTACCTCATCTGTGTAACCAAACAAGACCGAGTTTTGCTATTGAGGAGATGTCCATGCAAACAATTTTTTTGCCCTCTTGTTTTGAGAAGCACATTGAGAAAATCCTTATGCTTCACTTTTTAAGTGGGATTCTTCTATACATTAGCTTCCTTTTCTGTAGTGAATTTTTTTAGAAACTTGTTGAAGCAGACAAGATTTTATTGGTGCAAAATTCTTATGTTCAATGCATTAATAGCTGATTGAATCTGTAATTCCAATAATTTGAGCTTTAATGCATTTTTTATAGAATGGGGTTTTTTTTGGCCAATACTCTTGAATAAAACTGATGAAACCAGCAGGCGTGACATGATGCCAGGGCTTGGCATTCGATAGCCTCCCAACGTATCACTCTTTAATTTTATGTGATTTTTTCTTAGCTCACTTATAAAAGAATGCAATTGTTAATTAGCTGCCAAAAGTTTTATGTTTCTTTGTTGGTAACTTGGTATTCTATCTCTCGTATTTGGGCCTTTGTCTAGTTTTACGATCAATTAAAATTTGTTTACAGATAAAAAAAACATGGTATTCTATCTTTAGCTTACTCATAAAAAAATCTGCAGCTATTTCTGTACTTTGAATCTTAGGTGTTGAATGCCAATGGTCTGTGGAACAAATGGCATCTCCACCCTGTAAAATAAGTTGTAAAAGGTGATGAGGTAATGGGTCCAATCCTATATGGGTTTGTGAGTTTTTTTTTACCGACAAATTATCAAAAAAAGAGTTTATTTACCTACAAATAAAATTCCCATGTCTGGAGTGACTTCTATGTTGTAATATCATTTAACTCATTTATGTGACATTTATGCAACCTGAATATTCACTTGTAAAAGGGGGTTTACTTCAAGGTGTTTGGTTTGAAAACAACATTTACGATTTTAAGATTTACATTTATTTATTTAGCCACTTCTTCATTCTCACAAGACTTTTTGTCTTTTGCTTTCACAAGTTTGTGGAATGTTGAATAGATGGGAGGGGGAAGATTGTAGGTATAATGGTAGGTATGCATGGATGTAGCTCAGAGTCTGGCCTCCTCGTAAATGCTGAGGTTGATTCTATGGGTGGAGTTGTTGATGGTGGGGTTGGTATTGGTATGAAAACCTCTCCACGCCGAGCAGCAATTGAGAAAGCTCAAGCAGCACTTAGGTGATACTGGCGTGCTCCTTTGTGTTTAATCTCTTTATTAGTCTATTTTCTTTATCTTGGTGTATTCTCTGTTTTTTATTTTGTATGTAAGAAGATATATTACTTATTGGTAACAGGCAGGAGTATGATGTTCGTGAGGAAAGGAGAAGGGAGCTAGAATTTCTTGAGAAGGTACAGAATTTTGATCTTTTGTTTTCTGTTTATGAAACTCCAGTTTGTGGATGAAAATAATCCTAAATATTTTTTATTTCAGGGTGGCAATCCTTTGGACTTTAAGTTTGGGAATGCAGCTTCAGTTAGTGTCCAGTCTACTTCACTCACTGATCAGCATCCAGAAGTAATTGTGACCAGGTAGATTCTTTTTACTGTTGTGTATTTCTGGGTGATGGATTTACATTATTTAAAAAATTGTTTCTGATAGGTTAGTTATATCCATTTTGTCTCGTTTTATTTGTTAATCAGTGAAGCGAGAGGTAGTTTTGCTTTGGCTGCCTCACCTCATGGAGACTCTGTTGAGAGTAGTGGTAGACCGGGGGTTCCTGCAGTTTGTGAACCCAATAGTGCTGATAACCTGTTACTTTTTGATGGTGACAATGAGTTACTTGAAGGTGAGAGGAGTTCTATACAGCCTGGTAGAAGAAATAAAATTCCTCCATCAGAGCAATCTTCTCAGATGGATGGGAGTCAAAATGCCAGGGAATCTGAAGATTCAGCTTTTCTCCGCCCATATGCTCGAAGGTATAGGTCCAGACCAAGCCGTGATGGCTCTCATGGAAGGGATGGAAAGGAGATGATATCTGAAACAAACAATGCAAAGGACCAGAATTTATCTTTTGCTTCCAATTTAAAGGCTGTTAGTTCAAATGGTGATATTGTTTCAAAAATTATATCCTCTGACAATCAATTAGATTTGGCCGTGGACGGTTTGCGAACACTAGAGACTATTGGCAGTAGCCCGCCTGAAGGTAGGTTGGATGCCAAGGCTCCCAAAAGCTTGAGGGATAACCAACATGATCAACCTTCTCAAGTTAATGCCCAGGAAACTGCTGTTGATATGGCTACAGGGGGGCCTGATTTTGTTCAAGAAAGGCATCGGGTAGTTTCAGCTAGTGTTGAAGATCCACCTGTTGCAACTACAGCAAAAGCAGAGAATGAAACTAGATGTGGTCAGCTGAATGGGTTTGATAGCACTAAATTGGATGGAGAAAGCAAACTTAATGAAGGTCAAAATAGTAATGCAGCATTTGGCACGCAGGGTTTAGATTCAGAGTGCTCTGGTACCCAAACTAGCCTAGGCGTAGATGTAAATAATGATAATGACATGTGTACTACCACAAGGAATGCTGTATCTAATGGGAAAACTAAGGAGCAAACTTCAGATTTTGAAGAGACAATGGATTTTGTAGGTGGTGAGGTGGTTAAAGAAAAGGATAAGTCCTATGGTGTTGACAAAAGGAATGAGACCAGGCTGGTTGATGGTGGTCTTATTTTCAATGCTCATTGTGATTCTGTTTCTCAAAACCACTCTAGCGATGGTACTACAGTCAAAGTTGAGGAAGATATGCACACAAGTAGATCTGAATTGCAGAAAGAGGTGACATATTCTTCTAACATTGAGGGGATGCGGCAAAATAAACATACTGAATCAGATATTGAGGGGAAAGCGGATGAAGCGTTGGTTGATAATTCCAACCCTAGCAAGGAAACCATTTGTGCTGGCAGACTTGAAGAACCCATGGATATCTCGAACTGTGAGCTTCCAGGGGCTGCTTTGTCAGGGAGGGACTCTTCTGGTGCCACCGACCTTCAAAGTTGTTCTGGCAACTCCTCAAAATTGACAGACAAGGCGCATGAAGATTCTATTTTGGAAGAGGCACGAATTATAGAGGTTCTTAGTTTACCTTTTGTTCTGGTTATGACCCCTTTTTCTCAAGCGTCGTTCGAAGCAATTTTTCTATTTTCTTTATCCTCCATAAAGCTATTAAGGACTGACATAATGCCGTATACAGGCGAAGCGTAAGAGAATAGCAGAGTTGTCCGTCTGTACTTTATTTTCGGAGAATCGGCGAAAATCTCAATGGGATTTTGTTCTTGAGGAAATGGCTTGGTTGGCAAATGATTTTGCACAGGTATGATTTTATTGAAATTCCATCCTTTCAAATTTTTTCTCATGTGGACCTTTCGTTCTCTCTTGAATTTTATCTTGTCTGGTATGGACTTTCTATTGCACAGAGTTTGAAGTACATTTTTTTAATAATAAGAATTTCATTAAAAAGCACAAAGGCACGGTCCAAGTTGGAAATTTACTTTTTGTCAAAACTTTCTGTGGTTAATCATATCCGACTATATCCCTGCTGTAACTCTGTTTCCCTCATTATTGTTATAGGAGCGTCTTTGGAAGGTAGATGCTGCTGCTCAAATATGTCGGCGGGTTGCTATTACTTCTCAGCTGAGATTCAAAAAACAAAATCAATTTTGGGAGCTAAAAAGAGTAGCTCACACCTTGGCAAAGGCTGTCATGCAGTTTTGGTGTTCAGCCGAGGTTATTTCAAATAGTGATAATCCAGGTGTTGGTCAAAAGAACTGCAACTACAGTTCATTTGGATCAAGGAAGGTGGATGGAGATGAAGTTTCTAAGGACAAGATTGAAGGATCTGATGCGGTGCTGGTTATTTACTTGAGACCCTCTTTTCTTGCGTGTTTGTTTGATATTTAGCCGTTGTTCATTGTCCAGCAACTTTTTATCAAACAAACACCTTATAAATTTGTCAAGAAAATGTTCGTTGTTCATTGTCCAGCAACTTTTTATCAAACAAACACCTTATAAATTTTTCTATATTATCACATATTTATCATAAAGTGCAGTTAGCTCTATGGTTATGGTTGTTTAAATTTCATGTCCTAAATATATATGAATCAATGCACTTACAAAAAAAAAGTATATATGAATCGATACAAATTTTGTTTACTGAAAAAAAAGTATATATGAAGTGTCGCTAATGAATTTTGAAGGTGAGAACATTTGGAAAATGGAGACGGTTGGAGAAAGATAGAGGCAGGTCTATTTGCAGCAGTATGTGGATAGTCTTTTTCATATGGAAAGATGGAGTAGCAGTTTACTTTCTTTTATATGCTGATTTCAAGTCAAGAGAGTAGGAACCATAGGAGATAAATTGATCATTAGGAGTGTGGATTTTCTCTGGGACATTTGTTGGATTTGAACCTTATAAACTAGCAGATGTGGGCTGGATATTCTGAAGCATATGTTCCAATAATATAGATCTGATCCTTTTAAGTTTTAGATGTTTCGTCCTTTATTACTTGGATATGATGCAAGCTTGGATGTGTTGAGTTTGAGTGATGTGTCTTGTAGCTTCTGATCTGTTTATCAACTGGAGCATTGGACCTTTGGTTTAAGATGAGTGTCTTTTGCTGAAAAATTCTTATTCGTATGCCCTTGCAGTTTTGTCTTACTTTACAGCAGATATAATACTGTCTAATAATCTGTCTTTTTTTCCCTATAATTTGTGATTCTGGGCAGAATGCAAGTGAAGTTGTTTTCCAAGTAATAGAGTTTTTATCTTATCTGGGTGTACTAGTTGATAACTATTTTTGTGGTCATGGGCAGAAGACAAGCAAAGAAATGGGGACACAATATCCCAGACAAAATACTCCAATTGCTGTAATGGGATATGCAACTAGATTTTTGAAATATAACAGCTCTCTCGGTCCTTCTCTTCAAGTGCTGGCACCAACAACTCCTGACAGGATATCTGATATGGGAATTGTGGAGATTTCATGGGAAG
Source organism: Cyclocarya paliurus (assembly GCA_029856935.1). Taxonomy (NCBI): domain Eukaryota; kingdom Viridiplantae; phylum Streptophyta; class Magnoliopsida; order Fagales; family Juglandaceae; genus Cyclocarya; species Cyclocarya paliurus. The sequence goes on from CM056950.1 coordinate 12,167,781, forward strand.
ATCATCTTACTGATGTATGATCCAAGTTTCATTGTATCGTATTTATCTAACTTATCAATGTTGACATTTGTGAACAAGCATTCTGTCCTTCCCTTCCTCTCTCACTTACAGACATAGATATCCTGTTATTCTTGTGCTAGGTTGGTTATGATGTCTTGAAAGCCTTCTAGGCTTGCCATACGTTACACTACCTTGTTTTTTTTCTTGATAACCAAAGGCTAGGCTCCCTTGTAAAGATGACTTCGCATGTTTGTTTCTATTAAAATTTTCTTTCCCATATTAGATCAAAATTCCTTTTCAAGTATTTTACACTTTTGAGTTTATACATTGGCAGGAGTGCCTCTTCTATTCTGTTCCATTTGGTGCATTGGAGACCTACAGAAAATCTATTGAATCTCATCTGCTACAGTCTGAGGTAATATATATTTTTTTCCTGAAAATATTTCTTCCATTCATGTTCATTGTGAATAAGATTGCCTATATATCTTTTTCCTATGCTCTCATTCATTTGTTCTGTGGTTGTGGGTGACTTTGATGTTTTAACTGGCAAAAGACAGTATTATTCTGAATGTATTTCACATAAGCAGATATTTCTTTTGCAATCATATTCTTACCATGATTAAATTGAATTATCTCAGAGAACTGTGAGTGCCATGCAAGAAGAAGTTGAGACATCAGCTTATGATGCCGCAGCAGGTATTGTTGAGACTACTGCAATCTATCAGTCCTTGTTGATCAGTCTAGTGATCCTTACAAGTTTATTTTCAAATTCAGGGTATGGATATGAAGAGAGTGCGTATGATGAGGATGAAGGAGAAACAGGCATGTTTTCTTTGCCTGGAGCCTTTGAAGGTAGCAACTCATCAAGATTTTCCCAGAAGAAACGCAAGAAATTGAAGTCACCCACTTCGAGGTCATATGAAGTGGGAGCTGATTTGCCATTTGGACAATGCACAACTGGAAATCAACAATCGACGTTGATCGGAAAAAGGCCTGCCAGTCTTCATCTTGGTTCATTTCCTACCAAACGCATGCGCACTGCTCCTAGGCAAAGGGTTTTGAGTCCTTTCAGTACTAGAGCAACTGGGACTGTACAGGCTCAAGTTAAGACGGATGCTTCAAGTGGAGATACTAACTCTTGTCAAGATGACCAGAGTACTTTGCATGGTGGATACCAGATCCAGAAAAGTGCTGAGGTTGAGTCAGTTGGGGACTTTGAAAAGCATTTGCCATATGACTTTGCAGAAACATCATCAATGAGGCCTAAAAAGAAGAAAAAGGCAAAGCATCTGGTACATAAGAACTCCAGTCAGCAGACACCAGGGGCTTCTTTATTACCTAAAAATTGTTATTATTTGCTTCTTATGTTCTTCCTTTACCTCTGTTAAGTTTCTTAAATTTTATATGGCTGCAGACTTCCACATATGGCCTGGGATGGCAGCTGGATTCTGCTGCTCTTAATGAACAGGTGATCGTTGTTCTGTTCATTTGGTCATTGAAAGTTGTTTAATATAATATAATATGAATCTGATTCTGCTATTTTTGACGAGCAGGCGATCTTTGTTCTTTTCATTGAATACAGTTTCAAATTTCATGAAACTTTATTTTTCTTTTTAATAAATTGAACTAAAATGATTGTAGTCATGTATATTACTTCTTGAAGAACAGCACAAGTACAGCCAAGAACTGGAATCGGAGCAAATGCAAAACCTAAAGCACTGTTCTGTTTCTCTGTATCATAGTGTCCTAAATTTGGGCTTTATTCTTTGATGTTATAAGGTGTTTATAAATCGGGCCATTATCAAGTTGAAGATGATAGAGTTCATCGCTAAGGAGGATTTCGTAGTGGGAAGGATTTTTTTTTATCATGAAAAAAATTTTTATTGCTCAAAAGAGTAAACAAGAGCCCAAGTGTCTGGGACATATACAAGAGCAATGCCTAAGCGTGCTAGTTTAGTGATTCAAGGAATTCATGAAAAGTCATGCCATGAAAATCAATTACAATTGACCCATGGAGTAAAGTATTAAAAAATAAGTTTTAAAGCTTATCCATTGACCGCTCTTGATCTTAAAAAATTAGCAAGTGGAGGAAGGGTGCTCTTTACTAAATTTTATGGGGAGGATATGTGTAGACTTGCTACTGCCTTTTGTGAAGGGGTTTAATGGATGAGGAAATATGGAAAGATTTCTCAAATTCAGAGTGGTAAATGGTACTACAGGGTCCAATGGTGCTCAAATGAAAATGGCATATATATTTTTTTGATTGGCACCGGGGTCCGGAGACCTTGTCCCGACTAATCCTGGGGGTGCACAGGTCCTTGGTAAGGAGTTTTCTGCAAGTGCACCTTGGGTAATTAAGGAGAAAATCCCCTAGTCCGATGGCTGCTAGAGATTGTTTGCACCTAAAGGGATTTAAACCTTAGACATGGGGGAGCATACCTTCAAGCCCAAGGCCTTTACCACTTGAGTCAAACCTTAGGGGTTATGGCATATATTTGGCAATAGTAGGGTTCGACAGTGGATGTAGATCATGCAAAGAATTGTTCATGTAAGAACTATGTAAAGTGGGAACATAGTTCTAGGTCATTATGGTGGAGGAGCTGCTCCACTGTGGCAATGTCACCGAGGGGTGATGACATCAATTATTGTGGTGGCGCCGACTCCTATTGAATGTGATGACATATTGATCTATATATAAACATAGTAAATTTTCAAGGACATTGAAGCCTTAAAAGGAGTTCTCAGAGACCAAAAACTGAGGAACGGAACAGTAGCATGGTTGGTAAACTTGAGGTGTGCAAGGTTGTCAAAGATAGGGGTACACAAGAAAGGAACTTGAGAATGGATGCTAATGTTGGGCTTTTTGATGAGCAAGTGACGCATCCAAAGCTTGACACATTTGAAGAGCACCAGTTGATACCAAAGGTGAGTGTACATTTGAAATGAAAATGTTGGGTAGAAGACAATTCCTCATAGGGGGAAACGGGGAGGAAAGCTGTTATGGTTGGTACAAACTTCAAGACAAACATTCTTGAGTTCATATCAAAAGAAAAAAATAGGGCAATCAAGCCATTGTGATAACTTTAGTTCTGCATTACCTATAGATTTAATTTTGTACATTGGGTATGTAGTGGGTGAGCCAATAGAAATTGAGCATCCTTTTCCCATAAATCAAGGCTTATCAAATTGGGTACTACAAAAATGGAAGGAAATTCAAGATTGTGTAGGGATATTGTGTGAGGGCTTTGAAGAGCAACTTATTGCTTTGTTTATTGCAATTGTAGTGGGGTATCCTCATCAAGGATCAACCCCTCACAAAAATCGGGCCTAAAAAGAATTAGAATGGAGGGCATTTTTGGATTCTTTACGAGTCCTAAGCTATTATTGTGGAATGTTAGGGGATTGAATGGGGGCAATAAGCTCCTTAGAATTAAAAATCGACTTTGCAATGGAAGATAAATGCTATTTGTTTGCAAGAAACTACGCTAGAAGTGGGTTTTAGAAGCATTTTCTATAGCTTATGTGGTTGTCATAATGTGGGATGGATTTATTTAGTGTCCAAAGGGGCATCAGGTAAAGTATTGCTATGTTAGGATAATAGAGTGGTGAAAAAAGATAAACAAAATATGTGGGAGAAATTATGGTGGTTTGTTCCTTTAAATACTTAGGGGACGACTTTTCTTGGGTTTTTGCGGGTGCTTATAGGCTAGATTTCTATATGAGTAGAAGGGGTGTGTGTGAGTTGGCTAGGCTTTGTAGTTGGTGGGACTAAATGTTGCGTCGGTGGGGATTACAATTTCACTTGGTTTCCAAGTTAATGATCAAGTGAAGTTCATCTTTTTTTTGCTATGGTGGATGTCACAATGCTCATTAGTGAGTAAGACCTTATGGATATTCCCCTTGTTGGAAGTTATATGTGGTCAAGTAATTGAAACACTGCTTGGTCTAAAATCGATAGATTATTGTATCCCTAGGCTGGGAAGTGCATTTTCAAAATTTATGTCTAAAGAGGGTACACAAACTTTGCTTGGACCATTTCCTTGTTATTATTGATTGTGGAGGCATTTAAGGGGGTAGAAGGCACTTGAAATTTAAGAATGTATGGCTAAAAGCAGAATTAACCGCGGTGAGACATCGGCGGTCTTCATATCATTTCCAAGCAATGGCAAGTGTTATTCAGCTTGAAAACTAAAGGCTTTGAAAAATGACTTAAAAGACTTGCAATGAACTTTGGCAACGTGGAGCATTGAAAAGAGTCTCTCTTGGTGGTCTTATAGGGTTTGGATGGCGTGGAAGAGGAATGAGTACTATCTGAGGAAGAGAAACTAAGGGAGAACCAAGTGAGCATTGACTTAGAAAGGATCTCATTAATGGAGGAATTGTCTTGGAGGTAGAAATCCAGGGCCTTATGGTTAAATGAGGAAGATGAGTGTACAAAGTTTTCCCATCAAGTGGCTAACTCGAATAGGAGAAACTATGCTATTGAATTCATCTAGTTGATGAATCAATCTCATATGATGAAGTTTAGTTAAGAACCACATTGACCAATATTTTAAGCATTTGTTTTTCAAGTGTTTTGTATGGATGCCTAAACTTGGCGGATTAGCACTTGAATAATTGAGGAAGAGATGACCACATGGCTAGAGAGGCGATTTGAGAAAGTTAGGTTCACAGAGTGGTAAAAAGTATGATTAGTGATGAAGCATTGCTCCTAGATGGTTACTATTTGTTTCTAATCTTGCTGGGATGTGATTAAAGAAGACATTATAATCGTAGTCCAGGAGTTTCATACTACTAATATGTGATACCCCATATGATAAGAGGATAAGGTAGGTGGTGTATGGGATCCCACATTGCTTGGGAATGATAAATTTTTGCTCTTTATAATGTTCCTATGGAGCTCCAATTGTATCATTGACTAGTCCTTTTGGAGTATAGCCCATGTGGTTTGAGCCTTCCATTGTGGCGTTACATAATAAGTTTGAGAATGTCTTGATTCCACTTTAATAGCTTTTATTCCGAATAATGGGAGTAGTGGACTTTAATGATTGCCCCATTAGCCTTGTGAATGGGGTGAGTTGGGTTGTTGAGAAGATTTTTTGAAGTTAAAAAATTGCATTTATGAAGGTATTTCATGAATTCTTCTCGGTTGGGAAATTTAAAAAAAGTCTCATCGTCGCTTTTATTGCACTTATTCCCAAGAAGATCGGGGCATCGGAGGTTAAGGATTACTGGCCCATTAGCCTTGTGAATGGGGTGTCTGAGATCATTTCCAAGGTGCTTGCAAATCGACTGGGAGGAGTTTGGGTGGATCGTTACGAAACCCCCAAATGCATTTGTACGGGGAAGACAAGTTTTGAATTGAGTTCTCATCGCCAATGAATGCCTAGATAGTAGATTAAAATTGGGCAATTTGGGTCTCTTGTGCAAGTTGGATATGGAGAAGGCTTACAATCATGTTAATTGGGATTTTTTGTTGTATTTGCTTAGGAGGTGTGGTTTTGGGGAGAGATGGTGTACATGGATTAGGTGGTGCATATCGACGGTGCAGTTCTCAATTCTGTTGAATGGCTGCCGAGTTGGTTTTTTTAACAACTCCTGAAATCTAAGGCAAGGGGATCCCCTGTCCCCACTTCTCTGTCATAGTTATGGAGGCATGTAGAAGAATGATTTCAGCGATGGTTAACAATGAGTTTTAGGCTGGTTTTTCGGTTGGTGACGTAGATCGAGGTACTCTTCACATTTCCCATTTGTTGTTTGTAGATGATACCATTATTTTTTGCAAGGCAGATCTAAATCAGATTCAGGCACTAAGGGCACTTCTACTTTGCTTTGAGGTTGTTTTTGGGTTGAAAGTGAATTTATCGAAGTTAGAGTTGGTTTCAGTTGGCAACATTTGTAATATTCAGCTGTTGGGTAACATCCTTGGTTGTAAGATCTCTTCCTTCCCTATACCTTGGACTTCCTCTTGGGGCCACCTCTAGGGCTAAAACTATTTGGGATGCAGTAATTGGGAAGATTGAACGAAGATTGGCAGGTTGGAAGAGATTGTATTTGTCGAAAAGTGGTAGGATTACTCTAATTAAAAGCACTCTTTCCAATCTACCCACCTATTTTTTATCCTTGTTCCCAATTCCCTTGAGTGTGGCAGCACGTATTGAGAAATTGAATCGTGACCTCTTTTGGAGCAGGCTTGGGGATGAATTTAAATTTTATTTGGTCAAGTGGGACAAGATATGCTCCCCAATCTCTTATGGTGGTTTGGGAGTTAGAAATATGAGGGTGTTTAATCGGGCTTTACTTGGAAAATGGTTTTGGCGCTATAATATGGAACATGAGACTTTATGGAAGTCAATAATTGATTACAAATATGGAGGCTTGTGGGGGGAACGGTGCTCTAAGGAGGTAAGCGGGGTTTATGGAGTGGGTATATGGAACCACATTAGACGAGGGTGGGGAGTATTTGCTCGTCATACTAGAATTGTGATGGGAGATGGTTGGAGAACTAAGTTCTGGCATGACATATGGTGTGGAGATAAGAGCTCTCAAGGACTCATTCCCTATAGTGTTGATACTTGCACATGAGAAGGAAGCTTCAGTGGTGGACCTCATGGAGAGGAATGGTGATTTACCTCCAGTGGAATGTGAGCTTCACTAAGGTGGCCCAGGATTGGGAAGTCAGCAACTTTGAAGATTTCTTCCAACTCTTATACTCTATGAGACTGACACTCAAGGAGCTGATACTTTGTGGTGGATACCTACTAGAAAAGGTATATTTTCAGTTCTTTCTTTCTATAAGGCCCTCACACAACCGCAGAATAATCACTTTCCATGGAGAAGAATTGGGAGAAACAAGGCCCCTCTTAGGGCGGCATTTTTTGCATGGACAATGTTTTTGGGAAAGATTTTGACGATGGATAACTTACGGAATTGCTCGGTGATAGTGGTGGAATGGTGTTGTATGTGTAAACAAAGTGGTGAGACTATGAACCATCTGCTACTACATTGTGAGATTGCTAGAGCGTTATGGGTCGATATATTTAGATGGGTAGAACTAGCCTGGGTTATGCCTGCTATAGTTGTCAAGCTTCTGGCATGTTGGTCGAACCTCGGCGGTATTCCACAAATCTCAGCTGTGTGGAAGATAATTCCTATCTGTATTCTGTAGTGCATTTGGAAGGAACGAAATGACCGGATGTTCAAAGACAGGGAGCATTCATTGGAGGAGATTGGATTACCATTTGTTAGAACTCTGTTTCTTTGGGCCAAAGCTGTAGATTTCAATGGCCTTGATTTTCTTATTTCTATTTCTTCCTCCTAAATAGGTGTTATCTCTTGTATACTTCCTGTGTACTTGGGTTATGTCTATTCGTATTAATATAATTTAACCGTTTACTTATAAAAAAAAAAAGCATTTACTAGAGGTAGACAAATTTTGGGCTTTGTGGTTATTGCTAATGAATGTCTAGGTAGTAGGCTCATCTCAAGAGAACAAGGGTTGCTTTGCAAATTATTGAGAAGGCCCATGATCATGTGAATTGCATCTCTTCTTTATTGGCTTGGGATATGTATTTTGGGAGAATTAAGGATCTTGGTGCGTTTTTATATTTCATAGGGAAATCTTTTGTATTGGTGCATATCCATCCTATTGGCTTTTTCAGTAGTTCTTGTGGTCTGAGATTGGGAGACTTGCTTTCCCCTTTACTTCTCATTATGTCATGGAGGCTCTTAGCAAAATGTTACCAGTGACATTTGGTGGAGGTTTTATCTTTAGCTTTTCAATGGGAGCAAACAATCTTGGCATGCTTAGTATTTCACATCTATTGTCTGTAGATCATGTTCTGATATTTGTGGACCAAATTGGCTTATCTGTGCTTTGAGGGCTCTGTCTATGTTTTGAAGCCTCTTTTGGCCTTTGGGTAGAAAGTGAATTCAGCCTAATTAGAGCTGATTCTATTGGGTAATGTTCCTACTGTGGATAATTTGGCTAGCATTTTGGGTATCCTATTTTGCAGTGAAATATCTTGGCCTCCCCTTGGACACCTCTTTCAAGGCTAAGTCTTTTGGAATGGTGTGATTGAGAAGATTGAGTGCTGAGAGTTTGTTGGAAGAGGATGTGTATGTCCAAAGGTGGTATGATTACCTTGATAAAGAGTACTTTCTCCAATTTACCTACATGTTTCTTATCTTTGTTTCCCCTCCTTATTAGTGCGGCCAATCGAATAGGGAAGCTACAAAGAGAGTTTTTATAGAGTTGAAAGGTAAAAGAGTTCATAATCACCTAGTAAACCGGGTGGAGCTCGAAACTTGCTTATGTTCAACTATTGCCGTCTAGGGAAATGGATTTGGTGGTATCAAAATGAGAGTGGCCTTGTGGAAAGCACTGGTGGATTTTAAGGGCATTTTTGGACACGGCCTCGTTTGTTTTCGCAACTACTCTCAACTCATCTTATCTGATCATTAAAACTTTCTCAAATTCCCATACAAAATAAAATAAACAATTCAGCCTTTTCAAATCCCAAAACAAAAATAATATTAACAAAAATATATTATAAGAATATTTTATTCAATTTTTATCTTTAATCTCATCTCATCTACGAAAAAAAATGATGAGAATTCTCAGAACTTCTCATAATTTCACAAACCACTTCAATTTTCAACTTTTTCATATAATCATTATCAAAATACAAAAATCAACATAACTTTTACAAACTTCAAAACAAAAATAATATTCAAAAATTATATTCAAACATTATTTTAACTTTATAATATTTTTATTCAACTTTTACTCCCTTCTCAAAACCCAATAAAACATTTTCACTCAAACCATTTTACTACTATTCACAAAATTCTTTGATACTCCATGTGTTTTAATGAGATTCCTGGGCCAAATCATATGAGGTGGGTTATGGAAGAATATCATAAGAGGATGAAGGTGTTTTCTAGTCATACTAGGCTTGAGGTGGGTGATAGCTCTAGGACTCGGTTTTAGCATGATTTATGGTGTGGCTATAGGGCCCTCATGGAAGCTTTCTAAGAGATCTAAAATATTGCACTTGCAGAAGAAGCTCCAACAGCTGTTCTATTGGAGTTCTCCAGTGGCTTCTTGCATTGGAATGCTAATTGTTTCAGAGCTGCCCAAGATTGGGAGGTTGATACCTCCACAGTTCTTTGGAGGGGTGGATAAGATGCTTTGGGTCCCTACTAAAAAAGGTGTCGGACCGTTGGGCTGCCAATCCACCTAAAACCAATTGGTGTTAGGGAAGACACACTCAAGTCTTTTATGGCATTCAACATCACACCCACAGGCCTGTTTATAGAGTGCTCGCACGGAGCGGTATTGTGGACACACTTCAACAATCCCTTCCTCACGATGATGCTCTTGTGAATCAAACCTATGACCTCTAGCTCTAATACCATTTGTTTAACCGTTGAGCTGCCAATTGGTTTGTTTTCCTGGAAAGCTTCCTTAGGGAAAATTCTCACCATAAACAACTAAGGAGACCTGATAGCATTATGACAGATTGGTGTTTTATGTGCAAAAAAAGAGTGGGGAATCTGTAGGCCAACTTTTGAGATTGCCAATATACTTTAGAATGGCGTTTTTAGTTTTGTTGGTTTTGCTTGGGTTATGTCCAGAAGCATAGTAGACTTCACCAATTGGAGATGGTTATATGACAGCCCATAAATTGCAACAGTATGTGAGATGGCCTCTATTTTTCTAGTGTGGTGTATTTGGAGACTAGACCTCATTATTTGGAGAGGGTTATATGGCCATCCACAAATTGCAGTAGAATGGAAGATGATCTGTATATGTCTAGTGGGGTGTATTTGGAGAGAGGAGGGGGATTGTATGTGAAAATTGAAGTTTAAAACTTTTTTTTGATAATTTGTTCTTTTGGATAGTCTCTATAGAATGAGCTGAATTTCTGTGATTGTCTCGCCTCTTTTCCTATTTCTAATTAGGTGTTCTCTCGTAAGCTACTTGTGTACTTAAGCTATGCCTTTTGCACTTTTAATGAACTCTTCGATTACCTATCAAAAAAATAAATAGATCTAATGTTGACATTTTGGCTTCAAAGGTTTTGTAAAATTTGTGCTAGAGGAAAACTTTTGGCGCATACATCTTTCATGGAGACCTAGAGATAATATCAATTGTGCCTTACTTAGTTTTAGCAAGCTCTATTTATCAATGCGCTCAAGCCCAGGTGAAAAAAATAATAGACTCTAAGTGGAGGGCACGTGGAGAAGTTTTGGTGACAGGGAAGCTATAGGTGTCTTCATAGCATTCTGAGGACTATTATGATATGGCCGTTGTTTCACAATGGGCCAAGCAGGCGTCTCTCTGCTCTATCTCGTTTCTTTTCATTAGCAAGCTTGGGTCTTTTTGACACAAGTTACCATGAAGATTCTAATTTGTTTCCTTTTCTGGTTGTAGCATGTTTATAGCTTAGTAGTTTACTTGCTTGTTCAAGTTATCTTTGAATTAATACTGTATCTTTTTAACTATCTCCAGTGTAGTATTCATCTCCTTTATATGCCTTTGATTTTTAGAGGGACCATTCCAAGAAGAGATCGGACAATCACCAATTTGAATCTAATGGAACAAATGGTACAGCTCTTTTTCACTGACAATAGATTTAGTAATTTGCTTGAAAGCATACTTAATTTATTTTATGTTCTTTGTCTTTTACATTTCAACTTGTTTCTCTGAAGGTTTGTATGGGCAATCTAATGCTAAGAGGCCGAAGTTTCACAAGCAATCACTTGATAATACTTTTGACAACATTACTCCTATGAGTGGGTCCATTCCTTCCCCTGCGGCATCCCAAATGAGTAATATGTCCAACCCAAATAAATTCATTAGATTGATAGGTGGTCGGGATAGGGGCCGCCGGAAAGTTAAAGCTCTGAAGGTACTCTTTGTGATGATCTATTGTTGGGCTTTATTCATATGTTTTGTTCATATTATTGCTAATTTACCTGTATTGTATACTTTTTCCCCACTGAACTTGAGCAATTAACCTTCTTTGTAGATATCCGCTGGGTTGTCTGGTTCTGGAAGTCCCTGGTCGCTGTTTGAAGATCAGGTCATTACATTGTCCATCATCTATCTTTGGTTATTTCTAGAGTTTTCACTACTACTTGTGCTAGTTATCTGAGATTTTTGGTTATTAGGCACTTGTTGTTCTTGTACATGATATGGGTCCTAACTGGGAGCTCGTAAGTGATGTTATCAACGGTACTCTGCAGTTTAAGGTAGTTATCTTCTTATTTAAAATTATGTCTTGGATTTGTCCTATCATATACCTGTGAGCTAATTTACCCGGGGCATGCTGTATGTTCTACTGGTAAATGGTATTACCTTTCCTGTTGATTTGATCATGGTTATTTAAAATCTTGAGCAATCCTGTTACTTTGTATTGCCTTCTTTTGGGCCCTGATTCGATTGGCCCGCCTAACATATGCAGTGTATCTTTCGTAAGCCTAAAGAGTGCAAGGAGCGTCACAAACTTTTAATGGACAGGAGTGCTGGGGATGGGGCCGATAGTGCTGAAGATTCAGGGTCTTCGCAGTCTTATCCATCTACATTACCAGGCATTCCAAAGGCAATAATCTTCATAAGCTTTCTGACAATGACAGCAACTTTGTCTCTGCATTGGAATGATAGCTGTGTACCGTTGAGCTTATTCATATTGTTTCGCATTCATGCAGGGCAGTGCCAGACAGTTGTTTCAACGCTTGCAGGGGCCAATGGAAGAGGATACCATCAAGGCTCACTTTGAGAAAATCATTATGATTGGGCAGAAGCAGCACTATCGAAGGAATCAGGTTTGTGATTTGAAGTGCACATTAGTTGTTTTTGTGCAGATCCGAACAGATTGATGTAATTCCAATGCAAATTGCTAATGCTGTTTGTGCAGTTGCCTATAGTTATTGGTTGTAGTTTATTTATATTTCTTTCAAGGCAGAATCTTTTTTTTCCCCTCTTTTGGGGTGCAATTTTATATCAAAGTTTTCAAGCTTCCATCATCTGTTAGATAACTTAGATCAGATATCATTATAGGATGCCCCATATGAGCTCATGGTCGAGGTTCATACTAAGTCATTGTTTCGTTGATCTCCTTCAGCTTTTTTCTTTATAAGAATAATGTTTTTAATCCACATTAAATAATTTTCCATGTTGAAGTCTCAGTTTTGGTTTTTGGAAATTCTTTCTGAATCTCTGATTTAGAAATTATGGGAACTCTTATGGACTTTAATTGAGTCCCCGATATTCCATCAAGTCAAGATATGGTTGAATCTGAAAAGGATTGTGTTTGCATATATGCTCACAGATAAAACTATAAGACCTTGTAATTTTTGTTGGCTTTTCTTTGGGTACTTGCACGTATGCACATACATAAATTTTTTTGTTGTTCAGTATTTTCCCACTCTTTGCCTTCCAATTTGAAAAGTGGTCCCCGCCATATTTTGAGATGGCATTCACAAGTCTAAAGTTCCAATTTGATTAATAGAAATTTCAAGGGCTTGCTTAAATTGTGACAGCTTGTTAGCTATACAAAACAAAATGTGTCACATTTGAAACTACAGGCGTATGACCTGAAAGCAATCTATGTTGAGCTTTGTTTATTATTTAGTTTAAACTGTTTCCTGACCATTCTTTTATCTTCTGAAGAGTGATAACCAGGATAGAAAACAAGTTGTACCTGGTCACAATTCTCATGCTCTGGCTCTTAACCAAGTTTGCCCAAATAGCCTGAATGGAGGGGTTCTAACGTAAGTTTTGGCGCCTTTCTGCACATTTGGTTTTGCATGCTGGTTTTTAATCCTACTTACTGCTACTAAATTTAGTATTTTTTAATGTATTTTCTCAAAACTACCTGGCCCATATTTATTTATTGTCTTGTGAAAAAAAATATTTAGTTTCGTTTTGTTGTTTGCTTGAAGGCCCACCGATCTCTGTGATGCAACAACATCAAGCCAAGATGGTATTTCCATTGGTTATCAAGGTTCTCATGCGTGTGGTTTAGCAATATCAAGTCAGGGTACTGTTGCATCGATACTTCCTACTTCTGGGGCAAATTCCACACTGCAAGGGTCTTCTGGTGTGGTTCTTGGCAGTAACTTGTCATGTCCATCTGGTACACTGAATGCCTCTGTCAGGTAGTCTGCTGTTTTATAGCTTGACTTTTTTACTGTTTGTTTACCACCATGTTCTTTTTATATTTTTGTTTTTCCAAATTTCTTTAAACCATTATAAGTGGGTCCCTATGTCTTTTCAGGGATGGCAGATACAATGTTCCAAGAACATCATCTTTACCAGTTGATGAACAGCAAAGAATGCAGCAATACAATCAAATGTTATCTGGTAGAAATATTCAGCAGTCTAGCATGTCCCTTCCAGCTGGTCTTCCGGGAACTGATCGTGGTGTCCGTATGCTACCTGGCGGAAATGGTATGGGGATGATATGTGGGATGAATAGAAACATGCCAATATCAAGGCCAGGGTTTCAGGGAATGGCCTCATCATCTATGTTGAACTCTGGGACAATGCTTTCTTCCAGTATGGCGGGGATGCCAAGCCCTGTAACTATGCACTCTGGAGCTGGTTCTGCTCAAGTAAACTCTATGTTAAGACCCCGAGAGACTTTGCATATGATGCGGGTGAGTTTTAACTGTTACATTTTTCTAGTCTACAGTTGCTTGTTTTGATAGTAGCATTTAGTTTTGGTTTTTGGTTTTTGTTTTCTGTGGGGGTGTGCACTGTGTAGAAAAAATTACTTTAAACCATGAAGAAAATCCAGAATTTTAAAGCCTATCAATCTACAAGCCACTTCTTGGATTGAATGGATTTTACTATTTTAACATCAAGTTGCATCAATATAGCTATATATCTTTTGCCTAATTCTTTGATCAATAAAGTTTTTTTTTACCTATCAAAAAAAAAAAAAAAAAGCTATATATCTTAATAGGTTGCATCAACTTGATCTCTTCTCTCTCTAACTAGATCTAGTTGTTGTACCCCCTCATTCTTTCTTTTGGTTGATCATTAATAGAATTTATCTTGCTTATCAATATAGAGCTATGTATCTTTTTTTTTTTTTTTCTAGGTAAAAGAATATATAGCTCTATATCTTACTCTCTTGTTTATTCCTCCTGGCCAAGGGGGCCAAGGTTATTGTGGGGGTGTGTTTGGAGCTCATTTGAGATCTGTTGGCTGAATTTGAGCATTCCATTGTTTCACGTGAGCAATCCAGCCCATGTTAAACCTTACTTGAACTCCTGGATAGATGTATTTGAGATTCTTTGGCTGAATTTGAGCATTCCATTGTTTCATGCGAGCAATCCAGGCCATGTTAAACCTTGAACCCCTGGATAAATGTATTATACTGCCAGGAGGGAAGTGATGGGTTGAGTCTGGGTTGTCTTAAATTAGAGGTGAGGGTTGTTTACATCTTTGAACATGCCCACTTGCTAAAGCCAAAATCCACATCTCTCTCTCTCTCTCCCCAAAAAAAAAAAAAAAAAAAAATCATTTTCCTTAATTTAGTTCTGCATTAAATGTGCACCTACTGATTTGTAAAACTTGTTGTAGAAGCAAACCTAGTAATCCAGACTCGTTGATCCTACTTTGCTAACGTGTTTAATATCTTGGTTGCCGATATTTCTAGTAGCACATGTATTATTTTCCTCTCAAGAGCAAATCTCCAGAATTGATACTATCTCCTATTAGTTAATCTTTGCTTGACCATACTATTATGGTTCTGGCTGCTTCAATACTTCCTATTCAGTATTTATTGTGGTGTGAACATCTATATCTGTGCTAAATTACTTTGCAATGGACAATCCCAAATGAATGAGGTTCACGGTTAAAGAAAGAGTCCACTAAATCTCACTTCTAAACAATTCGGTAATGACTAGTTATGTTTGTTTACAAGCTTTAGTGATTTCGAATTATGTTTGACCTTAAACATTCATAAACACTAGCCAATCATGCACACGCAATGCTTGATATAAATTAACATAGGGGAGAAAAACATTTTAGTAAGAACAAAGTGCAGAAAACCTTGTTGCTTTTATTGTAGATGGAAAATGTTGTTAATTATTTACATGAAGAATAGAAGACGGATGGTTGTACAAAACAATTATAAGTGGTTAAAGTGGGGGAAGAAAGAGCATGATTTGGTTATTAGAAATTCGAATGTTTTAGTTTAATAATGATATTAATTTGATAACCTAGGTGAATTATTTTGAGAGTAGTTAAAGCAGATTATTTAAAGGAATTCACAGACAAATTTAGACGGAAAACTATCTATGTTTTTATTTTTTGATCAGTCAATAAGAATTTTATTAAAATAGGCAAAGCCAAGTATGGAAAACTATCTATGGTTTTATGGGCAGTAAAGATGCTTGAAAGTAGTGATATTTGTATTCTTTGGCTTTTTTTCCTCGAGCATCTTTGGAGCAGTATCAAATTTAAAACGGGGCTAATGATTTCAAGTCCTGTATTTGAAATAACTTGTGCTCTTTCTGATGTGGCAGTTAGATATAGTTATTTGACTTGGGTGCCTGTCTCACCTCAATTGGTTACCTATATTCTGTTCTTTCACATGTTGATTTGTCATAATTGGCTTAGTAATACATCACTATTCACTATTATATTTCGTATCACAAGAATGTTATTTGTGTTATAGCCTGGCCATAACCTGGAGCATCAAAGGCCAATGGTGGTTCCTGAGCTTCAGATGCAGGCCACACAAGGGAACAGCCAAATTATCCCCCATTTCAATGGATTGACTTCTGCCTTCTCTAATCAGAACTCTTCACCACCTGTTCAGCCATATGCTGGCCATTCTCAGCATCATCAGATGTCTCCACAACAGTCTCATGCTCTTAGTAGCCCTCATCATCCTCATATTCAAGGCCCCAATCATGCTGCAGGTTCCCAGCACCCAGCCTATGCAATCCGCCTTGCTAAAGAAAGGCATCTACATCAGCGGTATTTGCAGCAGCAGCAACAACAGTTTGCTGCATCTAATGCTTTGATGCCGCATGTCCAGCCACAGCCACAACTTCCCATATCGTCTTCTGTTCAAAATAGTTCTCAGACTCAATCAACATCAACTCAACCAGTATCTGTGTCACCTGTGACGCCGACTTCCCCGATGACTCCTTTATCATCTCAGCATCAGCAGAAACATCACCTACCACAACATGGGCTCAGCCGAAATCCTGGTGCTAGTGGGTTGACCAATCAGGTGGGAAAGCAACGGCAACGACAGTCGCAGCAGCTGCAATTTCAACAATCTGGCAGGCACCACCCTCAACAACGGCAACAACCAGTGTCTCAACAGCAGGCTAAACTTGTAAAGGGAATGGGAAGAGGGAACATGCTGGTTCATCAGAACCTCTCCATCGATCACTCTCATCTTAATGGCCTTTCTATACCTCCAGGAAGCCAAACTCCTGAGAAAGGAGAGCCGATTATGCATGTAATGCAAGGTCAAGGCTTATATTCTGGCTCTGGCTTGAACCCAGCCCAATCCTCTAAGCCATTGGTTCCTTCTCAATCTTCAAACCCTTCCCAGGCACAACAAAAGCTACTTGGCCCAGCACCACCTTCGTCACAGCAACTGCAGCAGATGCCTCCTCACTCTGATAACAGCAGTCAAGGCCAGACACAATCAGCTCCTTCAGGTCATACAGTATCAACTTCCCATAATACAGTTCCATCTGCTGTTGTTGCTTCAAATCACCAGCAGCCGCAGCGACAACCTCAGCCTCACCAAAAGCTGGTTAATCAAACTCAATCAAGTGTTCAGAGACATTTCCAACAGAATCGTGTGAATTCTGAGTTTCAGAACAAGTCTCAAACTGAACTAGCTCAGGCTGACCAACAGGCTGTGAATAGTGCTTCTCCAGTGATTTCTGGCACTGGAGTGCCTCAGATCTGTAATGATTCAACTGATGTGGTTCCTGTTGTTTCTTCTTCCGTTGCTCCTCAGTGGAATGCTTCAGAACCAGTATATGATTCTAATATGCCTAATTTGGTGACTAAAGTGAGTTCTGTGGGGAGCACACCTGTTTCAAATTCATCTGGGAGTGAGCCATTACCACCTATTAGTCAAGGGTTAGGCCCAAGGCAGTTATCTGGTAGCTTTCCCTCGCATGGAAATAATGTTGGATCGAAGTGGCAGGCTCAGCTACCTCTGCAACAGTCTCCAACACCCCTACCTCCACCCCAGCAACAGTATCAGCTGCAAGAACAGCAGCCGCAAGAACAACAATCACCTCGGCATCTCCAGCCACAAACGCAGCTCCTCCAAGCAGGGCAAGGCAGTTTGTATATGAGGCCCACTAGTTCTAAACTGGAATGAAGCCATCTAGTGGATTGAGCATTTCGAGACCGCGCGGCCTGCCAGCATTGAGTCTGCATGCCCTTTTAACAGCAACGTACAGGTAATTTTGTTTCTCTGCTCCATTGGCAACTGTAGTCTATATGCAATATGCAGAAATGATTTAGGGTTTAGTCAATTGATTGTTAAGAAGGGATCTAATGTATGATTTGCGTGTGCCTTTTGCATACACATTGAAAAGGTAGGCAGACATTATTTGACAGGATATGTTTAGTCTTTTGTTATACGGATCCCTTTTTCCTGATGCTTGGTATCCCAATTTTATTGTTTTTTGTCATTTATGTTCAGACTTGCGTTGTTTTCCTCCTGCTCAAATTGATTCTCAGATTATTTATTTTTTACGTACTTGTCTTAAAATCGATAGTTGAACTATTTGTGGTGGGTTGCTCTCTAGTTGTGTGAGTGCTGGATAATAACGCAATACTCTGATCCATTAGGCCTCTAGTTGTTTACTTGTTGGGAGGCGCATTCTTAGTTCTCTGAAGAAAGCTAACTCAAGGTATGGGGTTTTGATGCAGATGAAGCTGGTTATTCCATAATACGCATTGCAGGAGAGAAGGAGATGCTGATCATTATTTGCAGGTCCTGTCAAAATGTTAATTGAAGCAATTTGACAAGGCGTTATGATGTTTTTTATTTTTTATTTTGGGAAAATCTTGTATATTACCACTGGGTTAGAATTTTGGCAAGATAGAGATGGATATAGAGGTATGTGTACAGGGTTCGCATCTCTCCGCTTTCTCTTAAACGTTTTTTTTTCTTCTTTTTTCTCTCCTCGGATCCCTGCTCATGTGGAGGGATCCTATTCCTTTTTGCCCCAATAGATTAGTGCATGTATCAATACCCTTTCAGATTAATGGGGTAGCAATTATTTTTATGGCCAAAAGCCTTTTGGAGAATTTGTGAATATAAGATTTATGGTGTATACGCTAGTCAGTGTTTTAAGAACAATCATCAGTTGTCACTGCAGGTGCGCCTATGGAATTGTCGTAGCTTGTAACTATTTTCAGTTTGTGTATTTCAACAAACCTTGACAGATCATCCTTTTCCTGCTGTGTATATTGAACAACAAGCCCTTGAAGCTACACCATTCCCTTGTTTAAAAAAAGGCTATTCCGTTCTAGGTGCTTCACATGCTAGTGATTGATTGACTTGACACTTCTACATTGCTTGGAGGTTTTGGTATTGCGCCTGCTGATAATGGTGAGAACCTGTAACTTGTATGTGCCTTTTTGTAAGCATTGTTTTTCTATTTGAAGAGCATTTTACTTTCATTTGGGTATGTCTTTGATGCAATGTTTAAATGTTAATCGCAGCAATGCATCAGTGCATTTTGTAAGGGGATGTTTATTATGGCTTTTAAGATTTTCCCTTGTTGCAGGATCCTTTGATGTAAATTTACTTTGGGTTGAATGTAATGAATGAACACTAACACCATTTATGGAATGTGTAGTTTTTAGTTTCTGTTTAGGTGAGGGTTGCCACTTAGTAGTTCATGGCTCTCCTCAACCCAAATAGAGGAAGAAAATAAATGTTTATAATACCATTCTGGCATAAAACTTCCAAAAGAAAAAGAAAAAACAGGGAGAGGGAGAGAGCAACCAGAGATTAAACCCTGGGACATCCTTTATTTTTAAGAATGAGATATGGAAGGTGTGCAACAGGACAACGGCATCTGCATCAACTACTGGATAAAGGTACTTATTGCTTGTTTCTTATTTTTCATTTCATGCTCTGTCTCCGTGTCAATGGTATAAATTATAAATTTAACAAACGATATTAGTATTTTTTCTTTCATATTACTTATAGATATTATTCTTTTAGAAACACAATGGCTGTGCCCATTTTTAAGGCTAAATAGATACTTTTTAATAAAATAAAATAAAAATCTTATTCCAGTTCCATATTAAGAAATGATAAAAAGATGCTTAAAAAGATTATGAATATTGCTTCTCATGTGAACTTATAAGGAAAAAAAAATCTTTATTTAAAATATAATTATATAAAAGGTTATAAAAACCACTGTATATCTATTTTTTGCAAATAAGGAATGGACAACTCAAATGAGCATTCCAATCAATCTAAGGAGTGAATGGATGAGTCATCCTTATATTTTGTTATCTGATGTCTGTTAAGTGGTTTTATAAATTAGTACATTTAAATAAAAATTACTTTAAAAACGATAAACCAATGTGTGATTGGATAAAAAGAAACGATAAAGACAAATATTTCCCACAACCTTTTTATAATCTCTGGTTTACAAGTTTTAAGTATTTTGGAAGATAGAATTATAAAAGTATTATTTTTACTGAACAAGTGAATAATTTCTTTACAAATAAGGAAGTGGCCCCCATCCAACAATGCATGTAAGTTGTAACCCAAAGTCTTTCAAAACTACTTTGTCTTTGAGACCGCACCGACTACCAACCGCCGCCTACCACCGTTCCAGAACATAACATAGCATAGCATTTAGCCCACCCTCTCTCTCTCTATCTCTATCTCCTCAAAACCCTAACCTCTCCACCCGAAGGTTCTCTCCAAACTCTTCGACAAAAGAAGAAAAAAGGATTTTAATACATCCATGGCTGGCCCCGGCCCCAGCCCCAGCCCCTCTCCGAACACCGCTTCTAAGAAGCCCCAGCCCCTCCCGTGGACCCACGAGGAGACCCTCCACCTCATCCAGGCCTACCAGGAGAAATGGTACTCCCTCAAGCGCGGCCAGCTCAAGTCCTCACAGTGGGAGGAGGTCGCCGTCACCGTCGCTGCCCGCTGCGGCTACGACCACACCGAACCCTCCTCCAAGTCTGCCCTCCAGTGCCGCCACAAGATGGAGAAGCTCCGCCAGCGCTTACGCTCCGAGAAACAGCGCCTACCTACTCCCTCTTCCTCCTCCTCCTGGCCCTACTTCCACCTCATGGACTCCCTCGACCGCGGGCCTCTCCCTCCCATCTCCGCCCTACCCATCTCTCTTGTACCACCATCACATGATGAGTCTGATTACGACGATGACGACAATGACGTCAAAGAAGAAGGGGGTTTTGACGAGGAGGACTACGATTGTCATGGTAGGTCTCGGAGTATCGACTACATACTCCGTCGACCGACAATTGTGAATAGATTTGCTGCCATTGGAGGCGACGG
The DNA here is from genome assembly GCA_029856935.1 of Cyclocarya paliurus. NCBI lineage: Eukaryota > Viridiplantae > Streptophyta > Magnoliopsida > Fagales > Juglandaceae > Cyclocarya > Cyclocarya paliurus. Next base: position 12,188,342 of record CM056950.1, read on the forward strand.
CGATGCCACCGGGAAAAGGAGTGGTGTATCCGGAATTTTTGGGGACCCGGTAGCGAAGAGGCGGAGGGAGGAGTTGGTGGGCAATGATGATGATCGGGAGGAGGAGGAGGAGGAGGAGGAGGAGGAGGAGGGGAGAGGGCTGGTATCGGAGTTGGCGGCCGAGATAAGGGCGTTTGCGGAGAGGTTTATTGGGATGGAGAATATGAAGATGAAGATGATGAAGGACGCGGAAAGGTTTAGGATGGAGATGGAGAACAAGCGGATGGAGTTGATTCTCGAGTCTCAGCAGAGGATCGTTGATTCCATTGAGAGGACCTTTGGCTCGCCGTAGAGCTTCAAATTCGAAGGTTCGATAATGCTCTTCATGAATTATCTTCTTTTCCGGTTACTGCATAGTTGTTAAGAATTTCTTAGCTTTAGGTTCAGTAACACGTTTGTATAGTCGTGACGTAAACTCAAGCTGAATTCTTTTTGGCTTTGTGCAATAATTTCTCTTTTAAAATAAGCAATTTGTCTGTTCTTTGGTTCTACTTCTCTAACGCACATTCTTTTGGTGATCCAAATGTGTAATGCTTCGTCAATAATGAATGAGCCAAAATTTCTCGTACTTCGTAGCTTGTGTTGTTATTTTACAGAAAATATTGTTTCGATCTGTCATGTTTATAGGACAGAGATTCAAAGTTTACTACTTTCTGTGGTTTTCTAATGTCTACAAACCATCTGGTACTGGTTGGCACGTCCATATCTTTTTTTTTTTCCTTTGGGTATTCATCTTTGGCCTTGTTGTGAACCATATAATTGGTTAGTGTAAACGCTTAACCTTTTCTTTTTGCTTGGTACTTGTTCTAACTGCAAATCCCACACACACACCCACGAATATATATTGAACATTTGCTCTATCTTTCATTGAATATGCAGACGCTTTTAGAAGTTCACTGTGTGTTTTTGTTCTTATCCTATCTCATCCATCACTTTTTTTTTTTTTTTATAGGTAAAAAGAGATTTTATTCCAAGTAAAAAGGCATAGCCCAAGTACACAAGAAGTATACATGAGAATACACCTTTTTTTTTTTTGATCGGTAAACAAATTTTTATAGATCAAAAGAGATACAAAAGGGCCCAGGTATATAGGACATATACATGAGCATGTCTAGTTTAGAGATACAAGGAAATCATGAAAAGTCATGCCATGAAAATCAATTACAATCGACCAATGGAGTAGAGTATTGAAAAATAAAAATCTAAGTTCTTCCATTGATCTCTCTTGATCTTCAAAGCATCTTGCGTTCCGCTCCCTCCAAATGCACCACCAAAGACAGATAGGCAACATCTTCCATACGGCTGCTATTTGAGGGTTACCCCTAATACCTCTCCAAGAGGCTAAAAAATCACTTACACTTTCCGGCATCACCCACGCTAACCCCACCCGTGCTAAGACTTCAGTCCACAAGGTTTTGGCAACCTCACAATGTAGTAATAAATGGTTAGCAGACTCACCACTCTTCTTGCACATGTAACATCAATTCATAGCTATAATGCCACGTTTCCTGAGGTTATCTATTGTAAGAATCTTCCCCAAAGAAGCTGTCCATACAAAAAAAGTAGCCTTTAGAGGTGCCTTTATCTTCCAAATACTCTTCCAAGGGAATGGGACAGAATTGTGCATGTTCAAAGAATAATAAAAAGAGCGGGCTGTAAAAACTCCCTTCTTAGAGGGACGCCAATATATCTTGTCTTCACCTTCTCTCGACACACGAGTGGAGTACACAAGGTCAAAAAAGGCCGAGAAATCATCCATCTCCCAATCTTGTGCATCTCTATCTCATCCATCACTTTACTCTATAAACTTTGATGATTAACTTTCTAGCTGAGTTTTATGTCAAGCTTGAAGAGTATCGGAGAAGGTCCTCAGTAGTTGTGACTTTACTTGCTTTGAAGCTACTTTTTTTTTTTAATCAGTAAATAGGAATCTTATTAAATATAGGCGAAGCCAAGTACACGGGACACTTTGAATCTACTTATTGGCCAAAAGTTGTCATTTGTATCATTTTTATGGACCTGAATTGTCTTGAATTCATGCTAAGCTCATTTCGAAGACTTCACACTTGGCTTTAAAGTTTGGTGCGTTTTGGATCTCCTTCTGTTCTAGGTTTATGTGATTTGCTGTTAGTCCTTGTGTCACCAATCAATTCTGCTAGCTCTTCTTTCTGTCTTCACGGAAGTTCCTGCCCCCCCCCCCCCCCCCCCCCCTTTTTTTTTCACCTTTTTTAGATTGTCTTACAGAAATGTCTGATAAAAAAGTTGTTTTTTTAGCCTGTCTATGATGAAATAATATTCATTATTTCAATATGGAAAGCATCTGCTAATGGCATCATTAGGATGCATTCAGATATTACGAACGAAAAATGCTAGCTGAAAAGATATTACCAATGAAAGACCCTAGCTGTAAAGATATCTTGGGCGTAGGTTTTGGAGATCGATTATGTTTGGAAGGTGAGATGAGAATTTTGTGTTTTGTTTTAAAGTTTAAAATATTATTTTTTAATTTTAAGATTTGAAAAAGTTGAATTGAAATTTGAAAAAGCTATATTGGGATTTGAAAAAGTTGAATTATTTATTATATTTTGTATGGAGATTTGAAAAAGTGTAGAGATGAGATGAGATGAAGATGAGAATTTTGAATAAAACATGTTTTCCAAACATAATCTTAAATCTTGATCAATTTACTCATATCGGTTGAAATTCCAAACCAGTGTTTAGTTTCCACTGGAGAGTGCGCTTTGATATCAAAATTTGTTGCCAGTTAGACATCGCCAGATTCTATCATAAGAAAGCAGAGTGAAACAATCACGTGTTTGAAGTATGATCAAGCTATACATGGATTTTGAGTTTAGTTGATTCCTTCTCTAGCTAAAGTATATTTCACTGCCTTTGGCCCTTTGGTAATTTTTGTACTTAAAAAAACAAAACCCTACCTGCAAGAACTTTTCCAAATGTGTTGAAATTATTTAAACATGTAGAACTTGGAGCACTCTATTGGTTTGTTTTACGACGATCCTTTCAATGCGACATTCCTTCGTTTCTTTGAAGCATTTGATTTGCACAGCTGTTTCGCGTTGCCTTTCCATTGTAATGGCTATTAGTGGTTTATCACCATCATCATCATTGCAGTCCTTTAAACTCTGAGCCAGCCGAAGACCGTTGAGAAATGGAAATAATTAATTGCAAAGGTATCTCAAGGGGTAAGGGCCTTGGTCTTAGTGGTATACTCCCTCCAAGTTTAAGGTTTTAATCATTTTGGCTGCAAACAATTTCTAGGGACCATCTGATTGTGTGAATTTCTTTTTGAATTACTCGAGGTGCACTTGCAGAAAATTTCTTGCCAAAAGCCCGTGCATCTTCAAGATTAGTTGAGGCTTTGTTCTCGGACACCCGATGCTAATAAAAAAGGATTAGAAAAATGATGGAATTTATGTTTGTATGCAATATAGTACGCATGAGTATTTCCTATTGCATCAAACGAGTTTGTATATTTAACTGTCCAGAATGCTGATCTTGAAGTATATGTCAGCAACCTGAATTTTCTCTTTATTATTCTTTTAAAAGTAAATAGTGCATTTTGTGTTTATTTGTTAGGTGGGACTATAAATTATATTTTAGCAATTATACTAGAATGCTAAAAGTGCAAGTGTGTTTTTTTTTTTTTAGAAGATAAGTGGTAAGTGTTTTTGGGTAGAGGGATATGGTGACTTGTTTTTTCCTTGCTTCAAGGGAGCTCCAAGCTACATCAGGATTTTATTACAAAAGAACTAGTCAATGGTATAATTGGAATCTAATTGAAACCATTATAAGGAGCAAGAACTTATTTCTCCTAAGCAATGTGGGATGTTATATACTATCTATCTTCATTACTCATCACAAAAATATTGTGATAATGATTGAATAGAAAAGTTCATTAAATTATACAGATTTAAGTAAAAATTATGCTTAAAAAAATATGGTTTTTATACACGTGGTATATACCTGACAAATATGATGCCCTCAATTTTGTCCACTAATCAAATCTTGGACTCAATTCCCATCAATTGTCCGCCCCCCCTCCCCTCTCTCCCATATTTGCAAATCAGTCGGTTTGCTTGCTAGTCATGCAAGGTTCACAGGAGAAACCGTAAAGCGTGTCAAGTCTTGTTGATGTCAAGTAGAGATTCATATAGTTTGTAATTATCTAGCTGCAAAGTGCTTTGTCATTGAAACTACCAGAAAATGACAGCCATACGGGGGAGGAGGGGAGTGAGGAGAAAGGAAAGGGAAGTTAGGATGGGAGGAAGGAGCATTCCCTCCCGTTCATGGGATAAGGCTGTGGGATGGGCTATCAGAGAAGCAGCGTGAGTGAGTGAGAGAGTGAGGAGGGAGAAGGTACTTGTAGTTAGTTGAAGTTCGAGATTAAAATCTTAAGCTCCATTATTAAGACCATCAACAACGTTGAGCTAAATCCACCCCCCCCCCCCCCCCCCGAAAATTTTTCGGCCTAAAAAAACCATATTAACGATAGTAAATAAATAAACAATCCACACCATTTCTTAAAACGAAGCAGGTTTTACTAAAGTCAAAGGGGAAATCTTTCAATGAAAGGTGCCGGGGGGCGCACAGCCTCTGCTTTTGTAAATGTGCAGCTGGTGAATACAAGTTAGCCATAAGTATCAGTATCACATTGTATACCAGTCCAGAGTAATATATTTGTAAAAAGTATTATGTACAGGAATGCCTATGTCTATCTTAAGAGAACTGGATTCAATGGCTTTGCTGTTTTCTCTGCTTGGTGGATAACTACATTCAACTGGCCAACGCAAACAAATCTGAGAAAGTTGGAAATGAGAGAGAGAGAGTGGCTTGCCTAAAAAATGTTGAAGTGACAGTCAACTAAAATGAGAACCTTCTAGTCTGCCGATTGAACTCAGCTGAAGTTACTGCAATTTTGAGAGTCAATAGGGAGCAGCAGCTTTTGCAAAGCTGTGTCCCGAAACAATTTATTCATCTTCCTGGCGTATAAGATTTATTTCTTGGCCAACAAGAGCTTGTCCCCTGCTATTGGCAAAACAAAATCTTATCAGCATGCGCATGTCATCCGGTTATTTGAACAAGCATTCAACGATGTAATCAAATCAAGTGTTGGTAAGAACAGGATACATCAACTCCTGCAGATCTAAACAAGCCTTAGATAAAATAAAGAAATTGTATTTTTCAAAAGGTTTTCATATCCCGTACGAATACAAGGCATGCAACCATTGATGAACAGCTTCCCAAAGCTTATCCATTATTTTAAGATACAGATTTTTTTTTTTTTTATAGGTAAAGATACAGATTTAAGTAACATTCTGAAGTTCAATTTGAACTTCAAGTAAGTTCAGCTTTCTTGAAGTTCAAGGACATTAACTTTTTTTCTACTCATGAATTTGAAAATAGCTACTCTCACTTTTCTTTTTCTGTGGCAATAGGAACATACCCGCGTTAAGCTGGTCACCTTTAAACTTTCCAATGAGTCAGCAAGCTCCACTTGCTTTGATGCAGTTGCAAGCAGTGCCTGCAAACAATGACAAAATACAATCAACACAAGAAAAATTTCTTGAGCAGGACCTATATTCTTCAAAATTACTCGTGACTGAGAGAAGGGCATTTTACTTTCTTTGTCTTCTGCAAGTCATATTCAATTGATTTAATACGAATTAAAGATTCCTGAAGCATATCCTCCTTCTCCGGAGGAATTTTTGTAGGTTTGTCAACCAGCTCGTTTACCAATTTTTCTAAATGTTGCAGCCTTTGCCAGAGCGGATCCTCTTTGATTAAAAGTGAATTGAGCTGCTCTTGAGATCTTGAATCAGCAAAATGGGGCTTGCTCTGTGTTACTAACCGTTCGTCTGGATGCCGAACTGCAAAAACTCTTCGCAACCCAGGTAGTACTAGATATACACATGCTAACATCTTCAATGTGGCATGAAACATTAAATTTGTTAAATAGGGAATGAACTTCTTCAACGGCTTTCTATGGGTACGGTTGTTGGTTGGATCACCTGTCACAAGCACCAAGCTAACTAAGAACATGTAAAAGCTCGTGGCAATAACAAGTGTTGTAAGACAAGATCTATATAGAAACTTCTGCACCGAGGAAGAGAGAGAGAGACAAAAAATGACGAGTCATCTTTCACACTAAATAAACCGACTTATGCTATAATGACAACCTCTAACTTCCTTAGCATTTTGTCCCAGCCATAAGATCGAGCCCTTGAAGAAACTAAATGAAATTTGCATATTTACTAGGTTGCATCAAATGCAACACACATAAGCCGTATTCTTGGTCTGGCTCATTTAATTACAGGACAGTCATTCCTTTTGTTGTAAGTACATGCTACTCTTTCATTAAGCTTCCATCACAGGATTATGTACGGGAAATGTCCCATGCTACCTGTAGGTACGATTTGAAGAAAAATCTTTAATGCGTTGGTATCCGTTTATGGCACATATGAAACAATTCAACAACGAATTCTCTCTTCTCCTAATTAAAGAACTTCAGCTGACAGCCTAGCCCAAAAATGCGGATGGACCCAAGAAAAATCTAGCTTGGCATAGACTGACGAAACCCAATGGCCCCGTAAGTCGTAAGTGAGCCTAGACAACAGGGCAGAGGTTACCCGACACGTCACTACTTGCTAGAGTTGCTTTAATATGACATATACAGCTGGATGCAGAAAGTAGGAAACAGCTGAAACCCTGCCTCTAGTAAATTTTAGTGGGTATGGAAAATCATCACCATAAAAGTCAATCAGGAATATCATTTTCTGTACACCAATACCAAAGAAAACCAATGGAAGGCTTTACTAGTGGAAGACATGCTGAATGATAACCTACTTGTTGAACTAGTATTTTCGAGCCTTACAGCAGTAGCAACTGGTTCAACTAAGCTGCAGCTAGATGCCGGGTCGCCCAACCTTTGCTGAAACATATAGGCACAAAGCAAAGAGTTATTCATTGAGAAGTAAAGAAGAGATACTAGAAATGACTTGATGTATTTGCATGGGTAATAGTGTACACAGTTCAATATTCACATCAAGTGATAATATTGATCAAATGGCACACATTTTTTTTTTTTGAATTCCACGAATAATTTGCATGGATTACTTCATCCCAGAAACCATCTGGGAAAGATATAAATGATCAAATGGATTAAATGCCTCTTATATAGGTTAGCTCATGTGTTTTCTATATAATGTACTCCTTCCATAAAAACAGTTGACATTCCATTTTTGCCTCACCAGTAATTTTTTTCCATTGTCAAAAATCCAAGTTACTAACTTGTTTTACTTTCCCAGCATAAAATGTTCATCAAATTGCTTACAAGTTAAAGAAATTTATTTCGATAGGGGCTATACTCCGAGTAGATATATGGTAGATAGATGGGAGAGGAATTACATGTCACTTCCTTGAATTTGTACCCTGCTGACAAAATGTACTGATAAAGGTGTATGTCTTTCAATAACAGCATTTTATCTGGATCAGGCCTGGTTCTAGAGCTTAGATTTAGAGAAAGCTAGACACAACATGCGGGCCTTATAATGTTATTTACCATTTAATGAGGCTCAGGAAACTTAAACAGTAATAAATCTGCCTCCTCTCCAGATTTGAGCACTAGAATTCGGACAGCAATTCTAAGAACCTCAATCCATTTTATCTCTTCCATTAACAACCAACATTGATTGCTATGGCCCAACCCCACGAGTTAGTTGAATGATTTGCTGCTAAAGAAAATCCATGAGCGAACCAAAGAGCCAGCGAGTTCTTTGTGTTCAAAAGAATCAAAACAACTAGCCTCACGTAATAATCTCTTGTTTGGGAGTTCAAAAATAGATGCTATTGAAATAAGAACTCGTATGATCAGTTCCATATAACGAGGGTTGTTGCAGAAAGCAGTAAGGACAATGAAAAGATCCAACAATGAAAGTTAATGAAGAAACCAGTAAGGACAGAGAAAACTGACTTTCAGAACATTCATTTCGTGACAACGTGGCGCTAACTGCCTGAAGCCAGAAGCACTTGGCGGCATGTCCAATCCTGAGGAAGCAAAAGATATTTCACTACATGCAACCTGAAAAAAGAAGAAACATAATGTAACAACACGGTATACGACAATAAGATGATAGGAGACGGTTTGAGATGTTAACATATCTATCGGTCACCTTAGAGGCTGATAAGCTGACTTCTGAATCATTAATGTCACAGGACCTTTTAATCCCTCTCGAAAACATTGCTTCGCTAGCATGAACCAGCTGCAAAGAAAAGTAGACAAGGGATGAATCAGGTTTTCAGACATGACACTCCGTGAAATGTGAGGGGATTAGTTTTGAAATTCAGATTCCCTCAAACATCAATGATTATGTGTGCTGTACAGTCCTCTGATTGGGAACATACGTTCATTATTTTTGAATCACTCCAAGGCCCCTTGTCAGATCTAAGACACCCGCCTTCATTCTGGCATGAACAACTTCCACCGAGAAAATCTGGTAGCTGGCTGTTCATAAATGCTCAAATGCTTGTTGTTACAAAAACACTATATTTGTAATTTGAGAAATGATTAGTACACGGACCCATTGCAATGAACAGTAAAGTTTTTGTGAGTAGTCCGTGTTTTCCCCGTGAAATGGGTCCGTGTCTGTAGCATGATTCTTGTAATTTAACATAAAAAACAAACTTCATGATAGGCGGTAAAAGTCAAGAGGGAATCCCAACCTTGCGTCTATTGCCTCTAACAACTTATTTTGGTATTTGTTGCCTAAAACCTGTGGAATCAATGACATCCGCGGGTGATTAACCTCCAAAAGTCAAGGAACTTAAAAAGTAGCATAAGCACTCATACATGTATCTTTGCTGTAGTCCTGGGGTCTAGAAAACCTTTTGCTGTATTCCATAGTAATTTGAACCCACTACCAGCATTAACAATGAACATCTGATGTAATGTCTGTAGAAAGCGAAATATCAGAAACGATTAACGGATGCAAACTTCAAGAACTCAGATACCATATTGTTTTTATTTCATATACTATTAAACCACCTCAGGATAGTTATCCCCATCAATTTTCTGCATGCGCGTAACAAGATCATGGGCAACCTTGCCAAAGTTTACCCAGTTCTGGAAAAGAAATAGGGCAATGAGAAGCAATGACATTGTTTAAACGCATACATTATACAGAAGCGTGATGATATAATTATAATGAGCTAAGAAATTACCAGACCGTGCACATCAAGTATTGTTGTTGTGGAATCTATGTGTCTCCTGGCAGCAATAGAACATGCAGGGAACTTCTGACTGAAGACCTTCTCAAACCCCTGAACATGATATTTCAAAAACCGGTCCACCGTGGTGATATTCATCAGCTTACTAGGTTCAATTTTGCCAAGCCTTTCAATATAAACAGGTCGCCCCCCTCTGTCTACACCATGGTAACCATGTGGATACCAACGCTGAACTTCTTCATATTCATGATATACAAAATCCTGACATAAATCATTCCAATGCAGAACCTTTTAGAACTGGAAACATTATAAAAAACGATTAACACAACAGCTAGTCCAGGAAAAACTTTCAACTGTACAAACAAAGAAGGATAAAGCCGGACCAAATTTACAAGCCTCAACAGCCCATTCGGGGTCCTGATATTGGTGAAGACTATTTTTGGTTTCTAGTGGCCGCATTGTTGCCACATGGAAGAGAAGATGATTCTTTCATGTTTGATGTGGTGCTTATAGTTGGAAAGGAACGGGCGGTGCTTTGAAATAAGGAACGTTTGATGGGAACACTTAGGAAGTTTTTCTTCAGTACTTTGTGTATTGGACTAAAGCTCTTATATTGAATGGATATAATCTTCATGATTTGTTTTGTGTCTATTCTAGCTCCTAGCTTGTGTTTAGATGTTTTCTCTCTAGACCATGCCTATTTACTAGTCAATAAAATCTTCTTATTACTTATATATATAAAAAAAAAAACATCCATCTTATCAAATTATCATTGCAGCAGAAATACTTAAGAGGAAAGGGATGCCATGATGATATCTTACCTGTAAAAAAGAATCTATTCCATTCTCTTTCCTCCAGTTAATCATTTCAGTCCACATATGGAAAGTTTTATCCATATCAAACTTTCTTGCCTTTAGAAACCTGTAGCAAGGAAATTCCGGTTTTCTATAATTAAATGGAATAAACAGGAAGATAGAACATAGCCTGCCCAAAGAAACTATTGTATGAAAAACTAATTACGCAATTAATATATTTTGATTCTAATGACAGAGTTATTAGCAAAACTGCAACGCAATATGGTTAAGAATGCTAATTAAAAAAAAAGATGGTTAAGAATATGTCAACATGCTTTTTCCCAATATTCAGACGCAATATTATCGTTTCCTCTGCGCTGTTCACTTCTGCATCTGTATAATCCAGCAAATTGAAAAAAATCTATATTTTTTACTGACGAAACACGGTTCTCGAGTTCCAAATTTCTCACAATATAAAGCGGCCCAGGCTTATGTATAAAGCGATAACTGCGTTTAAAATTCAAGTCGACTTAACATCTAAAGATTTAGCGCGCCACTGTATAAACAATAATATCGTTAGAAAATGTTTCGAATAATGCTCAGATATACGAACTAATGAATAGAAAATTTTAGCTTTCGTTACGCGATGATTCGTTTACCGCAGCAAAGTGTGGTAATCATCGTGGCGAGGCGGGAGCAGATCTTTCGCAAGCAATGCATCTCGGAACGCGTTAACAGCAACTTCTTCCTTGGGGTCCCGGACATCGTGGATCGAGATCGATGCGAATCGGCAATCGGCTACCATCCGGTTCCCGCGCTTCCTGAGGGATTGTGAGAACTTCGTGGAAGCAGTCATTGCCTTTTTCTTCAGAGATCTACCCCGAACACTTCGCCTCTCGTCCTCCGACGCAGTCTCTGAATCACAACCACTTTTGCCGCTCCCGTCTTCTCGAACGGAAGCCATTTCTCCTTAATTCAAAACCAAACAAAATAGCAACCGAGCTGAGCTTTTCAATATTCGAAACTCTTTTGATCTAAATATAATTTCGTGCAAAATAATAAATAAATGTACCAGGCATTGTGTCAAAGATACTCTCAGAATCCAAATTTCCAGATCAAAATCTTCTGTAAACAAGAAAAAAGGATAAGAATTGGGATAACAGCTGCGTCGGCCTTTAGCTTAAGATTTCGAAAATCGTCAAGATTCTCAGCGGATGCCCCATGGCAAAAGACAAACTTCCTGACAGAACAAAAAGGAGAATCAGAGAATTCCCCACGATCGAGCTCTGAGAGTCTAGAGAGAGAGAGAGAGAGAGAGAGAGAGGGAGCTGAGGAGGCGTAGGACAGGTCGTTGTCAAGGACGTTAGAAAGGAGACGTTAGCGTGCAACGGCCGCTTAAGCCTTTTTGTATATATTATTAACGCCGGCTATTTGGGTTGACCCTTGCAATTTTTCGTTTGTTCCCTCCAGGAGAGAGGGAGTACGTCCATGTCACGGCACACTTGCTCCATGCCAGGTGGAGGTAGGTGATACCGTGACGGTGCTGGTACGGTGAAAAGCTAACCCTCATACGCACAATCGCTTTCATAATCCTTTATATAATCTATGGATATTTTTATAAAATAATTTATAAATTTGTTGATGTCCTGCTACTATGCCGTCCGCTGTCCACTGGCATGTGTATAATGTAAATTATACTTATGTTTTAAATATTTTTTTAAAATATTTTAAAATATTTAAATAAATATCAATTAATAATCATTTTCTTAATCATTAAAAAAAATTAAAAATAAATAAAATATATGAGAGGTTAAATTGATAAGGTAAACTAGACGCCGGCATAATATCATTTTTCTTTATAGAAATATCCTTAATTTTAAACATAATTATATAAAGAATTATAAAAAGTATTGTATTAAGGTTGTTGCTCATATATATATATATATATATATATTTGATGGGACACGTGTAAATTTAATATTATAAATAATTTAATATTTTGGCGAATGAGAGAATTTAAAGTAGATGTTGTAGTATTTATACAAATAGTAGTAATATTTTGAGTAATATTAAATAATTAATAGATATTGTGGCATTCATTTTATATACTTGTCTTTCTTACTTTAAAATTTTTAATTTTTATAATAATATTTAAAATACATGCATTCATTGAATTAAGGCACCCGGTTATTAGGATTAAGATTCTCTATAATAAATATTTTTAATAATTAGGTAAAAAATAGCCAGGTATCTAAATTTCACAATATGTAATGTTTCCCATAATAGTTATAGTGTTCTTGACATTTAATCCTATCAGATACTTATGTTTTATCTATTTTTCCCTAATTGCAAAAAAACTTATGACTATAATCATGACACGTTGTATATCAAATTTTGAATTTATTATTTAAAATATAAAGATAGTCTGGAATATTTATATATATATATATTTATTTATTTATATAATCTGGCTAGGATGTCCTGATCTACCATTTCATAAGCAACAATGGTCTTCTCGGCCACTTGCAAATTTTCAAGAGCTAATTTGATTTGGTTTTCAAGACTATTTGCTATAGAATTTATACTGATTATTAGATAAATGTTACACATGCTTGCTTCATTTCCAAGCCTAACTTCATTTAGAAGAATAGGATGAACTGCTCTTCTAGCTATTTTTAAGATCCAAAAGTTAGGATTACTCCAGATTTTGCTATTCTCAATTATACCTACTTATGTAATACATTTTAAGTGACTGTTTATTTAAGTGATAAACATATATATAAAACTATCGAAAGTTATCACAATATCAACGAGCGTACGTGACTAAAGATTATAAATTTTAAGATGATGAGTAGCATTGCTCATATGATCCAATAAGGTAATACCCTTATCCTACTTCAACCGTCCATTCTTATATGTATCCTAAGAAGTTCAATCGATCTATGGCAAGTTACTAACGTTCATAGATCAACAATCTTTCTCAGTCATAATCGTGCTAAGTTGGTGAAACTGTATGATCTTTCCCTTGAATGAATGATTGAAATTGTCTTCTTGTCGAAGAAGGATAATGAATGAACAGAAAGCAATATGCGTCAAAGCTTCGCAGTTCATTTGAAAATAACAACATTAATAAAGCAATCTAAGGTCAGAACTTTGGTTAAAAAAATCATATTAAAAAGGAACTCAAAATATTGACCAAGCGGTGATCTTCAGCTTTTTATATATATATATATTTCTCTAAAAAAGCATTTCATAAAGTAAAAAGATAAAATTACTTATGGGGTAGAGGGATAGGAATCTCGAACAAACACTTCATTGCAACTAAAACAATATATAAAAGAACTTAAAAAATAAATGGCTTTAAGACCATAAATTTAGGAGAAATGTTTGGTTTACAAAAAAAGATTTTACAGACTAAAACGCATTAACTGATGTGACTCATTATGATATATTAGGTTGTATTTTTTTTTATAAGGATTATATTTTAGTCCACGTGCTTTACACTTTAGACAAAATAATTTCTAAACTTTAACATTAAACTTTATAGTATCAAAACTTTTAACTTTGATCAAATCGAAGATAATGCATTAGCAGATAGTTATGCCAATAATGGTGCCATATATGGTAAGTTTTTCGTCTCTCAACTCTCTAAATATATGATTGCTCTTTGGAAAATGATAGATCCCCTGTTCTGTGTCCCGCTCTGAGTCCCGTTGGGTCTAATACATATATTTTTATGTGTTTTTTTAAGTTTTTTTTTATATATATTTTTAATAATTTTAAATATTTAAAAAAAAAATTCACAATATTATTAAAAAGTACTTTATTAATCATGAAGTAAAATAAAAAATTATAAAAAACTATTTTTTATTTTACTTAGTGATTAAGAAAGTATTTTTTAATGATTTTTTTTCTTTTTAATTAAGAAAGTGTTTTTTAATAATGTTTTAAATATTTAATAATGTTAAAAAAATTATATAAAAAAAACTTTAAAAAACACGTTAAAAGATGTGTGCTACACCCCAGGGGACTCCCAGCGGGGGATGTAGCATCACCCTTGCTCTTTTCTCTTTGAATGGGGCAAGTTAATTTTCCTTTTATTTGGCACAAATTTATCTCCGTTAATTCTTATTCTCATTGTAATTTGTTATATAATATATATATATATATATATATATATATATATATTTATTCTTTATTTATTTTATAGAAAATTGGTTTTTGATGATTTTATATCCATCCTTGTATTTCCTAATTAGTTTTCTCTCTTTGTATAAAATATTTATTCGACATATATGAGAGTAATCAATAAAATTGAAGTATTGTCTTTTTATTTTTCTTTAAATAAAACTTTGATCAAATCGACCCATTCGTTAAAAAATGGTTACAAATCTATTAAATGTTTATGTTATCACCAATGAAAGACTATCATATATCATTTAAAAGTAAAAAATTATATTTATACTAAAATTATAAAAACATTCCAACGAAACTGGAATTTCGAGAACTTTGGACGAAGTCTATGTATACGAAGAATAAAAAGTAAAGAGGTTGCCGTGGAAAGTCCGAAATGGGTAATTAAGTGACACGTTTGACTTGACATGTACGTATATATGTGTTTGTGGATGTATGTATAGGTGAAAGCGAGAGAGGGCGGTCGCATTCGGAGAGGATCTAGAAACCGTTGACATGTTAAAACACAAAAAGGTCAAAGTGCTGTACATCCTAACAAAAATGTCATCGAAGTATAATAAAAAAGTAAAAAGTCAAAATTGAGAAGCAAAGCTAAGCATCGTGCGGCACATAAAACACTTTGCACAAAGACTATATTCGTTGGCAATTTTTTTACTGTTTATGTGAACAATACCTGAATAATAACAAAAAGTTACCTTCTTTTTTATTGGGTGCAATCTTTTTGTGTGTTTATCGTTTACGTAAAGCTAGATTCGGTCTTTCTTTTTTAGCTATTTGAACACTAAGATGAAAGTTGTCGCGAAAGCAATTGATACATTGATAGAATGATATGAAACATATTATCTTGAAGCATAAAATCGCCCAACCGGTTGAAACGAGAGAAAGGTTCATCCACACGGTAGTAACTCGGGGTTCGAAGTCTATGGTGGTGGTTTGGGTGACGGTACGGTTCTCTTATATCCATAATAATAAATAAAAAACAAATACAATAAATGTAAATAGAGAATGAGACACAAATTTATATGGTTTGATATAATGTCTATGTCTACTGGTTATTTGGAAAGCAAATCCACTATGATGGGAGTATTTTACACTTTCTCATTATCTTTCATATTTATCTATACAATGGAGATTGAAGACCCTTTTAGCTAAAAGAAGGTAAAAAGAATAGCGTCCCCCATTGCTAGGTCGAAGATGATGCCTCCTTGAAGGCCCCCAGAAGTCTCCATTTCCTTTCCGCCATATCCCCTTTTTATTAAGCCTTTGTCAGTGGTTTTTGAGAAATTCGACTTTATGTCACTTCATCCCCCTTTTCAAGTCTAACTTTCTCTGCATATCTGACCATCCTTCATTAGCCTTTGTTCCTTGTCTTGTCCCTTTCCTCATATTTCCCACTTTCACCTTGGATATTACTTTTTGGTGGTTTGGGTCCGATGATCTTGGACCTGGTATTTTTACCCTACACATTATTTTGATTGTAGTGGAGATATCAGGGGTCACAAGTTGCAAATATATCATGATTGTTGTAGCGGTATATTAGACACGTGGGGTGGATCTTCGATTGTAGGGATATGCATCCGGATCCAGATATCCGGCCATAATCAGATTCGGATTTTAAAAACCGGGCGGTTATTCGCCTAGATTAATCTGGATTTAATCCGAACAGATAACCGGATTCAATCTAGATATCCAAATTATAACCGGATATCCGAGTTAAATCCAGATATCCGGGGTATAACCGGATTTAATCTGGTTTTTAATTTTTTTAATTTTAAAGACTTAAACTTTTAAAACAAATTTATAGCAGTTTTTTTTTTTTTTTTAAATTATGATATCATGCTTAAATTGCCTAGATTTAAAAAAATAATAATTTAAACACTTTCTAAAATTAATTTATAAAAAAATAAATTAAAGAGAAAAATAAATAAAAATACAAAATAGATAATATTGTTGTTACATCACAATGCAAAACATAAATTTACAAAGAACAAAATAAATAATAATACATCACAACCAATTAAACTAATACATAACAATGCAAAATAAATAACATTGCTGAATATTTTCTGGATTATTCTGGTCAATTCTAGATTATGCATTAGTCTTCATATCTTGAATCTGGAATTGGGGGAAAAAATTGATTTCTTTCACCTTGATCTGGTGATGACCATTTTGAAAAATTTTCTGCTGGAATGGGTCTTCATAAGCTGTCAACAGCATCAATTACAACAGAAAAATGAAAACTATAATGATTAGAAACAATAAGTCAAAAAGAATAAGAGAAGAAAACTTGAAACAAAATCTCACAAAGACACTATAATAATTACTGTCTTACCACTTTAGTTCTTGGGTCTATATCAGCAGACAAACGCAACCAAGCAGAAAAGATGACTGATTCTTCTACAGTTATTTGAGGAGATAATAAACCAAGATGATAGAAAATTATGCATGAAATATGAATGTGAGACCATGTAGATATTTTCTAACCTCTCAAATTTAATACAAGAATCGTATTCGGTAAGAAAAATTCTATTGATCAGCCTTATACCACACATTTTTATTTTTTTTTCGTTAATAAATGTGTAGTGTAAAAATGACTAATAGAAAAACACATTTAATTTAACAAAAAAAAAAAAAAATCTGGTATGCAGTGTAAGTCTGATAAACAACCGCCCGAGCTTGATCAATGTTACAGAGGCGGCCATACCTCAAGGGTGGTCGCACCCTTGTGAAATTTAAATAAATCTTTGAAAAACAATCTATTGTGAGGTAGCTTTTTGAAAAAATCGCAGAACAGATCCTTAAGCGACACTTTATGGTAAAAGGTTAGGTATCTTCGAGCTTTCCCCACTAACATCAATAGAGAAGGCTATAGTCTTTAATTAATTAATTCATTTTTATTCATTAAACTCGGTTTTATTATACAAAGCCGCTTTGCAACGGTCGGACTAATAAATGGACAAGAGTAGCCCTACATTTTCTGCTTGCCACGTAAAGAAAATACACCATAAAAGAAATAGACTCTACCATACATAAACACTTCCAAGCAAAAACAGCTCTTACTGATTTTGCCCAAGAGCACTTCGTATTTTTATCTCTTCCTCTTCCTCGCTGCGCCTCTCTTCCACTGCCACTATCTCAGTCCGCCACCCAAGGCCAAACTTCAGGATCATGCATATTCTTTGTGCTGAATAAATCTCAAAGAAACTTTCATAATTCTTGCTGTCTTTTACTTTCTATAGAACATATCCACATGATCCGCATATTGCAGTAAATATTTTTTTCTTTACAATTATGATACAATATAATACATGATTAATGAATATTCAATATTTCTTCAAGCTATATCAGAATCCTATACCAGTTGTAAGAGTTCATTATATTTCACATTTATCTGTAAATGCATTTAATTTGTGTTCATATCTTGCAAAATTACAAGAGCCTAACCTGTTGAAGCAGATCCCTAAACCAAAAATTATAGCTTGTATGCATAAATTTGAAAGACCAGAGAAATGGGGTTGATGAGAGAGATGAGAAAGACCCACAATTGATTGCAAATGCAAATTTAATAGATTTATTCATAGTATCTCAAACTAATATTTAGTTTAGGGGTTGAGATCCCAAAAAAAGGAGTCGATGGCTCGGGGTCGAGATCTCACTACAAATAAACTGTAATACAAAATCAAAAAGCAAAAAAAATACTGTTAAGGTAGAAAAATAGTAAAAATCAATTTGGTTTAGGGGTGGAGATCTCATAGTTTTCTTTGGAAATCGAGCTCCGTCCGTGCTACTGTTTGGGTTGAGCTCCGTCAGGGGGTCGAGTTGCTGTCGGGATGAGTGTGGGGTCGAGATTCGAGTTTCGTTGGGGGGTCGAGTTGCCGCCGGGATGAGTGTGGGGTTGAGATCCGAGTTCCGTCAGGTGGTCGAGTTGCTGCCGGGATGAGTGTGGGGGTCGAGATCTTTGTTTGGGAACGGGATGGTGTTATGAGCTTTGGCGACGGAACGAGTTACGCGTGGTTCGACTGGGAAGGACCCCGGATCGAGCCAACGTGCCGTACCTATGTTGAATTAAAATTACAAGAACAATTGGGTTGATGAGGAACCCGCCTCTTTCAAACACAAGTTTGAATAATAATTTCCTTGATAAGTTTATTCATATCTCCCATACAATAATATAGGCATTCCGTTGTTCAACTTTCCAAACTAAGCAAATTACGTTATTAAATCTAATGGATTTATTCCCAAAACAAAGTATTATTTTCAAAGAGAAAGTTTCCAATTGTGCTGGCCTTGATCACGTTGGACGACGCTCTTCCTTACTCAATTTCCACCTTCCTTACTTGGCACCCATAACATCCCTCCCCTCTTCAAAACTTTCCTTGTCCTCAAGGAAAATTTCCGGAAATTGAACTTTGATCACCCGTAATCTACTCCTTCAGAAAAAATTCTTTCGATAAAAAATAATTTTTTGCAATGATGGCCGGACACAAAATTCTGTTCGCAATTAAAGCAGGGTTCCATCCTCCTTTCTTGTAACTCGCTAGGACTGAGGCGTCGAATGGGTGGTGCTTTTGTTCTTGATAAACTAGCTGAAGGCAACGAGGGTTCCGCTGGTTCCATGGACTAAAATTGTTTGGCCTTTACTATCAATGGTTTCTTAACGTGTCTTACTTCAAATAATCGGGACAGGCCTATAGCATCTGTGATGGACGCTGGCCTTGCAGCTTGCACATCTGTGCGTATGGGCTCCTTGAGTCCGCTAATGAAGCACCCCAGTTGGTGCGTGGAAGCTAGGCCTCCAACTTGACTCAAAAGTTGCTCAAATTGTAACTGATATTCTCGAACTGTTCTCGTTTGGTGTAGCTTGCTCAAAGTACCGAAATGATCCTCAAACATGGTGGGTCCGTAGCGAATACGAAGTCCCCTTTTTAGCGCCTCCCAGGATGTGATTTCTTCAGTATCTTTAAATAATTGGTACCACATCTGCACCTTTCCCTCCAAGTGATAAGCGGTTAACGGTAATTTTTCAATCTCTTCCGTCTGTTGGTAGTCGAAAAATTGCTCTAGCCGGTAAATCCAACTGGTCAAATCGTCCAAGCCATTGTACCTCAGAAAGTCCAACTTGGCCAGTTTGGGAACTACCAAGTTGTTCCCACCACCATAGTTCTGTCCGTTCATATTTCTTGACCCCGATCCTTCTCCATCACCCGAATTCTTGTTAGTCAAAGAATCCATCTTTGCACTTGTCTCCTCAAAAATTTTTCATTAAACATTCTTTCACAAAATTAGCCATTTATTGTTCCAAACGCTCAACTCGAGAGTCCGCCATAACCTGCTCTGATACCAAATTGTTACCAGCTTTGGCGACAAAACGAATTACGCGTGGTTCGATTGGGAAGGATGTTGGATTGAGCCGACGTGCCGTACCAATGTTGAATTAAAATTACAAGAACAATTGGGTTGATGAGGAACCCGCCTCTTTCAAACACAAGTTTGAATAATAATTTCCTTAATAAGTTTATTCATATCTCCCACATAATAATATAGGCATTCCGTTGTTCAACTTTCCAAACTAAGCAAATTACGTTATTAAATCTAATGGATTTATTTCCAAAACAAAGCATTATTTCTAAAGAGAAAGTTTTCTATTGTGCTGGTCTTGATCACGTTGGACGACCCTCTTCCTTACTAGATTTTCACCTTCCTTACTTGGCACTAGTAACATCTGGAGTGGAAGGCGAAGAAGTGAGGGAGGCACGGGAGGGCGGTATGGGGTATCTGATAGGGTGTAGGTAAATGTAAACTAAGTAAAATAAAAGGCTTATATGGCGCCTAACTATTAGAGGGTTGTTTATTGAAGACTAGCAGCCAAACTGGTTTGCAAGTATTCTCTTTATTATATCTATGGAAAATGCTTCAGTGAAAGTGGCTACCAAAAAAGGATACCTATTTTTTTTGTACTTAAGGAAATTCTATAAAAATAAAAAAATTGTCAAGGAAATATTTTTAAATAAATTTATGATTTTTTTTAAATATTTAAAGAGATTTAAAAAATATTTAAAAAGAAAAAAAATTACACTCGTACAAAAATTCGGTAGAGCTGTCCGTGGCCACCATCCTATATCTATTATATTAGGTATTATTACTTATTAAATTGACGTGATGCTCACGCACGTCAATATCATGTTAATCAATGCACAATTTTCATTTTTTTTGAAAAAAAATAGATCGACATATGACAACCACGTGACACTACTACATTAGTTTGTACGCACAGATAGTAGTGGATGTTGTAACCCAAATAAAGGTTTTACGTTGAAGTAATTTCAAGAATCTTTTGTTTTGGTTCCCAAGTTATTAGGATTTTTTGGGATTCTCAAACGTAGATGTCATATATCATGATTTACAATATTAAAACAAAGAATATAAGGATAAAAAAAAGTTAAAAGATGTCTTGAACATAAGTATAACCTTGGAAGTAATTTTGAGATTAGATGAGATGAGAAGATTACGTACCAAATAGATTTTAAGATCATGCCCGAACCCCTTCAGGCTCCAAGTTTTCACCCCAAAGATCTAGATTTTATTGAGTCATTTTTCTTTTCCTACACAGATCTCACCCTCTTCTTTTCAACATGTAATGTGTTCAACATAATAATTAAACCCATGGGCCTTTCAGAGATAATCACTCAAATCCAAAGCAAACATGATGGCTATGCATGATTGATGATAGGACACTGTTAATCTTTTGCCTTTCCCTTATCTGCCAAGGCAAGAATGGTGGGGTAGATCAGTTGGAAATTACAGCTTCAAAGCTTCAACATACAAAGAGATGGTAAAGTTTCTATGCTCATTCCAGCGGTCAGCAGATTCGTTTAGGAATTTTCTGAGGATGCAAACTGGGCTAAGAGTAGAAAACAATTTCTTTACAGTTTACACAACTGGCATTTGTTGTACATGGTTTAGGAGCATTCATGGGCTTCAGAGAACACACTAGGGGGTTGTTTCTTTTCTTCATAATCCCCTGAAAATGAAGTGAATGTAATAATTGTTACTCGAACATCTTTAGCTCTGCCAATGAAAGGCTAGCTAGTGTATATATTAATGCTTTACATTCTTAAGCCTTTCCTGCTTTTCCTTCAGCTAAACTTGCAATTGCCCTCTCTCTCTCTCCCCAATGGGTGCCTTTGATACCAGAATATACAATACTTAATTGCCATCTATCATGTATGCATTCAGCAAGGAGTTTTGGTAATTCAAAGGGAAAAATGGTGGCTGGGTTACATGTGGACCACCTGAGATGGTGCATGGGCCAGTCAAAATGTTGGTCTGATGGCTAGCTACAGTGATACATCGGTGGACGGCAATACAATGATGAGGCATGTGGCTATTATTTGTAGGTGGGCAGATGGCGGTAAACTCGACATTTTTCTCTAACAAAATTGGAGGAAAGTGGAGGATTTTGTGTACATCTCCCATTTTCTCTAACAAAATGTTGCGTACATCTCCCATTTTCTGTAGACATTGCTTTAGACAAAAGTATCCTTATCCCGCGGAGGGTTTTGATGGTTGGGGATGAAGGTTTTCCTTTTGGTGAGAAAGTTTGGCAGAGAGAGATTGTTTACAGAAAGCTTAAAGCCACCATTTATAGAGTCCACATGCTTACAATATCCCCCACATTGTAGAACAATTTATAGAGCAGAAGTTGAAGAAAACAAAGATGCCTTCATTGCTGCTATTATCAGAACAGATCAACATATCTCAATAAATAATCGCCAAAAGTTACTAACAGTATCATAGCTTAGGAAATCAGCCGGAATGTTCACGAGACTGGAGATAAGAGAGCTGAATACTGTAGGCTTCTTTCAGCTCTGCCAAAACCTCTGCAATTGCTGGTCTCTGTGATGCATCTCTTTCTACTGATCTCACAGCAATCAAGGCTGCCTTTCTCATACTCCTCACGTCGAAAGTTCCCATTAGGCTGTCATCAAGAATCTCAAATGCCCCTGCCTGTAAGTAGGGCTTGGCCTGCACTTGGGAATCCCCAAACAACTCAATGAGAGAATATATAGACAGCAACCTTTTATGCCATCACATAGACCGTACTTAGAATTTATCAGGAGTTGCTCCCACTTCCTAACAAGCAGAATAGCAATAAACACGACCAGAAAAGAATAATTGTGGAATTATAGCCACTTGTTCTTGCAATGTTGCGCTTACATACTAAATCTAAATTAGACTCTGATGAATTGTTAAAGAATTACAGGGAACATCTATGTTCTGTTTACTTGCGAGGTAGAATACTGTCGTTTTAAAAGGAATTCCAGCTTACCCATAATACCAAATTGAATGAATCGGGAGTTCCCGAGTGACTCAAAGGTTCTCTTCCACAGATGAGCTCCAAGAGAACAACCCCAAAGCTATAGACGTCACTTTTCTCAGTCAGCTGTCTGGTGGAATAGTATCTGCACACAATATGAACTTGACTTCATAGTTATCAAGAAAAAATAATTATCTTCTGTCTTGTTTTATTTCCTTCTTTTGGAAAACTTACTCTGGATCCAGATACCCAGCAGTTCCTTTTACAATAGTTGTGACATGAGTTGCGTCTGCCTGGGTGATTTGTTTAGAGAGGCCAAAGTCACAAACCTTGGCATTCACTTCCTCGTCCAAAAGGATATTACTGCACTTCACATCACGGTGTATGATTCGTGGTTCCTTTCCATTGTGTAGATAGTCCAATCCTTCAAAAGAAACGAGACTCAGAAATAGTCATTTGTCTTCAATAGTAACTATGGCATGTTAATAGCTCATTTCTCTTTAATGTACGATATTGTAGTCGTCTAGTTTTCCATGGTATTGCTTATGGCTACTCGTAGTCATGTACTTGTTACAAAACGAACAGGTGGCTACTTATGCAGATGACGAATGATTGAGCATTATCCTCATAACCGTTATCTGTCTACTCAAATAGCTGCCCAAAATGCAGTACACTACTTTAGTGAGATACAGTTTGTCTAAATGGTAGAAACATTTTGCAATGTGTTTTCCCATTTCTCTATCACTACATGCAACGGTTTCCATGTTAGCACTATGTCTATATTATCTAGTATGGTAAGCTCTGTTAAGCGTTACATTTTGATTATGGAATAACTCAGATTTTCATGTTTCTTTCAGATGAAATCGCGATTGTTTTCCTATGTAGTCTTGAAGGATGATGATAGAGTAGAGATACCTTTTGCAGCATCGACAGCAATTTTCAGTCTGCGAACCCAGCTTAATGAAGCTTTTTTACAGTTTGGACCTGAAAGTAACATCATCCATATCAACAGGAAGTTCCTCACAAAAGTAAAATTGTTCCCAAATTGGTATCATGCATAACATACCATAAAGGCGATCAGCCAATGATCCTCCGGGAAGATACTCATAGACTAGTATTTGCTTCTTTGATTCGTGACAGAATCCTTCCAAACATACAAGATTTTGATGGTGAATTTGTGACAGTAGAGACACCTAAAAATATTCCACAATATGGAAAAACGGTTAGGCAACAACAATGCAAGAGAATAGTGTCTATTCAACAGGAAGAAATTTATTTTCCTCACTACTCGATGATCTGGAAAATTGCACTTGAATAGTTCAGTGGGTGAACCTCATTCATAAAAGAATCAGCCCCAAGTTGGCTTTTATCAGACCGCACTTTCACAGCTACTATTTTGCCATCTGGAAGCTTTCCAAGGTAAACAGATCCGAAACTACCACGGCCTATGACCTCCTTAAAGTTGTTAGTAGCTGCTTTGATTTCTTTGTAGGAAAATAGTTTTGCTGCATTCCAGTTTCTAATCTCTGTTGCACCCTCTAATAATGAAAATAATGCCTGTATAAGAATTAAGTAAAGGACATCAACGTGCACTAACGAGGTAAACTTTTACATACTTGATGCATATGTGACTTCAGTTCTCTTTTTCTTCATGAATAAGAATACTGTAAGAGAAATAAAGAGAAGTGCAAGAATGGCTCCACCAACTGCACCAGCTAAAATTGCTACATGATCTTGTTTGGTGCGCTTTTTTGGGGGGAATGCTGTAACTTGTGGTGTCTCAATGGAAGGGTTGGATGAAACATCATTACATGACATTGTGGAGAAGGAAAGGCACAAATTCCCTGACGTTCTGAACAAAATCAATGCATCAGAATGATAAAAATACAAGCATAAACGAAACAATACCAATTTTGTACCTAATTTCCAAAGCTTCTTTGTTCAAAGACTCTGGTAGGGTACCTTGTAGTTTGTTGTTCTCCAGATTCCTGTAGAATGCGGGATAGGACAAGAGCGATGCTATAACATAATATTTTGTATATCACTAATTGAGTCTAATCCATTTTGATGTTCACTTACAATAAGTGAAGGTCCACCAACTCTCCCAAGCTGTCAGGAACTATTCCCTGTAAACTATTATTTTGCAAGTCCCTGTAGAAAAAGAAGAACAGAAAATATAGAGGAGATGGTGAGAGGATGCAACATCAGTACCACCTTTCGGGTCCATATGTTGGTCTAGAAACAGAATGCAACTTACAAAATTTGAAGGCTGACCAAGTTCTCCAACTCTGAACCAAAGGATGTTAGCTCGTTGAAACTCAGGTTCCTGAAAGTTCCATTTCAAGTGACAATTGCCATTTTTTCTTTTGAAAGGGATTAAAAAAGTTGAGGAATACTGCAAAGACGTATTACAAATTCTCAAGCCGTTGCAAGCTACCAAAGTTCTGTATCTCTCCAGTAAGGGATGTGTTATGCAAATCCCTGAGGCATAACAGCATAAAGATAATAAGAAACTGAGTGTGAGCAAACGTAAATTACTTTAAGGCAGTTTCCTGGGGTTAAAACACTTACAGTGTTTTAAGATCCAACAAGTCACCAAATGTGGGGCTAATTGACCTCAGCTTGATGTCTGAAAGTTCCCTAAAAAGAAAGCCCATATCATGAGATCAGTTGAGGATAAATAGACCAAAGATTTAAAACAAACATACTTTTTTATGTACATACAAAGATGTAACAAGGCTTCCTTCACAGCCAATATGATCCCATGGTGAGGGAGAGCATGGATCATCTTGCCATCCCAGATCTAACCCTGTGGACTGCTGAATAACCTGAAGCGCCGAAACTGCAAGAAAGTTTGACAGACCACTAGATTCATGTAGACTTTCCTAGCAACTGGAATCAATTAAAATTAAGTATGCACAACCAAAAGGTCAATGGCACCTGTGGTTGAGGAAGCTTCCTGTGGAATACCAACTATCTCGTACACTTCAATTGCATTGACTTGAGGATAGTAACTGATACTCTTCAGTGTGAGGTTCAAACTCTTAATCTCCTTCTGAGTAAAGTATAGGGCACTGACATCTGATATTTTTATAGTATAGTTTGATTGTATAACATCTCCATTAATGACTACATCAAATGAAGGGGACACAGGAACAATCCCAGCAAAATAAAGGACAATGAAGTAGTCCCCAAGGGTATCCAGAGGAAGGTTATATGTCAACACATTCCTTCTTGCCAAAACTCGTGCAGTTTGAAGAACAGCAACGGGGGGCTCCTCCCCAAGATTAGACAGATTGAAGTTCTGTTGAATCGCAAACCCCGCGGACATGTGAAAGGGCATAAAGTTTTGATCAGCATCCCATATACGATCATATGGATCCAAAGGATACCTACAGATATCACAAAGTTACTAACCCATCTCTGAAAATCACATGAATCATCCAAGCTTTATGTCAAAAGAAGTTGAATGTTTATACCGCAACGAGCCATTGGCATAGCCACAATTGATTCGATAACTCTTCCTAAGTGACTTATTGGTGGAATCTCCCACTCCACCTGCATAAGCTCCTTGAGGTAGTGGTCTTATCTCAAGTGAAGAAATGACAGGATATCCACCATCTGGAATAGCAAGCAAACAGAAGGAGAGAGTGTCCTTACTAACTGGCCAAATAAACTCTTCTGTCCATGGATCATTAGTAGTGAGGTTTATGGTGCTGGTAATAGCTGTCCCAAGAGAAACAGAAAATGCAGGGGGTTTCCCACGTCCATCATAGTTCCGGTAAAGAAACTGTGCTCTTACAAGTACCAAAGAGGAAACATTATTTACAGGGACCCTGTAACAATTTCGACCTCGAGTATCTGGGAAAAACCGAATTGGGTCATTAAACGAGGCGGTGATGTTCCCTGTACTTACATATTCATCATCGGGGACCCATGATATGTTAGATGAATCAGTATAACCAGTTGTTCCACCACAAGATATACTCAAGAAACCTGTCCCAAATATGCACAGTAATAATTAAGCAACGTTTGAGCTCAAAACAATGTTAGATTCTGTATGGAAACAATATTCATAGTTAATGTCAAACATGAGCTATAAAATCAATGCCCAAATATTTGACTTTGGCAATATATAATGTGGTCCGCATATAATTTCACTTGTACGAAATCTATATCGAACAAAATGATCTACTTTCCAAGGAATCAGCCTAATGCAAGGGATAAATGAGTTGTAGTTTCCACTTTTCGTAATATACAGAATTGGCACTAAGAGTAGCTTTTCAGAGAAACAGAATGAGAGAAATGAATGCATGACGTTTTTGTAATACAAAATTGAAGAAAAAATTTCAAAATTCCGACACCAAACAAGATTGACAAGAGTAAAGATTTCCAGGTTCCAAACGAGACTCATAAAACAAAACGTACCATCTTTGTCACAGAAACCACTAACCCAAAAGCCGCAGAACAGAAAGAAGCCGACCCAAAAGCACCGCATATTCATCAACTCAGACCCCATCGACAACTTTTAAGTACTTTTGTTAAATCTCAGAACCGAAGAGAAACCCCACAGAGACATCCAAAAAACGCCATGACTCGAAGTTCTTGATCCATTATCTTATGCTGCAGCTAAAGAAAAAGAAAGGGAAAAGATGGGGGTAGCGGCAAATCATTGTTTCTTTGGTGGGCAGTGACAGATTTGTTGAGAGGCTGGGTAATGAGTAAAAGTGGGTTCTTTCTTTCTTGAGTTTGAAGCTGTAAAGGAAAAGAGCTCTAACGGTAATGGATGATGGTACGAAGGGAGTGATTATTAAGCATGCTGAGTGTGGGTGGTAATGATTATGGTTTTTCGTTAGTGATGAGAACATTACTATTGCTGCTGCTGCAGTAGCTGTGGCAGCAATTGAAAAGCAGTACTTGCAGAGGAGAAAAAATCGTGCAAGTTGCTGATTAAGAACATGACAGACATGCATACGTTCTATCTGGTGTACTAGTTTTGGTGAGTCTAATAATATATACATCCATATATATACATACATACATATATATATATATATATTTGGAAGGAATTTTTTTGATTATGATTCAATCTGAATTTAGTTAAATGCTGATACGGGTATGAACACTTCAGCATTAAAAGTTAAAAACTTACAAAGTCAAAAGGAAAAAAAAAAAAAAAGAAGACAAACTTAGGCGTGAAGGACACTATACGATAATTTGATGTAGCAAGATTTCCCAGAAAACGATCATTTTATGCATTCAAAGAAGTGAAATTTTCAAGGGACAGATCCACTACAAGAAAACTGCTTTTACGTGACTAGTTATTTCTTGTAAAATTGATTATTTCTTATTAAAATGAGTCTATTTTTATTATAAATAGTAATTTTTATCGCAAATAATCAATCGTAAATACTCATTTTTTAAAAGAATTTTTTCTTAAAAGTTTTTTTTTTTTGTAAATAAAGATATTACTTTACTGGAAATAAAAAAGAGAAACGTACAATACGGTCTTTAATTAGTTTAAATCGGTGGAATTAGATGCATAGGATGCTTGATTGACCAGCACCGACTCAATGATTTTTTTTTAATTAGTGTTCTTTTTAGCTTTGCTTACAATTTCATTCTCAACATGATCACTAATTTCACCGCCCAGAATGCACTCTAACGATTAGCTAGCTGGTTGTCGTTCTTGCTCATGCATTAATAATGGTTGATGTTTACCTAACTGAAAAAGATGAAAGAATTTACCGGCGATCATCACAAATTCAACTTCTTCTTTTTTTACTTTTTTTTTTCTTTTCCAATAGCCCTTGTGTTTTCGATAGGTTAAAATTCGATCTTTGTGCAATGTTTTTTTAGGAATAATATTATAATATTATTCTGTACCATGACAATTTTTTAATCAACTCCTTTATAAATTTTGTTCAATTTTAATAATTAGAAAAACACATTACACTTCGTACCTAAAACTATCATATATAAAATTCATTTTCTTTATTTTTTAAAGTTAAAATCAATGGGAGGGAAGGTCTCTACTCCCAAGCAACTACCTAGTGCTAGCCAAGTCTAGCCACCCTATGGTTGGAGGCTACTAGGGGTGATATCTGCATGATGCGTGGCTCCTTGCACCCTACCTCCAGTGCCTAGGGGTGGGATCAGACACCTCATTTACCCCACCCTCCACTCAGTCTAATGCTACCTATGGCCCATTGGGCCTAAAACTTATTTTTGGATCCAAATTATCTTATAATTTAAAGTATAAATTAAAATTTACATATACAACAAAAATTTAAAAACTATATTATATACAACAAAAATTTAAAAACTAATAATATAATTTTTAAACTCATTTGAGTTGTATTCACTTTATTGCATTGTCTTGACCTCCTAAGCCGCCAACCTTTATATAGGAGACAATGTAATATAATAGTTATACTTAAATAATGTGAGACTTATTATTGAAGTGAGGAGGACGAGAGAGGGTAGCAAGGTGCAGGGCCCGTTGCCCACTCCTATTTAGAGGATTTGATTATAATCTATCCACAGTCCACCTTATGGTAGTCAAGGTTTGATTGGGATGAGTGGCTTGACCACCTAGGGCAATCGACCGCCACCCGTGTGGCCATACTTAGTCAGCCACCAACCTCCAAATCCCATTATAATAACACCTTTTTTTTTTCTATTTTTTTTATTTAAAAATAAATTATTATAATCTAATTTTTTATTTGAACTTCAGTTGTTTAAACTAAAGAAAAAGGTGTTTTACGCATGGAAGTCTTAACACCATGTATTTTTGTTTATTAAGACACGAAATTTGATATGAAAAAGGCTAAGTTAAAACTTGTCATAATACAAACTTTTATTCTTTAAAAACAATTACACAAAAGGCAAACCTCCTTCTGGCCGAAGAATGAGAGGTTATTGACCAACTTCATCATGCCGTGATTAAGTTGGAGAAATATAGAGATGCGTGAAAAATAGATGAAATAAGAAATATATTAAGTAATAAAATTATTTGAGTTGTGATGTTTTAGAGAATTTTAAAAAAAGAGAGAGAGAAAAAGTTAAATTAAAATATTATTAGAGTATAATTTTTTAATATTATTTTTGTTTTAGAATTAAAAAAAATTAAATTATTTTTTATATTTTATTTAAAAAATTTTAAAAATTATAATAATTAGATAATAAGTGAAGGAATCTTACATCGATTTTTCACTGTATACATATAGTCAACTGATTTAGGAGCACCCCGCATGAACTTCTTGTTCAGTTCATAAGAAGCTGTTGGTAACTAAGCGAGTGGCAGATGGTCGAGATAGAATCGATTGTAAAAACTAGGAAAAGGTTGCCCATTAATGCAATCTGCATCTCTCTATGCTTCCTTTAGCCGGCACAATGGTCATCTACTACTGAAGGCCGAACCTTAGGTCCCACAATTGGTCCCACCACCATTGAGAAAAAGAGCATCAGGAATGAATTAACCGAAAATTAGAGTACATAGAAATTATGAGACATTCTACAGAAACAAAGAAAAATGGAATAGCTTATGAGCTGTGGCGGAACCAGCAAGTTTTTGTAGAGGCCAACTCTTCTGTATATGTTTATATAAAATGAAAAAATATTATAAGATTATAAAGCATATATATATAATTAAATCTCGATAATTTATCAAATAATGTAGAAATAAAATTTTAACACAACTTAATGCTTGTTTCGGATTTTTTACGATAATATTTCATAAAATAATATTCATCAATTATTATTTTTGTAAATATGAAATATTTAGAAATTGTTTTATTCGTATAATTTATCAAGTGACCTTTTAGAATGTGGTCATCTTTCAATCTAATATCTAAACTAGTTTATCAAATTTCATGTAAAATTTATCTATATTGATGTCACATTAAACATAGAATACTACAAATGAGACCTTAAATAAACTATTCTTTGCTCAATGAAGTTTAGAAGATAAATCATCTCCATTATTCTTCCTATAAATCATTAATCTTAAATAATTTTTCTAGTATTTTCACTTTGGATTCTATATTAAGAAATTTAATATTGTATAATAAAAAACTTTAGGATCAATGTTAATGGTCTATTATTTCTCCTAATCTTAATTTTAATTTAATTTTAGTGTGGCCACATCCTTAAAAATAGATAATATATATAAATTATACAAAATTTAAGAGTTATAGGAAAAAAATTAGAGAGAGACATTTCTAAATTTTACAAAATTTTAGAAAGTATTTGGGAATAAAGAAATTATATTTTGGGGGGGGGGGTGTGGGGTTGGCTATTTTGGATTTGAAAAACTTAAGAGCATTGGTAGTAGTTTCTTCATCTTCATATGCAAAATTATCTCTTTTGAAGAATGATTTTGTATTTGAAGAATGATTCCCACATTGGTTTATCCATATTTGAACCAAATAATAATAAAATATAATTATTTTTTTATTTTTTATTTGTTTTCTAAAATTATTTTTTATATATATTTTACAATTAGCATCCACTTTGTATTGTCAACTTAATAAAAATTTTATGTATCCAAATTATTTTAATATAAATTTTACAAAGTTAATTTTAATTTGTATGAGAGAAAAAAAAAACTAGTAAAATAATGTTTGAAGAATGAACAATGTTTCTTCATATTTGAAGAATGACTGTTTATAGTTATGTAAAAATATAAAAATGAAGAAGCCAATATAGATCTTTTTAAAGACAGATTCTTCAAATTTAAAGATGAAGATAAAGATGAAGATGAAGATAGAGAAGCCACTACCAATACTCTAAGGGGGGCCATGAAACCATGTGTAGATCCGCCACTGCTTATGAGACATTCTACGGAACCGCAAAAAAAAGAAGAAAAAAAAACCGTTCATAATTTTTCCGTATATAGCCATCTCAAACAAACAACAAAACTGATGGAATTCATTATGACATAATCCTCAGACAAAACTGTATGCAACTACCTTATTTGCAAAATTTTAGTACTTATCCGGAGCAATGATGTCTAACTAGGAGCCAAGCTTCTCCTTTGGACCCTTCTCAGCCTTTCACTCTTTTCTCTTCTTGATCTCCAGCTCCTCGGTGAAAAAAATAGTTACATTTTATAAATCAGGGAGTGGATGATTCAAAATCATTTCTTACAAGAATTATGACAACTTCAAAATTAAAGGCCATAGAACAACATAAAAAAAAAACATATTTTCATATCCTGTTGCTATTGCAACACTAGGCTACAGTTTCTTGATCTAAATAAGCAATATAGACACCAACTTAGCATGAACAATGTAGAAAAGTTAGAATCATAGCCAAACTAGACGTAGCTTTAGACACTTTCCCTATTAACAATGAAACCCTATAGATTAGGGCATACACCACCGCACATAACAAACCCCCTTACTTAGAGGACATTGCCCACAAGATCGGGATAGCTCCTCCTTAGGGTTGACAAATCCTCCCATGTGGCATCTTCCTCAGCCACCCCATTCCAATGAATCAACACTTCAACTCCTACTCTGTTCCCCTTCTTCAAAAGCCTTCGTTGTAAAACTTTCTCGAGCTTAGGGTCTAGGGTTCCTTCTTGGGTTACAATCGGGAGTCTTGGTATGGGTTGTACTCCATTCCCTAACTTTCGTTTGAGGCATGAAGCATGGAAAATAGGATAGATGAGAGAATCTGTGGGCAACTTGAGCTCATATGCCACCTTTCCTATTCGACGAAGGATCTTGAAAGGCCCATAGCGCCCAGGTGAGATCTTAAGGATCCGTCGCATGGATACCGACATCTATCGGTAGGGACATAGTCCCATTCTCGAACCAAGGTGGCTATGAAGTCACAACTCCAAAGCTCCTTGTCAATTTCTTATACCCTGGTTGAGCCTTGTTCATATGTCAGCATGTGTGGTGGAGGTTGGCCATACACTGCCTCAAATGGTGAGAGTTTTGTAAAGGAATGCGCAGAGGTATTGTATGAGTATTTTGCTAAGGGTAACCACCACCCAATCTTTTGGTCTATAACTAAAAAAAAACATCAGGTAACACTCGAGTACTTTATTCATGGCTTCCGTTTGACCATCTGTCTTCAGATGGTATCTTTGGATGGTATGCTTAACTGAGCAAGACTTCGGTACCACTAATTTTGAACAAGTCCCTCCAAAAATGATTTGTAAAAACTGGATCTCGATCATTGACAATGGTATGTGGGAACCCATGTAATCTAAATACATTCTCCATGAATAGTCGTGCGACAGTTAAAGCTTTATATGGATGAGCGAGGGTCATAAAATGAGCATACTTACTCAACTTGTCCACCACTACCATTATTACAGTTTTTCCACCTTAAGGAGATAACCCTTCGATGAAATCGATACTGATATATACTCAATTTGTTGAAGGAATTGTTAAAAGCTGAAGCAACCCCACATGATGGAGGGTTTCAATCTTGTTTCTTTGCATGTGTCACATTCACGTACATAGGCTTGGACATCACTCATTAATTCACGCAAGAAAAACTCCCTTTTTACTCTTGCATGAGTTTTATGTACCCTATGTGGCCCCCTCATGGACTGTTGTGGAACTGTTACAGGATCTGCTACTAAAAAGGTACCAAGGATTTGAGATGAAGCCTGCCTTTATAGAAGAGTAGCTTATTCTGAACTTGGTAAAGAGTTGAGTCCAAGATCCCTTGATGGTAGTGGCTAAATAGTTGCTGGAACTGGGGGTCTTGGGTAGGGCGGAGCACCGACCAAGTCGGAGTTGGTATGCCTAGCCTTTGACTCCGACTTCAACTTTGTCAGAGGTCGAATTCGACCTCTGACTCTGATTCTGAGATATACATCCTCTGATCCGACTCTGACTTGTTGGAACGGAGTCAGATTTTGGGCTTTTTTTAGGCTTTTTATTTTTTAACTTCATATTTGGCCCATTTTTTTAAAAAATAATTTTTGTGTGAGTTTTCAAATTTCAATTTTTTCAAAAATTATAATCTAAACTAAATAATTCATTTTTTCTTCAATTTTACTAAAAACATAACAAAAAATACAACTAAATAAAAACAAGTATCATGCTAACATGCTTCAAGAAGTTTAAAAAAAAAAAAAAATCTTATTGTTACAGGTACTCCCATCATCCATCATCCACATCAACTATAATAATATTTCATTCCAACTACTATAACAAACATTTTCTAGGTTCCCATTCTGACAACAAAAGAAACCCAACATATTCTAAGTACCAACCAAATTAAATGTTCCAAACAACAACAAATGGCAATGCCCAACAAATGAACAATAATAAATTAAATGTTCCAAGTGCCATTTCAACTTCCAAGTTGTGCCTAAAAGAAAATATGAAAATATTTTAGTAAGGAAAATATTTTTAAACCTACATAATATATCAGTATAGGCAAGGCGGAACTACTTATAAGCCCCCCCCCCTAAAATAAAATCAAAATTTGATAAAAAATAAATTTTGAAAGGTGTTTTTATAAAGTAGACTATATAATTTTATAATGCAATCAATAAGCTACTGCAGCAATAAGTCCTAAAGCAATATAATTGACAATTCGACATCCTATATAAGCTATTGGAGGAAATTTATAATTTGTAATGCTAATTAAGCAAGTACTAAGTACAAACCTATATAAAAATTATTAAGAAAACCTATAATTAAGCAATAAGCAAGCTAATGTATAATATCAATACTTTTTATATTTATAATTATAATATCAAAACTTTTATAATATACAAATTCGACACTGTCTACTTTTAAGTATTGATATACAAAGTTGACTTTTTATATCAATACTTTTTATATACAAAGTAGTATTTGATATGTGTATAAGATCAATAATTTTTATATTTAATAAATATAATAATTAAGCAATATTGATATTATAATTTGTTTCCCAAAGCAATAAGTCCCAAAAGCAAGTACTAAGTACAAACCTATATAAGCTACTGCAGGACTTATAATGCTATCAATATGTCCCAAACCAAGTAATAATTAATAATAGTTTACAATTTGACAAAAATATAGTAGCACATATAATTTTCACTTATAAATCTAATAGTGCTATTGCTCCCAGCCGCTGTACATCACCCATTTGTACAGGTAAACCTGTTTCGCACTTTGGTTTTCTGTTGGATCTGATGCATCTCACGCTCATATATTTTTTGTTCTCCCTCTCAGGCTCAACAGCCTCATCACTACGCCGTGCACATTCATCTTCAAGAGACTTCGCTTTGCATATCAGTCCCTTTGAATATTAGATTTTCTCTTCTTTTTATTTATATTTCGCAATTTTTTTTCCCTCAAACTTTTCTATCCATTGTAGTTTGACCCCATCGCCGCCCAATTTCCCTACATCATGAATAGACACCTCCGTGCATTGTCAAAATGAAGCTACCCTCCCGTCGCCAAGGGAATTATTTCCATTTCTGGACAGCGTTGCATCGCTCTCTTCTTTCGTAGATCACCACACAACTCTAGGTATAAGATCTTGATGTAAACTTTCTTAGTCACCTATTTACGTGTGTAAGATGAATGAAATGTGATTTGTTGGATTTTGCTTTGGAAATAAATAGTAGTGAGTCTTGTTGGGTACTGATTAAAATTTAGTAAGTGTTGGACATGTTTGGGGAGTTGTGAACGGAGAGAAGTTTGATGTATATTGTTGTTTTGGTTGAGTTGTTGGTGGTTGTTTTGAGTTATGGCTTGCTGAAGTGGGGTTGATATGTTGATTATTTGAGTTTTACATTAGTTTTGATGGATGTATAGGTCAATATTGAAATTGGAATATGGTATTTTGGGTTGAAGTGTGGGCTATCCGGTTTATTATTGTGGCTGTTTGAGTTGAATTAAATTTGTTGAAATATGATTTGGAATTTGGGCTTTAATTTTAGATCGAAATTGTGTTGTTGGTCATTAACACTTAGTGTATACTATCTTATGAATTGGTGGCGAGACTAATAGAGGTCAAATTCAAAGCATAGATAAAATGTTGTAGGAGTCAGGTAAGCGGGGTTCCTATGCTAGGCTTTATATGAATTGTTTAGATTGAGGTTGACTTTCTGAAAATTTTGCATGTTTTGTTATGAAATGAGAACTTGGGAAAAACAACATCGGTCGTTTATTTGCATTACTCATGAAATTTAGATGAAATAGGGAAATTGTTTTGGCATGCATTGTGTAAACATGAGCTGTATTTTGTTATGTTGTCTCTAAAATGTGAAAAAGAGCAATATTAAAAATCTAAAAATTTGTGCATTGATTTGAAAGATGCTCTGACTTTTATTTTTAGTATGTGAGAATGATCTGAATATGTTTCGATACTTTGTTTTGTTTTGATATGGCATCTGAAAACCTTTGGCATGGTGAACTGATTTTGTATCTGAGTTCGTCTCTGCTCTGCTCTATTTGAGTTGGTACCAACTTCTCTGTCTCTGAGTGCACCCACTTTAGAAACAAAGTGATTTTATGTGGCATTTCCTGTATGCACACTCGGGGTTGTGAGAGTAATAAGGGAAAGCTTCACTTTTGTCTCTGCCTGGTTTGGCCACTGGAGATAGCACAACCCTACCATGGGGATTAAACATGGTCTCTACTTTGTGAGATGCTCTGTTTTGATGTGATAGTGATGTTCAAATTATGTTATGCCAAACTACTTCGGGTTTTAAGTGTTTTAAAACCATCTCTCTGTTACGTTTGAAAACATGTTTCACTCTGCATACTAACTCTGTAAAATATTTTGCTCTGCATATTGTACTCCGTAAATGCTCATGTTTGCACATTGGTATATGTCATCTGCTTACTGAGTTATTAATAACTCACTCACTATCTTCATAATATTTTTAAGATGATGTGGAGGGTCTAACTGAGGATCAGGATCAGGAATAGGAAATATGAGCTTAGCTAAGCTGAGGAGAGAGAGTTGAGTGCCTTAGGGTACTACTGTTAAAAGAAGGAATTCATATGTCGTTTAGATATTTATATATTTGATTTAGTAGTACTTGAAGATTTATCAGTTTATTATATTGAGACTACTGGGAGATTTTGGACCCCCTTGATTTATGTTATTATTGTAATGATTACTTGATGGAGTTTATATTGTGTCTATTTGAAACATGTGGGATTGTGTACTATTTATGAAATCTTTGGAGATTTTAGATGCATTGGGAGACATGTCTATATGTGACAGGTAGTAATTCTCTGACCCATCTGGGTACTAGGCACTACAATTGGTATCAGAGCCAGGTTTGAGGTTCTGCAGACTATAGTAAGGTAGATCTCGGATTATAGATAGACTTTAAGAAATCATTTTCAGATTTGATGTGATAGTGGAGGGGACTATAAGTTAGAATATTGCTGGTATTTGAGGTTTTAGAATTGGCAGACTTTAGGAATGATTTGTTGTGTAGGATTATATGGGTTTATGAGCTGAATTCTTGTTGATTGAGGTTTGTTTTGATTATGGAGATTTTTTTTTTATATATGGATTTGGTGGGGTTAAAGTTTTAGACTTTGGAGATTGATCATTACTACTATTGCGTGTACCTCTTTTCTCTTTATCATAGGAACCTTTATAACTCTAAAGTATTATCTATATATATATGTTTGTTTTACGGGTACCATTTTTTATTTATGTTTATATGAACTCTACATTTTTTAAACAATTATTAAAGATCAAAGGTTTTTAGGATGCCACCTTGTTGTCGAGAATGAAGTATGTCAAATCTAAACGCAACTGAGAACAGAAGGGAAGTAAACCCGAGTGCTTCCAAAGTACTACAAGCAGCAGTGCATCAATTAATAGATGATCTCGCTTAGAATCCCCCGGGGTCGCAAACGCAACTATAATGAAGGAGGTTGTACCGTGAAAAAATTCAACCGGATGCACCATTTCATTTGATGGAAGAGGCGAACTAACCTTGGCGGAGGATTGGGTTTAGGATATTGAAGAGATACTGCGGGTCCTAACCTGTACAGATGAACAGAAAGTGGCGTAGCCACATTCAAGCTGACCGGGGAGGCGAAAAAATGGTGGATTTCCTAAAGAACTATCAAAGAAGTTGAAGGGACGAAAATAGTCAGTTGGCTACATTTCAAGCAAATTTTTTTTGAGCGCTTCTTCCTAAGCTCGATTCGAGATGACAAGGCTATGGAATTCGCCACTTTGGTTCAGGGTCTATGATAGTACACCAGTATGCAGCCAGTGTCACGTTATGTTGCGTACCTGATCCCTGATGAGGAGAAGAAGGCGCATAAGTTCAAGCAGGGGCTAAATGAAAAACTTTATAAATGAGTGGTGGGCTTTCATATTCGAAACTTTTCAGAGTTGGTGAATAAGGCCATAGTTTTTGAACGATGCCTTCAAAGAAGCGCTGCACTACATGAGCAGAGGAAGAGGACTACTCCATCTGGGTATCATTCTGGCATGGACCAAGGATCGTGGAAAAAGAGGATCGAAAGTAGTAGCTTGGGCAAGAGGCCTGTTCAGGGTAACCAACAACCCTATTAGTGTAGGACATGCAACCAAGTGCATTCCAAGGAGTATAGAAAAGGGGCAGGATTATGTTTCCATTGTGGCAAACTAGGACAATGCAACAAGGACTACCCATTGCAAATGGATAGCAACAAGGCGACCATACTGCCACCTCACAGAAACGAAGTTGCAACATCAGGTAGCACCAAGGTCCTACAATGTGTGCACAAGTTTTTGCACTAACACCTAGAGAGGCTGAGAATAGGAATGATGTGATCACTAGTATGACTTCTTTGTTTTGCTTTAAAATATTTATTTGTTGGTTGTGGTTAAGACTTTGGATATTTTAGTACATGGATAATGCTAAACGTGATCATATGCACCCTTTCTTTGTTTTCTAATAACGCTACTGTGTTATTTGACTCGGGAGTGACACATTCATTTGTTTCCATGACTTACTCTAGATTTTGCACTTTAGAAACTGAAAAGTTGAAGCACAAGTTAGTAGTCGTGACCCCAACATGAAAGTTAGTAGTTTGTGATGAGATCTCACTGGGGTGTCCTTTATCTATTGAGAGAAGACAAATGCTAGCAGATTTTATAGTGTTTCACATAATCGGGTTTGATGTGATTTTGAATATGTATTGGCTGGCTTCCTACCATGCCTATATTGATTGTTTTAAAAAAAGAAGTGGTAGTTAGACCCCCAAAAGAAAGTGAATTTTGATTTACATGGTCGAAAGTGAGATTGCATCCACCCATCATATCTGCCATTCAGGTTGGAAAATTGTTACATGATGGTTCTCACGGGTTCTTAGCTTGCGTGGTAGAAGCACCAAAAGAGGAGTTGAAGTTAGAGCAGATACCTGTTGTGAGTGAATATCCAGAGGTTTTTCCAAAAGATTTATCTGGACTACCACCGGAGCAGGAGGTAGAGTTTGCTATTGAATTAGTCCCAGGCACGACACCCTTTTCGAAAAGACCTTACTGAATGGCACAGTCTGAATTGGTGGAACTCAAGGAGCAGTTGCAAGATTTGTTGGACAAGGGTTTCATCAGGCCCAGTGTATCACCTTGGGGAACTCCAATTCTTTTTATGAAAAAAAATGATAGATTGATGAGAATGTGTATTGATTACAAAGAACTTAATTGGGTGACCATAAAGAATAAGTACCCGTTATCCCGTATAGAAGATTTGTTTGATCAACTCCAGAGTATTCAGGTATTTTCTAAGGTTGATCTTCGATCTGTATATCATCAATTGAAGATCAGGGTGGAAGACGTGGCTAAGACGACTTTCAGGACTCGTTATGGCAATTATGAGTTTTTGGTCATGCCTTTTGGCATGACAAAATGCCCCAACAATATTCATGGATTTAATGAACAAGGTGTTCCATGAATTTTTGGATAAGTTTGTAGTTGTTTTTATTGATGACATACTGATATACTCCATAAGCAATACTGAGCATGAAGAACATTTGAAGCTGGTACTCGAAACACTCAGAGAGAAAAAAGTTGTTTGCTAAATTGAAGAAGTGGGAATTTTGGCTAGATTCAATCACATTTATGGGGCATGTAGTTTAGAAAGATGGCATTTCAGTGGACCTAGGGAAAGTGAAAGTAGTAGTCAATTGGTCGGGACCGAATAATGTTCATGAGGTTAGAAGTTTTTTGGATTGGTAGGCTATTACCGTCAATTCATTGATGGTTTCTCCATGATAGTAGTTCCTCTCACTACACTTACCAGAAAGAATAATAAGTTTGAATGGATAGAAAAGCGTAAAGAAAGCTTCCAAGAGTTGAATAGAGATTAGTGACAGCTCCAATGTTAACAGTCCCCACTGCTAGAGGAGGATTTGTAGTGTACAATGATGCATCAAGGCTTGGATTGGGGTGCGTATTGATGCAACATGGGAAGGTTATAGCATACACCTCACACCAACTGAGAGTATATGAGCAGAATTATCCCACGCATGATCTGGAACTCGTGGTAGTCATTTTTGCACTTAAAATTTGGAGACAATATCTGTATGGGGAAAAGTGTGAAATTTATACGGATCACAAAAGTTTGAAATATTTTTTCACCCAGAAGGAATTAAATATGAGGCAGAGGAGATGGCTTGAGTTGAACGAGTACTATGATTGCACCATCAATTATCACCCAAGCAAAGCTAATGTTGTACCGACGCCTTAAGTAGGAAGTCAATGGGACCGACAGTTGCAGCCCTTACCACTCAACACAGGTTGTTAATGGACTTAGAAAGAGCTGGTATTGAGGTAATCACTAGTGATACAAGTACTTTCATGGCCAGTTTGATAGTTCAACCAGCCTTGATAGATAGAATCAAAACTATTCAGAAAGTGGATTCAGAGTTGGTAAAGCTTGTAGGAGAAGTCGGGAATAGGGACAAATCTGACTTTAGCATTTCCGATGATGGAGTTTTGAGGTTCAGAGGTAGATTGTGCATGCTAGCTAATGGCGAACTGAAAAGGGTAATTCTCGAAGAAGCATATCGTTCTTTGTACATAGTTCACCCGAGGAGTACCAAGAGGACTTGAGAGAGTCTTTTTGGTGGAATGGTATGAAAAAGAAATTTATGAATTTGTGGAACAATGCCTAACTTGCCAACAGGTGAAGGTGGAGCATCAGATAGCAATAGGATTGTTACAACCACTTCAGATTCCAGAGTGGAAGTGGGAGCATATCTCCGTGGACTATGTGACAAGCCTACCAAGAGCATTGAATGGAAAAAATGCCATATGGGTGATCGTGGACCGCTTAACAAAGATTGCTCACTTTGTATGTGCAGGAAATAATGGGGTTGCATTGGGTACCGTTATTCATTGTGTTAGATAGAGACCTTCGTTTCACT
Source organism: Cyclocarya paliurus (assembly GCA_029856935.1). NCBI lineage: Eukaryota > Viridiplantae > Streptophyta > Magnoliopsida > Fagales > Juglandaceae > Cyclocarya > Cyclocarya paliurus. Next base: position 12,229,291 of record CM056950.1, read on the forward strand.
TCCAAGTTCTGGCGAAACTTACAAGAGGCAATAAGTTAAACTTCAGTACTGCTTTTCACCCTTAGACAGATGGGTAGTTAGAAAGGACTATTCAAATCTTAGAAGACATGTTGAGAGCATGTGTGATGAATTTTAAGGGAACTTGGATGCGACATTTATCATTGGTCTAGTTTGCTTATAATAATAGTTTCCAGGCTAGTATTGGAATGGCACCCTACGAGACTTTGTATGGCAAAAGGTGTAGATCTCCATTGTATTGGGATAAAATAGGGGAAAGGAAACTTTTGGGGCCAGGGATTATTTAGCAGACCATAGAGAAGATAGATATCATTCGAACTAGAATGAAAGCAGCTCAGAGCCGACAAAAGAGTCATGTAGATAAACATCGCCGCTAGTAAGAGTTTGAGGTTGGAGATAAAGTATTTTTAAGGATAACATCGATAAAAGGAGTTATGAGATTCAGAAAGAAGGGCAAGTTGAGCCTAAAATATATTGGACCATTTGAGATTCTTGATCAGATTGGATCAGTGGCTTACAGGATGGCATTACCACTGGCACTCTTGAGAGTGCACAATGTGTTTCATGTGTCTATGTTGAGAAAGTACATCCATGACCCCACCCACTTTATAGATCATGAACCACTTCAGATTCAAGAGAATATGACCTACACCGAGGAACCAGTACGAATTTTAGAAAGGAAGGAGCAAGTGCTACGGACTCGAACTATCCCTTTGGTTAAAGTGTTGTGGAATAATCATGCTATTAACGAAGCGTCTTGGGAATTTAAGGAAGAGATGTGAGTTAAGCACCCCCACCTGTTCGACTAAAATTTTGATAACTTGTAACAAATTTCGAGGACAAAATTTTTATAAAGGAGGGAGGATGTGAAGCCCAGGTCATGAATGAAAATTTGAGCCCAGCTTGGAGACTCAAATGACGCCTTTAGCAATTAGACATCTCCTTTCATTTCTTCCCTCACCTCTCGACGGTTACCCAATTTTCTCTCATCTGTTTTACCGAAATTTTCTCCCCTAATCTTAGTGTCTATACTCGGCAGTTCATTTTCCCTTGTAGTTGGTTGGTTTTTCTTCTCAAATATATAATTCTCTCAACAGACTCATCTCCCCTTCCTCTCTCACACGGTGTTCATCTGCCTATAGGTATCTCGCTCTCTCTCTTTCTCTCATTTTACACTCTGACTTCGAACTACAAGGCCTTCACAATAGACCCTCTCTCTTTCTCTCCATTGCAAATTTTTTGTGTTACTTAGTATTGTAATTTTGGTAGTCTTTCAAATTGGCGTCGCCAAGATTTTTCACTCCATACGTTCTCTGGATAATCCATATATGTTTGCTCCTAGCTGCTGTACATCACCCATTCGTATAGGTAAACCCTTTTCGTACTTTGGTTCTCTGTTGGATTCGATGCATCTCACCCTCATGTATTTTTTTTTCTCTCTTTACGCTCAACAGCCCCATCACTATGCCGTGCACCTTCATCTTCAAGAGACTTTGCATTTTAATCTTTTTTCACTGGTCAGTCCCTTTGAATATCAGATCTTCTCTTCTTTTTATTTATATTTCACAATTTTTTTCCCTCAAAAGTTTATGTCCATTATAGTTTGACCCCGTCACCGTCCAAGAGCCCTACATCATGAATAGACACCTGCGTGCACTGTTAACATGAAGCCACCCTCCTGTCACCAAGGGAATTATTTCCATTTCTGTACAGCATTGCATCGCTCTCTCATTTCACCGATCACCACACAACACTAGGTATAACATCTTGTTGTAAACTTTCTTAGTCACCTGTTTACATGTGTAAGATGAATGAAATATGATTTGCTAGATTTTGCTTTGGAAACAAATAGTAGTGAATCTTGTTGGGTACTGATTAAAATTTAGAAGTGTTGACATTTTTGTGGAGTTGTGAACAGGGAGAAGTTTGATGTGTATTGTTGTTTTGGTTGAGTTGTTGGTGGTTGTTTTGAGTTATAGGTTGCTGAAGTGGGGTTTATATGTTGATTATTTGAGTTTGACGTTGGTTTTGGAGGATGTATAGGTCAATATTGAAATTAGAATATGGTATTTTGGGTTGAAGTCTGCGCTATCCGGTTTATTATTGTGGTTGCTTGAGTTGAGTTAAATTTGCTGAAATATTGTTTGGAATTTGGGTTTTAATTTTAGATCAAAGTTGTGTTGTTGGTGATTAACACTTAGTGTATCTAATTTTATGAATAGGTGATGAGACTAATAGAGGTCGAATTCAAAGCATAGATAATACGCCGCAGGAGTCAAGTAAGCGGGGTTCCTATGCTAGGCTTTACACGAATTGTTTAGATTGAGATTGACTTTCTGAAAATTTTGCATGTTTTGTTATGAAATGAAAACTTAGGAAAAACAACCTCGGTCGCTTATTTGCATTGCTCACGAAATCTATATGAAAGAGAGAAAATGTTTTCTCACATGCATTGTGTAAACATGAACTATATTTTGTCATGCTGTTTCTAAAATGTGAAAAAGAGCGATATTGAAAATCTGCATTGATTTGAAAGGTGCTCTTACTTTTGCTTTTAGTATGTGAGAACGATCTGAATATGTTTCGATACTCTGTTTTGTTTTGATATGGCATCTGAAAACGTTTGGCATGGTGTACTGATTTTGTATTTGACTCTATCTCTACTCTGCTATGCTCTGTTATGCTCTGCTCTGTTAGGGTTGGTACCAACTTTTTTGTTTCTGTGTGCACCCATTTTAGAAACAAAGTGATTTTTTGTGGTCTTTCCTGTGTGCACACTCAGGGCTGCAAGTGTAACAAGGGAAAGCTTCACCTTTGTCTCTGCCCGATTTGGCCACTGGAGATAGTACAACCCTACCACGAGGGTTTAACATGGTCTCTGCTTTGTGAGATGCTCTGTTTTCAAGTGATGATGATGTTCAGGTTATGTTATGCCAAAGTACTCCAGGTTTTAAGTGTTAAAACCATCATTCTGTTACATTTGAAAACATGTTTCACTCTGCATGCTAACTCTGTAAAATATTTTGCTCTGTGTACTCCATAAATGCTCATGTTTGCACACTGGTATATATCCTCTGCTTACTGAGTTGTTGATTACTTACTCCTTATCTTCATAATATTTTTTAGATCATGTGGAGGATCCAACTGAGGATCAGGAATATAAAATGTGAGCTTGGCTAAGCTGAGAAGAGGGTGTCGAGTGCCTTAGGGTACTATTGTTAAAAGAAGGAATTCATATGTCATTTAGATATTTATGTATTTGATTTAGTAGTACTTGAAGATTTATCAGTTTATTATGTTGAGACTACTGGGAGATTTTGGACCCCCTTGATTTATGTTATTATTGTAATGATGATTTTGTGGAGTTTATATTGTGTTTATTTGAAAAGTGTGGGATTGTATACTATTTATGAAATCTTTAGAGATTTTAGATGTGTTGGGACACGTGTATATGTGACAGGTAGTAATTCTCTTACTCTTCCCGGTACAGGGTGTTACACAAAATCCAGTAACATTTTTAGAGAAAACAAAAATTAAAAAATCAAAAAGAAAAGAAAAGAGAGAGACGACGGGAGAAGAGAGATGAGAGGCAATGGGTGAAGTGGGACGTTCATACTTGGTCTCTAAAAGAGATAGAGAGGCGACAGGAGAAGAGATCAGAGACTGGGTGAACGACGACCACGGGCTGGGTTGAGGCTGAGATCGTGGGGCTAGGGTTCGTGAGGCTAGGGTTAGTTTTCGTGAAGAGGTGAAGTACTGAAGTGAATCGTGATTAACAATGAGTTAGGGGGGCGAGGGGAAAGGGGAAGTAAGCAAAAATGATGTAAAACAATGTTGTTTTAAACATTAAAAATTGCATCATTTTACGTTGAGTGTGGCATTTTGTGATCAAAACAATGTGGAATTTTAGGGAGGGGGAGCTCCGGCTCCCTCCTCCCTCCCTAACGTCGGCCTTGTGTCTCCGACGGTTTTCTCTCCTGTTCTTTAGTTTTTCTAGTGTTTTTTTCAGGTTTCGGCTAAATAAGGGGTTAGTCGATTCGAGTTGATCCGGTGACCATCTATATACACGCACCCCACCAGGAGCCTTCCCTGCCGCCGATCTGCAAAACCTCGTAATGCGGCCTCCATCGGAGCGACGTGTAGCTCGCACACGCGGGTCGAAGATTCGGAGCTCGCCTGCGCGTTGACCCCACGCGCCACCATGCAATCATCTGACGCCGCAACGAGTGGCCGTTTCAGAACTGGCGTCACTGGATCTTCATAGCTCGACCGTCGATTTTCCCTCCATCTGTTGTGTTTTATGTGCACTGATTTTCCGTTTTATAGTGTTTTCACATTGTAGTTTTCTTTATGTTTTGTCTTTATTTTCTAGGAATCTCAGAAATGGTGTTCTCATTCGGACTTGGTCCGAATGGCGTTTTCTCCCCCCTCCGCGTACCGGAGATGTTGGGGTGTTCCTCCTCCATTTCCCGCTTAGTCGGGTATGGAGTTTGTTGTTATCTGTTATCTCTGTCATTGGACATAGATGTGCTATCTTTTAGACTTTTGTCTGTAGAGATGTGCCGTGGAGACTAGACCATGTCAGCCACGGGTGTGGGCTGGGGAGCTTTTTATTGGTTGTAATTGACTTATTTTTAAGTCAAATTTGTATGTCCTGTTTTAATGAAACGAGGTTCGCCATTTTCAAAAAAAAAAAAACAAGATGTTGTACATGCTCTTTTACAATCTTGCTATAAATTAGGATGTCATCAAAGAAGACTAGCACAAACATTATTAGATAGGGTCTAAAAACTTCATTCATCAATTCTTGGAAGGTCGATGGAGTGCTATTAAGCTTGAATAACATTACCAAAAATTCATAGCAACCTCATGCGGTCTAAAGGCAATTTTTTGGATATCATCAAGGTCCATCCTGATTTGGTGGTACCTCGAGCGTAGATCAAGTTTTGAAAAAATTACCGCTCCATATAATTCTTCTAGAAACTCGTCAATATTAGGGATATGATACTTATCTTTTACTATGTCTTCGTTAAGGTACGGTAATCCATACACATACGTCAGTTACCATCCGCCTTCCGTACTAGTAGCAATGGTGATGAGTAGGGACTTTGATTGCTTCGTATGATGTCACTGCATAACATTTCAACCACCAACCTTTCTATCTCCTCTTTTCGGTAATAGGGATATCTGTAGGGCCTCACACAAGTAGGTTTGGACCCTTCTTGCAGTTGTATCTTGTGATCATAACTTCTAGGTGGAGGCAGGTCTGTAGGTTCAGCACAAACACCTTGGAATTTATCCAACACTTGCCTCACAGTTGGTGATATAGTAACCTAAGAGTCTAGGTTAATCCCGTCTAGAACTTGAAGCCATAAGCCCTTGGTCGAGCCTCTTTTAAGCTACTTAATGTAATCATCATCTTCCTCTATACCCTTGGTGGGTAACTGTATCCCTTGTAACTTAATTGTAATATCACCAAAAGAGACCTACATTGTTAAGTAAGAAAAATCCCACAAAATAGATCCCAAAAGTTTTAGCCAATCAACCCTCAATACCACCACACAACCACCAAGTGTCAACACATAATGGTTAGCTAAAAAATAGAATTCTTGTAAAGTAATAGGAATTGCCTTACAAAAACCAAGGCAAGGGAGGGAAGCCCCATTTGCTACTTTAACTGTTAGATGGCTTTCTCTCATTGATAGTTTAGCCTTCTTGCCACATATGGATCAATAAAACTATAAGTACTATTTGTATCAATCAAAATCAGCACCTTTTGATGATTCATTTCTCCTTGTAGCCTCATGGTTTTGGGAGCTAAAGACCATGCTATGGCATGTAATGAAATGCCCAGTAGTTCTCCCATTTCTTCTCCTGTTGACTCCTCTATTTGTATTATTGCCAATGTTCCATCAGATTCTTCAAGCTCCTCCTTTTCAATCCCCATCGCATCTAACAGAAAAATCTTGGGATGATTGCACCTATGGCTAGGGTGAAATTTATCATCAAATAAATAGCATAGCCCCCCCCCTCTCTCTCTCTCTTCCTGCATTTGAGTAGGAGAAATTCTCCTAATAGGTAGTATAGGTTATTTGGACAGATTTGGTCTAGTGTCTGGTCAATTTGGTGTGGTTGGAAGTCTCAATATGGGAGCTGGTATAGTTACTTTGACAGTGGGGTTCTGTGCAGTGGTGGTTTGAGGTTAGTTTTTAGGCCAATTCCCTTGAGTTCGACGAAACACCTCATCCTCCTATAACCTTGCTAAACCAAATGCGGCAGAAAGGGTATTAAATTTAAACATAGTAACAATAATCCTTAGATCATTCCGAAGTCCACTTTGAAATGTACTAATATGAAATTCCTCTATTAACCTACTGATTCTATTTGGTAGAGCTTTAAATTGTGATTGGTACTCCTCCACAATGGTAGTTTGCCTCAATTTTGTAAAGGCTCCCGCTAGATCCTCATAAGCTAAGGGTCCAAACCAAACTTTTAAGGTTGTCACAAACTCATCTCAAGTGTGGACTAGGCTTGAGTCCATAAGCCAACAGTACCAAGAGAGGGCCTTGCCCTCTATATGAAAAAAAGGCTATCTATAACCTTTGTTCATCTAGTGCATGGTAGTAGGAAAAAAAATTGTTGGGTCTTAAAAACCCACTTCATAGTTTCTGACCCAAAAAACTTAGGAAAGTCCAACTTAAGTGTTCTAACTTGCATACCCCCATTTCATCAAACAAATGATTGTTATTGACCTTAGTGCGAAGATTTGAGGACCCTTCTCCCTACTATTGGTTCCCAGCTATAATAGCAAGTTGCTCATAACTGGATGCCAAATTGTTGATCTGTTGTAATACTGCCTCTAACATATTTTTCTGCATTTCTTGTTCTTCTCATAGATGCAAAGTCTCTCCCTTCAAAGTGGACACAACTTCCGATAATTGAGCATGATGAGTGTCTTCCACCATGGCACAGGAATGCAACTCTGAGACCACTATTAGGAATAATAAAATTATGTAATAGAAAATATATAAGTATGTCAATTCGAGGTGCCACAAGCCTCTAGCACATAAACATTGTAGTGATGCAAACTGATGATTTCATTTAACATCCTTACTCAATTTAAATAGACAAAAGCATAATAGACCCATTACTACACGATCACAACAGCCCAAAGGCTTCACCCACGTTCTACCGTAATATAACCCACCTAATAGTAACTGACCCATTATTCAGGACTCCTTCAAAACCCTAAAAAAAGAGATAAAGTAAAATATTGAAAAAATCTTGACATAAACAAAATAAACAAACTAGACATAGCTTTGACCACTTTCTCGATTAACAATGAAACCTTATAGATTAGGGCATACGTCGTCGCACATAACATCTATCTCCAATGAAGTTGGAGGCCGGCAACCAAAACAAGAAAACCACGAAGAAAATGAGGGAGTGAGTGGGACTCACTAGTAGATGGTGTGCCAAAAGATCTTGGCAGGGGCGCGGAAGTAGATGGCGTCATGGGAGGGCTTAGTGTTCATGCACTTGTGGAGGAACCTCATGTGCTTCTCTTCTAGTGGACAAGGCTAGCGAAGATACATATATCCTTGCACCTCACCACCACCACCTTCTGCCCATTGAGGAGTTCCTTCACAATGATAGACACCAACGACCCCAGCATGTGGTGCCTCGCGTCCACCACCACTCTCTTTGCGCAGATCCCAGACCCCGACGCCATGTTCCTTCACTCTCTATCTCTCTCCCTAATAATGAGAATGGGGGTTTCTGTATGTAACTATAAAAGAGAACTGAGGCGGGCTAGGATTTCTGCTTTTTGGGTTCAAACTTTTCTCTACCTTCGTGGTTACGTAGGGCTAGAAGTTGGAACCCTGCAACCCACCCGCTCGCCCTGAGTTTGGGTGCGACGTGCAAGTTGCTGACAAATATATTAACATGTAGACGTGACCTACCGCCTGATACACATTTCGATAGCTTTTGTCGGTAAGATTCCTTAGTGGTTATATCTCATTTTCCTATTTATTTATGTAAAGTAAAAATTCTAATTTTTCTCTACCCTCTCGCTTTCCTTGCATGCTCGGCCAACACTCTCTCTTCTCTCCCTTGTATCTCGTTTAGATGTTGAGATGAGATTATGTGAATAGAAGTGAAATGGTTTATAAATAATAGTAAAATGGTTTGAGTCAAGATGTTTTATGAAATTTTGAAAAATGAGAAAGAAAAAGTTGAATCAAAATATTATAAAGTTAAAATATTGTTAGAATATAATTTTTATTTTGAGATTTGAAAAATTGAATTATTTTTTTTGTTTTGTTTAAAAGTTTGGGAAATCTGTAATGATATTAGGTAACGACTAGGTGAAAAAGTTGAAGATTTAAAATTGAAAAATGTTTATGTTTGGGTTATGTTTGAATATTAAGTTGAGATGGAATGAGATGAAAAATCTGTAAATAGTAGTGAAATGGTTTGTGAATAGCATTAACATTGTTTGAGTTAGACCTTGTTTGGTCACGCAGTTAAGATGAAATGAGATATTTTGAATAACAGTGAGATTTTTGAGTTAAAATGAGATGAAATGGTCTGTAAAAAAATGAGTTTGGATAATGAGATGTGATAAGATGATTTTAGCTTTTTGGGATTTGATAAAGTGGTTGGTCCCACCATTTATTGAAAATTATTTTTAATTATTGGGTGAAAAATATTATGAATATATTAAAAATAAGTAGAACAGTGGCAAGGGAGGAGAGGCGTAGGATGAAGTTAGGGATTTGATAAAGTTGGCCGTCGGATTACCTTTGACTTTTCCAAAAGTTTGTAGTTGACGGGGGAAGGAGAGGCGTATGATAAAATTGGGGATTTGATAAAGTTGGTCATAAGATTACCTTTGACTTTCCCAAAAGTTTGGAGTTGGCAGGGGAAGGGGAGGTGTGAAGATGTAGGCTGTCAGAAGGAGTCAAAAGTTTGTCTGGGTAAATCAATGTATAGTGTAGAGATATACAAAAGAGTTAAAAACTTTACATTTGCGCGTTTAGATACACAAATAAAACAAGTTGTACAACACAGATGGGATGGTTTGTGTTTTATCTATGTATCCAAACCGGCCCTAATATGTTTTGTCAAATTTTAAGAAAGGAGACAGAAAAAAATTGAATAAAAATATTATAAAGTTAAAATATTGTTTTAATATAATTTTTTTATATAAGTTTTATTTTGGGATTTGAAAAAGTTGAATTGTTTTTCATGTTTAATTTAAAAGTTTGGGTAAATTATAATGATTAGGTAATGATTTGATGAAAAATTTAAAAATTTAAAATTGAAAAATATTTGTATTTGAGTAATGTTTGGATGTTGAGATCATATCAACACTCTACATCCAAATGGGGTTTTACTCTTCTCTTTTCTTTCCTCTTAGGACGCCGCGCTCTCGTCTTCTCCTCCTCTTAGTTCTAGTTTGGTTACACATATGAGATAAGACAAGAATTCTGTAAATAGTAGTTAAATATTTGAGTTAAGATAAGATGAGTTGATTTGGAAAACTGTGTATTTAGATAGTAACATGAAATAAGATGATTTTAACTTCTTGGAGATTTGATAAAGTGGTGGGTCTCATTAATGACTGAAAAGTGTTTTTGATTATTGGATAATAGTTATAAATATATTAAAAAGTAAGTAATATCTATTATTAATTTAAATACCCATAAACATATTTAAATCTCAAAATTTATTTTTTCTACTTTGCTGAAATTAATATTATTCAATATTCCCAAAAATATCAATTTGTTTGTTAAAATATATTATTATATATATTATAAAATTTGAATTATTTTATTGTAATTATATATTAGAATAAAGTTTAGCTAAGAAATATATAAAATTTTATATTAGGAAATTCTTGACGTTAGTTTTTTTTCCAATTTATTAGTTTCGAAAAATCTAATAAAACTTGTGCTTATTGAGAACCAGGAGGAAGGGACTGCAGGATGCATTTAGGGAGTTTCGGGAGGGGGGGACGTTTGGGACAGACTTCACTGTATAGTCAATGAAGGTACTATCAGTAAATAGTATTGAGAAAGAGTCCAAGAGAAGTGGGCTGAGATGGAATACAACTCCGTGTGTGTTTGGATTGCCGAGATGGTTTCACTGTACAAACAATTTCACCTCATTTGTATTTCATCCATGTATCCAAACCAGTTCTCTTCTTTTTTTTCCTCCTCCTCTCAATCATTTCTTCTTTGGAATCTCCACACCCACAGCCAAAGTCGTGGTCATGGGTCATGAGTCATCATCGCATCAGGTCAAATGGCTAGTTGTAGCCATGCGTCTCTACGCAGACTCATAAGCCATGGCACGACCATGGGTCTATGCTCAAACTTGCAAGCCAAGGCATAGTCTTGATCTTCTGCACAGATCCAGGATGAGGAAATAATCCCTACTAGTGGCCGGATGTCCATGGGCCAACCGCTCACCTGCCTGACCAGGACAAAAATATAGGCCCCACCCAAGCGAGTGTGGGGGCCGGGAGGGCCAGCTACCCACCCATATAGGACGGATAGCAATCCTATTTCGTACTACTATTAGGGATTCTTTTCAAATTTTTAGTTGAATGAAATTATCCAACTTAGAGAAAAACATCATATGTTCATGTAAATTCATATTTCAAACACTTAAAAAATTGGGACAAATATCATCTTTGTTTCAAAGTAAAATAGATACTATTTCTTATAAGATATCTTAGTCATTTTACTTGTAACATAAAATAACAAATAACAGATTGTCTAGCATTCTTGTGTGTCTATCTATGCATCAACTTTGTTGCTTGCATGTTTAAAAAAAAAACCTTTGTTGTGTGCATTTCCACTTACAAAGCACACAAAGTTGTCATCTTACCAAAGAAAAAAACACAATTGAGGGAAACTTGTAAAAAAAAAATTGAAAGAGAGAATGAAAGGAACTCCCAAAACGTAAATAACAACCAATTCAAAATGGTTGTTGAGCTCCGCTGGTTAAATCATTATTCAAAGTATTAGATCACCCAAATTTGAGTTCTTATATACTACAGCCTCCTTTTAACTGCACGCCACACTCCAACTGACATGTAGGTGCCAAGTCAATTTTTTTATTAAAAATGTATAAAATATAGAATAATCAAAATTAAATCTCACTCCCTGCTTTAAACTGTGACCTCTCCAAAATCCAAAGTTATCGTCCACAAATCTCAACTTTCCCCAAATGCGATCTTCATTCTTCTAACTATTTCTTCAACTCTATTTCTATTTTCTCCTATCTATCTCACTCAATCTCACTGTCGGCAACCACCATCTCACTCAACTTCACTATGGGCCTCCACAACTCAGCAAAGCTTTCTTCTTGATCTCAACAAGGAATTCATTCAAAATGATTTTGTCTGGAGAACTTGTCGAAAGAACATTAGGCTCACGAGTCTCTCTCAAATCTTGAATTATTACTTGATCGAAAAGTGAAATAGTCATACTACTCAGATGAGATTTGGGTTGAAGTGAGAGAAGAACCATGTTGCAAAAATGGAGCTTGAAACGTGTAGGGGTAGAGCTTTAAACTAGGACTAAAGGCTGAAAGCTTGCAAACGGACGAAAGAACAAAGAGTACACATTTGGAATGGAGGTGGAAGAGAACACTATTGAAAAATTGACGAAAGAACCAAAGGGGAGGGGGGGGGGAGAGAATAGAGTTGGAAAAAGGAAGGGGAAAGAGAATGTACATCATTGGGAGAAGAGTCTCCAAGTCCATTTTTTGACTTTTTCTCTTTAAATGGCTGAATAGCCACGTATTAAACCGGTGTGGGATATCTAACCGGCTTAAGAATAGATTTCTGCGGAGCGGTCCGGCTATTAAAGGGAAAAGAGTAGCCTTCCATTCACATGACGACACGTAAGTAAAAACACAATAAATTAGTTAGAATTCACTAAACAGAATCACCGCAAATAATTCACAGAAATCAGATTTCCAAGTTGAGGTCTCATTTTGTCTTCGTCTCCGAGCATTTCCAGCCCACCACCGAAGACTTTCAACCTTATTCTCTCTTGACAGATCATTATCCCAAAATAGAGACAAGAGACGAGAGAGAGAGAGAGAGAGAGAGAAGAGACAAAGTCGAGATTCAAGAGGATTTCTGGGTTCTTTGGGAGCACTTCAGGGAAGAAAGCTAGTTATCAAGAAGCTGCTGTTGAACTTGGGAAGGAACTGGTAACGTTAAAGTCCACTGGCTCCCCCAACCCACCCTCTCCCCCTAACGCTTTTGTCCTTCTCATCTTACCATTTTCATTCTCTCTTCTATGATACATCATATGCGGGGGAGTTTATGACTATATACATCTTCAACATATTTTGAATTTATATCCTTTTATGGTCCTTTTGTGTTTAAGAAGACATTCAAACATGGATTAGAAATGTCATTCCAGGTTTTTTTCTGACCTGATCTTACCTAATTGTTTTTTCGCAGAAATTAGATTCAATGAGATGTCTCCCTTCTATGTGCATTATTTCATGAATTTGTCACCTTTCTTCCTCGACAAAAGGTCAATTTCATGTGAATTATCATCCCATTAATTTTATTTTAAATGTATTTCTCTGGCTATATATTCATTCTTTTCTTTGCACTCTCTCTCTCTCTTATAAAATCGGTGTGGTGGTGCTTTGCAACAAACAAGCAGATGAGTTTAGGGTTTATGTTTGGCATGAGAGAGAGAGGAGATCTGAGAGAGAGTGCTAGCTGCAATCGCCACCATCTGGGTCTCGCGCCGTGCGGGATGAGTTTGTTGAGATCTTGATTTTGTCGAGGATGAAGCGGAAGAAGTGAGGAGGGAGGCATAGAAAACAAATAAGTGAGGGAAGGGTGTATGGATTCTCTGATCAGGTGTATACAGACGTAGAATAAACATAATAAATTGCTTACGTGTCGCCATGCGAATGGAGGGTTGCTTTTCTGGCTTTAATAGACGAACCGCTCTCCAGGTATTCCTCACATGAAAATTCGAAGTCCCTCTCTCGTGAAGCCTCTCCCTCCCTGAAGAAGAAATCCCTCCCGAAACCTATCACCCATGATGAGAAATCTCGAGTCCCTCTCAAACTAGCCTCTCCCTCCGTTGAATCTCGAGTCTAAAACCTCCCTTCGAAATCCCTCCCCCCGTGAGAAGTCCCTCTCCCCTCGAAGGGGAGACGGTGTGCCTGCCACCGTCTGCCATCGTATGATGGGTTCGTCGTGTGCCTTTCCCTCCCTCTGAATCTCACCAAACCCCTCTCCCCTGTGATGGACGTTTCATCTTCTCCCAGTTGCAGATCTACCCCTCCCCCGCGAGTACCCAGTTGTAGATCCCATCTGATAAATCCCTCTCCCCCAACCACCACCAGTTGCAGACTTCCCTTGATTCTTCTCCTTTGTGCCGACTGAAGAAGAACCCTAGATTTCCAACTTCACTTGTTACAGGTTGCTTCTCCTTTGCCGTCGTTCGGTATGATCACCAACCAGAACCCTAGATCTATATTATTGCATGATTATGATTTCTGCATTTCCGTTGTGCTTATGATTTTTGAGTTGGGGTTGTTTATGATTTCTATGATTTCTGAGGTGATTTCTGATACCTGGTACATGGTATTTAGAATAAAACTTGTGTGTGTTTTCCATATGAAATGGTAACACATGATTTATGATAACTGGTACATGGTATTTATAGTAAAACTGGTACCATGTCATATGGATTTTCTGATAACTCTTAACATTTCTTACATTCTCCTTTCACCTGAGTTCTACAGCCTATCATTGGAAGAAGTAAATTCAAAATTACTTCAGAGGTGTGCTTGCAAAAGTTGCAACAGAGAAAAGGCTATCACTGATCAGGGCATAGGAAGATAGTGAATAATCAAAAGCAGAGAACAAGTAAGAGCTTTCTTTAGTATATGTTCTTTCAAGCATTTATGGAGAGTTCCTATCCGTATTTGTTGCCTAGTTGTTGCTGAGGGAACTAACCAAAGAAAATGAGAGGCATGCTTTGACCAAAACCTGTACCATTGGTCTTGAGAAATACTTCCCCAAATAGATTTGCAATAGAAATGGATTAGAGTGCAACTTGAAAGTTAATTTAATCAAACTGATAAATTCTGTTTAGGCTGATAAAGACAAAAATTGATGTGTATCATTATACTGAAGCGTATCGTGCTTGTTTGTGAATTGATTGACATGAGATGCTCACTGCTCGAAATTTTTCTCTGAATGCATTCATCTTACCCTATTCTTGGTTTAGCTAAAAAAAAAGTTTGCATAATGTGCCTCTGCTTGAAAATATCTTTTCAGAAAATTCACCACCCAACTAATATTTCTTACCTATAGACTGATATACAATTTATTAGGTCTGAAAGCTTCATTATCAATGTTTGCATGACATTGAATTCTAACTTAACCAAAAGACCTGATGTGCTTTAGTAAGTGCACAATAGTTGTGGCTGCTTTAGAGTTGTATTGATTTTTTTTTTTCGGTTTTATTTTTATTTTTGCTAATTCATTATATTAATGCATTTCAACATGGACATTTTCATTATTTTCGCTGTCATTTATGATTCTCATTTAGATCACCTATGGCATCGTGTCAATCATCATCATATGTAGTTGATGCATTTCAAATCGAATCACCAACTTGTTGGTGTGGCTTGAAAGCACCATTAAAGACCTTATAAACTAGCAAAAATCTAGGAATAAACTTTTATGCTTGCTCAAAGTATAAGACAGTAAGCCAAATTTTTATTTTGTAAATAAATTTTATTGCTTTTCAGTTTGTCATATTTAATGTTTGAAATTCATGAATTGTATGCAGATAGAAGCAACTTATTGTTGCGCGAGTATAACGTTAAGAAAAAAAAGGATAAACTAATACAAAGAGAGAATAATCTACACAAGCAAGAAGACGAAGTTTAAAGGCGGATCATAGAGAATAGATTTGCACGTATATTTTTGTCTATACTGGTTGTGTTCTATTGTAATTGTTTTGGTTGGTTAGGATGATATATGTATCTTGTTACTGTTAGTTGTAAATGGATTTTGTAAATGTGGTAAAATTTGAGTATGGTAATGGATGTTAGCGTCATTTTTTAATTATGAGAATGGTACTGTACGTGTACCACTTATTGATGAAAACAATGGAGATTTGTTTGGTACTATACGTGTTACTTTCAAATGACATTACTGGTTAAATATGCATATGGTCTTAGAGAAACAAGAACAAGGAATTCTCTTGCTAGTGCAAAATGCTCAAGCTGTAATGCATGCAGATAAGCGAACTTAATATCTGTTCTGGTGGATGCCACCATGGTGCTTAACTTCTTTTTGTTAAACGTAATCTTGCTGTAATTTAAATCTGACAAAAAATAAGTAGAGGATTTCAGATCAAACAAAGAAACATACATCCTTGGACCTTGGTTATGCCTAGCCGTGTGAAAGCAAGTAGTAACTAATATCTACTAAAGGTTACCAAATATCATATATATTATGGTTGTTGGATGCAGCGCCTATCTATCTGGTTGTCTCCCAAATAAATCACAGCATAACGCATGACATGCATTATAAGATTACAGCTGATTGCAGCCAAGAATATATACAGCAAATTATTTAAGTCTCTCCAAAAGCTTCAGATTACATGTATACATCAATATATACAGCAAATATATATACATGTTTCTGCATCTATATATAGTCTCTCCAAAAGCTTCAGATTGCAGGCAAGAATATATACATGCATGCAAGAATATGCATCAAATGAATTAAGAAGAATCCTGAAAATGCTGAAATGAGAGACTATATATACATGCAACAACCTATACAAAACAATTAAGAAAAATCTTGAAAATTCCCAAATCTGTATATTTTTTACAACCACAACCTCCAACAAAAATGCTTCATATTTTTACAAAATATTTCAAAAAATGCATCAAAAATAGAATAATGATTTTTATAAAAGTTGAACACCTACAAATCTGTACATTCTTTACAACACAACCTCCAACAAAAGGGTTCCAGATTTTCACAAAATACTTCAAGAAACCCATCAAAAATAGAATAATAATTTTCATAAAAGTTGAACACCCATAAATCTATACATTTTTTACAACCACAACCTCTAAAAAAAAAATTCAGATTTTCACAAAATACTTCAAGAAAAAACTCATAAAAAATACTTCACAAATTCTCATTATTGCCCAATGGTATTTATTGTGTGATAGCACTACATTGGGTTCCAACCACAACATCTTCAATGTTAGCACCAACTTGGGGGTTTAGGACCTTACAAACTTGTTTGTCATCAAATATTTTCCTGCAAGTCTAATTTTTAAAATGAAAAAAATACACATCTATTAGAAAGGAAACAAACACTAGTCCAACATATATACAATTAATAGAAAAAAACTAAGTACATATTTATTCTTTCTCTTAGTTGTAGCCTTCTCCACATGCCTAACCTTTCTCTTTGTTGGGGATCTCCCTTTCCCTCGAACAACATGGGAATTTAATATTTTCTTATCCTTATCCACGACGTCACTCTCGTTGACGTTGGTTGAATCGGACTTAAATGGTAATCCTTTAAAATTATGCTCAAATTCATCCAAAACCCGAATGAATGCATTGACATGGTTATCACTTGGGATACATGCGTCGCTAATTTCAAACATCTTTTAACCACAAGCTCGTACCTTCGTGCGTTTGGATTATCCCGCAAGTCATCATAGCTACTTTTGACAAGTATCTCCTCTTTAAGTCCTTCCTCCACTGATCCAAGATTTACCTCTCTGGAAACACATGAATCTTCTTCATTTGACAAACTTTAAATGTATGCCTACAAATAATGCCCCTCATTTCAAACAGTGCACACGTGCATTTGACATCACATTCCTCCTTATTATAGTAAACTACGTACTGGACGGTTTTGATATGATTATCCATGGAAATTTCATCCAAGACATCAAAGGTGGAAATACAACCTTGTTTGCTAACAAGTATGCAATTACAACAAATCATCCCCCACACCTCCCTTTGGACTTTTTTAAACTTTGCATTTGTATACACTGCTTGAAACTACTTCTCAATGTGGAATAGGGATATACATGGGATGGTTTGGTTGCACAAATTGAAATCAGTTGTCTTCTCTACTTCCACCTTCTTCCTCAGAGCATTATCAAATTGATTAATAAATTCCTTCAACGTTGTACCAGAATGCACAAATCCATCGAAAAAAAATTCATGCTTTCAGACCGTTGTGTAGTGCTCATACCAACCCAAAATACACCCTTCAAGTAAGCTGGTACCCAGAATGATCTCTCGCTATATAACCCTTGCAGCCATGCATTATCACCAAGGTCATATTTCTGAATTAGTTCCCCCCACTTGTCCTCAAATTCTCCACAAGTATACGAATCATATATGGCACTCCAAATAGCAGTCTTCAACCCTACGTTGAATTGGGAGTGGGATCCCAATTTATCGGGCAGTTTCCTCATGATATGCCATAGACAATATCTATGGCGAGTTTCTGGGAATACCATCGCAATAACACTCTTTATTGCCTGGTCTTAGTCTGTTATGATTGCTTTTGGACCTCGACCATTCATGCAGTCCAACCATGCTTGGAATAACCACACAAAAGCATTTATATCCTCACTTAAAATAAGCCAGTCCCTAATAGTATGGACTGCCCATGATAGTTTACCCCAACAAAGGGAGCAAAAGGCATATCGTACATATTTGTTAGGTATGTCATATTAAAGGTGATCACATCTCTGAAATACTCGTACGTGGCTCGACTACGTGCGTCAAACCAAAACATATTTATGAATCGCAACTCGTTATCCACATCCATCACAAAAACAAATCCATTATTCATCTTCTTCATCCTTATAAAGTAATCACTAAGTGCTTCGCCACCTCCTATACCCAGCCTCAAGTGTCTGGTTTTATCAATAAAATTTTGTTAATTTTTATCTTAAAATCCAAGATTCTCGAACCCCCCCCCCCCGGCATCAACAACAAGTGCTCCAAAATTTTTGTTTATTCGAATATTTGCTCTGTCATTCAAATCAAGCATTTTTTGACTGTATTCATCTAAACACTTGTGGCTTCTAAAATATCTAGACTTCTATGGGTTGATAGTACTATGATTATGAGTATTATCAACAGTGGTCAAAACCCATGCACCCTTTTTGTCCAAGTGAGCATTTACCTTCGTCTTACAGTCCATTTCAATTGTTGGTCACGGCTTCGAGATATTAGTATGACTCGAATGGTACTTGCTGCCACGTGCACACCCAATTGTCACATACTTTACTTTTCCAAATGCATCTCTCTTAGTTCTTTGTGCGATAACACCAAAATCTTATTGCTTGGTATATAGCTTTTAATATGCCAAAAGCTCTTTATCAGTGGTGAACTCCATACTAGGTTTTGGCTCCTTAACTCGTTCATCATCATCCGATACTTCATTAATTTCCTCGGCCTCTGCCTCTTTATTTACATCTGACGAAATTTCTGAAAATGAAAATGTATGTTTCATATTAGAATTTATATTATAACATTGGATGTTTACTAATTGGGTTAAAAGTCTAATACTGTTAGTCAGGTGACAGCTCTTATAAGTTGTGAGTAATGTACCTCCAAAATTATTTTCACTTTCAGCACCCAATGGCAATGGCACAGTTGATGATTCACTTGCTAATTGGAGAGTCTTTTCAAATCTTGTTGACTCCTCTGGATTACTCGACAGTGGCATCGATGGAGGCTGTAATGAGTCACAGTGTTCAAATAAATTCAATGCATATAAGAAAAAAACTAAAAAAGTTTAAAAGGAATATACTTGATAGGTATGTTAAACTCGGGTGGACTCCTCCGGATTACTCGACGGAGGGTAAGGCATCGTTGGTCCAAAAAGTGGCATTGATGGAAGCTGTACTTAGGCATGATGTTAGAACATCCGAAATGCATATAAAAAAACCTATAAAAGTTTAAAAAGAATCTACCTGGCTACCCCAAGTGCACGTATATGGATTTGGATATGCATTTTGAGGCATGATAAATGGTGGGTAGTACGGGTTTTCTGGACCATAATATCCCTATAATACACAAATAAAACATTTAACTAAATGACAATATCGGATACAACAACATTCCCAAATGATCAATATGTTTCATACCTAAGTCGGTGAAATCAATGTAGGAGGCGTAGGTGCTGTTTCATCTTCCTCTTTGTCCATCCCGCTATTTCAATTGAGACAAAGTTACTAAATAAAAAGGTCTAAATCATTCCACAATTGAGTACGCTAAAAACATGGTGGTTAAACATAAATCTTCAACTTAAATCCAAAATTTAAATACTTCAATTTAAAAGCATGGTGGTTGAATACTTTAAAAGCATAAATCATTCCGTAATTGAGTATGCTATTTCTCTCTTGGAGTGCTTATAGCTGGTGACAACATGATGTGTTCTGTTGGACTCTTATACCTCTCTGCCTCTACTTACTCCCTCATATGTGCAACCCAATTGGCCTTTAATGCAATTTTCTCATATTTCATCAACTCTCAAAAGTTATACAACGCATCAAAAAAAATTACCCTGCAATTTTCCATGTGCAACCCAATTGGCTTTTAATGCAATTCTCACTCTTACACAGCGCATAACAAAAATTACCCTGCACTAACACCCCAAGTCCCAAGTTTCCAAACAGATTGAGAAATGAAACCTATAAAATATATAGACAAAAGAGTGAAAATTAATGGAATGAACTTGCGATAGCCAATTGCAACGCTTACATTTTACATGATGATTATACAAGAAAGGGAAAACAAAAACACTAAAAAAATATGCACCTAGTAATAAGTCAAAGAAGTTGCAGTTCATAAAATTCAAATTCTAGTAGACAAAAAAAAAGCAACGAAAAACCCAAACTTTATCTACTGTGATTTTATTTGCAAGAGTTGACAGAGGGAAATAAGTCTCTCAAATGAGAGTCCCACATAGAATCGAACAACAAGCACTAATCTAGACTCGAGCTAAATGTCTGTGTGAGTTGAAGGAAAAACAGGACATAACAAAGAGATTTCAGGGCATAATATAATAAAGAGACTACAAGGCATAAGAAAAAGGGAAATGGCTCAAAGATTATAAAATAGGAAAGAAAAAAAAAACCCTGTGAGGTTGAGCATGGAGGCGAAGATTCATGGATGCAAGCTATACTGAGTGTGAGATTGAACGTAGAGGCAAAGATTCCTGCTCGCATGCGAGCAGTACTGGGTGTGAGGTTGAAGGGGGGATTCAGGGTTGTGAGCTGACATGGTGGTGGGTCGGTCGGTCATGTCTAGGTTCTTGTAGGTCAATCAATCTCGTTGGCGGTCCCAAACGGTAGCGGACGTGAAGAGGCCGTTGGCGAAGGAAGAAGAGTCTGTTGGCAGAGGAAGAACGTGGGCATGGGGGGGGGGAGGGAAAAAAATCGAAACGGATGATTTGGGTATTAATTTTACACTATTTAGGTTTATCTAAACGAACATTTAACTCCAAAAAAAAAAAAGCCACATCACGCTTTGTGTAGTGTATGAGGTAAAGAGGTAGATGGATATCGTTACCTTTTCTCACTTTTCTTGTGCATTCTTGTTCCTGGATCTTAAGGAGCCTTTGGGCCATGATGGGCTTTTGCCCCTCAACAATCCATAGTGCGCTAATTTGATTGGTCCTGGCTAATGGCCCAACAGATAGATACTTATCCTTTTATATATATATATAAATATAAATAGATAAACACTACACTCTTTATTTATTAAATAATAATTCAGCAGCCGCAAATATAAATAACCACAGTCTCACTTAACTCAAGTAGTCTATCTATCATGATATAATATTAAAAAAACTAATTTGTACGTTGGTGTGGACACACACTTTTTAACATGATATAATTTAATTTATTAATAAAATTAAAAATTTTAAATCTTATAAATTAAATTTTGAGAAGTGCTATAATTATAAAAAGATTTCATAAAAATAAACTTATAAATTGGCATGATTCTTTTAATAAAAATAATTTTACAATCTAACGTATCACTTAAAGACAAATTAATTTATAAAAAGTTTTATAGAATTTTTTTGTGACATTTCTCTTGATCTTAAAGGTTGATCGTGGGTTATCCGATCTAACTTCAATTCACTTTTTTAATCAATATCTTAAAAAAGCTAACTTCAACTTACTTTTGTCTGCACCTTCTTGGTAGTAATATCGTCTTTAAGGGGCGTTTCTATTTTCAGCAAAAGCATGCAATTTGGGAAACAATTGAATAGAAAAGTTTGAAAGAGCAACGAAATGTGTAGGTGGTTTGGTGACAAGAATAATGATAGAGTGCACTCTGATTTTACTCTCTCATTTTGATCGCTCGTATATTTTTTATTTATTAAAAAAGTGATTATTATGATCTGTTTGGTTACTTGACTGCACTCAGCTCAGCTGAATGCAATTTAAATTTAAACCTATTCTAGAAACCAAATACTAAGCTGAGCTGTATCCTAACTAAATTTAGTGGATTTTACATTGTACCTAGATGTAACCCTTCCCTGACAAATGCCAGAGATTCCTAACTTGTGTTTTTTTGGATTCTTTTTTCCTTCGTTAACTCCTACCTACATCTCTGTCTCTCTCTCTTTCGTGTCTTCTTCTTCCCCTAGCCGTCATTGACCAAATTGAGTTGCCGTAAAAATCACCATGCTATCTCAAGGAACTTCGCTGCAGTTTCATGCGACGAACTGAATTTTGAATCGCTGGCACCCAATTGAAATTTGGAAGCAATCGGGCAAGAAGGGATTACTCTGATCGTCCCCCACAATAGACAGCTTCAACGAGAGATAAGCAATCAGACTATTTCGATTTTTCTTGTCAGGTGAATAGTATAAAATAAAGGTGGGATGCATTTCTTTTACAATTTTTTTATAAATATATTTAAATTCATTTTAACATTCAAATATATTGAACTCATCTTAAGTGGATTTCACCAAACTCATTCAATTATTTCAACTTACTATTATTTATAAAAAACTTAGTTAAACTCAGCACAGCATCTAAACTCAGCCGCAATGTATTTATAATTTTTTTTTATTTTTTAAAAATATTTAAAGATATTTAAAAATGTACAAAATAAATAATAAATAAATAAATTTTACACTGGCCGCAGGCCAGCAGTCACGGCAGCCCAGCATCACTCTATTGGTTGCGTAGTGTTACCGTAGTTGGTACCTCTGTAATGAATTGCGCAGTGTTACCGTAGTACTACGGTACGTCTGTAATGAATTGCGTAGTGTTACCGTAGTTGATACGTCTGCAATGAATTGTCAACAACTACGGTAACACTACCAACCCACTATCCCGCTCAAATCTAGTATTTAACTTCAACTACCCAGTTCTCTGTTTTTGCTCAGAAATCCAAGCAGAGCTTTTGTGGATCAGATCAGAGGGGCACTACACAAGCGGTGCTCTGTTTCAAAGCCTTTGAAGAGAGAGAGTCTTGTGTAATCTTTTCTTCTTGGAGCTAATGGGTGGAGAACGCAAACTCTACGGTCTAGTTGAGGTTTCCGAGCACAATGACCGAAAGGACTGCTGGCTTGTTATTGAAGGCAAGGTATATCAGATTCTCTCTATGTGATGAAAACTTGATTCGATTTAACTCTCCTGGGTTTTTGTTTTTGCTTTAATGGGCTTTGTTCTTTTCCTGTGAGCTTGTCAAGTATGTAATGTTGTCCAATGGATTAGATATACTGGGAATTGGATCTAGGGAGATTTGAATAACTTGCATCTGGGTTTGGAGATTATATTTTTTTGTATCTGTGGCACAAAGTTCGTTTTTTCCCCGTTTGATTCCCAGTTTTTTTTTTTTTTTTCATTTTCACGTTTAGGCCATTAACATACCTCGTATCTGTTGAATTTTTGCTGTGCCTAATTGAGGATGTGAAGGAATTTTTGGTTTGTTATTTTCGGCACTAATATTTTTGAGGAGTTGGTCTTCTCTCTTAGGCCATCTTGATCACCAGGTAGTTGTACATCGTTTCTCAAGTAAGTTACTATCATGAAGTAGTTGGGATCCTGATGAGGATTTACTTTGATTCCCCATCAAAGTCCTAAGACTCTTTGCGGAAATAAAGGAAAACCTCTTAAAGTGGACAGTGTCATTTATACCTCAAATATCACAGCAGTTTTTACACTACTTTTTTTTTTTTTGGGAAAGATGGAGATTTTTCTTCTTTTTTATACTACTTGTTTATCGGTTAATGCTAGAAAGTTCACGTGCTGGGCGTCTAAGAAAACTGCCTTTGAACTATGTGGGAGCACTTCAAAAGGCTGGAGCTTTAAGGAACAGTGAACCCTTTTGTGCCTATGGATGAACTCTAATATTTCTTATCTTCGTTGTGCTTTCTTTCTTTTGATCTGACGTGTAACATTGTGGTCTTCAATTGCAATATCCTTGAATACTGTATGCTAATGTGCTGAAAGCTGGGAACAGGTATATGATGTGACGAAATTCTTGGATGATCATCCTGGTGGCCACGATGTTTTGTTGTCTGCAGCAGGTACGATGAAAGCTGCAGTGTTTTGGCATATATTCATTAGGAAAATACATTAGCGTGATTTGGCATATATTCATTAGGAAAATACCTTAGTCATAAAAAGATTACACAAAACTAAACCACAAACTGATATAGTTTGATGTGACACGTTAGATTGTAAAGTTATTTTTATTGTAAAGTAGGTCTAACGGATCTCATAAAACAAATACAATTTTTAAATTTATTTTTATATAATCTTTGTATCTGTAGTAGTTATGTATTCATTATGCATCTGCAAATGATTGCTCATATGGCTCTTAACGGTTGGTTTGCAGGAAAGGACGCAACTGCTGATTTTGAAGATGTTGGCCACAGTAGCAGTGCAAGAGAAATGATGGAAGAGTTCTATGTAGGAGACTTTGATTCATCAACCATCCCCGCCAAGGTCAAGTACACTCCTCCCGAACAGCCTCAACACAATCAGGATAAGACAGCAGAGTTCCCTATCAAGTTACTCCAGTTTTTGGTTCCCCTTCTAATCTTGGGTTTGGCTGTCGCCATTCGGTTCTATGCCAAATCCGCATAATTTTCGATACCATGATGGAAAATTAGGACTTTTACAAGCTCAATTTTTTTTTTTTTTTTTAACAATAAGCTCAATAAGTGGTGGATAACCCCTTGTTAATTCTTGTGTTTAAAACTGTTAACATCGATGGAATGCTCGATGGAAACTTCTTTCTTGCAATTACATATGTGCTTGTTTTCCAGTTTTCCTCAAAAGTTTAGTTTTCGCGTGAAATCTCAGATGTGTTCTTCTGTTAAGAGCTTTGCTACCATTCCCACACACCACTTTTTTTTTTTAATTTTTTTTGTTTTTTTGTTTTGTAGTTCTTAAACTTATTGAATTCTTTAACTCATCATTCATATACCACACATTTGGTAAGAAAAAAAAATGTGGTATATGAAGATGATGAATAGAATTTTTTATCTATTATTATTATATTGCATAATTAACCATTACTCGTTTAGTGTCCTCAGCATCATAGACAATGAAACTCATTGCGGAGAATTCTTGACATTTAACATTTATAGCTCTGTTATACTATCATTAAAAAATGCAGTTATTAGCTTCAAAGTTTAGAGAACGGCACAACGTAGGAGCACAAAAAACTTCACTTCGAACAACTACCAAAACAATGATCTAGCAATCTTTGCTATCATTGCTGCAAGCAAGATTCTTTGGAAGCTTTTGAAATTTTCATTGGACCAGTAATAGGTACATGAAAACTCTGGGTCTGCAAACATATTCGAGATTCACAAGTATCTGGCTTTTGGGAACGATACAGAATATACAGTAAAAGAGTAAACCTGAAAAAAAGAAGGGAGAGATCAAGGAAGCCAAGCCAGTTTTACATCTATAAGTGGCTAAAAATTTCAGGTATAACCTAGGATCAAGGACCAAAAATTTCAGTCCACCCTTTTTCCGGATCGGACCAGAACGATTATCCCTAAGGACGGGATCCTATTAGTTCAATTGGTCCATATGAGCTAGGAATTTTTTTTCTTCCTTCTTTTCTGATAGATAAATCAATACAAAAAATTAACTAAATCAGTAAAATCAAAATTAAGTGAGCTCTTTAATGTGGATTATGTAACTAACTCATTAAAAAAATAATTAATAATAATTATATTTATGATATTAATAGTTACTAACTTAGTACTTTAGTAGAGTATGTATCTACATATAAAAACATATATTATCATATGATTTATTGTATGATATATTAGTTAATTGACAGCATATTATTGTACATTTTATATGGTCAATGGTGATAGATTAGAAAAAATTACATAATTAACTTATAACAACTACTATATAAAACAATATATTATATATACAAAAATATTTTAAAATTTTATATATAAGTGATTCGGTCTGTTTCAGTCTGGTCTGGTTCAAAAGAACCACACCTTGGGACCGGACCGAAAACTGAATTTTTTTTTAGACCGAGTAGGGGTGAAAACTTTTCGGTTCTGGCTTAAGTGGTAAAGGTTTTGGTTTGGTGGTATGCTTCTTTCAAGTGTAAGATTTGAATCCTCTTGGGTTCAAACAATTCTTAGGGACCATTAGACTTGGAGTTTTTCTTCTTAAATTAACCGAGGTGCACTTATAGAAAAATCCTTGTCAAGGGCCTATATACGAATTAGTCGAAACGCTGTTCTTAGACACCCAGTGCCAATAAAAAAAATACAGGTATGACCGGAAAAAGGTATTAGGGAGAACGAAACACGGTGGAAGAAGGTGAAGAAAAATTTAGGAGGCGAAAATACAGGAAAATAGTAATCTTGAAATAAGTTTCAGTTGGGATTATTCAATAAAACATTCTAAAACTACTGCAGGATAAACAGAGATTTACTTGTGAGGAAAGAACAAATGATATATAGCAAGGTTACGTTTGTAAAGCCCAAAGGCATGTACGGTTTGGAACCAAACAATTTATCATTCGTTATCAACAAAAATAACAGCAAATGACCATTTTATGCATGTCCAAATCAAAGATTATTTTACATTTGTGTAGACATTAAAGCAGTAATTACCAAAGCCCATCACTTACAATCAAGAGGATTTCCTACTCTTGCTAACTCAAAGCACCAGAACTCATTTACAAGGTGGACTAAAAGGAAAAAAGAAACGTTACAAAGTAAAAAGCCACCAAAGACAAAACATGCAAATGCTCAACAAATACAGGAGATAACAGGTGATAAATAAAAGAAAAAACAAAGTTCCCATTGATGTTAATTACCTAATCTGTGCTTGCACATGTTCTCTCAATAACCTTAGAGTCTGTTCTATGCGAATGCTTTGATGGGGAACTTGATTCCCTTGAAGAACTATGTCCAAAGAAGCTCAAGTTACCAATTTTCTTTGAGAAAGAACTCATAAATTTACGAGAGTTGGACTTCTCCATATCCCTCTTCATGAAAACATGTTCTTTCTCGAGATCATTTAGTCTCATCCGCAACCGTGTTAGCTCAAGTTTTAGTTCACGATTTTCTCGTCTCAATGATGCATAGTTGTCTCGTGGAGACATTGCTGCACTTAGTGCACCGCTGCTGATCCGCCATGACTGGTGCACTGGCTTTTGGTCATCTTCTCCATTGGAACAGCTCAAGGAATTTCGGAGCCTTATCTGCTCAAAGTAGAGCACTTGTACAATAGACTGGAGAGGAAGGCGCTCATTTTGTGCAGCATGTGCACCAGCTTCTTGAGAAAGCTTTTGGAGATCAATCAATTTGCATAGCTTCTTCCGATCCAACTCTGATAACCCTTGATGTGCCTGAAATTCACATAAGAATCAGATATACTGAGATTCTGAAAACCAATTGTTAGGATAGACGGAACCTCTTTACTCCAGATTAATCTCATTGGATAATTACAAGAAAGGATATAGAAGCATCAGCAAAATATATTTCAAAAGCAGACTTGGTTTGACTGTCAAATAAGAAAATAATTAACTTTTCTTTTTCCTTTCTTTCTTGATGTTTATCACCACTATATCTCGTATTAAATCTTTTTTTTTTCCAAGTATATCTAGTATTTAATCTTAGGAGGGAGTGGTTCTGATTAAGAATCAAGAATGAGTATTTGTAATACACAATGTAAAGCCCCCTCTAAAAACATAAAAATTTGAGTAATACATACTTTCAGGTAAATATCAATGGCTCGATACAACCCATCATGAATGGTACGTGCGTGTGCTGGTAAAGCATCTGCAATAACCATGAACTTAGCCAGCTTGAGATTTGCATCAGGAGCAATTTCGGCAAGGTAATTATCCACTAATTTCGCAACTTTGAACAAGGCAGATTGGGAAGGTGAATGAGGACTGTCAGATTCAAATACAGAGGCATCTTCCATATCATCTTCACTATCATCTTGCTGTGAGAAATTTACCAAAATCCTATGAACTGTATCAACATCAAATAAGGTATCCCCTGCATCCCTGAAAGAAGGTATCAAAAGATCATCAAGAGTAGCAATATCCAACTGGGACCCAATCCTCCTCTCCAGATCAAGTCTACAAGCAATTGTGCAATCAAGCATTACGGCACTTCGCAAAAGCCCAAAAAGGAAAGTTATTGGAACAACAAGTTTCTCCACTGGCAACAGGCTGACAATTGTCTCAACCACAAGTTTTTCATGTCCAGTTGGAACTGAAAGCAAATCAACTTTTGCCTGGCTTGATGGATTCCACAAGCTGGATTTCTTTGTCAACTCTTTCTGGGCATAACTCATTAGTGATGCACCAATACTCTCAGGACGGACCCCACGACATTTCATTGCTGTCATGACTTTTTGATACAAGTCAATCCGCAGAACAGAGAGATCTTCTATCCACCAGTCACCATCACACTTGGTTTGCCTGTTCATATGAAGCCTTCCTGAGCTGCTATACTCTAAGCGTGAGAAGCTTGAAGCAATTTGCTCTGCACAAGCCTTTGAGGCTATTGAATCTATGCAACGACTAACTATTCTAAGCTCATCAGCAAGAGGGAGTAGATTTTCACATTGTTGCAAAACTTCAACACACATTTCAAGGTTCTTGCAAACAATACTCTCAAGATATTCTTCAGTGCGAGAACCAAGGTTATCTTTTGAAAACTCTTCAGTCATTTCAAGGTAATCAGAAACACAGCACAGCTGTGCAACATTCATAGATGTAATTTCAAAGTTGATCCCATAACAGAATTTGGCTGCCAACTCAAATGACTCTGCACCTCCTGGTAAATTAAGAAGCTCCACCATTGAGATAGCAGAATCCCTATGTTCTGCAACTAACTTTCGAATTCGCCCACTTCTAGAGACGAGTGGGAACTGCATTTAAGAATTAAGACTATTGGAATTATGAAAACTATGAAAGAACAATATAACCACTACACATAGAGCAATTTCTTATAAATAAAGAAATGATTATTTAGACCCGTTCTTATTAGAGTTTTTTAGTGGTTAGGAACTTAGGAGGTCCGTGAGATAATGGCTGGAAAGAGAAGGTTATGGTCACTCACCTTCTTTATTTATAATATTGTATTTTTTAAGCTAGGTTGTCTGTGTCCAATGCACACTAATTTACTATGGCCCTTTTAGATAATTATTTTTAAGATAGCCAAGCAGTGGACCAAGAGAGGAAAAATGCTTCACTCCAGGATCACTTCTGTTCAGTTAGCACCTAACTGTGGAATCTATGACACTAGTCACACAATGAGGAAGAGCATCACAAATCCAAGAGTGTTCTTAAAGAAATCATGATTTTAGCAATATGTGAGTCTAGTGTGGTGGGAATATATATTTCTTAGTAGCCTAAATTGAATGTTGTTTTAAACTTATGATGAAGAAAAGAATTATCATATTTGAAACTCTGGTAAGAAACATCTACAATTTTAGGAATTGATCATAATCAAACGAGTAACAAAAGAAAATTACCAACAACTGGAATCATTCCATACTTCCCAATTAATCAATGACAATCAGAATGGGTGAAACTGATTGCTCCCAATTTTCTCTCTTTGTTTTTTCCCCCACGGCATCCAAATTATTTATTCTTCTTCTTTCCAAATATAAGTCACACTCCTAGAAACTTGGTTTTTAGTTAATCTGACATTGTTTCTTTGAGGCAAAATATGAAACTAGGATCAACAATCCCAGTCCCATTCCACACAGCTATAACAGTATAACCCAAGGGCACAGATGTTTTTTTTTTTTATTGGTAAACAAGATTTTATTGATCATAAGAATAGGCAAGAGCCCAAGTATACCGGGGCATATACAAGAGCAACACCTAAGCGTGCTAGTTTAGTGACCAAGTGCGCAGATGTTAGGTAATATTCACTAGTATATAATACCTGCATTTGATATTCTTGAAGAATAACTGAGAAGAACAAACAAACTAGATTTACACACCTGAAACATATGACGATATATTGCCATATACTTTATTCATACTGTATGCTTTTTTGATAAGTTACTCATACTGTATGCTTATAAAAGATAATACTACATACAACCATAAAAGTGCATTTGGACAGAGGTAGCACCAAAACTTAAATAGGAGCTTTAACCATCACAAAAATCATGCTCTCAATCAAAACATAATGAACAAGGTTATAATAGAATAGCACTGAGTAGTTACCTTATGTAATGGAAATGTTCCTCCGCTTGCTTGTATGGTAATATCACTTGGAACATCCCGAAAAATCCTACAACAGTTTATCAGCCGATTGTTTACACAAAAATGCATGCATCCTCGGGAAAATGAACATGTAGAGTTCAGGTTAACTTGATAGTGTTTGGATCCTGCTTTTATGCTAGCTAATAACAAACATTATATTTACTTGAAGATAGTTGTAAAGAACACTAATATTAAGTGTAATCCAAATTTAGGGATCACCACTAGCTCTAAGACTATATGTTTACATCATTTAATAAAGCATTAGTGAAAGTTATATATTGATTTAGCACATAAAGAACTAACGGTCATCCAGAGCCTCATCACCATGATAATAATTATTGATATATAACCTCACAACTAGAAAGGGTAAAGGAGAAAAAAAGACACGTAGATAAACAAGAATTTGGAAGAAACGCATACTTTGTTGGAATATTATGCAAAAGTCGCAAGCTGTCAGTATTACAATTTTAGTTACGAAGTTAGAACAAGGATTTATAAAGATTTTTAAATACCAACCATAAAAAAACCTTTTATAAATTTAGTTCTGTGAAGAATCTTAAATCTGAAAAAGAAAACTTATAAATAAGGCGCATCGTTTGATGTGTTAGATGTACCATATGTACATATCTTATAGATCAGCAACTTCTTCACTTTGGATCATTCATATTATACGCAAATATAGGGAAGAGGAATACGCTGAAAAAGGCATAAATGCCATCATTTTGGAGAAGTTTTTGTTTTTTGGATAAGCAAAAACAATACTAGGGAAGTATCACTAAGAGAGGAAACTCGATCAAAGAGGTGCAACGTATTTATTTAGCAGAAAATCAAAAGGAAACTCTAACCATATTGGATGGAACCCAGCCAATTAAGATGGAAGGAGGTGCAATATAGTAATGATGATAATGAAAGCTCGTATTACAATAATAGTTATAATTTTTTTATTAGCAGAAATTTTTTTTATAGAGAGTTCTAAACAAAAGGTCGTATTACAATAATTTGAGTGTTTTTATTTAATTTTTTAGTTCAAAGGCTTATCCCTCCCGCTTTAAGGCTTATCTCGGACCTCATGAACTAATTCCAGATAGTAGCCTATCAAAAAAAAAAAAAATGTACGGGTGACATATGAAGCCCTACCATCACAATAGAGATTAAACAGACCATTCAGTATGTCATTTAAGCCTAAATGTATATGCATACAAATTAATTATCTCACACTTATCAAAAACAGTTCTCATTTAAGACTGTTGAAACGAATCGCTTATTGCATCACTCCAGCGACGATGAAACAACAATAAAATTCCGGATTACACGTGAGCATCAAGAGGAAGAACTGATGACAAGATCAGAGATGCCGGGAAAAAAGAAAGAAAATAAAGGACTACAAGATCAAAGCTTAGAACAAGATATCAAACAATTGTGAAAAGAGAGGGGAGAAAAAAACTTCCTATATGAAGTAGAAGTAAAAATATGATAATTCATGTGAATCAAAGATTCAAATTTACAAAACATGCATGTAACAAACCATTCATTGCATTGCTGCCGTGCGCAGTTGGCCAACGACAGCTGCTGATGGTGCTGGTGCTGAAGCTGCTGCTTGTCGTTACGGTCCATGGAGAGCAAGAGAACTCAGGAGAGAAAAATGGAATATCAGGGGAGAGAGAGTAAAAGAGGGTGGTAGTGGTGGTGGGGTTGAGGCAGTGAACTGGGGAAAGAGACAAGGACAGAGACCCAGTTGGAGATGTTGGTGTTGGCCAACTTCTTCTTCGGCCATTTTCGTCAAACAGTCGGTGTTCAAAGCCATAGATTGCAATTGTCCAAAACAAATGGGCCTCTCTTGTGGGTCATTCTTTCGCCCCCACCTCCCACGCCCCATTATTTTTCTCTTAAAAAACATTGATATAACTCTCAGAATTGTCCATAATCTCCCTCCACTCCAAGATTTTGGCTTTATTTGAGCATATAATGGGCCGCAAAAGGAGGAGTTTTTATGCCTGCGTGTTTTGAAGCAAAGTCAAACTGATTCATTGCGATCCGAACACGGGGTAAAAAGTAGCCGTTCGCTTTTCGACTACTTGGACTTATTTGACCTTTTTGTCCCCGCTCTTTGACGGTGAAAAGTGTACCCTTTGTCTTTTCTAATTTTGCTTTTGTGGCCCATTATTTTCTTCTATTTGCACAAATATCCAAAAGAGTGTTTTAGATTTGTTTTTAAAAAAAAAAACGTAGAAGAGGATAGTCGGAAGTATGAGTGGTAATATGTGACACAATTTATGAATTTAATATAAACACAACACGAAATTAGTTGTTTGGTTTTAATGTTAACGAGTTATTATCAAAACAAATTGACCTGTTAAGACACGATTTATAAACGGGTCAATTCGCTTAACTCGAAATCAACTCATTTAGACCCGTTTAGATTTTATTTCAAAATCATAATTTAATTTTTGTTGAGTTTAATATTTGTATTTTTCAATATACTTATATTTTTATTGTTAGAATTGTAATTCTGGACCTATGCTCATATTTATTATTATAGGTTTGTGATATTGGTTTTATTATATGTTAAAATTTGAAAAATATTGATATTTTTTTGTTAGTAGGAAGGCTTATTTTTTTAAAGATATTGTGGCTACTAATAAATAGGAATTTTAATTTTAAGTTAAATTATGTTAATTAGGTCAAATGGGTAATGCATGTTATTAGTTTAATCAATTTATATGAAATGTATTTAAATGAATCGTATCATGTTGATTTATTTCTAATTAATTATTAAACGAGTCAAAATAGGTAACACAACACGACTCGTTATTTAAATGGATCGTGTTAAGATTTGAAAGTTTGACATGCTTAACTTAATGGGTTAAGTTCAGATTGATCTATTTAATATAATATTCATAACTTGACACGATACAAATAGGATCCGAAAACATGGATTGTCACTCCTAATTGGAAGTTACTTTCCTCCCTCATCATAATCATAACAAGTGCTAGTATCAACCGTCAAAGATGAATTCATGTTTGAGTTCGAACCTAAGACTTATATACAGAACCATTGAGCCACCACTCTTGATAGTGAAAAACATATATTTCTTTATTTCTTATTTCTTTTTATCTAATATCATATGCATATTGTAAGTAATTATATAGAAAAGAAATTTTGCTAATTTGTATCATTATATAGAGTAATTATGGATGTTTTTATATGATTTCAAGTCTTATTTTTAATTAGTTTTTACGATCAAATTTAAATTGAAGATGCAAAATATTTAGAAATGATAATTTTGAGTCTGAATTTTGATAATTCGGAATTTATATTTTAGAAAGAAAAATTGATAATATGAGATTAGATAATAGTTTTATGAAAAGAGTAATGATACTCACACAATACATTTCACAATATATTTCACAATACATATTATAAAATAAGAGTATTTTGATAAAATAATGTTAATTTTATAAAATATTTTAAAAAAATATCAATCTTTTTAAAATATTATTGTGTAAAGAAAATTTATATTTGTTTATATTTTTCTTATAAAAATACTAAGAACCATTCAAAAAGTGTGACGTTCCATTTTCAAGGAGGCTAGCTAGCTACTCGATACCATATGCAAAGACAAAGTTAGTTTCCAAGAAAAGGAAAAAATATCTAAAATTAATTAATATATTTCGAATTCTCACTTTTCAAGTGAGAGGAAGCAAACAAAGAAAAGGTTAAAAAAAAGAAATCACACTCATAACGTGCACCTTTTTTATAATATTTATGATTTATGATTACCCACCTCCTCCGAGTGGGTCATCTAGGGATTATTATTGGCCCCACCCCAACATTATTACCTCAAATGATATCATTTCATGATATGATGTCTTTCACCACCTCCACCGTTCGTTTCTATCCAAAAATAAATAAATAATAAAAGAAGTTTGCTCAAGTCAATGTCTTAAAAAGACCATGTTTGGTCATAGATAATTTTTTTTAAAGTAATCAAAGACATTATCATGCATGTGAAGTCTAAAAATGTTTAAAGTAAATAATAATGAATATAATAATAAAATAATTTAAAAATATTATTCTCGTTCTAAATTCTTTTTGATTACACATTTGTATAGTTTCAAGACAAAAACTGTTTCCTTCGTGTCCGATTTTCACACAGAGAGAGAGAGAGGAATCTCTAAGCTGTAAAAGCAGGAGGGAGGAGCAGCAAAAAGCAAACTGTAGAATGCATGCGAACGTCAAACCTAATCATTACTATTGCACGCCGAGTCGTGATTCCTGATTGCTCACTGATAGCGATAGATGATATTGTTCACTACATAAACAAAAGCAAAGCAAATACCTACTGAATGCAGAAGTGATTCTGTGATTGGACAGAACATCTTAAAGGGCATCCTATGACTTTCCTGTTCCGGTTTTACCTTTAATGATAATTATTCTTCTGGTTTACAATTATATAATAAAATAATACTATTTTAAATCTTATTTAAATTCTTATTTTTGATTAGATGGATTTAAATTTTTTTTAAAATATTATTATATTTACAGTTGTATTTAAGTTATAAATAAGTTGGAAGCTTATTATTAATTAAAAATAAATTCACAAATTGGTATATTTCATAAGACTCGTTAAATTTAATTTATAATAAAAATAATTTTATAATTTAACGTATAACATTAAGTTATATCATTTTATAAATTTATTTTTATATAATTATTTTTTATTAAAATATTTTTCATATTTGTAACTATATTTTAAAATAAAAATGTTTTTATAAAATGATATTACTTTTATGAGATATTTTATAAAAAAAAAAGCTTTAGTACTTATCATCCCCACATATCACTTTTTTTTTTTAATTTTTTTTAGTTTTATTCTTTCTAAACTAATTGAATTCTTTTACTCATCATCCATACATCACACATTTGATAAGAGGAAGAAATAAAAAATAAAAAATTATGTATGAAGTGTTGTGTGTGGGAAGATAAGTAAAATTTTTCTTCATAAAAACATCCCTCATTTAAAAAACAAATATTGTGAAAAATATTGTTGTGCTTTTATCCTTTTCCTTTACTTTCAGTTTCAATACATATAAGAAATCCCCTAAATTCCACATTATTAACACATCAATATTCCCTAGTAGGTAACATGTGTGCGCTACACACACTACCATTGTTTCTACTTCATACAAATGAAAAATGTGTGTTGAAATTAATATGCTTCGTTATTTACATAAGGTGGCTTCTATAAAGGAGGGAGGTTAAAAGCTATACAAGAGACATTATCAATCAATGTTGGATTATAACGCTGACACACTAACTATTCTAACATTCCCCTCAAACATAAGGTGGAGTATGTGAAACGAACTTAAGTTTGTTAACAAGATCAAGAAACCCCTCGAATGATGTGACATACTAAAGATATCTGGGGGTTGATCACGAGAAGTAACTGAAAGAAGTTGCAGTGAGCCCTAAAGAAAAGTTATTGTGTTAGTGTTATAATCTGATATTGTTGAAGAAAAGTTAGTGTGTTGGTGTTATAATCCGACATTGCTTGAAAATACCTCTTGTATAACCTTTAGCCTTCTATATATAGGTCATCTTGTATAGCATATTTATTATGTGATTAATTAAGCATATTGATTCCAACATGGTGTTATACAAGTTGGCTTAACAGTAACAATGAATATGCTATATATATGAGGCTCAAGGCTATACAAGAGACATTTTCAAGCAATGTGAGATCTTAACACTTGGGGATTCTAACACTAACATACTTAAGGTTGGGTTTGGATGCTGAAATGATTTCAGATGATCTGAGTTTATCTGTGAATAATATTGTTTTGTATGTCTCATTAAGATGTGTTTAAATGTAAATAAGTTGAGATATATGTGTAAATGTATAAAGTTTAGATGGATTTAACTTTTTTTTATGGAAAGTTAAAAAAATAGTGGGTCCCATTAATAATTAGTTTGAAATGGGTTAAGATCACTCAGGTTCTGTTTGGTAGATAGACTCATATGAAATCAACTCAGTTCAGTTTAATTTTAAACTGAGTCTAACATTCAAATACCCAACTTTTGAATTAATAAACTTAGCTCAACTCAAAACTTCTTTACACGTGGATTCACAACATTTTTCAATTTAACACTTCTTTATACGCATGACCCACAACCTTTTTTAACTTCTCATAAATATATTTAAACTCATCTTAGGTGACTCCACAAAACTCACTCCATCATCTTAACCTATTATTATTTATAAAAAACTCAATTCAATTCAACTCAGCTCAATATGCAAACACAGCCAATCAACCAAACATAGACTATTGATGTGAAAAGTTTTATGGTTTTTCCACCTAGGAACTAAAATGGCCTGGGCTTTCTCTGCACTTTTTTAGTTGGGCTCACGTCCCCCATGGCAACAATTTCCCATAACACAATCTAGGAGTAGCTTTAATTTTTTCTTACCTCGTAGTTAAGTTCGAGCATAGCTTAAACTCGAGCTTCACTTATGATAGCTTTAATTAGAGAAACACACTTTTCACTTTACTTTCAACACCTTCAAGAATTTCCCATTTGTTCATTATTAGAAGAGTTTCCTGTCTTTCATTATTAGAATTTAGTAGAGTTGCGTTGAAGAGTTAGATAGCATGAAATCAATTTTTGGAGACTGAAATATTGGAGGTTGTTTGTTCTTCTGATGAAGAAAGGGAGACCTCAAAGCTGGCTTTTCGTGGGCTCACCTCAGATTCGTTCCTCTTGTTTTTGGTTTTTTTTTTTTTTTTCAGTTTTACCATGACTTGAGTTCTCTTTATGCACATCCCAAATCAAACATCAACATTTTCCTCTTGAATTTTAATATTTTGAAATAGGAAATTATAATTTGAGGTTGTAAAATGTTTTTTTTTTTTTTTTCCTTCACTAAAATCTATGCAGGACATAAATTAGAACCACAGTTGATGATGTAATCAGTGCGTAAAAGGTCCAGTGTTCCGATGTGAATAGGCAAAAAAGATCTTCCTCCAAATCCACAGGCATCCATGCATACCTATAATAAATGATATGTTCCCTTGACAGACTGATGCAGATGTATCACTCCAAAAGTCAAAAGGGAGAAAGAGTGAATTTTCAAGAAACTGATTCAATGAAAACACCATGTCAATGGTGTCATGTCAGACAGAAGAACCTGAAACTCTGAAGCAACATGCAACAAAACAATCCCAAAAAAAGTGTTGTAAACAACCCCACCACCATGTGCTATGTAAGCACAGAGGACCCAGTTCCCTATTCAACTGCCAGAGCTGATTTTGCCTATTTGGAAAAAATAAAAATAAAAAAATGCACCAGAACTGGTTAGACAAAAGACAACAGTCAACCCAACCAGACAGTCAATTTGGTCACAGCCAGCTGCCCATTCATGATTTGAGATCATGTTGAAACATCCATGGCAGAAAACAATCTTGCTTAGATTTTTACACACTCAAACATCAACATCAACATTTGAATAGGAACTGCAGGTTATATATATCAGTAACAAAAACGCATGGCACCAAAATAAGGGAAGAGACTTCATTAATCCAAAGAGCAAGGTTTATCCCTACCTAAATATACACAACACCCTTAAATTAAGAAAAGACTGGAAATGAAATCTAGCAATGAGATATTACCATTGATGGAACTATCAAAGCCTAAAACTACCCTACCCAAATCTCCTCCCCTGGTGAATCCCTATTCATAAGTTCTGTCATGTTAGCTCTAGCTTCCTTGCCCCACACACTTCAAATGCCCTAGCCAAGAATCAATTGAGTAATTGCCGGGAATGGCAACTCTAATAAAATGGACTTCGCTTAGGAAACCATCTGCACCCATTCAAACCGTCCTGGAAGGGGCAAATCATTCACCACATCGAAGTTGTACCTACAAAACCAGAAATACAAATAATAAACGGACTTTATAAAGTTAACCCGGAGTTTGTAGGGATCATAATTGACATTCGAGCAGAAAGAAATAGAAGCTCTCGAGCAAAGAGTGCAAAAAAGAGAGTATCATACTTCTCAATAAACATTCTCTGTTGTGGCTGCTCGGCACAGACAAAAAACTCCTCCATCTCTTGTGTTGTTGGGATGTTTCTTCTCATGTCATTCCTAACTCTTTGGTTAGTTTCAGTAGAAATAGTTCGCCTGAAAACATTTCACAATTGTGCTTACAGAGAAAAAATAATAATTTAAAAAAAGGGTTTGTAATTGATACAAATTTACAAGAGAAACAGTTTTAAATCACAGCCATTTAATAACATCTAAAAAAAACAAAAAAACTAAAGCAACATTCACATACTTATCCTGTAACACCCCAAGGAAGGCCAAGCCATATTTGGGTCTATACTCCAAAATGATTAGTCAATAATACCAAACCCTTATCATTCAGTATGGGGTATCACATATCCGTGGTGCAACAAACCCCACCTAAGGAAGTAACATGTTTTTAATATGACAAGCACCAATTTGGCACAACTGTGTTTAGGAAGAGATCTGCCGACCCTGTCAAATACTACAAGCCACCCAAACAGAGTATTCCTCACACATGTTTCAGTCGGACACTAGAACCCATAAATACGATGTCATTGCAAACACAAAAACGGCAACAACAAAAATATATTGCTGCCATTCTTGCAACAATTAGTTTCACCTTCTTTTTCATCATAGTTAAGGAGCACCAATTTTCAGCAAGGTGGTTTTGGAAATCATATGCAGACACTTATGATTTCGCTTTCTCTTTAGAAATGTTTTTGTCATTTCACTTTCTCGTTAATCCTTTAGAGCAGTAAGAGGATTTGGTAATGGAAATGTCAATTTGGAAATTAATAAATTCTTCTAAGAGATACTCAAGTTGCAGATAAGGACCCTCTCACAAGTGAGGGTATTCATGCTTTTTCAGGAACAATAAAAATTGATAAATTGGATCAAAGTGGAAAAAGGAGAAAAAAACAATTAAAACGGCAGACCTTCCAATGAAAATAGAGTAACTACTTTTTACTATCTATAATTTTTCCATCTAAGATACTTAAGGACACGATCAAGACTAAAAAACATACGTTTCACAGGACTTGAGCTTTATTCTCCGTATCTCATATCCTGGTGACAGCGAAAAAAGAAGCCATGAAAGAAACAAAAATGATTGTGGTTGTGCAAGAAAGAAGCCAGACAAAGATTTATAAAAAAACGAACGGACCAAAGTTTTCAGAGAAATGTGCTTTCATCAAACTTTTTTTTTTTCTTTTACGTTGCAGAAGAAGAACAAAACAACACTGGAAACTTCTAAGATTTCAAGTCCCTTCCATCAGTTCATGCAAGCTAAAAAAGAAATTATAAATCTAAATTCTTTCAGGACAAAAAAAAAAAACAAAGTTCTTTCCTTTTCGACTCGAGATGTATAAAGAAAGGAGGCTCCTTTTCAAAAAGAGAAAAAAAAGAAAAAATTTGAAAGCCCCCGCAAAAAGCTCTTTAGCCCAGAAGTGATAAAAAATCAAAGAAAAGCTTCATTAAAAAACTTTTGAAGACGAAAGAAAAAACGACACCAGGAACCCTAACAGAAAACTTCATGAAATAAGCGCAAAGGAAAATTCAAAAGGCCAAGCAACTGAGCAAGGAACCCATGAACTGCAAATCACATTAAAAGAAAAAAATGGATGAAACAGAGAGGAAAAGTAATAATTAAAATAGAAAATAACTTATTAAAAAAAACAAACCCATTTCAGCAATCATTTACCTGTCGCCACAATCAAGCTCCATTCCAAACGAAGCCTCAACCCCGAAATCATTACTATCCTCTGATTCATTCCCCTTCGGAATTGCACCAAAACACACCTGCTCCTCCTCGTCCACCCGCCCCACCCAGGGCCTCGAATTGGACCTGGGGTTTGGGCTCTCTCTGCAACGCCGTGTAGGCTGTAGTTGATGTTGATGCAGCTGTTGTTTTCTGAATAAAGGAGGTTTCTGGAGGCGGCGGCGGCTGCGGAGCTGGAGGAAGGAGAGGGAGGATGCATCTGGGTTGGGTGCAACAGCGGGTAAGAGAGTAGTTTTCTGGAGCCGTTGAAGGGCCAGGAGTTTGGCTCTGGTACAGACACCAATGGAGGCCGCATCGGGTAAATGGGAGAGCCCCATGATCAGAGCCACATCACCTGCGATCTTCAATTTCTTCATGCACTTTCCCATCTCTGTTCAACTGGTTTTGTAGTTTGAGTGCTAGAGATTTCATGCAGAGAGAGAGAGAGACAAGCCAAATATTAGAGTCTCTGACTCCCTGGCAATCGATACTGGAGAGGTAAAGTGTTGGGTGGAACCGTGTAGAAGTAAAAGGTGTAGACAAAAAGAGCTAGGATTGACGGTTTAGGGAAGAGCAGTTCTTACTGGAAAAAGACAACCATCAATCACGAGAACGGACAGACGACAGAGATAGGCTAGTTGGCGCCCGCAACCAATACTTTCGAGAACTAGGGTGCGCCTCGTGGTTGTTCTCCGAGGAGCTACCGTTAGTGGTTTTTTTTTATATGTATTTTTATAATACTTTTAAATAGATTTAAAAAAAATAAAAAAATCATAATAGTATTAAAAAATATTTACTTAATCACTGAATAAAATAAAAAAATCCAACAAGAGTCCCAACAGTGAAAATAGTTTTTCTATCACAAAAAATGCTATCTAGCTGCTTGTATATGTCTGTTCCAACTGATCGCTTGACATGACGATTGACATAGCGCATGGCGTGGCATGGTCAAGATGTTAGGAACCCAATTGAGACGGCGTCGTTCCTGGAGATCTGCATGTTGCCGTTTAGTAATTAGGGATTGACCAGTCATTTATGCGCTTCTTTTATTTAGTTGTTGTTTTTCTAGTAAATGTATAAAACGCAACATTTGGATGTTATAACCAAACGATATTTTTTTTGTGCCTGTTATCCTACTAGTGCATAGGCACGTTAGTTTATCAATTACAAGAGTTTGTTACAAAGTAATGCCAATATAGTGCAGAAAGTGGGAAAGGGTGAGGGATGGAGAACTTTTGGCTAAGTAGAATGTTTAGTTGTTTTCTTGTAAGGAGGTTGATTCTCCCTCGAAGCAGAATCACTATCAATACAAATGGTGTGGCTACGGCTTTTCATCAAACAGGTTATCTGCACTTGAGTTCATCTTTTATTGCAGCCATTTTCCTTGCTCTTTCTTGCCCAACCTGCGTACACAACTAGCAAAGGTGATTATTACCAGGTTCTTAACATTGGTATCAAGAGACAATCAATCCTATTCATCCCAGAAATTCAATACTACCCAAACAGATTTACTCCATTTTCATCCAAACAAATCCATCCCTACCATGGCAGAAAATACCCTATCCAAACAACAACAATTAGAAGCATTACAACATCAGGTAGAACATCACCACCAGGAATTTATTACAATGAAAAACGATATCATGGAGCTGAAAAGAGACGCCCAGGAAATTAAAGATATGCTACGTACCCTGATCAATCAGCATCACAATCTACCTCCTCCTCCACCTATTAACCATGAAAACCCCTTTGATGAAAAGGAAGCGAAAGATGAAGAGAAAATTCATCTGCAGGACCAAGTTAGTGCGAAGCAAAATGAAGAAGAAGAGGTGGAAGAGATAGTGACGATGCCCACAGAATCCTTCTTGGTCTGGGAAGACCAAGCTATGGGGGAGTGAGTAGAAAAAGAAGCTACGGCTTCAATTGAAGATTCAAAAAAATTAAAAAAAAAATGGAGCCCCATCTATGCCACCATTTAAGTCTGCAGATGATTTGGCAGACTACTGGAATTATTTTCGGGCCGACAACATAGTGAATTACGCTAAGTTTACTCGAGTGCACCTTGTTCTTGATGCTTCGCCTTGGACAATCTTGGGTCAGAGTTATGATGGAGTTACGACGTTTGGGAAGCACCTTGAGGACATGCTGGGTGAAGTTGATCGAAAGGAAGTTATCGATATGAAGAGATTAATGGGTAAGAAATTTTTTGCTCAACATTTGTTTGATGTATTGCCACTTAAAGTAGTGTTTGAGCCCTTTGATAGAGGAAGAGATTACCTAGTTGATGTATCTACGGGAGGAAGTGTTTTTGTGACATCTAAGAGAT
This sequence comes from Cyclocarya paliurus, assembly GCA_029856935.1. Lineage (NCBI taxonomy): Eukaryota > Viridiplantae > Streptophyta > Magnoliopsida > Fagales > Juglandaceae > Cyclocarya > Cyclocarya paliurus. Next base: position 12,271,282 of record CM056950.1, read on the forward strand.
TAGTTGATGGGGATTCCTTTGTATTTCTGCGGGGAGGAAATGGGAAGCTGTGCTTGGGGGTGAGACGTCTTGCCTGTCAACAGAGCAGCTTGCCATCATTGGTGATTTCAAGTCAGAGCATGAACTTGGGGGTGCTTGCAACAGGATCTCACGCTGTTGTAACCCAAACTATGTTTATAGTATCTTGCAAGCCAAGGACAAGCCAGTTCATAATGAGCTTGAATAAATATTTGGAATTTGTAAGTAAACCCAACTTGGAGAACCGAGAGCTTGGGGTGCATGGGGGACTAGGCACCAAAGCAAATTATTGTGACTCGTAAAGGAATGTTGGATCCTTTAGAGGTTCGCTTGCTTGACTTTCCCAACATAGTTATTAAAGGAAGTGAGCCACAGTTTCCTTTCCTGGCATGCTTAAAGATTGAAAAGTTTGGTGACTTGATTTGGAAGGCTACAGAGCCACAAATGGTTCTTTTCAACAATTATGATATCATACACTTCATTCTCCTGGCTCATTCTAATCTTGTGTGCACTTTATGTGAATAATGAAAAGGCAAGGATGTTACTAAAGCTCGACAAAACGTACCTTACCGAGCCTCCCCACAAATGGCCTTCTCTCAATGATGATGCTCTCTTGCGAAAGTAATCAAGTGTGGGAAGGTGGGTAGAGTAAAGAACCTGTTTGAGGAAATGCTTGAGAAAGGGTTAAGACCTGACAAGGTCATCTTATCAATCTTACTTGGGTTATCTGTTTGGACAATTGTTGGTAGCTTTGTAAAATGGGACACAACAGATGCTAATGTTGAGAAAGGGTGCATGGACCCAATGACATTCTTGACACTGATTACAGTGTATCGTGACTGGAATACTGAAGAGGTGCTGGAAGTTAATGAATTCTCTGTATTTTATGGTTCAAGTTTGAGACCAAATGGGGAAACCAAAGGAGAGGTAGAAGACTCTGCAAATGAGAAGGTAAGTGAAGATGAAGTAGACAAGCTTGGGAAGCCTGCTCTGGATAAATGGGAGAAAGCTAGTGACGAGTCATTCTTTGGTCAAGGTTGGAAGGGTCTTGATAATTCTGTGCAAAAATTACCATCAGAATAGAAATCTATCGTGGATGGGAAGCTAAAGCAGGTCCAACATATTTTCAGTTTGAGTACTGAAGGGGAAGGAAGTGAGTCAAATGAAAGGGTTGCTACTGAAGAAGAAGTACTTGCAAAAGTCCCTGTAGATGTCGTTAAGCTTAAAACTTATATTAGCTTACTTACAAAAGTATCAGAATATTCCATTAATTTTGAGGAGATGATTGATGTGCAATCTGCAGCACAACCTGATACAACCTTTTATGGGGAAGAGGGGTCCTTAAAGTTAAATTGTCCTCTCTATCAATATCCACATTTGTCAAGCATGGGAAATTGGATACCACATAAATCAAGCATTGTCAGACATAGTAATAATGTTGTCCCACCAGTTTTGGGGCACCTTGGCAGCTTATCAAGGAATATCGTTGGGAAGGAATGGATCGAGTTATGTTCTCCTCGGCTCCACTAGCTGCTTTTTTTCAGAAGGGATTGGAAACTTGATCATAGAATTTTATCACAACTCTTAACCTTGAGGACAAGGTTTTTAAAAGGGGAGGAAATTGTTAGGAACCCAATTGAGACGGCGTCGTTCCTGGAGATCTGCATGTTGCCGTTTAGTAATTAGGGATTGACCAATCATTTATGCGCTTCTTTTATTTAGTTGTTGTTTTTCTAGTAAATGTATAAAACGCAACGTTTGGATGTTATAACCAAACGATACGTTTTGGTGCCTGTTATCCTGCTAGTGCATAGGCCCGTTAGTTTATCAATTACAAGAGTTTGTTACAAAGTAATGCCAATATAGTGCAGAAAGTGGGAAAGGGTGAGGGATGGGGAACTTTTGGCTAAGTAGAATGATTAGTTGTTTTCTTGTAAGGAGGTTGATTCTCCCTCGAAGCAGAATCACTATCAATACAAATGGTGTGGCTACGGCTTTTCATCAAACAGGTTATCTGTACTTGAGTTCATCTTTTATTGCAGCCATTTTCCTTGCTCTTTCTTGCCCAACCTGCGTACACAACCAGCAAATGTGATTATTACCAGGTTCTTAACACAAGACAAAAAAAAAAAATTCAGCCACTTTCACGGGTTTGTATGTGTGTGAAGACCCTAGCCCCCAATCCCATCTTGCATCCACTTGCCCCCTCTCTCACAGCACCGACCACCATTCTCACGACAAGTTTTTCATTCACACAGAAACTCTACACAACTCACTCCAATTCGACTCCACAAGCTATTTCATTCGATTCGAGTTTTTCTTAACCACAATTCAACGCCCCCCGATTCGACGACCGCTGATTCGAATCCACACAGTATTTCATTCTCACTAAGGTTCAATGCCTCCATCTGGTACCTGCCATCCCTCCATCACGAGTCACTCCATGCCGGGCTCCCAAGGTAAAAATTATAGTTATTTTTGAAAAAAAAAGTTATTCATCTCTGCTAGGTAGTTGTTAGTGAATTGGTTTTGAGCTTACATGGACTCACCTCATCGACATAATATTTGTTGCTTTTAGTGAATTGATTCCAGTCATACAAATTGAATATTTTTGCTTAAATTTTGGGCTTATGTTTGCAGTTATTTAATTTCTTATCCATTTGTTGTTACTAAGTTGATGTGTATTGGGTGGATAATGGTATTTTTTTTTCTTGGATCTTGGGTGGTTAGTGCTCTGTTTTTGCTTGAATTTTGGGCTTATGCTTTATTTTTGCTTGTATTTTCAGCTTATAGTGATCTTGGTGATGCTACTACCACATATTTTGGCTTGAAAAAATAAATTCCACCACAATAATTCTAGCTTGTGATTAATTGTTGAAGTAATATTAGAACTTGTATACGTGACTGAAACTTATAATTAATGCTTAATCATATGAAAGCTAGAAGGAAGTAGGTTCTAATGAGATGACCTTATTGATGGTTGAAAAAATGGAGGCTTATGAGTTATGGTTGAAAAGTAAGGCACTTTCAATGTGTTTATTACCGCTTATTTTTAATTTACATCATGAACTATAATTGATATTTGGACCTTTAAATAAATGGAAAATCTCACTTCTGATTGTATGCTAATTATTGAATTTGATGATGAAAATTTTGATAATCTTCTCATGTCAATAATATGAAGAAAATGATTTTTCCAATGAAATTATTGGATACTGATTGTAGGTTCTCTAAGGGAGTTGATATGGGTTCCGATATAGAGTTACCGAATAATGAGTATGATGAAGTAGGAGTTGATAATGGGCCCGATAATGATGACGGTGTCAAGAACCTAAGGTTGATGATGGTGTCGAAGAACCCAAGGTTTGAATGGCATTTTCTAGTGAGGAAGAAGTTCGGTCTTACTATATGAAGTAGGCTATGTATAAGGGGTTCGGGTTGCGTAGAAGGAATTCTAGACAAAGAGACGACGAGAAGGTTAGATGGTTTACATTAGTATATGCGTGGCAGGACAACAAAAACCAAATTACAATGTGAGTGGAACACAACATGAGGCTCCACAAACCGTACACTTAAAAAGTCAAGTGTTCCAATGTTTATTCCTATTCTTTTCTTTTGTTGATGCACAAAACCTAAAAAATGGAATTGAATCATTATCCTAAGTATCCTTGCTACATGATCAAGAAAGTCAAGTTTGGACACATGCGTAGATAATTTTTCTACTCCTTCGATTGCTCCTTCACCTCCATTACAAGCGCAACCTGCGCGATTGCATCTCTCGGATCAGGATGATGATTTATACCAAGCCTTGTAATGAAGCGTTTTTTAAAGTGTTGTACATCATAGGTGTTGTTGTATTTATGATGAACTACATAAGTCTTGTAATGAAGTGTTTTGAAAGTGTTGTACATCATAGGTGCTTTTGTATTTATAATGAACTACACAAGTCTTGTAATAAAGTGTTTTGAAAGTGTTGTACAACATAGGTGCTTTTGTCCTAAATGAGTCAAGTTTGAATCCTTTGTAATGAATGTTGTTCGGCATTTGTTGTAATGCTCCTATCTTTGATAAATGTGTTTCCCTTTGTTGTAAAGGAGCTTTTATAATGAATGTTTTTTGACTCATTTAATTAAGTAATATCTCTGTTGTTGTTCGATATACCTCCAAAAGATAAATAATGAATGTTCCAGGATATTCAAGTTCATCCATCATTGATAGAAAAAACAAGCACTTAAAACAAAGCATCCACATACATAAGAATATTCAAAGTCTCAACAAATACAAAAAGCTTCCATATACATATATTTCTATTACAACATTGATATGACTAATATTTTTTCTTTGAACAGAACCCAAGTGGATATAAGTAACCAAAAAAAAAAAAAAAAAAAAGACCACAACAATGAAATTGTTAATAATAGGTAGTCTTCTACAGTTAACTTTTACGCCTCTTAGACTCTATTTTTAGTCGATGATTCAAGATTTGGATATCTACTGTTGCTTGGATCTTTTCAACTTTAGCTTTTGATCTCTCAATTGAATGTAGTTATCGTTTGATAGCCTTTTGGCAATATGATGGTATTTCAAGGTCATACCAGCAGACGTATCCACAAGACTTCTCAGCATGCAAAAATCAATCCTTACTTAAATTTTGGCAAACAAAACTATTAACGAGAATGATATATGGGGGCAAGAAGAGAAAATTTCACCATATAATCTTCAAAAAACCGCTACCCCTCATTTTCCTCTGCATGCGCAATTCTTTGACAAGCTTTAATTCTATACTAATAAATTGGGTACTCAACTATTGATTTTCCTGAACTTAAACTATTGCCACTACGTGACTTAGACATTGCTATTCATATACAAGGAAAACAATAAATATAGTTGGTGGCTGTAACACTTCTCAAAAAAATATTAACATAATTCCCTTTATTATTTATATACTCCAATTATTCTTCTGGTACAAACAAACAAAAAAACTTGCATCATTTTTCCATTCATGTTACCAAACACGTGATATTTGCCAATGCAAAAACTTTTTTCTAGAAAAACCATTTAGTTGTGCAGCATGCACAATGGCTAGGCCTCCCAAAATGTATAGCAGAATCCCAATGGCAATTGAGCAGCCCACTAAGTTAAAAGTTGACTACTTTATAAAAGACAATGTACCTTTATAACACATGCTTCGTCACTGTGTTTTAACATGGAGTTTTTAATTAATTACTTTACTTAATTTTGTAAAAATGCTTATTCTTTTCTTTTCTTTTCTATTCTAATCTTGATCAGCTTATGAAACACGTGATTAAACATGGAAAATATTCTTTAACATGTGTGTGAACATTGAATGTGGAGGGGATGGCCACCCTCTTTGACTTTTCTTCCCATTACTAAAAGAAAGAAAGATGACTTCCATCTATTGTTTAGAATGTCAAAACTGTATTTGATACTGTAATTAAGGTTGTTCTTCAACCTCCAAAGAGGAAGAAGATTAAGCTTAACACCAACGTTTTGCTAGAGAGGTATCCTAATTGGTAACTACAACCTAATTGCTAAGAGAGATGATGTGATAATGTAGCTACATGCTTAGCATTGTTGAATGCTCAAATGGCTGCAGGTCATTAACCATGACCGCCCAAATATTTATTTGTTTTCTTATTTTCCTTTTTCTAGCAATGTCATGCAAGCAAATGAGACTAAAACTCCATTTGGATGTTGAGTTGAGTTGAGATGGTGAAATGAGTTTTGTGGAACCTACCTAAGATGAGTTTAGATGTGTTTAGATGTGTTTGGATGTTAAATTGAATTTAAATGTATTTAAAGGAAGTTAAAAAATGTTGTTAGTCTCGCGTGTAAAGAGGTGTTGAGTTAAAAAAAATTGTGGATCCTGCGTGTAAAAATGTTTTGAGTTGAGATAAATTTAATGATTTGAGAGTTAGATGTTTCGAAACATAGAAGAAGAAGTTAACGCCACACGCTAGAAACAAATGAAGAAACTTGAGCCCTTCTAATGGTCTTAGTATGTACTGAATAGGTGGGATGGGGTCCATTCATTAAAGGAGCTGTAATCCACCTTAATTAAGGTTGCGTTTGGATGTGAGCTGAGTTGAGTTCTTTATGAATAGTAATGAGTTGAGATAGTAGAGTGAGTTAAGATAGTAGAGTGAGTTGAGATAGTAGAGTGAGTTATGTAGGGCCTATCTAAGATGAGTTTAGATGTGCTAAGATGTTAAGATGAGTTTAATACTTTTTATGGGAAGTTAGAAAATGTATGAGACCCACCAATGATTGGAAAGTTGCTATAATGATTGAATAATTGATTTATTAAATCCTTTATTAATAAATAACATAAATCAAACATAAATTCCTTCAATGCATGTAAAAAAATTACAACAACATAAAAACAAAATATTCTGAGCACTATAAAAAAAAAAATCTTACTCCAAATTTATAAAAATAAAATAAAATACTTATCAATAAAATTTCAACAATATCATACCCGCATTTTATTCAATTATTTATTTACATATTATTTAATTAGTAGTAAAAAATACATAAAATGCGAGAGGAAAAAAAAAATAGAAACTCATCTAGAAAATTGAGTCGTCGCTCAATGAAGCACTCGAGACCCATGTCTCTCGCTTAAGCGGCTCTTGTCCAGACAATTGCCACTTAAGGCTTTTAATAACTGCTCGAGCGAAATAGGTTTATTTCCATTTTATCCAGCGCTGCTAGATGTCTCCAAATTTCTTTTCTCAAAATAAAATAATTGTTAGTTGTGGTGGCTCCCACTGAGGCAAAAAATACTTTTATGGCTGTATAAAAAATCGGCGAACCGACCGCTATCGACTAAGACCGACCGCCGGAGCTCGGAACCGGCCAAAACCAGCAGGGAACCGGTCGGTCGTCAGTGGGAAATTACCAAAACCGGCGTCGGCCGGTTCGGTTCGCGGTTTGAATCAGCAAAAACTGAAAAACTGGCTAACGTCAGCAGACTTTTTTAAAAACATATATACCATTATTAAACGACGTCGTTTCACTTAAATAAGTGAAATGGCATCGTTCTGGATCTTTAGTGTAAAAAAAAAAATTAAAGGGAACGGCGCCATTAGGCATAAGCGAAACGGCGCCGTTTTTTCCTAGGGTTTAAACAACCCGTCGACCTCTTCTTCTCATTTTGTCTGCCTCCTTCCCATTTTCCATTTCCATTTCGAGTCTCAGCCTATTCAGCCTAGTCAACAGACAACAACCGTCAACAGCGGCCATTGCCAACGCCAACCCCCTCATTTCAGCCTTTCCACTCTCCGACGGCGGCGGCATCGTGAAACGGCGCATCCCACGGTCATTTTTTTAGGTAAACAAAATGAATTAAAATCTTGGTTGGTTGCTAGGAATTTGATTTTTTTTTTCAATTTTTGTGATGAGAATCTTAGTACTTCGAATTTCATGAATATATATTATAACCTAGAGCAAGTTTATATATAGCTATTAGCCCCGATTCGGAGATTCCCGATTGTATATTCGAATTCGAAAAATCTGGGTTATTTACTGAAGAGGTTTATATATAGCTGTTCGGATGTTCCCCATTTCATAAGTTTTTATTTACAATAAAATCATAGTTATTTACCCAGTAAAATCATAATTTTTATTTACAAGTTTTTATTTACAATAAAATCATAGTTTGATAAATTTGGATATTAGGTTTAGAATTGTGATAAATTTTACAGGTTAAGATTTAATATTGATATTAGGATTTGATATTAGGTTTAGGTTGTGATATAAATTTTGTAGATTTAATATTGATATTAGGTTTAGGTTTTAATATAAATTTTGCAGATTTAATATTGTGTTGGCTTTTTTTAAAATCATACACTTTTGTTATAAAATATAGATTAGAATCTTAGATTTGTGATATTTGCCACGTTGCAAACTAGCTGCTGTGAAATTGTGTTAATTTTTTTCTTCTTTGTTTGTTTTATATGTTAGATGGATTCTTCTTCAAGTCCAATTGATCTTGATTCGAACTCCCAAACAATTAATTTGGGAGAGATCCAAACACCAAAACCCCTAAGTGCCCATAATAGTCATAATTGTCCGCTTCCTAAGAAACAGAAGGGGAATGATCCGTCAATTGTTTGGGATCATTTTACAAAAGTTGAGGGTTGTTCCGTAGATGAGCCTAAGGCCAAGTGTAATTATTGTGGCAAGATGTACACTTGCCACTCAAAGAGGAACGAAACTTCAACTATGCAAAACCATCTACCTTCATGTCCCAAAAATCCTCATAAGCGTGGGCTTTTGGATAAATACCAAACAACATTGGCAGGTGAGGCATCCTCGGAGGGGTTTGGAGAGAGTGATAGTTTAAGGAATCTTGTAGCCCACAAATTTAGTGAAGAGGCTGTGAGGTTGGCGCTTGCGGAGATGGTAATCATTGATGAATTGCCATTTAGAATTTTTGAAGGGCAAGGATTTAAGAAGTATAGTTGGTTGCTTGAACCTAGATTTAAAGTGCCATGTCGAGTTACAGTTGCAAGAGATTGTATGAAACTGTTTGAAAAGGAAAAGACCAAGATTAAAAAATTGTTTAAAGATGGGGGAATGGGGATTTCATTAACTACCGATATGTGGACATCGGTACAAAATCTTAATTATATGTGCCTCACTGCACATTTCATTGATAGTGATTGGAAATTGCAAAAGAAAATCATCAATTTTTGTTTAATCCCTAATCATCGAGGGGATACGATTGGGAAAGTTATTGAATCGTGCCTCCTTCATTGGGGCATTGATAAGATATTTACTGTTACTGTTGATAATGCTAGTTCAAATGATATTGCAATTTCATATTTGAGGCATTTTTTGACGGGGAATTTTTTGGGGGAAAGTATATGTACATGAGATGTTGTGCTCATATTCTGAATCTTGTGGTGAATGAGGGTCTTAAGGAGTGTAATGAAGCCATTACAGTGGTTAGAAATGCAGTTAGATATGTACGCTCCTCCCCTGCAAGATTAGAAAAGTTTAAAAGATGTGCAGAAAAAGAAAAAATTGATTGTAAAAAAATGTTGTCCCTTGATGTGCAAATCCGATGGAATTCAACTTACATGATGTTGGAGGCGGCTGAAAAATTTAAGAAGGCTTTCAGGCGTATGGAGAGTGAGGACTATAATTTTGTCTCTTACTTTAAGGATGGAAACATTGGGCCTCCTAGAGCTGATGAGTGGGAAACAGTGCGGGTTTTTGTGAAATTTTTGAAGATGTTTTATGATGTCGATTTTCAGGGTCTTTATATATCACGGCAAACACCAGTTTCTTAGAGATTTGTATGCTCCAAAAAGAGTTAGTTAGGCTAAGTGAGAGTGAGAATAGTCATTTGATGAGTATGGCCATAAGCATGAGAATGAAATATGATAAGTATTGGAGTTCATTGGATAGGATGAACTTGTTCTTGTTGATTGCCGTTGTTCTTGATCCACGTAATAAGTTGGGGCTTCTTACTTTCCACCTGAAAAAAATTCATGATGAGAGTCGGGCTGAAGAGTTGTTGTCGAGTGTGAGACAGTTATTATCAGACATGTATATGGAGTATAATGTTGCGTTCGGTTCTACCTCGACTAGTAGAGAAAATATTCCCCCTCCTTCGTTTGCACCCACAAATGATGATGAAGTAAATCATGAGTCGCAAATTTTTTTTGAGTGGTTGGCAGCATCATCTTCCTCTAGATCTACAGCTCCCAAGTCAGAAATAGACTGGTATTTATCAGATGGTTGTGAGGCATACAACCAATCTTTTGACTTGTTGAATTGGTGGAAAGTTAATGAGTCTAACTATCCTATACTTGCGAGGATTGTAAGAGACGTGTTAGCCATGCCTGTTTCGACGGTTGCATTAGAGTCAGCATTTAGTATGGGAGGTCGTATACTTGATCATTTTCGGAGTTCGTTGGCTCCGAGAACTGTTGAGGCACTTATTTGTACTCAGAATTGATTGCGACATCCGTCAATGCCAATTGATATTCGAGAGTCCATCGATAATGTTGAGAGTTTTGTGGTAGAATCTGGTAATGTTTGTCTCATTCAATTTTCATATTCATTTACTTTTCTAATTTAATTTAATTTTTTTTTCATTATCCTAATTTATTAATATTGATTATATGATTTTTTTTATATAGAGTTGGGACCATCGTTCATCACAACTATTGATGATTGAAGAGTTGAAGACTGAAAAATGAAGATTGGTGAAATTTTATTTAAGAACAATAGTTGCTTACTTGCTTAGTTATTTAAGACAATTTGGTTTTGCAATGTTTGTAATATGTATGGAACATTTAGTGGAGTTTTTTTTTTTTAGTTATCTAGTAATTACTATATAAGATATTAAGACTATAAAGTATAAGTATGCACAAAATTAAAATAAGACATGACATTAAAATTAAAATTAAAATTAATTTTAAGAATTCAGCAAAAAAAGTCCAAAATGTTGATGATTTTGAGCTAAAAAGAATTTGAATTGGGTTTAAAACCGGCCCAAAAAGCATGGCCCAAATTGGCCCAAAACCGAAAAACCGACTGTGAACCGGCCGGCAACCGAACCAGCCGGTTCTTCCCCCTAGCTCGGTCGGTTTCGGCCGGTTTGTGGCTGATTTTCATGATAGTCGGTCGGTTTCGGTTTTAAGGTGGAACCGAACCACATAGTCAGTTTTTCACGCCTAGTTACTTTTGTAATTTTTTTCCCTTTGAATTGAGAAACACCGAATGAGAATTGAGCCTTTTGTTTGCTTTTTGTCAGTTGTGGGGCCCACAGAGGTTAAAGTTGAAATTCACTTAGCTTCAACTCAGTTGTATATGTGGATGTTAAATGGAGTTTAAAACTAAAGTGCACTTAGCTAAGTTTAGCATCCAAGCAAGCCCTAAAACTCATTTGTGAGACTTGAGTAAATAAAGTGCTAAGAAGAATGACCGAGTTGAAATTCAACACAAATGATTTTTGTTTAATATTATATGACCTGCTTGCAATGGTAACTCATATGAAGTGTACTTTCCTATGAGGAACCAAGAGAAAGAATTTGATGGTATATCTCCCCTTTCCCATGGGAGAGGAGGAGGGAACTAGGGGAAAGAATTTGTGTTAGTGGTAATCAAAGGCTCCAAAATTAGTATAAAATTAGTTTATAATTTCTTATTCAGGGAATGGTTTTGGTCTATTAATTCTTTCAACCTAGGAAAACTTTCTTGCCAACCTTAAATCATCCAAGAGAATTTACTAACATCTCATGCTCCAACTTATCGAATACAATGTACTTCATGATGGTGAGTAATGGATTTTTAATTTTTTTTTAATTCAAAAAGGAGTTTTTGGTGTATTTACCAGTTAAATCTTCTTACCTAATAATATAACAATAAGATTTTACCACAAAAATGTCCTATTTTTCAGTCCAGACACCAAGCAAAGCCTAGCCAATGAAACCACCATGAAAATGCTAGCAAATGAAACTACCAAGGACATATGAAGAATAAACAAACAATGAAGAAGAGAATGTTACCATATGGCCAGATCTGGGTGGGTAGAAGCTTTGCTGCCACAAGAATAATAGGTGACTCCATAGGCTCTATGGTGTGGGATGGTTTTTGTGGAAGAGGGAATCGATGTTCGGTGACGGAAGGCACTTGTGACAGTGTGATGGGGTTCAGCGACGGGACGACGAGGGGAGGGAGACGGAAGGGCGGGCGAGGGTTAGCGACAAAAGGTCTGAATCATCTTTGAATGTGTTCAAATACCATCCCACGAGATTTGATTCAGAAATTTTTTTAATAATAATTTATGACATGGCATGACACGTTGGGCGGTCAATTGCAGCAGGTACATAGATGTGGCATAACAGCACCACTCATACTTCTCCGACCTGGGCTTCAACGATTCCAAAGACATGCTAGTGGCGCAACCAGCAGTTTTTGTTAGGGGCCAAGTTTTCTATCGCACGATATGTTTATGTAAAATAAAATAAAAATATTACAAAATTATAAAGCATATATAAAATAAAATTTCAATAATTTGCAAAATAATGTAGAAATAAGATTTTAAAAACACAACTTAATGTCTATTTCAGATTTTTTACGACAATATTTCATAGAATAATATTCATCAATTATTATTTTCGTAAATATGAAATATTTAGAAATTTTTTTATTTGTATAACTATCAAGTGATCTTTTATCCTCTTTCATTCTAATATCTAAGCTAATTAATCAAATTTCATGTAAAATCTATCTATTTTGATGTTATATTAAGCATAGAATACTACAATTGAGACATTTTTATGTATATTGAAATTTTTTAACATTTTAAAAAGCATTTGGAAATGAGGAAATTATAAAATTTTTTGGTGGGTTAATTTCTAAATACATAAAATTATGAATAAAATTTAAGGGCTATTTTGACTTTTGAAAAAATTTTAGCAACCTATATGTAGATCCGCCATTGCACAGGGCACTGTGAGAGAGAGCAGCAATCAGAAGGGTTGAAAGAAACAATAATGCGATATAGGTTAGGCCTCGCATATTATTATTTTATTACTATAATTAAAATAATTAAAATTAATATGTTTAATGAAATTTTGTAAAAAGAGAGTTAAAAATTAAATTAAAATATTATTAGAATATAATTTTTTAATATATTTTTAAATTCAAAAAGTTGAATTATTTTTATATTTTATTTAAAATTTTAAGCAAATTATAATGATTAGATAATGATTCGATAAAAAATTAAAAATTAAAAATTAAAAAATATTTATATTTGTGATATTTGGATATCAAAATAAAATAAGATGAGATGAGATAAGATGACCTTGTTATCCGAGGTCTTAGTGCGTTGAAGTCGTGTCTTTTTTTTTTTTTTAAAAAAGATAAATTTAGATTTTCTTTTAAAAAAAATAGGTATGCATCACTTAGAATTTTAGTACTATAAATATTATTTCTCTAAAATAAGAATTCAAACGAAAAAGTATGATAAAAAAATCATTTAACAATCTGGTGCGATTCGATATAATATTTTATATTTTTTAATTATATAATATATTTACCAATCTTTTAAAAATTTAAAATGATTTTATGGTTTTTAATATGATTTTAAATTTTTATTATTGTCTCAAACATGTCACGCCATATAGGGTCTTAGGGGCTTGTTTGAAAAAAATTCTCATTTCATTTTCTTTTTAAACATTACTCAAACATAAATACATTCAAACTAATCATTAAAAAATTTTCAAATTAATTATTATAATTTTTTCAAACTTTCAAATAAAAAATAAAAATTACTTCAATATTTTCAAATTCTCAAGTAAAAATAATATTAAAAAATAATATTCTAACAATATTTTAATTTTATAATATTTTTTATTTAATTTTTTCTCTCTCATTTTCCAAAATCTCATAAAACATTAACACAAACTATCTTACTACTATTCACAAATTATATTTTTACTATTTATAAAATTCTGATTATATCTCCCTCTCCAAACTTATCCTTACTCTTAACTGAAAAAATTAAAAAATGTTAGAATCGAAATCATAAAATTGAAAACCAAAAGAATAATATAAGAGTGTGAAACATAGGATCCGACAAAGTACTTGACCCTTAAAGTATATGTAGTTTGCATTTGCAGGAGGATATGACGCAAGATCTTCAAGGCTACATGGGGTTATACCGATGCGTAGTGAGGGACAATATTTTTTTAACTTTTAAATAAAATATAAAAAGTAATACTATTTTTTTAAAATTTTAAAATAAAAAATAATATTAACAAATTAGGGGTGTACATTCAGATCGATTTCTTTTTTAAAAGTCTAGTCTAAAACTCGAAAATCCGAGTGAACCCAGGCGATTATCTGCTCGGATTGGACCTAGGCGGGTAGAATATCACCCAGACCTGATTACGGATCCTGTTATTTAACTGATTATCCGTAACCGGATACTTTTTTAAAAAATAAGAATTTTGTTGCAAAACGAAGTCTTAAATCATGATTAATCTGAAGTCTCAAAGTCGACTCTTGTCACTCTCCTCTCTCAAAATCCAATCACTCTTATTCTCCTCTCTCTCACTATCTCTCTCCCCCCAAACCCTAGCATCCCTAAACGAGATCCATCGCCGCCAGTGATTAGCAGGGGCTGCCATCCTTTAAAGTCATGAAAGCCCTAGATCTCTCTCTCTCCCCCCCCCCTTCCCCATTGTTCTTCAAACTACAAGTTAATGGCAGTCTGTGTCACAGTTGATCTTCAGTAGCTCTCCAAGTCTGGTCACTCTGTTCTCACGCCCCTCCTATGAAGTCCGATTGAGTGGTCTCTTGAGGAACCCTACATTTCTTATTTGAGCTCGAAAGAGGAACTTTACTTACAGAGATGATTTCTTGTTATTTGTTTTGATTTGTAGGTGATTTATTTTGATTTGTATTTGTAATTTTTTGTCCCCTAGGTTTCTTGTCATTTCTTGTGATTTGTGATTTACTGTGATTTTAATGAATTCTTTATGCAAGTCTATCACATAGGCTACAGAAAACAGATCTAAGTCGAGGTCTTGTATCCCCTAAAAACAAATGGCATAGATCTGAGTAGTCCATCCCTGAAATTGCAGGTCTTGGCTTAGTTTTATTTGTGATTTCGTTGTGTAATTTGTGTTTCCTGACTTGAACCATGTTCTAGAAGTAAAAAATGGCACAAAAATTATGGTCAAGTATAAAATGATTATATGGGAAAATATGCACTGAGCACATTTGACCATCATTGAAAACTTGGGGCTATTATAGATATTTAGAAATATTTAGGAAAGTTAGATAAAACAGAAGTAGACCACATGATTGCCACTATTTTTGTGCTCAAAGTATGTCTCTCAAAGTCAGTCTATATAATAAATAATCTATACAATGCCTAGGTCCTCCAACTTGAAAGGGTAGAGGATACCTTAGGTCTCGTTCGAATATTAAGCTGAGTTGAGATGAGTTGAATTTTTTATAAATAGTAGTGAATTGAGATGGTGAAATGAGTTATGTGGACCCCACCTAAGATGAGTTTAGATGTGTTTGGATGTTAAGATGAGTTTAGATATATTTATGTGATGTTGAAAAAGTTGTGGGTCCCACGTGTAAAGAGGTACTGAGTTGAAGAAGATTTTAGGTCCCACGTGTAAAGAGGTTTTGAGTTGAGACAAGTTTAGTGATTTGAGAGTTGGATGTTTGGATATTAGACTCAGTTTAAAATTAGACTGAATTGAAACAAGGTGCCAAACCAAAAAACTGAAACAAAGTCTAGTACCCAAACTAAGAAGCAAATATCAAAGCAATAAGCCAAATCTGTGCTTAATTGAGTTGTTTTCTAAGAAAAAAAGTGGCCTTCTTTTTAGGCCTTTATTGGTTCATTAATGGAGTTACAACAACTAGCACATGAGAAGATATTTGAGCAAGCAAAGAAGATAAAGCAGATTTTGGTTAATATTATTCCCTTAATTGCAAACTCCGTTACTTTTCTTGACTTGACCTGTTTGCTAGATGGTAGGTGTAATGGCATAGAGCACTACCAGGTACAGTCCACGTTGGGAGGACTGCGTGTGGATGACTGGATTTTTAGTAAATTCCTCTCAAATTGTAGTGAAATATCAAAACTGCCCCTTTTAGTAAATTCCCTCCAGGATCCAGCAATTATCCCTCCCAATAGACATCTCAGATCCTTCCATTCACAGAGACAACTCCAACGCCGTCACCTTCGAGCTCCGTTCGCCACAGTCGACGTCAACTTCTCCTCCACCATCTTCGGCCGCCACAACGTAAACCCTATGAACAAACCAAGTTTTTTTAATCAAATTTTGTTAGATTTGGGGGAATTTGGCAGATTCTGGAGCTATTTGATTTCCTATGCTCTTTGATTGTCATGTATAAGAACTACGAATCTCGCATTTAATTTAGTAGCTTAGCAATTTGATTATATTTTTTAAGTTATATTTTTACAAGTTATAGGAATGCTGGATCTCGCATTTAGTAAACTACAGATCTCGCATTTAGCAGACTACGGATCTCGCATTTAGTAACTTATATTTTTTACAAGTTAGTAGCTTTGTTGCTGTTTTGTATGCTAAAATATTGATGTTGCTTTAATTTGTTGTTCTTGCAATCATGCTCTTCATGATCCTCATGTTTTTATTATTTTAATTTGTTGATCAACGTTATATGCTCTTCCTGATCAACATTGTTGCTTTAATTTGTTGGGTTTGTATGCTGTTTGTTGTTGTCTTACAATCATGCTTTAATCTAGTAGTCATGACTAGGATAGAAGAAAGTAGCAAACGTAATCAAGTTGAACCCACCACATATACTCGGCGATCGTTGTTTTTTGAAGATGAGTTTTTAGAATCGACGACAAGCTCTAATGCTAAAGATAAGGTGTTAGAGCCAACGTCAGGATGTAATGATGATGAGGCAGTGTCAGAGCCAAAATCGGACTGTAAAGATGATGAGGAGGTTTCAGAGCCAACGACTAGGATGGTTTTTAAAACTGAGGTGGAACTCATTGAGTACTATAAGAAATATGAGAAACGAGCTAGGTTCGGAATAATGACCCAATGAAGTAAAATGGATCAAGATGGAAGTGTTAAATATGTAACACTTGACTGCGTGCATGGTGGGAAGGCAAGGAATCGTAATATTAATCTCGCTATACCATGTCCTACAACCAAGACTGAATGTAAGGCGAGAATTAATACAGTCTTGATTGGTGGGTTGTTGCGCATAAATACTGTAGAAAATGCACACAACCATGGTTTAAGTACAAGAAAGGTAAGATTCTTTACATATAATCGAGCAATTGATGATTCTCTCAAGAGGCAGCTAGACATTAACGACAAGGAAGGCAAAGGTATGGCTAAAAGTTTCGTCGTATTGGTTGTCGAGGCTGGTGGATTCTATAAACTACCATTTATTGAGAAAGATGCATAAAATTATATTTACAAAGCCTGTCACCTTAGACTTGGCAAATGAGGTGCTACAACATTGAGGGATTATTTCGTAAAAATGCGGTATAAGAATGAGGGCTTTTACTCATTGATGGATTTAGATGACAACAAAATATTAAAAAATATTTTTTGGGATGATGCATGGAGCAGAGCAGCATATGAGTATTTGGGAATGTTGTGACATTTGATACAACGTACCTAACATACCAATATGGTATGCCATTTGCCCCTTTTGTCAATGTTAATCATCATGGACAATCCATATTGTTGGGTGCATGTTTGATAGCAAGTGAAAATATTGAAACATTTGTTCAGTTATTTGAAACTTGGTTGAAATGCATGGATGAGAATGCGCCAAAAGCTATCATCACTGATCAAGACATGACTATGAAAAATGCTATTGAAATAATTTTTCCAAACACCCGGCATAAATATTGTTTGTGGCATATTATTCGAAAAGTACATGAGAAGTTGGGTTCACATTCCCAATACAACTGTGGTTTGAAGATGCCCTGCACAAATGTGTTTATGATTGTTAGACTCCAGGTGAGTTTGAGGCTTCCTGGGAGGTGTTTCTTAATACTTACAACTTGCACAACTATCTAGGACTTCAAATTCTGTATAGTGAGCGAATGTATTGGATTATTGTATATCTAAAATATACATTTTGGGTTGGGATGAGCACAACTCAGAGGAGTGAAAACATGAATGCATTTTTTGATGGATTTGTGCATTCGGGGACAATGTTTAAAGAGTTTGTTGACCAGCTTGACAATGCACTGAGGAAGACTGTGAAGAATGAGATGGCAGCAGACTTTCATTCATGGAACTGCATAACCCCTTGTATAACCCATTTACCTGTGGAGAAGCAAATTCAAAAATTGTTTACTAACTCTAAGTTTAAGGAAGTACAGTCCCAAATCCTAGGAATTATCTATTCACATTGTATTTTCATCAAGACAGAATGGGCAATTTTGATATATCAAGTTAATGACCAGCTGCAAGTCGAGGACTTTATTAAGCGGTAACATATTAGGTATACTTCAATAAGGATGAATGTGAGTCGAAGTGCATGTGTGACCTATTTTAGATGAGAAGCATCTTATGTAGGCACATTCTTACAATTTTCTCAGTGCAAGATGTTCGAGTGTTGCCTTCAAAATACATTATGGATAGATGGAGGAAGGACATTAAACATAGGTATGCTCTTATTTGGAGTAGTTACGATGATTTGAGTGGTAAATCAGCTGCTAGCAGGTACTCTATGTTGATTAAGTTATACTACAAAGTAGCTACAAATGCAGCAGATTGTGATGATAATGCAACAGATATGGCACAAAAGTTACAAGCAATGAGTTTGCAGTACACAAGAACGAAGACCCAACCCGCACTTGCACAGCTAGTACTGAGGGACATGATGTTGAGGTTGGAAGTTTAAAAAAGATTTTGAGTCCTTGAGTTGTTAGAGGCAAAGGGAGACTCCCATTGAAGAGAAAAGCACATCCAATTGAGAAGATTATGGGAAAGTGACGTACTAAAAATAACTAATCCGATGTTGGTGAGAATAGCAAGAGAACAAATGTATTCCATTCTTATCTTATCTTTTTTTTTTCTTTTTTAATTTTAATGGTATTTCTCATTTGTATTTAATATGTTGAGTTTTTAATTTTTTTTTTTAGAAAATGTATATATTGAATTGTAGACAAAGAAAGAAACAAAAAATGACAACATCATCAGTGGCCGTACACTTTTTACAGAGGCTATGTTAGTGCCTAGCTCACAAAAAAGTGTCATTTCACATGTATACAATTTTTAAGTAAGTACAAGTTTTTTTTAAAGTATTTTGAGTTTATTTTTGTGGTTGTTAATTTAGAATTTGATGATTTTTATAGATGGATGAAGTGTTACAGATGAATCCTCAACATCATGACCAGCTTGCTCAGTTGATGAACCCCTCCCTGAATTGATATTTTGGATTTTGGGTTTTTTATAATGTATTTTGATAGTTACTCTATGTTGGTTTCGAGTTTTTGATGATGTATTCTCAGAGATGCTACTCTATGAATGAAGTGCAGTTTTTTACTATTGGCAGTTTTTGAATTTATTGTGCGTAAAGAATTTGCTTATGAAGTATAGTTGCTGGACAGTACACTGCTATATAAATAAAATCACAAAAGCAGAAAATTTATTGTAACATCACAAGTCTGGTACAATGTAGTACATAAAGTGATATTAGACGCTTACAATAATACTTATAAGTGACCAGTCTAACTATAATAGTTACAAACTTGGTAAAGCGGCTAAGTCCCCAACACAACATTAACAACATCTTAATTTTTTGGACAAAGGAAACAAACATCTTAATAAGTTTGTAAATCAAGAATTCCATGATCATCTAGGTTTCTTCGTCAACAATCTGGCCTTCACATCGAGAGTAATAGAAGCTAAAGGGATGCCACCATAAGGACTTTGCATCAAACCCAAACCAAAAACTTTTGTGTTTTAAATTAAACTAGTAAACTGACAATGCAGCCACAACATCGACCCAACCCTTGACATGCCCTAGCTCCATTACACACGTGCCAGATCTCCAGTAAAGCTACTTAATATATTGCTTCAGTTCCCATGCATTGTGCTCCATTGATGGCTGCATACAAGACTAAATATTAGAAGCTAGCACACCAGCATAATGTTATGCCATTTATGAACATGATATAAAGATATCGAAAGTGAAGCAATATTTAAAATTATATCACAAAAACATAAAGTGAAATAATCATTGAAATAAATTGAAGACATTGTCAGAAAATGAAATTCTCATGCACCCTGGTCGATATTGGCCTTGTACCAAGGGATCGTTCAGTACCTCACAATGAATATTTGCAATATGACAAGTTAGAGACATGTTTGAAAAGAGTCTTTTAACACCCACAAAATACAAGGGACCATGATTACTAAAGAGACATGCCAGATTAACGTTCCCATTTAAGGGGTGTACCAATGCCAAATCCTAAATGCATACAAACGAAAATCTGGACAAAGGGATCTTCTCATACCTAGAATTAGTAGATAAACAAATCAATTGGGTAGAAGAAAACAGATAAACAGAATAAGTAAAAAGATATTCTCCTTTATTGTAAAGTTTAGGCAGTTAGTCGTATAATCAAATGTATATTCTCCTTCATTGTAGCACTCTTGTAATTCTTTCTATTTTGTATAGGTTCCTTAGGTTAGTAATTGTCAATTGTTCTCACTCTACAATCTCCAAAATCAATGAATGTCACAGGCAAGCTAAAATGCAAAATAAAAGCACAGGGAAGCTAAAACACATACACCTAGAGTTTAACATTACAAATCCCTTTGAAAGCAAATCCTTGCGATTTACAAATCCCAGCCAACAATTTATCCTTTAAAAGCAAACAAAAAGGATTTTAACGTGAAAATACCAGATGAGAGAAAATTTAAAAAGAAATCAAAATCAAAATCCTCAAGAAGAAATACCTCTGAAATCAAAACCAAATACAAAAAGGATTTTAACGACAAAATTTATCCTTTAAAATCGAAATCAGAAAGAAGAAATACCAAATGGGATTAAAATCTCTAGCGAGTTCTGGTCTAATTCGAGCTTGGCGACGATGCATGTAAGCTTGGCGATGATGCTAAACATGAAAAGCCAAGTGGGTTAGGTCAAATAGAGGACGCCAAATTTGTGTGTGAGAGAGAGAGAGCCCACCTTCAAGCAGTGAGGGAGGGTCAGGTCATTTGGGGAGAGGGAGGGTCAAATCATTTGGGGGAGACAAGACATAATAGTTCTTTGGGGGAGATATTGAAACGAAAACATTTAATTAATTAAACTCTCCGTTTCATTAAGTCATGCATGGGGAGGCCTTATTTTGGACTGCACCCAGAATTATTCAATGTCATATAAACCAGATTTGCACATCCTTGTGGAGATTAACAAATAATTTACCCAATTGAATTGGTTATTTTATAGTGCAAGTTACCAATAATAAATGAAAATAAATATGGATCTTTATTTTTCATTTACTATTGGCGGCTTGAAGTTGGCCATGTCTATTTATATTTTTTTTAACGAGCAAATAAATGCGTTCATCATTTTATTGTTATTATAGGGCAGTGAATCATATACTTATTATTGTTTGTTTGGATATATACTTGTTTTGTTGTTAATTAAATTTTTATTTCTATTTTTGATGATTAAAGTAGATGGAAGATAGTTTTAGTGTCTTCCTCATATTTCATTGGACATGGAAGAAAATACTAGTCTTTTAGTATCTTGCTCCATGAATACCGCAAACCTTATATCATCCCTCCCTCTAAAGGCAAAAAGAGCCAAGAAGGCTACTAACCAATCTATGGTATGAGATCATTTTACAAAGATTGAACCTGTTGATCTTATTGAACTTAAAATTTGATGCAATTATTGCTTTATGCTATATGGATGCCATTATAAAAATAGCACTTCATTAATGTTTCACAACCTAAGATTTTCTTATTTAATCTCTCCCATTAGAGAGAAAAAAAAATGTTGGGAAAGATAAATCACCATCACAATTGATTGTTAGGATGGATGGTAAAGGATTTTCCTGAAGGGTTAGGAAAATATGATCCTAAAAAAATAAGGGTGATGATTGTTAATTATTTTATCAAGTGTGAATTGCCATTCAAGATTGTAGAGCATCCGATATTTGTTGAACTCTTGAGTACTTTAGAACTTAGATACACCTTGTCATCCTGAACTACCTTGCAAAAAGAGTGTATTAGTTTATACAATGAAGAGAAACAAAAGTTAAAGGCTTTATTGAGCGGTCAAAGAGTTTGTTTGATTACCGATATATGAGCATCGATGCAAAACAAGAATTATATATATGTTACGTGTCATTTTATTGATTGAAGTTAAGTCTTGAATAAGAAAATCATAATGTTTTGCCATATTCCTAATTATAGGGGTGAGACCATTGCTTGAATGTTAGAGTCCTGTATGATGGATTGAGAGATTGATTGCCTTTGTACAATCTCAATAGATAATGCATCCTCTAAAATGTCGTTATTGATCATGTGAGGAGGAGAATAAAATATAAGGAGTTCACAATTTTGGGCGGCAAGTTTATACATATTTGATGTGCTGCACATATTTTAAACCATATTGTATATGATGGTTTAAAAAATATACATGATGCAGTAAATAATACTAGAGAGGCAATAAAATTTGGTGAGGTATCCACCTACAAAGCTTGATATGTTTAAAACATATGCGAACGAGCTAAACATTGAGTGTGGAAAAATGGTATGTCAAGATTTTCTTATTAGATGAAACTCAACATACCTAATGCTGAGTGTTATTGAGAAATACGAAAAAACTTTTGTGCTAATGGGAGTAAGAGATTCACAGCTTTTGGCGCATACATATGAGGATTGGCAAATGGCTCAATTTTTATTAAGTTTCTAAAAAAAAATTATAATGTCACATTGAAAATTTTCGGCTCATTGTATGTGACCTCAAATATGTTATTTCAGCAACTTTGTATAATTGAGCACACTTTGAACAAAGTGTGTTAGAGTGAGGATATTGTGTTGATGAGCATGGGATCTAATATGAAGCTTAAGTTTGATAAATATTGGGAGAATGTGGATAGAATGAACATGATTGTTTATGTAGTTTTTGTCCTTGACTCTCGATATAAGATTACGTCCTTGGCATAATGGTTAAAAAGGTGCAAATGGGATGAATGCTGAAATAGAATTGAGGCCAAAGTGAGATTACTCATGAATCATTTGATTGATCAGTACCACAAGTTTCATTGACTAGTTAGTAGAAGATCAAATGTGGCCCATAGAAGTTTCTCAAGTATTATTGGTGACGACCCGGATTGTAAAGATTTTGATACAACTCTAGAGCAATATCTTGAGGAGCAAAACAATTAGATATTTAGCTCAGAAGTGAATATGTATTTGTCGGATTTGATTGAAACAAAAACACCCGAGTTTGAGATTTTGACTTGGTGAAAAAGGAACTCATTTAGATATCTCATCCTTGCAGAAATTGTACGTAATGTATTAGTCATCCCTATTTTCATCATTGCATCTGAGCCTGCATTCAGCACTGGTGAAAGTGTATTGGACCCATATTCGAAAATCATTAGCATCGGAGACTGTTCAAGTATTAATCTGCACACAAAATTGGTTGGGTTATAAACCAATTAATATTTGAGAGGTGGAGGAGCATGTACAAGGCATTAACATTGAAAGTAAATGTTTTTTTTTTATAATTTTGATTTTTTTATTACTAATTTATCTATTTAACTTAACCTCTACATTTTTTTTTTCTTCTTAAGGAAATCATCCTCCTTCAACTTCATCAACTTAAGCATATTCCACTTGAGGATATTGAAGAACCCCTCAAAGGTTTCATTTGGGAGTTTGACAAGGTAAAGTTAGATTTCTTATATAGTTCTTATGAGGTAAAGTTAGATTTTGTTTTATTATTATTGGGTGGGAGAATAATTCTATTCTCATAAATTTGTATGCTTTTGGCTTGTATGCAATTGAAGTAGCATCTTTGTTTACTGCTTCCTTCCACTGAGTTCAGCCTCATATTCACTCATAGTGGCAGCTAGGATTCCTTACACATTTGGTTCTACAAATTGCTTTGGTGCATACTTTTTCAATGTCTTGCTTTATCCACATGAGAAAGGAGATGATATTATGGTATATGGAACTAGTCAAGCAAAAGGTATATACATCATGTACACGTCCATTACTAAACATTCATTTTTCCATATCACATTTTGAAATAGTACACGTGTTCTTTGTTTTATGCAATTTTCTGATGTTATTTATTCAATTTTCTAATGTTTGTTTTGGTATCAATGGCATAGCTCTTTTGTGTGTTAAGATAGTGTTTATGAATTTATCTTTGCTGCATTTTTTGTGTTGGGTTGGGGGTATTGTTTCAAGCAAGATCACCATACATCTATTTGATGGTGGAGAGCAGCGTCGATACTTTAGATTGCAAATTGAAACTCGAGGTGTTGTGAGTTTGTCACAGCCCAAAGAAGAAGCTGAGATTTGGGTGAGAAGACTATGGGACATGGGCCCACCTTTATTTTCATGCCATGATATTAGTTGTTTTTAATTACTTTGGGTTGTAATAGATATTAGGCCTCAGCCTGTAATATTTGAACCATTTGCATTTAATTTTCCTATTGTCTAGCTAGGCTTGTTTTGGGATGTTACTATGTAAGGAGCATTCCCCGCTCGTATGAGGGTATCAAAAAACACTAGAATTTTCTAGTTTCTTCCCTATTCTCCTTCTTCTTTGCTAGAGGTGCACCCCCCGAAGTGAGCAACGCTTAGTGTATTTTTAACAAACATCTGGGGTGTGTTACAAGTGGTATCCAGAGCCATTTTTCCTTGGCATTGGCGTCATCAATCTGTGAGAATGGAAAACATTATCTCATCCTTACTCAATATCAAAGAGCTATTGGAACAAAATTTTCAATGCTTCGATGTTCTCCAGCAACATTTGAATGATTTTCGGGACAACCACAATAAAATGCACCAAGTATTCCGATAGTCTATTAATGAATTTGCTAGCAACTTTCAAGAAAGCTTCAACCAATTAAACGATCGAATTTGTGACATACAAGAGGAAGATGCAGTTGCTGTGTTAGAAAAAAAAAGAAAAGAAATCAAGCCCAATCAGATTACTCTTTCTCATGTTTCCATGCATTTTGTTAGACATCAGATAACATTTTTGCCAGTCTCCAATCTCCTTCTCCGACCAATTCCTTTATTTACTTTTAAAATTCATTTTCTCTTGCCTTCATATATGTCAGTAACCCTTACCCCTAACTATTCATTGACCGTAAAAGGGAAACTAACCATCCGATGGAAGTTTGACCCCGAAGAAAGTGCTTTTCAGTTTTTCGTCTTCTCACCCTCACTTCTCTCCCATGACCAAAAACTCGTCTGCGACCTTCTGCCCTCACTTCATTTCTAAAAACCCTCGTCATTCTTATTTTCTCTATTAACTCATTTTTTCTCCTTTTTTTTTCTCCACTTTGTTCAAAGAACTCGATGGGAGATTCAAGTGGTTTTTTTTTTCAAATTTATATGATGTTAAATCGGATACAGTTATTTGTGTCGATGCTCTTGAAGAATTAATGCATATGTTGCGGTGTGTATGGTAATCCTGAACTTGCCCGATCAGGATTTGGTATTGGAAAAAAGCAAGGTATTACTTTTGATACTAATGATTCTAATTTCTTTAAAATCTGGAAAGAATGAGTGTAGCGGGTGTAGTACTTGTGTTAGGGTCGAGAAAGTTGTTTCTCGCCCATGCACCTTTGATTCTAGGTCTTGCAAAAATGAAGCACTATTTACGAGCCATTTCAGTCATGTTTTCATGCCACTCCCAAAGATAAAGGTCATCGTCCTCTGTTTTGGCCGCTCTTTCGATCCCATCTATCTCCATCTTGATGATGCCCTTTGCAATTTGGCTCGGGAGGGGTCCAAGTTTGCTAAATGGGTAGGTGCATTTCACAAGAAGCAGGACTTCATTGATGTTGTTGAGGCAATGTACAAGGAGGCCATGAAAGGCAAGCTAGTAGGGAGTTGTGAGGTTGGTGCAGAAGTTGTGAAAGAGTTGAGTGTAGCCTGTAAGGTGTTTGATGAAATGCCACATAAGAGTGTGATTTGAGGCTGGACTTCATTATTAGCTAGCTATGTTGTGGTTTGTTTCGTTGCTAGCTTGTGTGCACGTGTACAAAACAAATGTCTTATAAAGACACTGAGTTTTTTTGACAGGATGGTGGAGGATTCCAGCTTCAAATTGAACGATGTTCCAATAAGTAGTGTGCTGTCAGCTAATGCTCAAGTGTGTGCTTTAGATCTTGTTGAGTGGGTGCTTGAGTACATGAAGTCTGGAGGAATTAAATGCATTATACGGTCAAACAAAATACTAGATACGGCATTCATTGACGTGTATTCTAAATTTGGGAGCTTGGAGAGGGCAAAAGAGATTTTTCACCAGATGTTCTTCCAATAGGTGGTCTCCCACAATGCTAAGATTAGGGGCCTTGTCGTTAATGGTGTAGATAGTGGAGATTTGATTGGAACATTGATGTTGGAATTGGAAACACTGGCCAAGAGAGTTGGCAAGTAGGAATGGCATTGAAATTTGCAATGGCGCAGTTTAGATTCTTAGTTTCCATTATATTGGTCTATGGGCATTGGAATTACCAACGGATGGATTACATGATATTATTCAATTTTAACAGGAATGTTGTGATGGTTTTGGTTTTATTGTGGTATGTGATCTTCACCTTTCATTTTTTTGAACCGCCATTAATGAAGGGAGCAGTATGTTGTATTCTATAGTCTATACTTCTGTTCCTACACTTGTTTGGACTCTTGCCAATGATCTAAGTAAAAGGACCCTTTTACGTTATCCACAACTTTATAGGGCTAGCCACAGATAAGAGTGCCACCATGTGAAATTGTGTTGGCTAACAATGTTAGACACATTGTGGTTGTTAGAAAATAAGAATTACAAACAGAGATTACAGATGATATACAGTGAGGTGATTGTTAATCTGTCTCTTAGACAAATATTGTCTCTCACTCGTATAGAGTTTTGTAGAAGAGAATCTGGTAATACTGTCCTCAGGATATAACACCGTTTATATAGTGTGCAGATTGCAAATTCTAAACTCTAAACCATAGAACGAATAGATGCAATAATAGCAGTTGCAATATTTTAATTTGAATTTAAAATGAAACAGTTACTGTTTGAAAATGTGTAGAAATAATTGCAATTGACAGTTAACAATAACTGTCAAAAAAGAAGAAAGAAAACATCATTTTGTTTAAGTAAAAAATTACGTCACTTGCGATGATGCGTATGTGCTAAGTGTGTCTAAAGCGTTAATGCGTCGCAAGCGCGGGTGCGTGTGGTCAGTACTTCGCGCTGGGTGACACTACTATATTGTGTCTACCCTTGTGTTCCATTTTATGAATAGTGAAACTTATTCACTTATAAACTACTACAAGTTTTATTGTCTTTTCAATGTGGGATATTTGAAATAATCCAACATTCCCCCACTTATTTCAAATAATAAAAAATTATTATTATTTTAATAAAAAATGCTTCTATTACAATTATATGTTGACACTTAAATGTAAGTACCTTTTGGGTTTGAACTTTCATGTAGCACATGATTTTCAAAGTTTTATCAATATGATAGTAGATATGATATCCTTGAACTATCATATCGTGTGATAAAACTGGAAAACCAACACATATTTCTATCGTTCTTTATAGCCATGCATTAAAGGCCATACGCATTATCCTGACTTCATGAGTGCTATAGGTAGTTTACCAAAACTCGACAAAAGCGGCTTGACTTTACACTCACATAGGTAGAGTTCTTCTAGGTGCTCCTGCATAAAAAACACCTTTTATGCGAACTCACTAAGAGTTATGCTCAACCTTTCCATTTCACTGCAGGACTAGCACTAATCAGTAATTTTGTAATGATGGTCTAATTTAGTTCTATTACATCACTAACAAGACTTTGTTTTTCCCATTGAACCTATAACTTAGAATTCCAAGTTTAGGTTGGGTTGCCATCTTTTAGTGATCTATTCCATAGGTTTTAGACCCATCTCAAGTGATATTTTCTGAATCAGATCTTTATTTAGGTCCTTTGTCAAAGGATCTGCCAAGTTTGTACTTGACTTTATATAGTCTACTGTGATTATGTCTTCTTCCAACAATTGTCTCATAGTATTATGTTGAAGACTTACATGTCTTGATTTCTCATTGTATGACTTGTTATATACTCTTGACAATGTGGCTTAACTATAACAATGTAAGGAAATAGGAAGCATTGGACTTGGCCACATTGGCAAGTCTCTTAAGAGGTTTCTCAACCATTCAGCCTCTTTTCCAGCAACTCCTAAAGCCACTAACTCAGACTCCATAGTTGAGTGAGTTATGCAAGTTTGTTTCTTGGATCCCCATGAGATGGCTGCGCCACCAAGGGTGAACTCCCACCCACTTGTGGATTTAAATCCATCATCCACACAGTTCCAGTTAGCATCACTAAAACCCTCAATTACAAATATATATCCTCCATAATATAGAGCATAGGACTTAGCTCCTTCTAAATGACCTAATACAATGGAAATTGCTTTCCAATGTTCCAAGCCTGGACAACTTGTGTATTTACTCATTTTGCCCACGGCAAAAGCTATGTCTGGACGTGTGCAATGCATTGCATACATCAGACTTCCAATAACTAGAATATTCTAGTTGTGATACACATTGATATTTATTTGTTCCAAGCTTCAAAGCAGGGTTATATGGAACACGATATGTTTTTTCAAGTTAATGATTAAATTTACTTAGAACTTTATCAATGTAATGACTTTTTGTTATAGCATAAGCATTATCATTCCTATATATTTTAATACCAAGTATGGTATTAGCAACACCCAAGTCTTTCAAATCAAAATGAGATGACAGGAAAGATTTTGTATCTTTAATGCATGAGCTATTATCACTGAAAATTATCATATCATCTACATACAAGCATATTATCACAAAATGATTATCGCATACTTTAGAATAAATACATTTGTCAGCTTCATTCAAACGAAAACCACTAGAAAGAACCACATTATCAAATCTTTCATGCCATTGTTTGGGAGCTTGTTTTAAATCATACAAAGATTTGATTAATTTACAAACCTTGTTTTCGTGACCCGGAATAATGAAACCCTTTGATTGCTCCATATATACTTCTTCATCCAAATAATCATTCAGGAATGCTGTTTTTACATCCATTTGATAAATTTCAAGTTTAAATATGGAGGCCAAAGATATCGATGTTCTAATAGAAGAAATCCTACTTACAAGAGCATATGTATCAAAATAATCAATGCCCTTGGATTGTCTAAACCCTTTGGCTACTAGTCTAGCCTTATATTTATCAATGGATCCATCGATCTTTAATTTTATCTTGAAGAAAATCCACTTACATCCTATGGTTCTAGAACTAGAAAGCAAATCTACAAGGATCCATGTCTTATTTGACATTATAGACTCCATTTCATTATCAATTGCCTCCTTCTAGAAAGTAGGATCCCTAGATTTCAATGCTTCTTGTAAAGTAGAAGGGTCATTTTCTAAGTTATAACATAAACCAAACTCTTGCAAGATTATTTTAGAATTTCCTTCTACAAGATACATAATAAAATCAAGACCAAAACCTTTTTCTTTTCTTATTCTTTTGGATTTTCTAATTTTAAAATTCTTTTCATTTTCAGAAAAAATATTTTCAAGAGTGCTACTATCTTTATAAGAAGTGCTACCTCCAAGAGAATTTTTGAAAATAATTATTTTCAAAAAATTCAACATCTCTTGATTCGATAATTACATTAGATTCTTGATCTAAAAAACGATAAGTTTTACTATGTGATGCATATCTAACAAAAACACATTCTAAAATTCTTGGTCCTAATTTAGATCTTTTGAGATCAGGTAATCTTACATAAGCTAGACACTCCCACACTTTAAGGTAATCTTCCTTGGCAGGGACTGCAAGCAAGAACTAAAAGAGAGGTATGGCGAAGTTAGTAAAAAAGAATATCCTCGTCTTTGACCCAATGGTGGAAGCACTAGGATTCTAAGGGTTCAACAGCTTGTTGAGATCTACTATGGAAGTATACCAACAACTTGTGGACAAGGTGCTTTGAAGGGGAAGGGTTTGTCACAGCCCAAAGAAAAAGTTGAGATTTGGGCGAGAAGACTATGGGCCATGGGCCAACCTTTATTTTCATGCTATGATATTAGTTGCTTTTAATTACTTTGGGTTGTAACAGATATTAGGCCTCAGCCCGTAATATTTGAACCATTTGCATTTAATTTTCCTATTGTCTAGCCATGGGCCTGTTTTGGAACATTACTATGTAAGGAGCATTCCCTGCTTGGATGGGGGTATCGAAAAACACTAGAATTTTCCAGTTTCTTCCCTATTCTCTTTTTTCTTTGCTAGAGGTGCTCCTCTTAAAGTGAGCAATTCTCAATGTATTTTTAACAAACACGTGGGGTGTGTTACAGAGTTCGAGTGCATCGAGGCAGAAAGAAAGAAGAGACATAGGAGTTATGAGTATCATTGTATTTATCTGCACAACTTTACAAGTAAGTCCATATCTCTCCTCCTGAATAGTGCCTCAAAACTCGATAGTTTTTTTTCCCAGAGTTAACATGCTATAGCATGCCATTCAGATGCTTGCCATTTTCTGGCAACCAAAGAAAGAAGTTGAACATCGCAGGTGCTGGGAGATATACCACCATTTTCTAGGCTCTTTGTTTCTTGTGTATCCTGTTTTCTTATTTATTTTTTAAGTAGACAGGGTTAAATTAATGAGTGAAAGAGGTGGTACTCTTGTGCAAATAGGATTATTTGATTATCAACAATGACATTTCTGATGTCAAAGATGTGAAGATCTTGTTGTAAGTTGTTCAAAAGCTCCACGAGGCTACCATGCTGATATCTATTCATTACCTTCTTCATTATAAGTAATTGGCTGGAGGAATCCCGGTATGCTTCTTATTCTATATTAATTTCCAGTTCTCAATCAGAAGTTATTTATTGGGGGAAAACTGAAATGGCAGGTATTTGTGGCACTTGACCCTCCTTATTGGACCTTGGATCCAAACAAACTCCTGCAGTCAGTCACTGGGAGTGGGAGAACAAAGGCTATTTTTGCATTGAAAGGTTAGTGAATTCCGTTTAGTTTTGGTATCAACAAAACGTACTTGCTCTGGGAAGCCTCTTTCCAAAAGTCAGATTATAAAGTTAGAAATATAGAATGCATCCTTTTGTTTTATAAATTAAAAAGAAGAAAAACTAATATGATAATTTGTGTTCTTAGGTTAGTATCTTGGCCATTATATTTTCATGGGTGTATCTGTTAGACTCACCTAATATCTGTTAGAAGCTTCAGTTGCAATCTAAATCCATCCACAATTGAGCTACCTCCAAATCTGCAGGATGATGGCTCTGAATCATGGGAGGCATTTTTAATGTGCTTCATTTTCACAACCCTTATTTGTCTTTTGGATTTTTCACTTTTGTTCTTTGTAAATGGATGTTTTGCATTGTGATGATATAAACAACAATGTAATATGTAGTATGAATGTATTGTGTGTGTTGATGAATTATTATTTATTTTTTAATATAAAAATTTGAATGGGCAATAAAAAATGCCTATAAAGATATTCATTATATAAAAAATACATGTAAAAAATAATAAACATAAAGGCCTATAAAAAAAAGTCTTTTGGATTGTTAAAATGTTTTTTTTTTTTGAAAAATAAAAGCCTTTTAAAAGTGTTTAAAATATTTTTAAAAAAATCTTTTAAAAAATCTGAATTTAAAAAAAAAATACTATAAAAACATTTACAAAAGTTTTAAAAAGTCTTTCTTTTTTAAATAAAAAAAAGGTAATACACCCATACTGCCCGATTTTTTTGGGTGGATAACCGACCAATTTTTAAAACTCGGATACAGATCTGGTTATGGTCCGTTTTCCAGATCTACCCCTCTACAATAAATTATATTTAAGCAATTTGTTAATTCTATCATATTTTTTAATTTAATTTTTTTATTTTTTAAAATTTAATAAAATATCTTAATTTAAACTATTTTATTTAT
This sequence comes from Cyclocarya paliurus, assembly GCA_029856935.1. Classification (NCBI taxonomy): domain Eukaryota; kingdom Viridiplantae; phylum Streptophyta; class Magnoliopsida; order Fagales; family Juglandaceae; genus Cyclocarya; species Cyclocarya paliurus. The sequence continues at coordinate 12,303,044 of CM056950.1, forward strand.
ATATATATATATATAGAGTGTACTAATATATTGATTAGAGCATTTTCATCCGGTACCCTATAACCTATTTTTTCCTATAATTTAAAGAAAAGTTTAGGGAATGCTCTCAAATCCTCCTTCCATTTGGATCCCTATTTTAGAAAAAAAGTTTATGGATGAACAGTAATACTCCAAATATTAGAAATCACTATTCATCCCCTAAATCATTTTTATCATTATTTTATTCATTTCAATTAAATTAATTTTTCTTCCAATATTTATACTTTCTCTCTCGTACACATATTTATTATAGTTTTAAATAATAGTTTTAAAAATAATTTAAATAACTAGAAAATATAAAAAATAATAATTTTAAAAATATGAAAAATAATTTAAATTTTTATTTAAAATATTTACTAGAGTAATAATTCAAAACATAAAAAAATATTTAATAGTTAATTTTATAAATGAAAGTGAAAGAAAAAAAATAATAAAAAAGTAATTAAAAAAAAATTATTTTAACAGAATTGTAATGAGTATCTTTTTTAACTAAAATTTAAAAAATCGGATGTAAATGCTGTTAGATGTTGTGGCCAGATGTGCCGTAGAAGGTTGCCGAAAAAGTAAGAGGTTCATCATTTTCCGTGCTAAAAATATAGACAAAAGAATACCAACCCCTAAAGTCTTGTGAAAGAGAAATTTGAGAATGGATAATATGAGAGATGTACAAATGTCAAAAGTAGGTGACAATAAATTCAATGAATTTAATATGATCATGACAAAGATTAATATTTGATCTATGTAAGAAATAAATTATAAATTAACATAATTTTATATGATATAATATATTATATTTACAATATGAGCATATTCTTTTTTTTTTTTTTAGAAAGAGTTAAGATCATTTGTCTAAAAGTGATCCCTTTTCAATTTTATTAATAACCTTCACTTGTGGCGGAAGAAAACTGTAGTTACAAAACAAGCATCTAGGGTATAAAGGAAAACCCAGCATGTAGAAAAAAACAAACTAGAAAAATAAACCAATGAAAAATAGACAAAAAAATCACAAACAACAAACACACGAAATTAACTAAAACGAAACGAAGGCAACCCGGAGTAATCCAAGCGGATAAGACCACGCAACGTTTGGAGAGTCTCTGTCAAGAGTGAAAAAATTAAATTACTACTAGAGGCCCCATGTTTAGCTAACCAATTTATAACTTTAGTACCCTCTTGAAAAACATGATGAATATGAGCATATTCATTTTCTAAATTTCTTTTATAAAAAAATTATTTAAAGTTAACAATAAAAATCTTAATTTGAAAATCAGAAAATATGTTAAATAATAATAGAAACTATATTTTCAATATTATGGTGTGTAAATTTCGAATTTTTTTTTTTTAGAAAAAAGTAGATAAATCTAGTATCTACTTGAAAAAAATTAATTTTTTAATGATAAATCTCACTTTTTTAAAAAGAGTATATATAATTTGTATATTTTAAAATTGTATCTAATATTATTTAATAATAAAATACGTATTTATCTATTTTTTAAAAAAAAAATTCGCGACTTACTGCAAATATTATTTAAAAAAAAAAAACGAGGTCGCCGTTTTGAAATGTCAAAATAGCTACTATACCACGTGTTGGAAATGGCAGAATCTAGAAGGCCATGAAAGAAAGAATGCGAATCCGTGAAGTCCCCTCACGGTGGTCGTAGAGAATATTGATCTCTCTTTATAAAAACATTAAAGAGAGTTCCCCACCACTTTTTCATTCTCCGTTTGGCTCCAGTTTTACGCGTTTTCTTCCTCAAGGCTGAGGATTCGTGATTCGCTCCTCTTCCTCAGGTACATTCTATATCTTACGATTTTATTTACCAAAACATGTCAAACCAGAATCGATCTCTCAGATTTTTCTCCAATTGAATATAAATTGTAGCCCTGTGGAAGTTTTCTTCTTCTTCCCTCTTTTTTTTTTTTTTTTTTTTTCCTTTCCGAGTTTTGGAAAGGAGCTTTGATGGATTTCCCGTGGCAGTTTGAAAGTTGCCTTTGGTTTGTGAGATCCGATTTCTAATGTTGTTTCCTCTGCTCGAGGATTTCAGTTGGTATATTTTATCCTCGTCAACTCTTGTAATTTTTCAAATTCTTGAATATGTGTATACATATTGTGGAGTCTCTATCTGATGTTTGGGATTTGGGCCTTCGGCTCGCGGTTAGTTATGGAGACCAATTTCTATGCAAACTTAGAAGACTTTTATGACTTTTTCACGGAAGCTTAAACAAATGGAAATCTTCTTTGTTGATTGCTTCGCTTTCTTAAACCACATTGTATCGAAGTCGGAGTCGTTTTGATTTGCATTTTTTGTGATTTTCGGGGCTGGTATTGTGCTCTGATGTGTTTCATAGGCCACACTAATTGGTCCTTGTTCTGGTTTGTATAGGTCATCTTGATCAATTTTATTTACGATTCATAAAGCATCGTGTTCTGAACTTTTTGATTCAGTACTATCATGGCCGAGGTATGCAGTTCTTTTAATTTTATTATTTATTTTTATAAGGTTTACCGTCCTTTGTATTTGTGTTTCTTCTCCTCTTGTGTTCTGCAAGTTCTTATGTATTAGTTCCTTGAACTCGCGGCAGGAGGGTCACAAGGTTACCTTGAATGTTTATGACCTTAGCCAAGGACTAGCTCGGCAGCTTTCCACGTCTTTTTTGGGGAAGGCTATTGAGGGTGTATGGTGAGTGCACGCATTATTGATTCATGGCCATGGTACAGATGTGGCAATACCTTTGATAAGCATGATATAAGTTTTATGTTGGTGTGTATGGAGTGTGTAACTGACATATCAAATGCCGATACAGAGATCAGATAGGTGTTAACTAGGTCGTATTGGTGTTGCATTTTTGTTTAATCATTGTGTGCTTCTCTTTAAATATTTAGGCCATTTTTCCTTCTAAGGATTATTTGTGGTTTTCGTTTAAAATGTATATCTTTTATTTTTTACAACAAGGAATAATTGACTGTGGTTTAATACTTTTAATCCAAGACATTTTTTTAAAATATTTTGCATGACAGGCACACCGGAGTTGTTGTTTACAGTAATGAATACTACTTTGGGGGAGGGATACAACATGCTCCTGCTGGATTGACACCATATGGTACACCAATTAGGGTTGTAGAATTGGGAGTTACACATGTGCCAAAGGAAGTATTTGAAATGTATCTTCAGGAAATAAGCCCTCGATATACCGCTGAAACATATAGCTTGCTCACACACAATTGCAATAACTTTAGCAATGAAGTTGCTCAGTTTTTGGTTGGTGCAACCATTCCAGACTACATTCTTCAGCTTCCTAACGCAGTCATGAGTAGTCCAATGGGAGCTCTTATCTGTAAGTTATTATTGACCTCATTTGTTGTTCTCCTTTTGTGTGAGATGTTAATAGGAATAGACATCTGCTGTGATATATTTTGTTTTAATCCTAAGTAGCTTAGTGGTCGAAGGTTCTGCATCTTCCTGTGATAATTCAACCTACTGGATGGTGGGCTTTTTTTTTTTGGCTGGTTAAATTTATCTTTTGCTCGTAGTTTCTGTTTGAGTTAATGTTAAAGTATTTTCCATCTGCCCTCCTCCTGTGCGCACATGGAGGTGTTACCAGATTGAGCGAATGGTATTCTTAGTGCTACGGCCTTTTGTAGAATCTCCCTACCTTGGAGGGTTACTCGAAACTTCCGTTTTTCTTGGTTCTATCTCCACATTTGTTTCTTCATTGCTTTCTTCCCATTCTGAGGACCCTTCCCCAGTCTGAATGGGTTTCCAATTCTATGCCTGTTGATAAAGAAATTTCTCAAATTAACAAAATTGAGGAAATGGAGTTATTTTTATTGTTTGTTAATTCGTGGGAATATTGTTTTTTTTATTATTATTATTGTTTTCTTCTGGATCAGTAAATAGGGAATATTGCCCTTCTGTCTTTAATCGTCAGAATTTATGTTGCAGTGCCCATGATACAGAATCTGGAGACAACAATGAAGTCTGGTGCTGTTCCCCAAGTCCCACAATTTAGGCCTTCGATGGGGCAGTCTTCAAGACCCACCACAAACATCAAAGCGACTAATAACAACGTGAAGTCTGAAGAGAAACGGTCCAAGTCCGAGAAGCCAAGGACACCCGAAAACACAGTGCCACCTGCTGTCAACGCTGCAAAGGAGAAGTCTGCAATCAATGGGATTGCGGGAGACCCTCTTGGGAATGCTCGGAGCAAGGTGCAGGAGGAGATAAGCAATGAATTTGCTGCAATCATGGCAACAGGGACATTGCGTGCAAGTGAGGCTGCTGCGCTTGCAACAAGAAGAGTTATGCAAAGATATCAGAATGTAAATGCAGCAATGTCAGAGAGTTAGTATCTGGAGGAAACATATTCTTTTGAAGAGTACTATTGTTAATTTCTCTATTGGGGGTCTACAGGAAGACCCATTATCTATATCGACATTTTATGGTTTGACTCGATTAAGTTGTGCCCAAATTGTGGGGCATCTAAATTTAAGCTTGCTTTTATCGATCCGATGGAATTCTTCAGAATTGAGCATGAATACGATGTCATTACGGTTGACGATGTCGTGATTTTTACTTGAAAAAAGATATATATTTGAGGTGGAAGAGCAAAATGCTGATGATAATAAAAATAAAGAGAAACTGACAGCCAAAGGTGTTATCTTTTCTTTTCTTTTCTTTTTCAAAAGAAAATCGAAGACAAATTAAGGAATATGCCACCATTATGTATCGTAATGGGAATTTCACTAGAGGACTTAGAAATTCAGCCTCTTTTCCCAACAAGCTTTTGAGGTGTTTAAACAAGCTATCTGGAAACTTAACGTGTTCTATATTTCTTGCATTAAGCCTTCCAAACTTTGTTATTGTTGTGCTATGTGCAGCAATTACGATGAACGATACGTAAAAGAGAGAAAATAAGAAAAACACATAGATTTAACGTGATTCGGCAGCATACCTTCATCCACAGGAGTGAGGGGCTGAATTTTCACTAACGGTTAAAAGTAGAGTTATATAATATATATTTGTACTAACTCTAACCATACAAAGGTATTAAAAAATTCTAATAATACTTCTGTATCGTACCACGGGGCGTTGCCCCCGCGCCCCCAACCTATTAATCATACCTAGCAATAAAACAGTAAATTACGAGCCCATTCTGCTTCACTCTCAGCATCAGTTGCTTTCTCTCCAAGAAATAGAAGAGAACTGCGTGCAGCATAATGGCAATCCCTTTTTGTTCATGTGATGCATAGCTACAGGTGAAGTCTCACTTTAATCCTTTTAGGTCTCAACAAGTAGGAAGGAAGTAAATTCCATGCTCAAAGCTGCAAGATAACTCGGTTCCCCACTGTATGAGTGTTGTGGTGGCTGATATTTGTAACGTAAATTATTGCAAGTACGTAGGCTCTTCGAGGGGCCTGACCTCCAATGCAAACACTCAAAGTGAAGGAAACTGATAACCCATTAATGGATAATTGAGAAATACTTAAAGAAAAATACAAATAGACTTGTCAAATTATGACTATCGGACTCAACTAAATAACTACCCATAATTAGATAACTGACCCACTACATTTAACAGACCCACTAGCCACATCGTGGCCCACGACTGCAACTTCTGGACTCTTCCAGATAACAAAAGCATAAAACATAGCGGAAATCAACTTGGCCCATGACATATGCTGACCCAGCCCACGTGGCTTCAGACATTCTCCCTATAGTCTAGGGTTTCACTCAACGCTCATAACAATGAGAAGTTTCTAAACGACAAAATTACGGGGTACCGTCCAGTTTTATAAAAGAACTTCTGAGCGAGGTCCTTGATGATGACCTACTACACACTTCATATATTCGTTGCTAGGGTTGGGTTGTAAGCCTATCACTACTCATGTTGTTAGGAAGTGACCTTTGTTACATCTTCTGGAAGAAAACAAACCTTTGAACAGAAAGTTCCGACAGAGGAAATACAAGCTTTTGGGTGTTGGGCAGTTGCTATTCGCCTATAAGAAGGTGCCTGCAAGGCAAGGAAAGCTATGCTTGTCTTAGTAATGCATTTTTAGGATAAATTACACCTTGCATGTCTTTTTTGGCACTATCGTTATAGCTCTTTATGACTTGGAATAAAATATATATTAATTGAGGAATTTTCTCCCCTGACGTGGAAATGTCATTTGGAACACGAAAATCCGCCCCAAGTTACCTTCAATGGAACTTAAACTTTCGTGAAAGAGATAACATAATAATTTTGTTCTCAGCCATTGTGAAGACTGAGGGTTACAATATGTATTTGATATACCAGGTGCCCCTGCTTGAAAGTATACATGAATTGGGCTGATTTGAATTCAAAGAGGAGATGGTTTTAGATGAAAAATTGAAAAAAATATTGTTAGAATATTATTTTTTAATATTATTATATTTTGAGATTTGAAAAAATTGAATTGTTTATTATATTTTGTATATAAATTTGAGAAAGTTATAACAATAAGATGAAATGAAATACTTTTCGAATCAAAACGGGACTATAAAAATTCTGGTTTGGTCCAAAGATTCCCGGGGAAAAAAACACAAATAATTTGTAGTTTTCTCATATTTCTAGAAGATTTCTATTTTCTTTCCTATTATTTGAAAGAAACAGTAGCTGATCACAAAATGGAAAACAGGTAGAAATGGATAGAACAGCACCTCTCACGTCCATATCTATGGTAAGACAAACCATGACTTACAAAGATCATTAGACTTGCATTCTTTACAGAGAAAAGTTTGTGCTCACTTTAAGGGTTCGATGCCTACTAAGAGTCTAATATCATCCTTGCCGTTTGAATAAAAGGGAAAGAATGTCATGGGAGAAATTCATGACAGATGCCAAAACAAATAGGGATTATCGAAGCATAGAGATACATCATACATGTGGAATAACACTACCATGCAGAATTGCAGAGTCACAAAGAAGAAACACTTGCACCCCGTGATGCATTACGTCTGGAAGTTGAACCCCATTCTATGGCTTCTGCCACAGCTCGTTGTCGTTCACTTATGCTTTCTTCATCATGAAGATTCACATTTTCACTCACCATTATTTGGTTAGATGGTGGAGAAGGATCGTCAAAAGATGCTGTAGCTGCATCTGGACCACCGGTCCCAAGGAAACTGAGAGCGCTGACAACATCGATCATTAAAGGTCGAACTGATGGTTCCTCCTGGAGACACATGGCTGCGACTGCTACTGCTTGGTGTAGTGCTCTGACAGGGAAATCTCCAAGAATAAGTGGATCGGCTAGCTCTTGGAATCTATGAGGATCCTTAAATACAGGTCGTCCCTGATAAGAGGAAACAAATTCAGTACATTCTAGTCTGCTAAAGATCTTCAACTTCCCTCAACTGGGAGAAAGATGGACACATGAAGTGTACTCTACAGTATTTATTAAGCATTTAATGCTGTCCAAAAAATGCATACGGTTAATATATAATAAATGTCGCAGGGCTCATTTTATGCGTCCGCCGTCTGCGATCTTTTTCCTTCTAGTCAAGGAATTGACAAGATAACAAAAATTTGAAAAAGAATGGCCTAATAGAAACAGGAGAAACATACCCAAGTAACTAGATTTTGCTCCTCGGTACATCTCGTGTTGTCAATGGCTCTCCTTCCAGTGATTAGCTCCAATAAAACAACTCCAAAACTGTACACATCCGACTTCACTGTGAGTTGTCCTGTTCTCTGATACTCGGGAGCACAATACCCATATGTCCCCATGACTCTTGAAGACACAGACTTGTCCCCAGCAGGTCCAACCTTGGCTAATCCGAAGTCAGAAAGTTTGGCATTGAAATCCTTGTCCAGCAAGATGTTTGAGGATTTTAAATCACGATATATAACGGGTGGACTGGCCTCACTATGTAAATATTCTAGGCCCTTGGCAGCTTGAAAAGCTATTTTCATTCTTGTGAACCAATCTAATGGCTTTTTCCCTGGTGATAGATCTGAACATCCAAATATTTTTCATGATAATCAGTAGTGTGTAGTTTTCTGATGCAGGATACACATGGTTATTGGGAAAAGATGCATAGAGAAATAGGTAACGTGACAAAATCATTAGGGGTTTTACACTTAATGTCCCAAACTATCGAACTTAACATCTTGTATCTTTCTACTACTAAAATTTGACAAATAGCATCATTGTCTAATTATGACTGGTAAGATAGAAAAGAAATAGGTAACGTCACAAAATCTTAACTATCGGATCTCAATAAAGAACGTTCATTGCAACTTGTTATAGTTTGAGGCTGATAATTTGGAATGCAAAATGCCACAAACTTCTGATACTCACCCCCATATTTATCTATACCTTGTAATAATTAATTTTAGAAACGAAATATAAAAGGGGTAGTACCAAGTAGATGTTCCTCCACAGACCCCAATGGCATGTACTCGTACACCAGAAGTCTCTGCTCTCCATCGGCACAATATCCTATCAGATTCACGAGATTTTCATGGTGTAAGGCACTTAGCATCAATACCTCAACAAGAAACTCTCTATTTCCTTGCAATCCATTCCTATCAAGTTGCTTCACAGCCACAACCTGAATAGAAACAACCGCAAGATCACTACTAGAAATATTCTAAAAGTTTTTGAACTGTGGAAGCTTTCAAGGCTAGAAAAAGCATCAAACAGGACTGCTTTTTTACCCGGCCAATTTTCTCGAGTCGCCCCTTGTAAACTCTTCCAAATCCACCTTCACCTATTAGGCATTCTTGTCTGAAATTCTTTGTCGCCGTGGCCAATTCACGGAACGTGAAAGCTTGGGCTGCATTGTTGTTGTTGGCAACTTCTTTACAGGAATCCTTCTTGTTGGTGGTTTCAACTGGTGCCACCTTTGGCTTTTGATTTTCTGAACAAGATATCTCTTTTTGTGAATGTGACAATTTAATTAGATTTTCGTAGAGTACCTCCAAATTAGAATTAGAATTTAAGACATGGTATTATGATACCATGTTAAATCATAAATTGTTTCAAGAACTTAGATTAATTGAAAATGGTAAATTTAATCACTCAACCAACTTTTTAAAAGGATTATGCTAAAAACCCAGCAGTCTCATAATAATTAAGGCGGTCGCTTAAGAGAAGCCATTTCCATTTTCCATTCACTACAATCTACCTAATTAAAGAAAACCTAGTAATTATAAAATGCTTCCATGAAATTGCAGAGGTGAAGGAGATGAACTGACCCAGCTTTGGCTGTTGGGGAATGGCTGCTTCTCTACGAGGGGAGGCGCCAGGCAACTCTCCCTTCTTTCCGCCATCGATCTTCTTTGATGATTTCTTCTCATGGGATGAAAAACAGGAAAAACAACTCATTTCTTGTACAAAGAATTGTCTCTGTTATTCTCCCCTATTTAATTCCTACTTTTGCGATACATCCCAAAAAATAATGCATGCACTAGCTAGATAAACTATTTGAAGGGAAAAAAAAACTTCTAAACTCGATAATGGATATAGCTACAAAGTTTTCATCGAATAAATTAGAGAGAGAGAATGCAAAACTTGAGCTTCGTCTAAACTCGATAATGGATATAACTACAAAGTTTTCATTGACTCAAAATGCTTATCGACAATGCAAGCTCAACCAAAATCCCAACGTCAAAACCCCCATGCATGAAACTTAAAAAAGAAAAAAGAAAGATTCAACAAACTCACCAAAAAGCCACGAACCCGGCAGAGGGAATTAATGGAGGCGAAACTGAAATGGGTTGACAGCTTTTGTTGTTCCCGCAAAAGATGGAGAGACGTAGGTAGAAAGGGAGGTTTTGGAAGTTCGTAAATGTGACAGTCATGAATACAACACATACGGCAACATAATTAGAAATAGAAACTCACTAATTTTTCCAAATTTTAGCTGTTTTTTTATCTGCGTTTTGAATACAACGAGAACAATTCTAGAAACTCACTTTTTTTTTTCAAAATTTTTAAGGAGTTTGCCCAGAGTTAATACCTTATACCTGTATTTAGTATTATTTTATAAATTAAATAACGATCACGGTGGCAACGTATACAGATCTTCCTTTAATTATTTAAATTATACCGTTAAGCTTAACTCAACACATATAATAGCCGATTAGACTGCGTTTGGATGCTAAGATAATATGAATATCAGATAATTTAAGTTGATCTGTGAATAATATAGTATTTTATGAATTTTATTGAGATATATTTGAATGTAAATAAGTTAAAATATGTGTTTGAATGTACGAAGTACGTTGAAATGAATTTAACTTTTTTTATAAAAAATTAAAAAAGTAGTGAGTCTATGATTAATGATTAGTTTCGAGATGAGTTGAGCTCACTCCAACAACCAAACTATGCGTATTTTTCATAAAGTGTGAGAATATTTTCATAATATGTGAGGTGGTAAATAGTGACCTATGAAAAGAATTTTTTATTTATTTATTCAGTCAATTATTCAATATCCGGAGACACTCTTGTATGTTCCATAGTTTTTTTTTTTATTAAGTTCTTGAACTTTGAGTTGGGAACTGCATCTTGCATGTATTAGTTTTTAAAATGCATGTGCAGGGCTGTATCATGGATAAACCAAGGAGGAGAAGAGTAGGACTTCTTCCATGAAAGAGTATCATCTCTGATTCTCTCTATCGTAAAAAAGAATAAAGCATGCTTCACAGTCAGTACCAGCGGTATCCTCCAATCAATTGAAAAAAGATCTCATCAATATTGTTCAAATTTAAAAATCTAAGTGAAAAAGAAAGACGCATAAAAAGCTTATAATATTTATTGATACGTATAAACATTTTGAATAATATTACATGAATAATAAATATTATAAAATTTACTTTATATATCTATCTTTTCTTGAAACTCTCCCATTCGGTCAAATTTAAAATTTGATTAAATTTTGACGGATCAAAATTAGCTACGATGGTTTCCCCTTCCAAGAAAAATGATTAAAAAAAATTAAAGCTAATCCAATCATGTTTTCATATATTCCAAATTGATTTCTCGTACGTCACTAGAACTCAACTCGTCTTTCTTTTCGAGGCTTTTTTTTTTTCTAGTTTCTCTACTCATATAATTATTATAATTTTTTTAAATTTTTATACAAAACATAATAAATAATTCAACTTTTTTAAATCTTAAAACAAAAATGATATTAAAAAATAATATTCTAAAATATTTTATTTAATTTTAAACTTCTCATATCATCTCATCTGTACAACAAAACAAAACCTTTTTCTTTTTAGGCCATCTTCTCAATTGAGTCAGACCAAATTTTTAAGAAAAATGATAAACATACATTATTTTTTACAAAATATTACACAATCATGTTTTAAAATGAAGGGTATTTTTATAAAATATCTTATAAAAGTAACATCACTTTACAAAAATATCCTCACTTAAAAACATGTGTTGTGAAATATGTTGTGAAGTATATTGTGTGTGAATCGTTACTCAATTTTTAATGTATGTCCTAGGAATTTCCATTTTTCCTTGACGAGAAATGTATATGAAGTGACATTTTGCAAAGTTAAGAGAAAAACTTGTTAAAGATTTAATTATTAATCCAAAAGTTTTAGGATTGTTAGATACTATTTTGGTTAATCTTTATTCCTTAAGATCATAACATTCCACTACCCTTCTAAATCCAACGTTCATGACAGTCCACTCTATCGATACTAATCCAGTAGTAGTGTCGATAATATTTAATAACTTAACATTATGCCCATACATAATACCAAGACATTTTAATCTTGCCTATAAGTCATCATTTCCATAACTTGAACTCATGACATTGTTCCTGGTCTGATACAAATTGTTAAAAATCCAACCATTGATCCAAAATTCCTAAGACTATTGAAAACAAATTTGATTCATGAGTTGTCCATTTTATTGCCAAAACTGAAAGGGTGCAAATGATACTTTTTCTTGACAAGGGTGGCAATTGATAGGAAATTATAGATTTAGAGTAATACTAAGTATAAATCCCAAATGTACAAGCCTTATACAAATTTTTTGTAAAAATGTGAACCCCACCAAGAAAAACTCACTTTTTCACGATGGAATTCACTTTTTTATACAAGGCTTGTGCTGAGACTTGTGAATTTGGAGCTTTTATATATCATTATTCATAGATGCTGAAAATATAATTTCTAAGATTTCATTCGTAAAATGGTCGATCTGATCTCTTCTCAAAAGGATCCTGTGATATAAACTATCTTCCTCTTTTTCAGGTACCATAACTTGTCACCATAACAACATAACATAGACAAGACTATCCAACAATATGGGATCTTGCCAAAAAACTAAAATAACGAGCATGCTGTTCACTTGAAGATAAAGAAAAGCATGATCTAGTCACGGTTTACAACTTTACTCTCTCCATCACTCATCAACGAACTCAACACCAGACATAGGTACCTCTCCAATTATTTGATTGCCATCATCCTCATCCTCATCCTCGCTCCCATCACCGACATTCATGGCAGATCCTTTGTTGACATAGTCCACTTTGAAGTCATAGTCAGCATCCATTGCATTTTCTGGAATTGATTTTTCAGCTTTTTTCCTTCTCTTCTTCTCAGCTCTTTTCATCTTTGTATTAAGTATACTTTCAACTGCATATAGCTTCTCATTCTGCCTGCCAGTAGCAGTTTTAACCTTGTCCTTGCTGGCTTCACCTTCTTCACCTGCCATGGGCACATCGTCCCCATCATCAGCCATGCCTTTGAGGGCTTCACCACCTTGAGTTGATGGTTTTGGTTCTTCATCATTCTGATTCATAAAAAATGCAAGAAAGAGTTAAGACAGTAATGGCGTAGTTGCCTGCATTCTCAAGCCATGTGTAATGACACCTGCATTTAGAACTAAATTGCATGTAGATTTAGTAATTTTCATATTCAGGTTTTCACCATGTCTGCGGATATAAAAGAATATGATATTTTCTTCCTGGGGAGGGGATTTGGAGCCCCTGAAGTCACTTGACTGCCCAAGACCATAAAAATTTGTAAACCCTTAAGTTACTAAGGAGATCACAAACCTCCAGCATGCCATTATCAAAACTGAGAGGGCGGCTTGGAGGAACTTCAACAGGATTCAGATCGTCAACAGACTTGAGGCTTCCGATGAATGAAGATTCATTGTTATAAAGATCATCAATGTTAAACTCCTTCCCAAGCGCAGTAACAATCTTGGCCTCCGAAGGTTCTCCTTGATTTCTAGTTGGGGGCATAGTGTAATACGGAATTTTACCTACACAAAATCATATAAGAAAAGTTACTTTGCACATATAATATTATTGTTTGCCTTCTTTTCTTTTTTCTTTTTTTTTGTTTGGGGGGGGGGGGGGGGTTCTTTTTTTGTTTTGTAACTTTGTTTGTGTATTATAGAGCACACATACTAAAACAATAGCCTAGAGACACATACCCTCATTCCAGTCACGCAAAACAATTCTTGCTACAGCATCAACATCCACAATCCCGCCCTTTTTCAGTTTACCCCGAACTGTAGCCACTTTCTGCAGAAAGTCATCAACCGAGTCAAAGCTTGGGATCTTGTACAGAGTTACCAACAGTCTGGCAGGGCAAAGCTTTAGAATTTCCTTCACTGCAGATGGGGCAGGTGTTAGTATGACTCTCAAATCTGCTGATATGACTAAATATAAGCAAGGAAGCTAGAAACCTCAGTATACTTTCTGTAAACATTGGACTTATCTTTTCTCTTAATATATGTGTAAATATAAATATAAATATCACTCATCAAAAGATTATAATAATAAAATATGAACCAGAATTTTCATCCACTATTTCATCTTGAAATGCAAAGGTAGATGTAAGTAAGAGAAGTTGATGTCACTGTAGTTGTTTCTAACCAATGCTCACTCTCTTTGCCTTAATCATTTCCAGATCTAAAAATGCAAAAAGAGGTACACTGGCTACAAGTTCTCTTTGCCAGGAATAGATATGTGGAAATACATCCCTATCCTACAAAATATAAAAATATGAGAATTACAATTTATGTGCAGGTAAATAGAAGAAAAGGTTCAATCTGCCAATCAGGTTACAAAACAACTTGAGATATATTAGGCTTCAGCCAACTAGAAAAAGAAACACTGAAATTCCTGCCATGAAAACAAATCTATAAGCAACAATGATATATTAGAGGGGAAAAATGAATAAAAATCCTTTTTCTTTTCCACGTGGGGCGGGTTTTTGAGGAAGGGGAGGGGGTCCCCTGAATGGCATGCATGGCAGTGATGATAAGTGCTAGAAATCTCCCATCTTAACTTAAACCTATGAAATCATAATATCATTCAGAACCTTTTCAAGCCAACACCAAAAAGGAAAATTCTATACACCATACTACCATCCCACTTTCATCTCACTAAGTAAGATGTGGCACATTTATCACCATTAAATGATCATTTTTTTTCTATAAGTAAGAAGTTTTATTGATCCACGTAAATAGGCAATGCCCAAGTACACAGGAATAGTGATGATTTATTGCATGCTTCTTTATCATCTAATGGTGATGAATGTGCGACATGCTACTTAGTATGATGAAAATAGGATGTGTGTGGTGTATAGCATTACTCCCAAAGAAAACTATCAATATACCACCAACTGAACTCCCCCAAATAAAAAACCCCAACTGTCCCTCCCCCAAGAGGAATAAAAAAATAATGAAGTGGCAAATTTTTGAATAATTAAACCATTCCTTAACCACATGAAAGGCACTCAAGCAGATAAGCCAGCAAAAAATGAGTATGAGTTCAGTCACCTGGACCAATTGGATCATCCAACTTTTCAATTCTTTTGCAATTTCGAAGAGCTACAGATGCATCATTTGCTTCAGATCTAAGCATTACAACACCAGGGCAGTCCAGCAATTTGACATCCTTGTCTAAATGAACTTCTTGCATTGATCTTGTTAATCCAGGAGTAGCACCAACATTAGCGACATGGCACCTCTTCAAACTATTAATGAGACTACTCTTACCAACATTGGGCAGGCCAATAATACCCACCGTAATTGACTTCTTGATCTGTTAAAGATAACCGTGTACAGTAGATGATTTCAGTCAATATTATTATGGATTTAGCCAAACTCAAAAACCCAAATTAAAAGAAATGGCATGAAAACTACCATTAAGATACTGTAACCACAAATATACTTTGGCAGGCATCTAATAATTTAGATCCATAACATCCATACTTAAAAGATATGGTAGCATACTACTTATCAGAAAAAAGATAAGGTAGCATACTTAAAAAAAAAAAAAAAAAAAAAAAAAAAAAAAAAAACAGAATCATAGGCCAAACTCTTCTAATCCTTTATGGATCATCATAGTCCTGATCATTGCTATCATCAAGATTAACATTATATATTTCTTTTACTTGTAAAAATATCACTCATCAAAAGCATTATCAACCTTGGTACCATCATCATTATTATTATGGCAACTAGTAGCTTTTATTCTTGGTATCTACTATACTTTGATAAGTCCAACAAATATGCACAAAAACAATGAATATTCAATTGGCTAAAAAAGACATCAAATCTTTGTCGCAATTTCCTCAAATGAAAATTTGTTCAAATATAAAGGACCAGAAGCTAGTACCAGACGTGCATAAATCACTGGGTCAGAAAGCTAAACAATTTTTTTACTTGATAGCATTCATGTTCATGAACCCATTGCAAAATTTGTATTCGCACAAGCATGAAGATGAATTACGTGTAATTCTTCAGTTTAAAATGCTTTTCAAGACAAAAGCCTAACCCAATGCATAGGAAAGATTGATGCTGTACAGAATCAGAAAACAATCTTTGTACCGAACAAACACTCCCATGAAAAATCTTCAAAAACTTCAGAGAAGTTTTCTACATGAAATATATGGTAGTCACAGAAAACGATTGATAGGCATACCTCATGGCTTCTCGAGTAATTCTTCAACAATTTAATAAGAGTTTCAGCTCCTAGACAATCACTCGTTTGCAGAAGATTGCTTGGTTTTGCTGCCTTGCTTGGTTTTGCTGCCTTGGATGACGACTTCCACCCTAAATTTGATCTTTGCTGTTGAGTACTGCACTTAAATGCAACCGTTGGTAATTCTTCCCTAAGATACTTGAGCCACTTCTCAACAGCTTCTCGAGGAACAAGATCTGAGACACAACAATACAAATTATTATTTTTATATAAAAGTAATGATTACAACCATAAAAACAAAAAAGTAGTCAAAACATTTCCTGATGTTCTGCATAAGATATAGTCTATAAACTTTAACTAGAAGCCCAGATATGATTAATCGTTGTCTGATAGTCAGATTTAGGTCTCGTTTGGTTACATAGATGAGATGAGATGAGAAATCTGTGAATAGTAGTGAGATAATTTGTGAATAGTAGTGAGATGGTTTGAGTTAAGATTTTTATGGGGTTTTGGAAAATGAGAGAAAAAAAATTGAATAAAAAAATCATAAAGTTAAAAGAGGGAAGAGGGTTAAAATATTATTTTTTAATATTATTTTTGTTTTGGGATTTGAAAAAGTTGAATTATTTTTTGTGTTTTGTTTAGAAGTTTGGGAAAGTTGTAATGATTAAATGAAAAGGTTGAAAATTTGAAATTGAAAAATGTTTATGTTTGAATGGTGTTTGGATATCAAGATGAGATGAAATAAGATGGGATGAGATGGTTTGAAAGGTTTGTGAAACCAAACCAGACCTTAGCATACAGAACACACTCAAGAGTTATATATGTCCACTCTTCCACTCTTAGGACGATGGTTCCCCAACATTTTCGGTCAAGCTGTTACATTACACATCCAATCTAAGTTCTACTAATCATTTTGTGCTTTTAACTGTTTCTTCTTTATCCTTCTCTAAAATTTTTGTCTACACTAAGGTGCGGTTTGGATAGAGAGATGAGATGAGATGAGATGATTTTAAATGAAAATTGAAAGTTTAATAAAATATTGTTAAATTTTTATTTTTTTAATATTATTATTGTTTTGGGATTTGAACAAGTTGAATTGTTCATTATATTTTGTGTGAGAATTTGGAAAAGTTGTAATGATGAGCTGAGATGAGATAAAACACTTTCACTATCTAAATGGGGCCTAAGGCCATAATGATCAAACAGCTTAAGAGAGAGGAAAATGAAAGAGAGAGAGAGAGAGAGAGAGCAAAACCTTACCAATTTTATTCAGAAGCAATACCAGATTCTTATTAGGACCGGATTTCATCACCAACTTCTCCATATCAACACAACGAGTACCTAGGGGATCACGAGCATCTAGAACCTCCACAATAACATCTGATGCTTCAATGACCTTAACCAATTCCTTGTAGAAAGCTCTGTCTGCATTATCTGTATCAAAAAAGATATATTAGAAGTATTGAAAATTTATTGTAGAGGTTAATTTAAGGGGAAAAATCATCTTCCAACACAACACATTTTTGTATAATATTAGTATCAACCATACCCCGGTTTTTCCCAGCTCCTGTGGAATGCTTGCTACCCTTTCCCTCTCTGGAATTCTGTCCTTCTGGAGAAGTTTCAGCCAATTTGGAGATACCATCATCCTCTAGTAACCCCAACTTTCTCTTTTGAGCCTGAAAATATATATATATGGGTCCATTAAAAATGAAGGATAAAGTACAGAGAAAAAGCCATAAATTGTTGCATGGATATAATGGAAGTGCAAAAAAGGTCTACATTGATTAAACTATTGACCAGGAGAGTAAATATTATCTTCATTCCGATGTCTAATAAATAATAGGAGGGGATATGAATATAGATATCCCTCCCTTTGTTAGGTTGCAAATGAAGAAGAATCGGTGAAGTATTACCCAAACTGAAAATAGAGTAACGTAAGCAATTAGGGTTTATTTGAACATTTCAGAATTTTCATAGCTAGTTAAGGATAAAAGAGAAGTAAAGAAAAATTCAGTAAATATCAGCATCATCTCCATTCAAATTCCCTTAATTTGAACAATTGGAAAGGGAGCATTGAGGGAGTACATGATACCTCCATTTACCCTCAAATCCTCTCTCCCTCCCTTCCAAAATAAATCCAAACAGGGGAAAGAGTAACTCAAACCCTTCCTCTCCTCTCCTCTCCCTCCATACATATGTAAGGTTAACAAATATTCATGGGACAAGCATTCAAGTAACATCTTAATTGCGACACATCACAATTCTGAATGGTCAAAAACTGAATAATCACTTCAATAACTTGCTGATGGTATCTATCAAAAAATAAAAAGAACTTGCTGGGACGTAAATTGTCTACAGCATCTCCAAAGTCTTTTTTTATTGGCACCAGGTTTCCGGAAACAAAATCCTGACTAATCCCAGGACTGCACAGGCCCTCAACAAAAAGTTTCCCGCAATATATCTCAGATAATTCAAGGAAAATTTCCTCTAGCCCGATGGCCACTACAAATTGTTTGCACCCAAGAGGGTTTGAACCTTAGAACTGAATGAAGCATACCACCAAGACCAAGGTTCAAAGCTCCAGACTTTATGCTCAACAACTCCTAGATCCGGTTAGATGAGAAGACGCATATGTACTCTAACACTCAAAATCACCAGCATCTCTCATGGATCGGTCCAATTTACTTCGACAATGCCAAATCGACATAGAGAAATAAAAATAGGAAAATTCACATATACGCACAAGCACAAGGATAACCATGTAAAAAACAAACGAATTAAGTTGTACAACAAACAAAAAAACAACCATTAACACTACATAAGGTAGCCAATAGAGGCATAAGTGAGGAGTACCCTTTCTTTTCGGGCGGCTTTCTTTTGCTCCAACTCCTCAAGAGCGCGGGTACGGCGGGCTTCGAGGGCCTTGAGCTCCTGTTCCTTGAATGGCCAGTCGTTGGGGATGCCGGGGTCCTTCTCAGGCTTCTTCTTTCGCGTAAGGCCCAGCTTCTTGGCCTCCTTGGCCTTCTTCTTATGGTGCTCCTTCACCTTCCTTATGACCTTGTGCTTCTGCTTCAATGGTACTCTCTTGCTCTTGCTCTCTGACAAAAAAGAAAAATGACGAAAATAAGCAACAGAAGAGGAAGGGAAGGATTTTAGAGATTGGATTGTGGAAAGAAAAAAAGTCTTTGCTTACTTTTGCTCTTCTTCACCATCTTTGCTTCTTGTGCGAGGTTCGAATTGGAAGAGAAAAAAGTAGCCTTCCTCTGATGGAGTAGGTAGGGTT
The DNA here is from genome assembly GCA_029856935.1 of Cyclocarya paliurus. NCBI lineage: Eukaryota > Viridiplantae > Streptophyta > Magnoliopsida > Fagales > Juglandaceae > Cyclocarya > Cyclocarya paliurus. The sequence continues at coordinate 12,322,301 of CM056950.1, forward strand.
TTTGGCAAACTGTTACGAGTAGGCGACGAAAAAATCTTCGTTGGGTATTTGCGTTTTAGGGTTTATCATTTATGGGGATTGGAGGCGACAACGGAGTCCGACGGACCGACTGTACGCGAAAAAGGATATGGACGTGGGGTGAGAGAGGCTCGAACTCTCGACCTCAGGATTACTCAGTAAGCTATGAGACCTACGCGCTAGCCAACTGCGCCACCACCCCACTTTGAACAAAAATGGTTTTAATCCTTTATATTATTGATATAAAATAAATGGAGAGAGATTAAAAATAGAAATATCTTAAGAAAAGGTTTTAGAATATGGTTTAATGAATAGAAAATAACGTATAATTATTATTACAATCTAACACAGATTTCTAAACAAATTAATTGAAATTAGATTAGCCTCCCTAATGAATGGAAATTAGATAATATAACCTCTAAGATAGAAAATAATGCTATTAATTATCTTGAATACATTGATAAAAAATCAAATGAATCAATCCAAATATCTTTTCAACTTTTTAGAAGATCATTTTTTTCATTACTCAACACTAGCACCTTTCAGTTACCAGACACCTAGGTCTGTATTTACCTCAGTTTCTTAGAATAAATCACAAAATTTGGATACTCAAATTTAGAGAATTATTTTGGGAAATATTATAGATACACTTGTTTACACTATTAATGCCAATATACCTTCTACCTCATGTGTTCATGAATAACCTAAGGAACTTTCTTTTCCAACATATTCACAAATAATAGAGATGATGCCCAAATATGCACTCTTAGTAAAGAATATTTTAAAATTAATAAAGAATATCTTAAGCAAGATTTTATGAAAGAATAAAATAAACATAAAAGATTATTATTTTTTTGAATTTTTTCAAAAATAGAAAGAGATTATATTCAAAAGAAATATTATGAATTTTTAGAAGAAGTACAAATAAATATATTATTATCCATATGGTTCGAAATTTATAAATCAAATCAATTATCAACTATTAACATAACTAATAACCAATGATTAGGAGTGACCTAGGGTTACAAACAAACCAAGTCAAGTCGAATTCGAACAAGGGTACTCGAACTCAATTAACATGTTTGCTCGTTCAAACTCGGCTTGAACTCAAATAAAACTCAAATATCCTTGTTTGAACTCGGTTTGTTAACCATTAATGTTGCTCAAATTCAACTCGAGCCCAACTAAAAATAAACAAATGACTCCTTGAGCTCGAACTCGATTTTTTATTTTGAAATTTCTGAATCTTATATTTTGATTGATAAAAGTTTTTTAAATTTTACAAAAAAAAAAAAACTCAAACTATTTAACTATTCAACCAAATAATTTTGATTCGTATAACTTTTTTATAAAAATAACTTATAGTTATAAATTAAAAGAATAATACACAAGATAAATGTAATAAACTAAATTATTTAATACATATAAATAATATAATAAATCAATAGTTGTAGTTGTATGATATATTATTATACAAATGATCCTATACACATTTTGGGAACATAACATATATATATATATATATATATATATATATATTAAATAAGGTAAACTATAAATAAATTAATAATATGTAATTAAGTATATAAAATATAAGTAACATCTAATATATATTACACATACATATATAAAACATATTACGGCTTCAAAATGGGCTCAAACAAGTCAAGTCGAGCTTATACAAGTTTTGCTCGTTTAATATTCGAACCTATATTAGTGTTTACAAACATCTCATTTATTTTAAATTGACCAATTTCAAACCGAGTATACACGAGTCGAGATCGAGTTGTTTACGAACTGTTCTGTTCATTTGCCGCCCTAAATTAATGATGAAATAATTTATGATGAGTATCCTCCTTTTGAAACAATTAAATATAGCCAAAGAAGTACTCAAATATTGGCTTCACCATTAAAGATACATAATTATGAAATAGATATTAAAAATACTGAAACTATTATTCAACAAAATAATGATACTAATCTATACTTACAAACTATGAGCAAATAATTAGAAATAATCGATATCCAAATTTCTCTTATTAATTCTACAATTAAGGAAGCAAAGGAAACCCCTTTATTTATGTCTTTTGAAATTCAATCCCATTTAAAAATATTTTTTTCCAAAAATAAAAATGATCTATTAGAAAAAATCTCAAATAAATTAGAAAAACTAAATATTACTAATAACCATTCTACCTCCCATAAAAAACCACATATTAATGTATTATGCAAAATACACTCACCTATTTTACTATCTGGCTCTGAAATTAGTAATATTGAAAATCAGTTTAAAAATTTAGATCTCCAAGTTAACAAGATTAAAGGAGATCATATGAAAAACTTGACTTTTAAATAAATATTTTCTAGATGATAAGGTATGTTAAATATTTTCTATTTTGATATTGAGTATATTAAAGGAAAGTCTGATTTTCTTCTTATTTTCTTTTCTGAGAATTTTTACGGAAAAAATCATGTCATTTTCAAAATCCAGAGTGAAATCCAAATCCTTATACGCTAGGCCACCATCTCCTCCCTATTCTTCACGCATCATTCTGCAACTCCAAAACCGTATACAACATTAGAAGCATTGACACCACTAGTAAGGCCATCTTACGACCAATTCTTACCATTATCTTCTTCAAAATTACCGACTTCTTCAAAATTTCCAACTTATTCAAAAGCCACTTCTTCTTCTTCCTCTACTACTCAAATTATTAGCCCCCCACTTCTTGCACAGCCTTTGGCTTCTTCATTTATTATTAAACCACACTAGCATCTAGTTTGATACCAATAACGTAAACCAGAAGATGAAAGTAATAGGCGGTAAAACCAACCAAATATAAGTATAATTAAAAGTATATTATAAAGAATAAAGAGCATAATTAACAAACTTGATTTCATGAAAACATACTTACAAGGAAATTAATTAACAAAACTACAAGCGAAAGGCATGAAGATGGAAGAAATTACAAGGAAAGGTTTATTTCCAGCAAGATGAGAGAATGGAAGAGCATAGGATGATAGTTTTCCGTATGCGTTCCTTCATTCACAAACTCTCATTTTATAGACATCTAAATAGAAATTTTGTATGGTAATGTGATAATGATTATCGAAAGTCTTTTGTCTCGATGTGTCGGTAAGAATAATTGAGGAAATTGTCTCGATGGTGGAACGGTAAAAGTGAATAATAATGCTTCCTTCAGCCGAAATTAATTTTGTATGTCTTGGAGCATCAACGGTTATAATGTCTGCTGGAGTGATAATTGCTGAGATTCTTCTATCCGATAATATTAGATTTTCTTCATGGCATAATTCGAGGAGAAAGATTCAAGTCAAAAGGATCCTGAGCATCTTGAATTAAATAGACTGGCTGAAAGGAAGAGGCCTGAGAGGGAGAGGCTTGTTAGACTAAGGTTGTGTTTGGATGTTGAATTGAGTTGAACTGAGTTGAGTTTTTTTATGAATAGTGGTGAGTTGAGATTGTTGAATGAGTTTGATGGGGTCTACTAAGATGAGTTTTTATTGTGATTGGATGTTGAGATGAGTTTAGATATATTTATAGGAAGTTGTGAAAAAATTGGGACCCATCCATAAACAGCATTTTCATCTAACAAATTTGTCTCCCACTTCCGCCGCCAAACCTGGAAGCAAAAGAAAAAAAGAAGCAAATAATAGACTGCAGCTGAGAGAGTTTTTTCGTTCTTGTGGAAAAGCCAGAAAAAAAAAATGAGGTGATGAAACACAATTAATGCTTCACGTGGGTTGTCAGGTGGGTACAACAAAAGCTGGAATCTGAAATATGTGTGGGACCCAGCCACTAAATTTACATTTCAACTACATTTCGTCGAGACTCTTGTGTTGTTTGGATGTCGGAGACACTCTAAAAATGAACTCATCTCATATGAGTTCATCATCCAAACGAAGCCTTATAAAGATAATTTTGTCTGTTGTCATGGAGAGGCTTGTTGCGCGGAGATAATCTGACTTGAGGCTGACTTAGTGATGGATCTTCCTTATCATCACTGTTTGAGACCTGTCACATTGCCTAAACTAATTTCTTTAATTCATTTTTTTTCTGGTTATTTATGTTAATTGGACTTGAAATCTACTTCGCTAAACTAAGACTCAAGAGTTTTGGTAAATTGAAAAAATGTTTTTACAACATGGTCATAAGTATACTTCTCCCGCCATTTGATGGAAACTTGGCAGGTCAAGTAAGGGTGACAATATGTGACATGACCCGTTAATCCAACATGAACATGACATGAAATTAGAGAGTTTAAGTTTGATGTTAACGGATTTGGATTAAAACAGATTGACCTGTTAAGACACGATTTATAAACAAGTCACTAACAGATCAACCCACGTAACCTGTTAATGATCCTTTAAGATTTTTACTCAAAATTACATTTATATCATTTTTAAAACTTAAAAACCAAAGTACCCTAACCGGCTAACCCTAACTATCTCTTAGACTTCACCCTGACTGGCGAACATGGTAACATTATTTTTGTTTCATTAAATAATTGACTGTAATACTTTCAACGCAATAATTTTCTTTTACATAAAACAAAACTGATGCCATTTTTCTTAAAATATAAGAAATAAAATTGGACGGGCAAATTGACAATGTTATGGAGATGGATATTGACAAGAACAAGGAGGACATTTTATTTCCTTCTTCAAGTTCTAAAAATGTTTAGGTTTGTATTTATTATTATTGTTTGGATTGTAATTTTGGACTTAATGAAGTTATGCTCATATTTGGTATTGTTGGGATTTTAATTTTCGCATTTTTATTGTTTGGATTTAATTTGGATTTTAATTTGGATTTGTATTTTTATTGTTTGGATTGTAATATTGGTTTTATTATATTTTAAAATTTTAAAAAATATTGATATTTTTCATTAGTAGTTAATATTTTTGGGAGATATTGTGATTTTAATTTTTATATGAAATTATGTTAATTAGGTCAAATAGTTTTATTCGATTAGTTCAACCCATTTATATAAAACATGTTGAAACAGATCCTATTGTGTCGACTCAGTTTTAATTAATTAATAACGAGTCAAAACAAGTCATGTCGTGTTAACTAGTTATTTTAATAAGTCGTGTAAGGGTTTGAAAGTTTGAAACATCAAGCTTAATGGATCGTACTCGAGATGACCCATATAGTGTAATGTACATGACTTGACACAACACTGACACTAACATTAACACTAACATGATCCTCTAACACAATTTGCCACCCCTAGGGTCAAGAACTTGATGTTGTTGAAAAAGGGATGTGGGTTGATAGCATATTCAACTCCATAATCCAATTTAATTTTGTTTTGATGAAAAATAGAATAAGAGAAGGGTAATGTTTTAATGTGAGATCATAATCATCTTGGAATGAGAAGATTTTAAAATTTTCTTGGAGTGAAATAGGAAGAAGAGAAAATTCAGATCCATAATATTCCCACTATAGTAGAAACCATTGTGGCAATGTCTTTATTTCTTGTAATTTGTTGAAAAGAAGAAACCAAGAATGACAAAAAATTTTGTTCTATTTTAAAAAAGATTTTTGTCCATGTCTACTAATAATCGTAATAATTAAAGTATGGGAGGTCGTAAGGTTGGAAAAATCTCTTTAATAAATAAGGATTTTTTCCCCATTGTTTTAGGGTAATGACTTATTTAATGGTGACTTTATGAAAAGTGATAATAGCAGGTGCAGGAGGAGAGAGTTGAGCTTGTAAGCTACAGAGGATTTTGGAAATGATAATTAAATTTGTGTCTACCAATATAATTTTATAAAAATGTTGGGTTTTTTTAATGTTTTGTGAGATGTAATGCCAATCTAGTAGAAGAAAAGCATTGAGAAATGGATGGGGCTCAGTCAAATGTTGGATTTCGAACTCAATTAGAAACATTGGATGCCAATGTGGTTTAATAACAATTGAAGAAGCCGAACGTTGTGAAAGAAGTGGAGGGCTAATAGTTCGAGAAGGAGTAGATGAAGAATAAGAGACGGCTTTTGAATATAGTCGATAATTTTGAAGAATATAATTGTGAAAATTGGTTGTAAGATGACCTTACTGGTGGTGGTAATATTCCCAATATCGTGTATGGTTTGGAGTTGCAGAAGGGCATAGTGAAAGATATGGAGGACAGATGATGGCCTAGCATATGAGGATTTTGGATTTTACTCTGGATTTTGAAAATGACATGATTTTTTCTGTAAGAATTCTTAGGAAAGAAAATTAGGAAGAGAATTAAACTCTCCTTTAATATGCTCAATATCAAAATAAAAAATACTTAATTTAGATTACTATGTAGCAAATATTTATTTAGAAGCTAAGTTGTTCACTTGAAATTTTGAATACATAATACAATAGTTAAAATCTCTTTATTAACAGTTTTATTATTCTTTTGAGTAGGATTCCAACATCCTAAATGAAAGCGAATGTAGGATTAGATGATAATCTTTGCTTCAGGATTCCTCTATAACCGAGATTAGAAGCATCTGTCTTAACAATTTTAAAAGTATGAGGAAAAGAGAGTCCTAAGCACAAGAGTTGCTTAACATGAGACAATTTGTTTTATAATACTTGTATGTTTTTCTGTCGATGACTGTGAATTCATTTTTAATCTTTTAAACTAAAGTTTACATATTGGCCTAAGAGATTGATAGCAGAAACATAATTAAGACTTTCTAAAAACTTTTGTAATGGTTATTTATCTTAATTTTATCAGGAAGTTTATTCACAAACTCTATTGCTCTACTAATAGGTGTAATAGTTCCTTGTTAACTATTATGTTCAAGAAATCTAATCTTATTTTGAAATTATTTTATTTTTTATGATGAAACAACTAATTCATTTTGTTTAATAATTTAAACAAAAATATTCAGATATTTCAATGTTGCTCAGTAGATGAAGAGAAGATTAATACATCATCTATGTAAATTATAGAGAAGTGAGTAAAATGGGTGAATATATCATTCATGATATTTTGAAATTCACTGGAAGCATTTTTTAATCTAAATGACATAACATTACATTCATAATATTTGAATGGAATTATAAAGGCAGTTTTATAACAATCTTTTTCAGAAATTTGAATGTCAAAATCCATTTTTCATATCAAGAATTTGAGAATATAGCATTATAAAGGCCAAATAATAGATCTCTTTTATTGGGAATTGGATAACACATCTATTGATATAAGATAATATTATTTTATACAAGAAAATATTCATTTCAAAAGAAGAAGTTTCATAATTTGTAATTTAAACACTCAAATGATTTATTTCTTATTTAGTGAAATTTTGAAGATGAAATATCCCGACTAATTTGCATATATAATTAAACTTAAATTATTTTTATTGTATTTATTTCACCTTGAAGGCCTATATCAAGAACCATAGTATTTCTTGTACAACTAAAATTTAGTTTTTATTTAGTTTTATTCTTTTTAAAGCAATAATGCATACATCAAATTAAAATGAAAATAGGAGGGTCAAGAAATTAAGGGAAATGCTTGACATCTTTCATTCTAGTTTTATCCTATTACGATGAGGTAGTATTGTCCTAAACTTTTAATATTTTATTTTTTTATATTAAGAGATAATCCTTGGTGATGGAAATTGCTACATTTACAAAATGAGATAAGAGTAGAGTGTATTATATATGATTATTCAAAATAAATCTTAATATATAAAAAGATAAAAAATTTCTCGTAGGTATAAGGTGGGGCGTTCGCCTGGACCACCACCATCTCTCTCCCTACTCCTCCCTCTATGCCCCATCACTTCCTCTATACTTCCATAGCTACCAATCGATACCGCCATTACCACCTTCGTAATCCCCGCCTCCCATGTCTTCTAGCTACAACCAACACTTCAATTGTCTTTAGCCTCAAACCTCAACCCCATTCCCTCTCACTGTCACCATGACCTATCTCCTTTCCTCTTTTCTATGTATATACACTACCGCCAGCTCCTTCATTCCAGGGTTCCACCTTCCTCTAAATACCATTGTCATCACAAGCTGCATACTCTTGAGTGACTCTTTTTAATTCTTCTTAACGCAACTGAATATTAGGCTTTCTCTTTTCAACGATTTTAAAACCAACAACATAGAAGGAATCTTTTCTAAATATTATGAACATTTTAAATCAAGACGAGACAAAATTTCCCACTAAATAAATATATAAATAACTTATAAAAACAAATTACAACAAATGAAACTTCGTGGAGAGCACTAATCTATCAACTTTGTATTTTTAATTTACGCGCTTAATCTGGAAAAATAAAAGCTAGGCTAATATCATAGTCACATAAATATTATATTTCTTGTGGTAAGAAGATAGAGATTTATACCACAAATTGAGGGGCTGGATGGAGGTTGAACAAGAGGCTACTTGGGGAGAGACATTGCTATTGTGTTGCTTGAGGCTGTGCCAAAACAGAGGGTCTCATTGAATCGGGGGGTTGAGCATGGAGGCTTGGTGGTGTGGTGTATGGGCAGTGATGGTGGCTTTCAATGGTGGTTTTGAGTTGCAGAAATGGAGAGGATTTGGGTTACAGATGTGACACTGTTTGGCTTTGTCGTGCGATGGAAAGAAGCAGTGGACTAGCTGTGCGTGGGGGCTGAGCAATGGTTGTTGGCTACGAATGGATGCAGCCTGGCGGTGGTGGTAACAGTGGCATAATGACATTTTATGAAGAGGTGGCTCAAACTTGGATGTGGGATACATGGTGGGTCTCGGTCTCTGTTACGATGGGGTGAACATGGAGCTGGCGGTGGCTGCTGTTGGTGGGTCGGCGTGGATGGTGGTTGAGAATGAGAAATAGAGAGGGAGAAGGGAGATCGGGAGGGGACCAAAGAGGGAGACAGAGGCATTGTGGGGGCTGGGCTTCAGTGCAAGTCATCCCGTGTTGGTGGTGCCGTGAGGGTTGTTGTTCAGCATCCCTTGGCGGTGGTTGGACAAGTGGCTTGGAAAGAAAAATTTGAAGAGATGGTCACGTTTGTTTTCGAAAAACATCTCATCTCATCTCAATTTTATTATTACATTTTTTTAAATTTCAATATAAAATAAAATAAACAATTTAATTTTTTTAAATTTATCTTATCTTATCTCTCTTAATTATTATAACTTTCCTAACTTTTAATATAAAATAAAATAAAGAATTTAATTTTTTTAAATTTTTAAATAAAAATAATATTAAAAAATATATTTTAATAATATTTTATTTTATTTTTTAATTTTAATCTTAACTCAATTCAACTTAATTCATCTCACCTCATTTTTAAAAACAAACGAAGCCATGGAAAGGTTGAATTCGTTTAGTGTTGCGACGTGGACAACAGCTGGGCTTGCCGTGCATGGTGGAGAGAAAGAGAGAAAGAGAAAGAGAGAGAGAGAGAATATGTGTGTGCGCCTATCACGGGCCAGGGCAAGTGGATTCGATGCAAGTTTACGAGGCATTAGACGAAGTGTAGAGAAGAGTTGACAAAGTGTACAGAAGAGTAGTATTGGGTTGTGATGGGTTTAGTTGTAATGGGTCAGTGACATCGGGCCTTAGGTAAGAGATAGAATAAATAACAAGTAGAGTCCAGTAGTATAATAAAGCCCATGGGCCCATAAACACAATTATAAGACATGTATAAAAAGAACTACAAAATGTACAACGACAGCATGAAAAATACAGATATCATCTTCGAATTCTCTCTCTCTCTCTCTCTCTAATTCTTTGTCAATCTTTTCTTTTCCCTCCCTTCTTCTTGCTTCCTTCTAGGGCATGTGACAGTGTCGCCGTGATTGAGAGAATGCGAGGGAGAAGAGGGAGCGAAAGGGAGACTGCACAGGAAGGGGCCAGAGAGAAAAGAAGAGAGAGGAAAGAAAGGAGGGAATTAAGGAAAAATAAGAGAGAAAGAAAGAGAGAAAATATAAAAGAGAATGGGAAATACATTAAATATAAAACCCTTTTCTTGATTCAAAAATAATATTTTTCGTTAGAAGATAAAATGATGAGCTTAAGTAAATATTTCTAAGAGAAATAAATTCATCTAAATAAATAGAGTTTTTGACATAAATTTAAATGATGAATTTCAACAAATATTTTCAAGGAAATAAAATCATTTAAATAAAATAAGTTACTAAATATCTATTTTATCTTGGAGGCATCCAAATATTAAAGGGGCTTAGTTAAAAAATTAGGTTTAGTCCATTAACTCTACAAATACTCCATTTAAAATAATCGTAGACTTATAACATATTTGAAAGATTTTAAAACACTTGGCTTAGTTTAAAATACGGGCTTACTGATGTAGACTTATAACTCTACATCCTCCGCGCGCATTACTGATGTGTTTTGGTGTGTTAAAATACGGGCTTATAAATATACCTTTTCGTTTAAAATTAAATTTGTTTTTATAAATATATCAATGGTTTTGAGGGTGGATCCTTAATATATATGAAAATGCTAACTTGCCCCATGCTTTTGTCCCCGCCCTCATTGACCATTTATGTATTTTATTTTATTAATTTTTTACTTAATAATTAGAAAGTAAGTATTAGTGAGTCTGTGTATTTTTTTAAATGTTTAAAGATATTTACAAAATATTTGAAAGAAAAAAGAAAAAAATATTTACACTAGCGGTACGCTCAAAGATAAAATGCTTGACGAATGACTAGACTGTCCTAATATATATTGGCTTACAAACATAATTTTTCTACTAACAATATTACTTAAGGCTCCAATTTTAGCTACCTTTGAAACGGCCGATGGAGTACTAGTTGACATCTTTTGGACGAAGAGCCATCGGAATGCAATATAAAATTTCTTAGAAAATCAAGGGTTTTAAATTGCTTTCTGTAAAACATATTATTTAGCTGCTCAGAGCGAAAAAATGTATATAAATATATATATAGGGTGCGGCTACTCTCCCGCCCCAGGTTGACTGGCTAGGCTTACCGCCTAGTGTAAATTTTTTTTTTTTAATTTTACTTCTCATATTTTTTAATATATTAAAATAAAAAAAATACATTAATACATTTAAAATCACTTCCTTAATCACTAAATAAAAAAATAAAAAAAAAATTTTTTTTGACCAACTGGTCAAATGGAGTACTGGGCAAATGTGGATGACAAAGTAGTGTTTCTCATATATATATTATATATATATATGCATATAGCTGCTCAAAAAATGATCAACTCAAACAAAATGTTTGAAATTCAATATTTTTTTTTTTGTTTATATTGGTCTCCTATCTCTTGTACGTATCCCTTGTGGATATTTCTCAGGATATTTGCCTCGATCGTGTTAATTTGTCATCAGGAAGCTTAAGGCCGCAAATAGATAAATGCATGGAAGAATCAGCAGCTGCGCGCGAAAATTCAGCAGTAAGCAAATGTCTCAACACATAACGGTGGATGATCATCAATATACAATTTATAATCATGTGGTGGTAGATGACATCAACGAAATGCTAGAAAGTTTGGATCCTGATCCCTTGCCACCTGTTTGCTGTATCTATAGATCGAAATCCAGATCGCATTCGCAAATGGAATGAAGCAGCCTACACTACTCGAGTTATATCAATCGGGCCCTTTCTCCATGGCACCGCAACATGATACGATTAGAGAACGTGAATAGGTTTAAACTGAGATATCTCCAAAGCTTCTTGCAACAGACTCAATTAAGTGTAGCATGGAAATTAAGCACCATACAGGAGTGGGAAGGTAATGCTCGTCGATGTTATGCTGAAAATTACATCCAACTCATGAGTAGTGATCATTTCGTGAAACTAATCTTGTTCGATGCCATATTCATTATTGAGCTCTTCCAGATAGGACGCTGGAGATCACAAGAGAGACAATGACGACATTATTGATTATACGGTTAAAGCCATGGCTCTATATATCATGATATACGAGAGGACTTGATTTTACTCGAAAATCGACTTCCTTTCTTTATCATTGAGATATTATTCAACCTTGCATTCACTTCTCGTCCAGACTGCCCTTCGTTCACAGTGCTTGCATTCAAGTACTTCAGTGATTACAACCATCAAGATTTGCCTAGAAGTTTTGACATGGAAATAAAGTACCACTTCATTTTTTTGACATGTTACGTATTTGTTTCGGCTTGTTGAGCAATTTTTGTCCATAACGGGAGATAGAGTCATCTCCGGTCTACGAAGATTATTCGGGCCTCGATAATGCGGTTCAAAACCCATGATGTTGGTTTGGGGTTTCGGTACGGTATCCATGCATACATCCATAGCCATAAATAGTAAAAGAAGAATAATGATAGGGTTACTACACTCCTACTACTCATTTATTACTCTTTTTGTATTTGATTTTTTTTTTTACTTTTTTTTTTTACTTAATGGTTAAGAAAGTGACTATTAGTAAAATTATATATATTTTTAAAATTTTTCTTAATGATTAAGGATGTTTAAAAAATACTCAAATGAAAATGATAAAAAAAAAAACTTCAAATACACTATAAGTAGTAAATGAGTAGTAAGAGAATAGTAACCATATCACTACCCGTAAAAGAATACTATAATTGTAAATAGAGGAGATGCACAAATTTACATGATTTGGTACAGAGCCTACGTCCATGGGTTGTTTTAAGGACAAATCCACCATGATGAAAGTATTTTACAGTCTTTTATGGTCTCTCGTACCTCATTGTACAAATGGGGGTTGGTGACCCTTTTTTTCCTAGAGAAGATGATCATTCTGGAGTCTCTTGTCGTGAGATTAAAGAAGATCTCTTCCCCTCTCTCATCCGATCACATCCTCATTTATTGAGACCCTTGGGAGTGGTAAGGAAAGACAACTTTATGTCACCTCACCCTATGCATGTTTGACTTGCCTTCATCCCCGAGCTCTTTGCCTTGTCTTTTTCCGCTTGCTTCCTAGTGAAGCTTTATGGTGGACTGGGCTTGATGCATCTTGGGCCTGATATATTTACCCCCAACGGTATGTCCGCGATTCTTAAGGTCGATTTGCTTGACAATAAAAGCCTTGAGAATCTTTAAATCAAGCCATGCTAAATGCGAGCGTGGAACTCAGATTGGAGAGCTAGACAGGAGATGGCTTGACCACACTATATGCGAGCATGGAGCTCGGCTTGGCTGAAGGAGATGCCTAACTATGTTGAGAGGCAACCTATATGCTTGAGTGGGGTTGGACTCGGCAGGAGATGTGTTCGTCCGTGTTAAGGGAGGCTAACCCAACTGCTCAAGTGTGGTTGAACTCGGTGAGAGATGTGCTCGATTATGCTGCTTTGGCGATGGAGCTTGATCGCACCAAAAAATTGAACAGGTTAGTATAAATAATCTAAATTGAAAGTTTGAGATTTGCAAATCTAAGTCATTCCACTAGAATATGGTGAAGGCTTGGCATGCACATGAGAGGCCCGTGGATAGCTATGCTTTGGCAATGGTAAAGATCTGAGGTGCCTATAGTACCGAGCGGCCTACTTTGATGAAGAAAGATTAAGATGCCTGAGCGTTGCCCAAGAGGGGCTTTGTAGCCGGTGTTTCACATCACGGGGGTGTTTCTAACAAAGTATGTCCCTGGGGTGTTTAGCCACCAGGACTCTTGTAGAACCTTGAGGAGATTTGTGGAGAGAAACTCCAAAAAAACCATATTTGTTAGTGAAAATGAATTCAGATAGCAAATTTGAGAGAGACAAACTAGGGTCATTCAATAGTTTCGGTCGTGCTTTGCATGGGTTAACGTGGTGAGCAACCTATTGTTGTGAGCAACTGATTGTGGGCAAGCAACATTCTATAGGCGAGGAAGCTACTGCAACGAGGAAAGTGATTACTACATTTGGTTGACGTGGTACAACCAGCTTTTACGTGCGTTCTTAACAAGGTGGCAACAAGAGGGTGGTGAGATAACGCTTGTTGCATGCCATGAAGATGGAGCCCAGCCTACATACAGGCTGACAAGAGACTCGTGGTTAGTGGCGCACATTGCATGGACCATGCAATGTGTCGTGTAACTCACAGGTATCGAACCTCCGTCCCTCATATTCTTATGAGGAACGGTGGTTGCCTGCCATAGGAAGTGGCAATTTGGGCGAGGAAGGGTTGTTGCCCGCCACAGGATGTGGTGAGCTTTTGTGGTTGAGGAATGATTATTGCCCTACCACAGAATGCATCGATCTGTTTGTTGCCAAGGAATGCATGGCTGATGAAGTTGGTGGTCAAGAACTCATTGTTGCTTAGTAACTAAGTATGGTGTGGTGATGTGTTGCTCGACGCAGGTGGCTTGGTGAGGTGATGCCCGCTATGGGCAGTCGGGGAAAGAGAGTGCCTTGCTAGGGATAGAGGGCGCTTGTGATTTAGGTGGTGGCCGGTAACAGTCTCGCCTGCTCGCAGACACTCAGCTTAAGGCTCCTCTGGGTGCACGACATTGTGCACCCGCTGCATGCACTATGCACTCCCCGTGGTTGGGGACCACTTTGGCAACGATAGAAAGCGCACGTAATTCGTGTAGTGGCTGCCAACACTCTCACTATGCTCACGACTGGTGGGCGAGATGGTCACCGTTGGTCTCATGACACTATACAATGTGAGTTAGGTGTAATGACTTTCGTTGGCTCTATCCAGCTACCCAAAGGAGTGGCCGGACCCTACTCTTGATGGGCAATGGGTAGCACCTTCCGTTGTGAGCCTCCTGGGTGCACAGTTAATGCATTATGCATGTCATGCACAATCGGGGCATGCTTTACATGCAGTGTGCACTTAAGTGCATAGTGCCCGCTCATGTACTTGGTTCTCACCTTTGTCTTTTGCGCACAGTGTCATGTAGTGCACTTAAGTGCATAGTGCTTGCCCATGTACTTGGTTCTCGCCTCGTGCACAGTAGGTGCCTGTCTTTCGTGGATAGTTTCATGCGTGAACTCGATTCTTGTCTCTCTTTTTCCAGCAGCAGTATTAATAAAAATAAGAGATAGAAAGTTGAGAACACTTATCTGAGAGTAACTTTATCTACTCATTCGAAGATGATTTCGTAAGCCAGAAGATCATCCTTCTCCCACTTTCAATATAGAGAATAAGGTGATCCCACAGACGACACCAATTGTTAAGGAGAAAAATGACCTAATAATTCGAAATGGGATAAAGAGTCATCCCCAGCCCACGGAGGTGACTTGGTGCCTCGATGATGCGATTTGAAGCACACGATGATAGTTTAGGGCGTATAGTGCCTATACGTACATCCATAGCCGTAAATAGTAAAAGAATAGTAGAAATGCAAATATAGGAGACATACAGATTTACATGATTTGACATAGCCTACGTGCACGGATCATTTTAAGGGAAATTTCACTATAATGGGAGTATTTTATTGTCTCTCATGGTTTGTCGAACTTCACTATGCAAATGGGAGTTGGTGACCTTTTTTTTCCTAGGGAAGATTATCATTCTGGAGTCTCTTGTCGTAAGGTTGAAAAAGATCTCTTCTCCTCTCTTCTCTCGTCCAATCAAATTTTCTTTTATTGAGGTCCTTGGGAGTGGTGAGGAAAGACAACCCCTTTGCATGTTTGACTTTCCTTTCTCCTCAGCTCTTGCCTTGTCTTTTTCCTCTTGTTTTTTGATGAAGTTTTATGGTGGACTGGGCTTGGTACATTTTAGGCCTGGTATATTTATCCCCAACAAGGAACTTTGACACAAAGTCCGTTAAGCATTAGTATAACCCAACCCAATTGCATGAGGCCGGAGTAAAGTTTAAAGGAAGCTCAGTAAAATGCTTGCTTGATTTGATGTTTGAAAATGGAGTGTTGGAAATCCTGACCTTAGTCATATATCGAGATACAAAAACTCTTGTCCAAAATGTCGTGGCCTTTGGAGTAATGTCACTGTCCATATGATGAACATGTTATTGATTATCTTCATATATTGGATTTCCTTATCAACGTCACTCTATCGAAGATAAGGATTTACTTATTCAGAAGGGGATCTTGGTTTGTTGGCTAGGCGAGAGCAATGAGGTGACAACTTTGTTCAAAAGGATCAAGGGTAATGTATTTCCAAGCTTGAACTCTACTCTCTTTCGTTTGTGTAGAAGTTTGAATGCATTCTATGAGGAACCTCACCATAGATGGAAGGCTAACTTGAAACGTGATTATTTAAGCACTCCTTGGAGAATAGCTTCTATCATACATAGCTGCCATTACTCTCCTGATATTCACTTCCATACAAACAGTTTGCTTTATTATCTCTGTATCTAAGATCATGTGAAACTACTTACCTTCAAATATAGAAGTGTGAAGCAATATATAAGTCAAATGGTATTTGGGTGCAATGTATGTTTTACTCTTTAGTCTTGGTGTTTGCATGGGATTACAGTAGGAAATAAATCTTTTTATAATAGATATTTTAATTGTAGAGCTTTATTAAAAAGTTTTTTTTAATTCTATATTAATAAAATGTTTACTGTTTGATAATCATCCACTTAAAACATTTTTAAAATTAATTACGGTGGTTTTTAAAAATTCTAGCATTATCTGCATGAGCTTTTTAACAAAATTGAACTTACATTTGGTGCTTTTTAAAAATTATTGAAAACATGTTCTTCTTCTATATTTACTGGTTGGTTGCAAGTTTCAAGTGATTTAGAAATGAGAGTTTAGCCAAACATTGTTTTTCCTAAAATCTGGATGCATTTCAAATAAAAAGGAAGCAGTGTTTTTAGTTACATCGATGTGGAACTGGTTTGTATAATATTGACCCTAAACGTTGTGTATAAGTGATATTTTATAGGCCTACTCCCGTCCCTTAGCAAACGGGTAGCTAACCACCCCGCCCCCCGCACCAACATGGGCAGGTGGCCGCATATGGACATTGACACTAGATCCCGTCCAGCTACTGGGTGGACAGATGACCATGCAAATCATCTAGAATCCTCTAAACAACCAAGATTTCGCAATTCCCTTCACCAAATCGACAGATCTATCCCTCAAATATGCTGATCCAAAAAATATCACCTTAAACAAAACAAAAAAAGCATTGCAACAATGCAAGACCAAAACATTGCAGCAATGCAAGACCACGATGTGGCTTTGGGTCTGCGCAAAGACTCACGTCTTGTAGTGGCCATGGTCCTCTGAGCAAACCCATGGCTATGTGATGGAGAAGTGAGAAGGGCTATCCGCAATGCCACTAGGAGGGTTATACGGGCTAAGGCGAGAAGGGAAGCTTTGGGTGTGCAAGCTGAGGCAAGAAGTGAGGCTTTGGGCGTGCAAGGTAAAGTGACCAAGGAGCAACTGCTTGCCACCTAGAGGACTACCAAGTTGTTGGAAAATCCTGAGAATTCAGGCGATGAGGCAAATCCAGTGATTTCAGGGGATTGGGCGATTTAGAGGATATGACCGATTTAAATTAGGAAGTTTATCTATTTGTTATTTAGTTAATTTGTTTCCTTTATTTTAGAAGTTGTTAGGATTGTTTTCTTAATTTTAGAAGTTTGAATTATTTTGGATTGTGATTTCAAAAGAAGTCGTTGGAGAGAATAATTGGGAGAGGGCTAGCCGAACCCTAGTACTATTTATTTTGATTTTTCATTGTAATTGATTATTATGATATTTTCAATAAAAGTGAAGCTTATACTTTGTCACCCTAATTTTCAAGAATTGAGTGCTAGCCCGAGTTAGTCTTGATTTTCATCTTCCAACTAGTCGGATCTTAGTGTTGCCCCGAGGTAGTCCTTGATTCATCCATCCAACACGACCGTAAACACCTGAGCGCGAGTGAAGCTTCCATCATTGTACTTTCATTGAGAGGCGTCTAACCCATGGAGAGGAACCCAAGGAGGAAGATCATGGCCGATCGACAACCAACGCATAGAGAGTGGATTGAGAACCTTGAAGCTACTATGGAGGCACAACACATCGCTACCAATGAACGGCTTGGAAGGTTAGAGGAGGTGCTCCACCAATTGGTAGATCAAAAGAGGAATGGAGATGGAAGGCGCTATAGGAGAAGAGCCAAGAGGCATCATAGTCCCGAGGCCTCCATGGGGTCTAGAAGAAGCTAACACCGTGAGAGGGTGGAGGATTTGGTTTCATCTAGTCAAGATTCCTGGTGCACTGAGGAGGAATCGACCAAGGAAAGTGAAAGGAAAGAAGGGAACCGAGGTGAAAAGAGAGGTGCACGTAGGGGGGAAGTTCTTAAACCAAAAATGGATTTTTCCAAGTTCAATGTCGACGACCAGAGCACTTGGGTTAGTAGAGCCGAGCAATACTTTGAGCACAATCACATGGAGGGTCATGCTAAAATGTCCTATGCCATCTACTTCCTTGAGGGAGAGGCTAACCAATGGTGGCAATGGATGAGGAAGACCTATAGAGCCCAAAATAGGGAGTTGAAATGGTAGAAATTTGTTAATGAGCTCTTAGGGAGGTTCGAGCCAATCGAGTATATGGACTACCATGAGACTCTCTCAAAGATCAAGCAAACCGGATTTTTAAGGGATTATCAAAAGGAGTTCGAATACTTGTCTACAAGAGCACACGGGTGGTCGGAGAAGGCTCTCATTGGGACTTTCATGGGAGGCTTGAAAAGTGAGTTGGCTGCATAGGTAAAGCTTAAGAAGCCGAAGACCTTGATGCAAGCCTTGGAGGTTGCACAGATTAAGGAAGATCAACTCCAAGATTTGAGGAAGAATAACCATTTGGAGGTGAGGAAACCCTCCTAATGGTTTCCAAGTTTGATGCAAACCAAACTTTTAGCAAGGACTTCTCACCGGGAGGGCCAAGTGGAGGTGCATCAAGTGGAACCAAACCATTACCCGTGGGCATGAAGAGGCTATCTTGAAAAGAGATGCAACAACTAAGAAAGAATAGGTTTTGTTTCAATTGCAATGAGAGGTTCAGGGCCACATATGCAAAGCTAAGCAAATTTTTCTCATAAAGATGGAGTCAGAGGAAGACACATGGGAGGAAGAGCAAGGGCGAGAAGAACAAGAACAAGATGAGGCCGTGGGGGGAGATCCTCAAATTTCCATCCATGCATTGACGGATGTTGTGGGGCCTAGAACGATGAGAACACAAGCTCATATTGGTATGATAGAGGTAACGGTTCTTGTTGATAATGGTTCATCCCTAAACTTCATCAACTCTAAAGTGGCCCAGAGCTTGGGGTTGTCAATGACTTCTATCACTTCATTTGAGGTCAAGGTAACTAGCGAGATGAAGATAATGTGCAGAGAAGTACTTAAAAAAGTATGTTTAAAAACACAAGGCCTTAAGATTGTAGTGGATTTGTATTCTTTACCTATTGTGGGATTAGACGTTGGTGTTAGGTGTGCAATGGCTAGAAGAGCTAGGGAAAATAGTCTCGGACTATAGAAAAATGACTATGGAGTTTATTATAGGGGCAAATGGGTGACCATCAGGATGAATGGAAAATGAGGATGTAAGGCTGTGAGGCCTAATGAGATGGAAAAGCTCTTGAGACAAGGGGAGAATGTTTTGCTATCACATTGGCTTTCCAACCGAGGGGTTTGAGTGTAGGGCGTGAAGTGGAAGATGGGATGCCGAGAAACATTGTGACGGATAGGGACCGTGTATTCATGAGCAACTTTTGGAGGGAGTATTTCAAGATGCATGGGACGGAATTGGCCCGAAGTTCAACCTATCACCCTCAAACCGATGGTCAAACAGAGGTGACCAATCGAACTCTTTAGCAATACCTTAGGTGCTTTGTGCACTAATACCTGAAGAAGTGGGACGCGCATCTGGCCTTGGGTGAATTTTGGTACAACACCTTATAGCACCAATCAATCGAGATGATACCATTTGAGGCGCTTTATGGGAAACCACTACCGGTGCTTGTAGCCTATGAAGTAGGGAGCTCACTGAATGAGTTGGTGGATATGGAGCTTAGAGAAAGGGATAAGATTTTGAAAGAACTCAAGAAGAACTTGTCACATGCTCATGAACAAATGAAGAAGCACTTTGACAAGGGAAGAAGCATGGAGTCCTTTGAGCCGGGAGATTGGGTCTTTCTCAAGTACTTACCGAGGGAGCACAAGACACTATCCAAGGCAACATTGAGCAAGTTAAGGACTAAATATTTTGGCCCAAATCAAATGTTGGAGAAGTGCGAACAGCTTGCTTACAAGCTAGACTTACTGGCCGGGGTTTACATTAATCCTATTTTTCATGTCTCATGGCCAAGGAGGAAGGTTGGAGATCCAACCAAAGTAGTGAATAAATTACCCATGATGGAAGAAGAGGGTAGGATGGCCATCCAACCTGAGAAGATAATGGAGTATAGGCTTTGTGTGGAAGGGTGGCCAAGTGACAACCGAAGTCTTGGTTCAATGGAGGGGGCTCCCAACCGTGGATGCTACATGTGAGAGTGTTCGGGTTCTCAAGAAACACTTTTAAGAACTTGACCTTGAGGACAAGGTCAATCTTAAAGGGGTGAGGAATGATGGGGAAGCAAGAAGGGCTATCCACAATGCCACTAGGAGGGCTAAACAGGCTGAGGCAAGAAGTGAAGCTCTAGGCGTGCAAGTTGAGGCGAGAAGGGAGGCTTTGGGTGCGCAAGGCAAAGCGACCAAGGAGCAACTGCTCGCCATCTAGAGGACTACCGAGTTGTTGGAAAATCCTGAGAATCCTGGCAATAAGGCAAATCCCGTGATTTTAGGGTATTGGGCGATTTGGAGGATATGACTGATTTAAATTAGGAAGTTTATCTATTTCTTATTTAGTTAATTTGTTTCCTTTATTTTAGGAGTTGTTAGGATTGTTTCCTTAATTTTTGAAGTTTGAATTATTTTGGATTGTGATTTCAAAAGAAGTCATTGGAGGGAATAATTGGGGGAGGGCTAGAAGAACCCTAATACTATTTATTTCGATTTTGCATTGTAATTGATTATTATGATATTTTCAATAAAAGTGAAACTTATGCTTTATCATCCTAATTTTCGAGAATTAAGTGCTAGCCCGAGTTAGTCTTGATTTTCATCTTCCAACTAGTTGGATCTTAGTGTTGTCTCGAGGTAGTCCTTGATTTATCCATCCAAAACAACCATAAACACCTGAGCGCAAGTGAGGCTTCCATCACCATGCCATGGCCTGTGGCTTGGGAAAAAGAACCATGACCACAAATGGTTGTGAGTCTCTTCACAAACCCACAACCATTCATGGCCTCAGACCCACAACCATGCCGTCACCCCTGGGTGTCTTGCAACCTTTAAGAAGAATAAGTGGAGGAGGAGAAGAGAAGAAGGAGACAAAGAAGAGGAAATGAAGAAGGGAAGGAGGAGTAGACGTTATGTCTGCTGGGGGGGTTAGAGAGGCGACGGAGGAGGAGATGAAGAAAGAGAGAGAAGATTTAGAGAGGGAGGGGGGTCAAAGTTGAACGGTGGAGGGAGAGAGAGAAGAGAGTAAAGAGAGAAAAAAAAATTTGGGCTCTTTTATTCTTTCTTTTATACTAGGGTATCTTGGGCGGGCAAGTGAAACCCTGGTTGATGGGTAGTCCCACCCGCATACCCTTTTTGTTTAATGCTCGTCCACTTGGGCCTGGCTAATTGCCTGCCCAGCCCATGCAGGGTGACACAAATGTGCTGGATGTGGGGCCCTCTCAGCGACCCTTATATTTTATGTGAGATTTCCATGTTTTATGTAGCTATGGTAACAAATTGCTTATGAAAATAACAAAAAACAGGACTTTCACTTGGCTTAGCAGCTTGGCTTACCAATATGTAATCTTACATTAAAGAACCAAAATAATGATCAAGTGTAATAATTTTAAAATTAGTAGTAAAATGATAGAAAACCATATGTTTAATTGCTTGATGGACGAAATGAATAAAAATGTATATATGTATAAGAAATAAATGTTAGGAGTAGAAGCTTAATTGAAAGCATGAGTGCAGTAAAACATGCTTTGACGAATCAGATGTTGGAGCTTTATTGTCTTAGATTGATTATACTTAAGCTGTACACATAGTACAAAATCTTAGCATTTTGAAATGATGTAAGAATAACTTTATAATATGGTTTTTCATATTAGTTACGTCAATTTACAAATTGATTTTTATGAAATTTTGTTGTGATTGATTATTTCTCAACTAGAATAAATTCAAAGAGTAACTAAAAAGAACGTGCTAACTGATCAAAACCACCAGTTGAAATGATCATGAGCACGTGTCAACATTTTAAAAAACTCTGGATTGGAGTTTGGAACACTCTACGATTGTGTTAAATCAACTATTTATTTTGCAGCATTCACTTTAAACTACCAAAAGTTATAATAATGTGCATTGTGAATTATTACTAAATATATATACACATATCACTAGAATCAAATAATTAAATTATCTCCTCTAACTTATTATTATTTGAGCTTAACAGTTGAATCTTAAATAAGGGCACTCAATATTCTTTTGTGATACAAAGCCTAATTTAGTCTAATTAATCTTATAACAAGAAGTAAGGTGTGAAGAGCTTATAAGCTAAATCCACAATTCACAATTTTACGTTTGAGTACTTACTATATGTAATTACAATTTTACGTATATGATTCATTTTGTTAGTTTTTTTTTTAAATTTAAAATTTAATCATATCTAACACGTTGGGAGTAAGCTTTTTTATAAGTTTTTCTTAAATACAAATAGTATTTTTCTTTATTTTTTTATTTTTTTAAATACAGTTAACATTTTTCTTAAATACAATTAGTATTTACTGAAATGTTGTGCGCTTTATTTTTCAAAACCTTTAATGTTCAAATTGGAAAATGGGAAGAAAAGAACGGCTATAAGACATGTAGCCATTCTTTCCGTTGTTCAATTTCCGTTTATAACACCGTTTATTTTAAAATATTTTTTTAAAAATAAAACGCCGTTTATAGCCGTTCTTTTCTTCCCACTTTTCCAATTTGAACAATAAAGATTTTGAAAAATAAAGCGTAAAACATTCCAGTAACGGTAAAACAGAAAACCCCAAAGTATCCAGATGGTGAAATCGTTCGCCATTTGAATGGAGAGAGAGACTTCCGGTGGAATTCCTCTTTATACCTGCGTCGGTTAGTCTTTGCCCTCGATTTTGCTCAATCGGTGTACTTCTGGTTCGAGACATTGCCTCTTGATTAATAGTTTTCAATGGTAGCAATGAGTTCTAGTATGAACTAAGGTCGTGAGAATCATTGAAATTAGACGAGCTCCAGCACGAAGTCATTTGTCTGCTCGAATTAAAGATTTACGGTATGCACGCCTTTTTCTCTCCTCCGTTTTGTCTGCTCGGGATTAAAGATTTGCGAGATGCTCGCCCCTTTCTCTTCTCCTTTTCGAATTGGGCATATGCTTCTTGTTCTTTTGCTAGCTAGGTTTTTCTTGCCCGGTTCTTTCTCTTAGTTTAGAGTATTCAGCCCACACGCTTGTTTGTGAACGTATTCCTTTGAGTCTACACGATTTTAATGTTTCTTTGTGATGTCACCAGGTCCTCAGCTATCCGGCAGTGAGAAGCACCTCAAAGATTTCTCACGGCAAGGCAGACCCACTGCGATCGTTGGTCTCCAAGGCCTCTGCGGTTTATATGTAAGTGAAGGTGAT
The DNA here is from genome assembly GCA_029856935.1 of Cyclocarya paliurus. Taxonomy (NCBI): domain Eukaryota; kingdom Viridiplantae; phylum Streptophyta; class Magnoliopsida; order Fagales; family Juglandaceae; genus Cyclocarya; species Cyclocarya paliurus. Next base: position 12,345,898 of record CM056950.1, read on the forward strand.
AGGGGGGAAACTATAACACTAATGATTTGCAATGTATCTGTAGTTTTGTTTTGTTTTGTTTTTTTTTTTCTCTATATCTTCAAATAAATTCGTATCTGAAACGAATGCAATCATTGTTTTACTTTTTCTTTTCCCCGATCTTTCTAGTGAAAATTGATTCATATATGTTTATAATTCTCCACGGGGGTATCGATTTTGCAGTTTTAATGCAAATCCACTTCTAATTATTTTCTGGTTTGGCTTATCCTCTTGGCTAGGAATATTCAGCTCATCCACACCCTTCAATGAGAACGTATTCGTTGAGTCCATACGATTTTGAATTTTTCTTTGTGATCCTACCAGGTCCTCAGCTATCACGCGGTGGGACTCACACCGAGATTATTGGACATCACGTGCGTGATTTGGCCACTGTTGGGTATCCAGTTAAGAGTGTGAAGCAACCATGCTTCAGTGGCTTCCATCATGCTTGTTACTGAAATTGCGTACAACATTGTAAGTGAAAGTAATAGGATGCTTATTTTGGCATTAATGATTTGCCGTTGTTCCTTTCCTTCGCCACCACCCCCCCCCCCCCCCCCCCCCAACCTCTGTGTTCGTATGTGCAGCCATTGTTTTAATTTTTCCCCCCGATCAGTCTGGTGAAGATTGATTCATTGTATACTTATAACTCTCCTCATGGGAAGATTCCAATTGGTAAGATTTTTTGCAACAGAGTACTTTTTGCCTCATTTGGTATGTTATTTTCCATATAGTAGTAGTGTTTTTATGGTGATTACATATTTCAATTACTTAAGACAAAATTATTCGTTCAACTCATTCTATTTTATCAGAATATTTGCTTTGATCTGGATTCATAGAAAAGTAGATGTTGAAAATGTGGTAGGTAACCAATATATTGCCTGCAGAGTTTAGCAATCCTTAAGCTATATTGTGCCACCTGTTGTGTACTAGAATGTTGTAGATGATGTCATTCCTGATTGTACTGCTATGACTTTTTATATGGGTTTAAACTTTAAAAAAGTCTTAAGAACCAATTATCATAATTTGTTTCATGTTTGGTGATTCTCAATCACGGAATAGCTCTTGCTAGTTCCTTTTTGTTTGTTGTTGAGGTACAGGGGTTGTTTCTTTATTGCTTTTCTTGTTTAAACAAGAAAGTTTTCATGTTTCATTTACATGGAGATGACATTATTAAGGATTTTCAACCAATTTCTTGTTTGGATTGATGGGTTGTCCCCCCCCCCCCCCCATCTCTTTATGTTTTTTATTAGTGAAAAATTAAAATTTTCTTTTGTTCTTCAGAGAATCACCTTCAAAACTCTTGAGTGGTACCTAGATATAATTTTTATATGATTTTTTTTTTTTATATTCATTTTGATTCAGCTACTTCTTTTCCCTTTTCATCTGACTCTTTTATTTTTAAAATTTTTGTACATGTTGCAAAGGCTAAGAGATCCTTGATTGACGAAGCCTTACTAGATACTGAACAGAGATGAGTTAGGGTCCGAAGTCTAGGACTTCTAAACCAGGAAAGGAAATCCAATATTAAGGTATCTGTTCAAAAAACAAGACTTCAAATTTAGAGAAGATGAATACAATATGTTCTTATCAGTTCAATAAAAGTGTTTTTTGTTACGATGTGGTGTTTGCCATTATACCTGCAGTACTTGGTAGTTAAATTACAAAGAGCAAAGACTTTGAGTTTGAATACTATTCAAACTTTTCAAACTTATATTCCTTGGACTTTGCATGAACCAAAACTTATGTTAGATTATTATTGAGAGCAAAGGCTTTGTTATGATGTGTGAGTGCGTTTTGACTTTGGCAGTGAACCTTCCCAATGATATGGAGAGCTACTAGTTATATTATTCATCAGTTCATCTTTCTACCTTGAGTTATATAATCTTTTAGGGTATGAAGAAAGGAAAATTGAAGTATATCTTTATTTATGTGGCCTGCTTTCATATTTCTACTCTATGGTGTAACTTGGATGATCCCTTTCAAATCTAAGATCCATGTTTGCTATGAATTTATGAGTATCAGTTAAATGCTGAAACTTGGACGAATGTTTGAATGGACAGCAAAGATAATTGAGTCAAAAGTTAATTATAGCTGAACTAAATCAGTGTGAATGGTTTTGGTATCCTGGAGAATCAAACTTTTAGCACTATCAAAAGCTGAATGCTTTGTTTAACTGTTGTATTTAAATTTTTTTAACCAATTTGTTTACACGTGGATTTATCATGAACTGAGCTTATGAACTTTATTTTTGTTTGTCTATCTGACATATACATTTTTAGAGGCTTATCCCTGCAGTACTAGGGAGTTAGATTAGTGGGAGCAATGACCATGGGTTTGAATATTATTTCAAACTCATATAATTTGGAATTTGCATGAACCAAAACTTGGAAAACTATAAATTAAACCAAGACTTATGTTAGATTAGAGAGCAGTGACTTTGTTATGATGCGTGTGTGTATGTGAGTTTTTCAATGATCGTTCCTAATGCTTTGTAGAGTTACTAGTAATATTGTTCATCTGTTCCTCTTACTTTAGTTCATTTTCTTTTAGTGATGGTTCCTAATGTTCAATTGTCCTTGACTTTACTTTCTTGTATTCAATTCAAAACATAAAGTTTTAACTATCATATGCATGAACCAAAACTTGGAAAACTATAAATTAAACCAAGACTTATGTTAGATTACTGAGAGCAATGACTTTGTATGATGCGTGTGTGTATGTGAGTTTTTCAATGATCGTTCCTAATGCTTTATAGAGTTACTAGTAATATTGTTCATCTGTTCCGCTTACTTTAGTTTATTTTCTTTTAGTGATGGTTCCTAATGTTCAATTGTCCTCAACTTTACTTTCTTGTATTCAATTCAAAACATAAAGTTTTAACTATCATATGCATGAACCAAAACTTGGAAAACTATAAATTAAACCAAGACTTATGTTAGATTACTGATTTTGTTATGATGCGTGTGTGTATGTGAGTTTTTCAATGATCGTTCCTAATGATTTGTAGAGTTACTAGTAATATTGTTCATCTGTCCCTCTTACTTTAGTTCATTTTCTTTTAGTGATGGTTCCTAATGTTCAATTGTCCTCGACTTTACTTTCTTGTATTCAATTCAAAACATAAAGGTTTAACTATCATATGATTTAAAAGTACAAATTATATGTTATTGCAAAGCTAATGTTGTTTAGGGGAAGACCATTTGAATGAGGCCAAGCACACATTAGTTGCCTCATTTTATCATCATAATTGCCTAACTTCTTCCCTGATAACTATCGCTAATGTCTCTTGGATCCGACCATGTTAATCCATTTCTTAAGGAACTTTGGATTGATTGCAGCCACATTAAGATGCAACTAGGCGTTGTTTGGACTATGTCTGTTGCCATCATTGTAAAACAAACAAAGAGCAAAGAGAACTTTTTGTCATCGTTGAGAGTGGAGAGTGTGGGTATATAAGTATATTCATTCTTTCTATAGGAGATAAAGAATGGGTTTTAAAACCCTGTGCATGTGTGCCTTTGTGGGTGTTAATGTTCTATGAGATAACTCAATGTGCATATATATTTTTTTCATGCAGTATCAGGGATTTCTACGTCCTTCCAGCACCTATTTGCGCCACTTGATTTTAGAAAGCAAGATGAAGGAACGGTGCTTTGCAGAGCATTAGCTAAATATGGGGGTAATAGCATTCTAATTAATTTGTTCTTGCTCTGTTATTTGATGGTTACGTAGGTGCTTTATATCACTAATCCTTTTGTGGTGAAGACTCAAGTATATATGCTTTAACAAGATTATGCTTGTCACTATTATAATCCACTTATATGTTACTACTGCTAATAAATTTTATAATTTATTTTCTGAAATGTAATCTTAGCGAGTTCATTGGACATAATAACACTCATACTCCCTCTCTCTCTCTCTCTCTCAAAATGATACTGAAACAACAAAAATTCCAAAAAAGTCTTTCCCGAAGCCAAATTTATAATGATGCATTTCTTAGCATACCAAAATAAAAGTATACTTATCTTCAGATTAGGTCTTCTAATTCAATGGTCCTATTCATTTTCTCTATGTTTCTTATGTGATATATATTTCTTCTAATTTCATGTGATGTTAGGGGGAGACTTGAACGCATATTATATTCATTCTCAATGTGAGATATTGCAAAATTACTCTGTTCATGTTTCTTTTATTGTATTTGAGTTGTCCTTGAAAAATGGCTTTTATTGCTTCACCGGAATTAGCTTAACATTGAGGATTAAAGTTGCTTCATTGTATATTACCTATATTATTAGAATTCTCTTTAAGTCATTATTGGTGGTTTACTCTACTAACCACGAGTATGCATTGACTGTGTTTTCTCTGCCTTTTCGAACTGGAAGCATGTGACAAGGTACGAGTACCTCCCCTTTTACATCATTAGCATTGTCCAAATCTATTTGGCTTTTTATTCTTGCACAAAAACTAGTGGGAGGAAAAGGGCATAGGGGGGCTTCTATCCTCTTGCAAGTAAACTAAGGGATCATCTCTCCATTGTATACTAGAACTAGGTCTCATGTTACTCAAACTCAATCAGCCTATATCTCATCATTTTACCTCCTCCTCCTCCTCCTCCCCTCACCTCAACTTTTTTTTCCTCCACTTCCTCCATTCCCTACTTCCTCTCCTCCTCTAGCCCCTCTATTTGTGCACAGACCCACATGTCACAAGTCATAAAGTGATGTGTGCACAGATCTTCAACCTATAGATCTTTATAGCCCAGGATCAACATGGTCACAATTGTAGGCCGATAAATTCGCATACTCGTAACCCGTAGTGGGTCTCGAAATTCAGAAGTTGGCTTAGAGGAGTAGGAGAAGAAAAATGGAAGAAGGAGAAGGAGAAACTGGAGAGAGAAATGAGGAGAGGGGGAGAAGAGGAGCATAATGACTAGGAAGGAGAAAAATAAGAGGCGAGGCAAACAATGGTGCTTATAGTTAGGGTTTTGTTTATATATAATATATATGATATTATGACTTATATTATATATTTATATTTATATAAATTAAGGGCTAGACGGAAAGTTGAAACCTGGGTGGCCTAAGGCCTAGCCCGGCACAAGCGCCTCCAGCTTTCAAACAGGAGAATAAAGCCCTCCCCCATCATGGTATGTGGGTTGAGGCCCCCACCTGCCTAAGGTGGGGCAGGAAGGAAGGGTCAGGGAGGTCAGATGCGACAGTTCGCCCAATAGCCCTTCTCTCCATCTCATAGTGGGTTAAGGTGTCAAGTCTCCCATATCTCTTTCTCCTGCTTAACTTATCATTTATCATGTCATCATCTGTTCATATCATTTATCATCTTTTCATATAATTATCATGATTCATCTCATTAAATCATTATCCATACTTATCATCATCATGATATTCTCATCATCTTTTCATATCATTTATCATCTCATCATCCTTTCATGTTATCATGGTCTCATAACACCCTCTTCATAACCATCACGATCCATCTCATTACATCATTATTCATACAAATCATCATCTCATTATCTTTTCATATTATTATCATCGTGACCATACTCAATAGTTTCATCATAGGTATTATAATACCTCATGAAATAAAATTTAGTGTTTAGAAAAAGTCGTAGTATATAAAATATTAAAATAAAAATAATGCATAAATAAATTTTTCTCAAAAGTTGATAATGATATTTGTACATTATTTTTTATTTGTTAGAGAAACTTAATTCATTTTTGTTTTTATACCATTGTTGTTAGTGATATTTATTGTTGTTGTATATTCATATTTTGTTAATTTATTCTTAATGGTTGGAAAAGATTTTGTGAGGCTATTAAGAGATGAATTTATCTTGAAGTTGTTATAAAATTACAGGTTTGATCTACTATTTTATATATATCTATTTATAAAAAATTAAAGTAAGTATTGGAAAATTTTTATATTGTCATTCGCATTCTCTATTATTATCATTATTTGTGTGGTTTACTTTGCCTCTTACATTGTTGTGCAAATGGAAGAACTTGACCAAAGATGTTTACACCTTCTAATTTACACACTAAAAACTATATGATTATTATGTATTTTTTTTTAAATCGCACAAAAATTAGAGATAGAAATAGGCATAAAGGATTTGAACCAATGTTTTGAATACCGTACCGGATGCTGTACCGGTGAAAGCACTGGAATGAAATATTTCGGTACCGGTACCGTTTCGTGTACCGTTTCGGGATAGTTGATATATAAATAAATTATATATATAAATGTATATATATAAATTATATTTCAAAATAATAGTGTATATGTGAATAAATTATACATAAATATATAGATATATAAATTATAAATAGCCTAGTTTGAATTGGGAGTCAAAAAATGAACTTATAGTTTGAAAAAATAAAAAAAATAAAATAAAATTGAGGGCCGAAATATCGGCCGGTACATACCTAAATATCGGTCGAAACGGCCGGTACGAAACAGGCAGTGTACCTGTACCGAACCAGTGGCCGATACGAAAAATACCGACAGTACCGGCCGGTACGGTACGAAACTCAAAACACTGATTTGAACTACCATTTTGCAAAAGCATCAACATCCATTAGGGAAGCAAACCGCACCCCAAAAGGGTGGCCTCAGACTCCGTAACTCACCGCATGGGTCGGGGGGTGAGTTGGGCTCCGACCCATATCGGCTAGTGCCCTGTTTAGAAGATGGACGGTAGATTAGCGCCACCACCGTCCAATCACCTTGTCTAACACCAAAACAATCACACAAAGTAAAGTTATAAATTTTACAAATCCAAATAAAACAAAAACACACTTATAGTTGGGAAAAATCTCACAATCAAACAAAAGACCAATTCGAGTTTACACAATTACAAATCAACTTAAATAAACAAACAAAATCAAGTAATAATCGCACAAATCTGTATACAAATCAACTTAAATAAATAAAGAAAATCAAGTAATAATCGCACAAGATGTACACAGATCGACATGTCACAAGTCATAAAGTGATGTGTGCACAAATTTTCAACATATAGATCTTTATAGCCTAAGGTGACCCAAAACACTTGGTGACAGTCATGCATCTCTGAATTCAAAAGTCTACTTAAAGGAGGAGGAGAAGAAAATGGCATGAGGAAGGATAAGAGATTGGAGAAAGAAAAGAGGATGTTGTCCACTAGGCATGAAAGCAAAGGAAAGGGAAAAATAGTAGCACGACAACTAGGAATGAGAGAAAAGTGAGGCGAAACAAACAATGGTATTTATAGTTAGGATTATGTTTATATTTATTATATATAATATATATGATATTATTACATATATTTTTCATATATATATTTATATAAATTAAAGGCAGGACAAACGATTGAAACCTAAGCAGCCCAAGGCCTAGCCCAGCACCAGCACATATGGCTTTCAAATGGGAGAATTAAAGCCCTCTCCCATCTCATAGTGAGTTAAGGTGTTAGGTGACCCATTTCACTTTCTCATGCTTAACTTATCATTTATCGACTCATTTATTCATATCATATATTATATTTTCATGTAATCATCACGATTCATCTCATTAAATCATTTTCCATACTCATCATCATGATCATCTCATCATTTTTTCATATCATTTATCATATCATCATCTTTATAGCCATCGTGATTCATCTCATTACATCATTTTATCCATAATCATTATCATGATCATCTCATTATCTTTTCATATCATTTATCATCTCATCATCTTAATAGCCATCACAATTCATCTTATTACATCATAATCCATACTCATCACCATGATCATCTCATCATCTTTTCATATCATCTCATCATTTTAGCCATCACGATTCATCTCATTACATCATTATCCATACTCATCATCATGATCATCTCATCATCCTTTCATATCATTTATCATCTCATCATTTTCATAGTCATCACGATTCATCTCATTACATCATTATCCATACTCATCATCATGATCATCTCATCATCTTTTCATATCAACATGGTCTCATAACACACATCTTCATAGCCATCATGATCCATCTCATTACATCATTATCTATGCTAATCATCATCATCTCGTCGTCTTTTTCAGATTATTATCATCGAGACCACACTCAATAACTTCATCATAGTTGCCTCTAGAAATGAAACTTGAGTGTATAGAAAAAGTCATAGTATATATAAAATTGAAATGAAAATGGAATAATGCATAAATGAATTTTTCTCAAAAGTTGATAATGATATTTGCATATTATTTTTATTTTGTTAGAGAAATTTTCTTCATTTTTTTTATTATATCATTGTTGTTAGCGATATTTGTTGTTTTGTATATAACTATTTTGTTAATTTATTCTTAATGTTTGGAAAAGATTTTGTGATGACAGGTTATTAAGAGACAAAGTTATCTTGAAGTTGTTATAAAATTACAGGTTTGATCTATTATTTTATTGTTTTTCTCAGATAGATATATTTAAATATATCTACTTTTAAAAAATTTAAATTAAGTATTGTAAAATTTTTATATTGTCATTCGCATTCTCTATTATTATTATTATACGTGTAGTTTACCTTGCCTCTTACATTGTTGTACATATGTAAGAACTTGACCAAAAGTGTTTAAATTTACATACTAAAAGTTATATGATTATTATGTATTTATTTTTATATCACACAAAAATTAGATATAAAAATAGGCATAAGGAATTTTAATTACCATTTTACAAAAGCATCAGTCTCTATCGGGGATGAAACCTACACCTCAAAAGGGTGGTCTCAGACTCCGTAACTCACCGCATGGGCCGGGTGGGGGGTGAGTTGGGCTCCAGCCCATATTGGCAAGTGGCCTGTTTGGAAAACGGACGGTAGATTAGCGCCACCACCGTCCAACCACCCCTTCTAACATCAAAACAATCACACAAAATAAAGTTATAAATCTTACAAATCCAAATAAAACTTATCAAAAAAAAAAATCCAAATAAAACAAAAACACACTTATAGTTGAGAAAAATCCAACAAATCCAACAAAAAAACCAATTTGAGCTTACGCAAGTACAAATCAATTGAAATTAAAAAATAAAATCAAGTAATAATTGCACAAATCTGTGCACAGATCCACATGTCACAAGTCATAAGTGATGTGTGCACAAATCTTCAACCTATAGCTCTTTATCGCCTAGGGTGAACATGGTCGCAATCATAGACCCAAAATGGTTGGTTATAGTCGTGGGTCTCTAAATTCAGAAGTCTGCTTGAAGGAGGAGCAAAAGAAAATGGCAAGACGAAGGAAAGAGATTGGAGAGAGAAAAGAGGGTTCTGGCCACTAGGCGTGAAAGCCTAAAAGGAAAGGGGAGATGAGTTGCACGACGACTAACAATGAGAGAAAAGCGAGGTGAAACAAACGATGGTATTTATAGTTAGGATTTTGTTTAGATATTTTTATATATAATATTATTACTTATATTATACATTTATATTTATATAAATTAAAGATATGATAAACGGTTGAAACCTAGGCGACCCAAGACCTAGCTAGGCACCGGCGCGCCTCTGACTTTCAAACGGGAGAATTAAAGCCCTCCCCAAGGAATGCAGGTAAAGGCCCGAGCTTGCCTAAGGCGAGGGCTAGAAGGAAGGATCAGGGAGGTTAGATGCGGGGGTTCGCCATGATCATCTCATCATCTTCATTTCCATCACAATTCATCTCATTACATTATTATCCATACTCATCACCATAATCATCTCATCCTCTTTTCATATAATTTATCATCTCATCATATTCATTATAGCCATTACAATTCATCGCATTACATCATTATTCATACTCATCACCATGATCATCTCATCTTCATAACCATCATGATTTATCTCATTACATCATTATGCATACTCATCATCAACATGATCATCTCATCCTCATTTCATATCATTTATCATCTCATCATCTTTTCATATTATTTATCATCTTATCATCTTCATAGCCATCACGATTCATCTCATTACATCATTATCCATACTCATCACCATGATCATCTCATCCTTTTATATCATTTATCATCTCATCATCTTGATAACCATCACGATTCATCTTATTACATCATTATCCATACTCATCATCACGATCATTTCATCATATTCATAGCTATCATGATTCATCTCATTACATCATTATCCATACTCATCATCATGATTATCTCATCATCTTTTCATATCATTTATCATCTCATCATCTTCATAGCCATCATGATTCATCTCATTACATCATTACGCATACTCATCACCATGATCATCTCATCATCTTTTCATATCATTTATCATCTCATCATATTCATAACTATCACGATTCATCTCATTACATCATTATCCATACTCATTATCATGATCATCTCATCATCTTTTCATATCATTTATCATCTTATCATCTTCATAACCATCACGATTCATCTCATTACATCATTATCCATACTCTTCATCATGGTCATCTCATAATCTTTTCATGTCATTTATCATCTCATCAACTTTTCATGTCATCATGGTCTCATAACACATCTTCCATAACCACCACAATCCATCTCATTACATCATTATCCATGCTGATAATCATCTCGTCGTCTTTTCAGATTATTATCATCGATACCATACTTAATAGTTTCATCATAATGCCTCTAGAAATGAAACTTGAGTGTTTAGAAAAAGTCGTGGTATATATAAGATTAAAATGAAAATGGAATAATGCATAAATGAATTTTTCTCGAAAGTTTATGATATTTTTTATATTACTTTTATTTTGTTAGAGAAACTTTATTCATTTTTGTTTTTATATGATTGTTGTTAGTGATATTTATTGGTGTTGTAAATAACTATTTTTTTTATTTATTTTTATTGTTTGGAAAAGATTTTGTGATGACAGGTTATTAAGAGACGAAGTTATCTTGAAGTTGTTATAAAAATACAGGTTTGATCTACTATTTTATTGTTTTTCTCCAATATATATAAATATATATCTCTTTATAGAAAAATTAAAATAAGTATTGTAAAATTTTTATACTGTCATTCGCATTCTCTATTATTATCATTATACGTGTGGTTTAGCTTGCCTCTTACATTGTTATGCAGATGGAAAAACTTGACCAAAGGTGTTTAAATTTACACATTAAAAGCTATATGATTATTATGTATTTATTTTTATATCGCACAAAAATTAGAGATAGAAATAGGCATAAGGGAATTTACTACCATTTTGCAAAAACATCAATCTCCTTTGAGGATACAACCCGCACCTCAAAAGGGTGGTCTCAGACTCCGTAACTCACAACATGGGCCCAAGGTCGGGGGTGAGTTAGGCTCTGTGCCATATTGACAGGTGGCCTGTTCGGAAGATAGACGGTATATTATCGCCACCACCGTCCAACCACCCTATCTAACACCAAAACAATAACACAAAGTAAAATTATAAATCTTACAAATCTAACAAAAAAACCAATTGGAGTTTACACAATTACAAATCAACTTAAATAAATAAACAAAATCAAGTAATAATCGCACAAAATTGTGCAGAGACCCACACGTCACAAGTCATAAGTGATGTGTGCACAAATCTTCAACTTATAGATCTTTATGGTCTAGGGTGAACATGGTCGCAATCGTAGACCCAAAATGCTTGGTCACAGTCGGAGGTCTCTTAATTTAAAAGTTTGCTTAAATGAGGAGCAGAAGAAAATGGCAAGACAAAGGAAATAGATTGGAGAGAGAAAAGAGGGTTCTGGCCACTAGGCGTGAGAGCCTGAAAGGAAAGAGGAGAAGAGTAGCACGACGACTAAGAATAAGAGAAAAACAAGGCAAAACAAACAATGGTATTTATAGTTAGGATTTTGTTTAGATATTTTTATATATAATATTATTACTTATATTATACATTTATATTTATATAAATTAAAGGCTTGATGAACGATTGAAACCTAGGCGACCCAAGGCCCATGCACTAGCGCGCTTCTGGCTTTCAAACAGGAGAATTAAAGCCCTTTCGATGGTATGCAGGTAGAGGCTCGAGCTTGCCCAAGGTGGGGGCTAGAAGGAAGGGTCAGGGAGGTCAGATGCGGGGGCTCACCATGATCATCTCATCATATTTTCATATCATTTATCATCTTATTATCTTCATATCAATCATGATTTATCTCATTACACCATTATCCATACTCACTACTATGATCATCTCATTATCTTTTCATATCATTTATCATCTTATCATATTCATTCATAACCATCACGATTCATCGCATTACATCATTATCCATATTCACCACCATGATTATCTCTCATCTTTTTATATAATTTATCATCTCATCATCTTCATAACCATCACGATTTATCTCATCCAATTTGCATATCATTTATCATCTCGTTATCTTCATAGCCATCATGATTAATCTCATTACATCATTATGCATACTCATCATCACCATGATCATCTCAACATATTTTCATATCATTTATCTTTTCATCATCTTCATAACCATCACGATTCTTCTCATCCTCATTTTATATCATTTATCATCTCATCATCTTCATAGCCATCATGATTCATCTCATTACATCATTATGCATCACATTGATATTCTCATCATCTTTTAATATTATTTATCATCTCATCATATTCATAACAATTACGATTCATCTCATTATATCATTATCCATACTCATCATCATTTCATATCATTTATCATCTTATCATCTTCATAGCCATCACGATTCATCTCATAACATCATTATCCATACTCTTCATCATGGTCATCTCATAATCTTTTCATGTCATTTATCATCTCATCATCTTTTCATATCATCATGGTTTCATAACACATCTTCCATAATCATGTCACAAAACTGTGCAGAGACCCACATGTCACAAGTCATAAGTGATGTGTGCACAAATCTTCAACTTATAGATCTTTATGGTCTAGGGTGAACATGGTCGCAATCGTAGACCCAAAATGCTTGGTCACAGTCGGAGGTCTCTTAATTTAAAAGTCTGCTTAAATGAGGAGCAGAAGAAAATGGCAAGACAAAGGAAATAGATTGGAGAGAGAAAAGAGGGTTCTGGCCACTAGGCGTGAAAGCCTGAAAGGAAAGAGGTGAAGAGTAGCACGATGACTAAGAATGAGAGAAAAGTAAGGCGAAACAAATAATGGTATTTATAGTTAGGATTTTGTTTAGATATTTTTATATATAATATTTTATTACTTATATTATATATTTATATTTATATAAATTAAAGGCATGATGAATGATTGAAACCTAGGCGACCCAAGGCCCATGCACTAGCGCCCTTCTGGCTTTCAAACGGGAGAATTAAAGCCCTTCCGATGGTATGCAGGTAGAGGCTCGAGCTTGCCCAAGGTGGGGGCTAGAAGGAAGGGTCAAGGAGGTCAGATGCAGGGGCTCACCATGATCATCTCATCATATTTTCATATCATTTATCATCTTATTATCTTCATATCAATCATAATTTATCTCATTACATCATTATCCATACTCACTACCATGATCATTTCATTATCTTTTCATATCATTTATCATCCTATCATATTCATAACCATCACGATTCATTGCATTACATCATTATCCATATTCACCACCATGATTATCTCTCATCTTTTTATATAATTTATCATCTCATCATCTTCATAACCATCACGATTTATCTCATCCAATTTGCATATCATTTATCATCTCATCATGATTCATCTCATTACATCATTATGCATACTCATCATCACCATGATCATCTCAACATATTTTCATATCATTTATCTTTTCATCATCTTCATAACCATCACGATTCTTCTCATCCTCATTTCATATCATTTATCATCTCATCATCTTCATACCCATCATGATTCATCTCATTACATCATTATGCATACGCATCCCATTGATATTCTCATCATCTTTTAATATTATTTATCATCTCATCATATTCATAACAATTACGATTCATCTCATTACATCATTATCCATACTTATCATCATTTCATATCATTTATCATCTTATCATCTTCATAACCATCACGATTCATCTCATAACATCATTATCCATACTCTTCATCATGGTCATCTCATAATTTTTTCATGTCATTTATCATCTTTTCATATCATCATGATTTCATAACACACATCTTCTATAATCATCACAATCCATCTCATTACATCATCATCCATGCTAATAATCATCTCGTCGTCTTTTCAAATATTATCATTGAAACCATACTCAATAGTTTCATCATAATGCCTCTAGAAATTAAACTTGAGTGCTTAGAAAAAGTCGTGATATATATATAAGATTGAAATGAAAATGGAATGATGCATAAATGAATTTTTCTCGAAAGTTTATAATGATATTTGCATATTATTTTTATTTTGTTAAAGAAACTTTATTCATTTTTGTTTTTATATCATTGCTGTTAGTGATATTAATTGATGTTGTAAATAACTATTTTGTTAATTTATTCTTATTGTTTGGAAAAGATTTTGTGATGACAGGTTATTAAGAGACGAAGTTATCTTGAAGTTGTTATAAAAATACAGGTTTGATCTACTATTTTATTACTTTTCTCCAATATATATATAAATATATCTCTTTATAGAAAAATTAAAATAAGTATTGTAAAATTTTTTTTATTGTCACTCGCATTTTTTTATTATTATTACAATACATGTGGTTTTAGCTTGCCTCTTACATTGTTTTGCATATGGAAGAACTTGACCAAACGTGTTTAAATTTACACATTAAAAGCTATATGATTATTATGTATTTATTTTTATATCGCACAAAAATTAGAGATAGAAATAGGCATAAGGGAATTTACTACCATTTTGCAAAAGCATCAATCTCCTTTAAGAATGCAACCCACACCTCAAAAGGGTGGTCTCAGACTCCATAACTCACAACATGGGCCCGCAGGTGGGGGAGGTGAGTTAGGCTCCGTCCCATATTAGCAAGTGGCCTCTTCGAAACACGGAGGTAGATTAGCGCCACCACCGTCCAACCACCCTATCTAACACCAAAACAATCACACAAAGTAAAGTTATAAATCTTATAAATCCAACAAAAAAACCAATTCGAGCTTACACAATTACAAATCAATTTAAATAAATAAACAAAATCAAGTAATAATCGCACAAAACTGTGCACAGACCCACATGTCATAAGTGATGTGTGCACAAATCTTCAACCTATAGATCTTTATGGCCTAGGGTGAACATGGTCGCAATCGTAGACCCAAAATGCTTGGTCATAGTCGAAGGTTTCTTAATTTAAAAGTCTGCTTAAATGAGGAGCAGAAGAAAATGGCAAGATGAAGGAAATAGATTAGAGAGAGAAAAGAGGGTTCTGGCCACTAAGCGTGAAAGCCTGAAAGGAAAGAGGAGAAGAGTAGCACGACGACTAAGAATAAGAGAAAAGCAAGGCGAATCAAACAATGGCATTTATAGTTAGGATTTTGTTTAGATATTTTTATATATAATATTATTACTTATATTATACATTTATATTTATATAAATTAAAGGCATGATGAACAATTGAAACCTAGACGACCCAAGGCCTAGCCATGCACTAGCGCGCTTCTGGCTTTCAAATGGGAGAATTAAAGCCCTCCCCATGGTATGCAGGTAGAGGCTCGAGCTTGCCCAAGGTGGGGGCTAGAAGGAAGGGTCAGGGAGGTCAGATGTGGGGGCTCGCCATAATCATCTCATCATCCTTTCATATCATTTATCATCTTATCATCTTCATAGCAATCATGATTCATCTCATTACATCATTATCCATACTCATCACCATGATCATCCCATCATCTTTTCACATCATTTATTACATCATCATCTTCATACCCATCACAATTCATCTCATTACATCATTATCCATACTCATTACCATCATCATCTCATCATCTTTTCATATCATTTATTATCTCATCATCTTCAGAACGATCACGATTCATCTCATTACATCATTATTCATACTCATCATCACGATCATCTCATCATTCTTTCATATCATTTATCATCTCATTATCTTTATAGCCATCTCAATTCATCTCATTACATCATTATTCATACTCGTTATCATGATCATCTCTTCATATTTTTATATTATTTATCATCTCATCATCTTAATAACCATTATGATTCATCTCATTACATCCTTATCCATACTCATCATCATGATTATCTCATCATCATTTCATATCATTTATCATCTCATCATCTTTATAGCCATCTCAATTCATCTCATTACATCATTATCCATACTAGATACATGATCATCTCTTCATCTTTTCATATCATTTATCATCTCATCATCTTTATAGTCATCTCAATTCATCTTATTACATCATTATCCATACTCATCACCATGACCATCTCTTCATCTTTTCATATCATTTATCATCTCATCATCTTCCTACCCATCACGATTCATCTCATTATATCATTATCAATACTAATCATCATGATCATCTCATTATCCTTTCATATCATTTATCATCTCATCATTTTCATAGCCATCTCATTACATCATTATCCATACTCATTACCATGATCATCTATTCATCTTTTCATATATTTATCATCTCATTATCTTCTTACCCATCACGATTCATCTCATTACATCATTATTCATACTCATCATCTTGATCTTCTCATCATCCTTTAATATTATTTATCATCTCATCATCTTCATAGCTATCACGATTCATCTCATTACATCATTTATCTACTCATCACCATGATCATCTCATCATATTTTCATATCACTTATCATCTCATCATTTTCATAGCCATCATGATTCATCTCATTACATCATTATGCATACTCATCACCATGATCAACTCATCATCTGTTCATATCATTTATCATCTCATCATCTTCATAGTCATCACGATTCATCTCATTACATCATTATGTATACTAATTATCACCATGATCATCTCATCATCATCTTTTCATATCATTTCATAATCTTCATAACCATCATGATTCATCTCATCTTCATTTCATATCATTTATCATCTCATAATCTTCATAGCCATCACGATTCATCTCATTACATCATTATTCATACTCATCATCATGATCATCTCATCATATTTTTATATCATTTATCATCATCATCTTTTCATATGATCATGGTCTCTCATAATACACATCTTCATAACCATCATGATCTATCTCATTACATTATTATCCATACTAATCATCATCTCGTCGTCTTTTTATATTATTATCATGGAGACCATACTCAATAGTTTCATCATAATTGCCTCTAGAAATGAAAGTTGAGTGTTTAGAAAAAGTCGTAGTATATAAAAGATTGAAATGAAAAGGGAATAATGTATAAATGAATTTTTCTCAAAAGTTGATAATGATATTTGTATATGATTTTTATTTTGTTAGAGAAACTCTATTCATTTTTGTTTTTATATCATTGTTGTTAGTGATATTTATTGGTGTTGTATATAACTATTTTGTTAATTTATTCTTAATGTTTTGAAAAGATTTTGTGATGACAGGTTATTAAAAGACGAAGTTATCTTGAAGTTATTATAAAAATACAGGTTGATCTACTATTTTATTGTTTTTCTCCAATAGATATATAAATATATCTATTTACAAAAAATTAAAATAAGTATTGTAAAATTTTTATATTGTCATTCGCATTCTCTATTATTATTATCATTATACGTGTTAAACCTTACCTCCTACATATTATTGTGCAGATGGAAGAGCTTGATCAAAGGTATTTAAATTTACACACTAAAATATTTTGTATTTATTTTATAGCGCACAAAAATTAGAGATAGAATAGACATAAGGGATTTTAACTACCATTTTGCAAAATCATTAGTCTCCATTGGGGATGCAACCCACACCTCAAAAGAGTAGTCATAGATTCCGTAACTAGCCACATTGGTCGAGCTGGGGGGGTGGTGAGATGATCTCCGGCCCATATCGGTAGGTGGCCTCTTCGAAAAGCTGACTGTAGATTAGTGCCACCACCATCCAACTACCCTGTCTAACACAAAAACATTCACACAACGTAAAATTATAAATCTTACAAATCCAAATGAAACAAAAACACACTTATAGTTTAGAAAAATCTTACAAATCTAACAAAAAAACCAATTCGAGCACCACAATCACAAATCAGCTTAAATAAATAAACAAAATCAAGTAATAACCGCACAAATCCGTGCACAGACCCACATGTCACAAGTCATAAGTGATGTGTGCAAAAATCTTCAACCTATAGATCTTTATGGCCTAGGGTGAACATGGTCACAATCGTAGACCCAAAACGCTTGGTCACAGTCGTGGGTCTTTGAATTTAGAAGTCTGCTTAAATGAGGATTAGAAGAATATGACAAGATGAAGGAAAGGGGAGAAGAGTAGCACGACGACTAGGAATGAGATAAATACGAGGTGAAATAAACAATGGTATTTATAGTTAGGATTTTGTTTAGATATTTTTATATATAATGTATATTATTACTTATATTATACATTTATATTTATATACATCAAAGGCAGGATGAACGGTTGAAATCTAGGCAGCCCAAGGCCTAGCCAGGCACCAGCACCTCTGGCATTCAAACGGGAGAATTAAACCCTCCGTCATGGTATGCAGGTAGCTGCCTGAGCTTGCACAAGCGAGGGCTAGAAGGAATGGTCAGATGCGGGGACTCGCTAAATAGCCCTACTCTCCCTCTCATAGTGGGTTAAGGTGTTCGGTGACTCATTTCTTTTTCTCTGGCTTAACTTATCATTTGTTCATATCATTTATCATTTTTTTTTCTTATAATCATCACGATTTATCTCATTACATCATTATCCATACTCATTATTACGATCATCTCATCATCTTTTATATCAATTATCATCTCATCATCTTTATAGCTATCACGATTCATCTCGCAACATCATTATCCCTACACATCATCATGATCATCTCATCATATTTTCACATCATTTATTATCTCATCATCTTTGTAGCCATAACGATTCGTCTCATTACATCATTATATACTCATCATCATGATTATCACATCATCCTTTCATATCATTTATCATCTCATCATCTTCATAACTATCTCAATTCATCTCATTACATCATTATTCATACTCATCACCATGATTATCTCATCAACTTTTTATATCATTTATCATCTTATCATATTCATAGCCATCACGATTCATCGCATTACATCATTATCTATACTCATCACCATGATCATCTCATCATCTTTTCATATTATTTATCATCTCATTATCTTCATAGCCATCACGATTCAACTTATTACATCATTATCCATACTCATCATCATGATCATCTCATCATATTTTTTTATATAATTTATTATTTCATCTTCTTCATAGCCTTCACGATTCATCGCATTACATCATTATTCATACTCATCATCATGATCACCTCATCATTTTCATAGCCATCACGATTCATCTTATTATATCATTATTCATACTCATCATCATAATCATCTCATCATCTTTTTATATCATTTATCATTTCATCTTCTTCATAGCCTTCACGATTCATCTCATTACATGATTATCCGCACTCATTATCATGATAATTTTATTATCTTTTCATATCATTTATCATCTCATTATCTTAATAGTCATCACAATTCATCTCATTACGTCATTATCCATACTCATTATCATGATCATTTCATCATCTTTTCATTTCTGTAGCCATCACGATTTATCTCATTACATCATTATCTATACTCATCATCATGATCCATCTCATCATCTTCATAGTCATCACGATTCATCTTATTACATCATTATTCATACTCATCATCATGATCATCTCATCATCTTTTCATATATCATTTATCATTTCATCATCTTCATAGCCATTACGATTCATTTCATTATATGATTATCCGCACTCATTATCATGATAATCTTATCATCTTTTCATATAATTTATCATCTCATTATCTTAATAGCCACAATTCATCTCATTACGTCATTATTCATACTCATTGTCATGATCATCTCATCATCTTTTCATCTTTGTAGCCATCACGATTCATCTCATTATATCATTATTCATACTCATCATCATGATCATCTCATCATCTTCATAGCCAACACGATTCATCTTATTACATCATTATCCATACTCATCATCATGATCATCTCATCATCTTGTCATATTATTTATCATCTCATCATTTTCATTGTCTTTATGTTTCATCTCATTACATCATTATCCATACTCATCATCATGATCTTTTCATCTTTGTAGCCATCACGATTCATCTCATCACATCATATTACTCATACTCATCATCTTTTCATATTATTTATCATCTCATCATCTTCATAGCTTTCATGTTCCATCTCATTACATCATTATCCATACTCATCATCATGATCTTTTCATCTTTGTAGACATCACGATTCATCTCATTACATCATATTACTCATACTCATATCATCATAATCAATCTCATCATCTTTTCATATTATTTATCATCTCATCATCTTCATAGCCATTACGATTCATCTCATTACATCATTATCCATACTCATCATCATGATCATCTCATCATCTTCAAAGCCATCACGATTCATCTTATTATATCACTATCCATACTCATCATCATGAATATCTCATCATTTTTTTATATCATTTATCATTTCATCTTCTTCGACCTTCACGATTCATCTCATTACATAATTATCCGCACTCATTATCATGATAATTTTATCATATTTTCATATCATTTATCTTATCATCATCTGAATAGCCATCGCAATTCATCTCATCACGCCATTATCCATACTCATCATCATGATCATCTCATCATCTTTGTAGCCGTCACGATTCATCTCATTACATAATCATGCATACTCATCACCATGATCATCTCAACATCTTTTTCATATCCATTATCATCTTATCATTTTTATAGTTATCACGATTCATCTCATTATATCATTACCCATACTCATCATTATGATCATCTCATCATTTTCATAACCATCACGATTCATCTTATTACGTTATTATTTTTATTCGTCTTCATGATCATCTCATTATCTTTTCATATCATTTATCATCTCATTATCTTCATAGCCTTTTAGGAGTCATCTCATTACATGATTATCCGCACCCATTATCATGATAATCTCATCATCTTTTCGTATCATTGGGTCAACATAGTTGTAGTCATGGGCTAATAAACTCGCAGACCCAAAACGCGTGGTCACAGTCGTGGGTTTCTGAATTCAGAATTCTGCTTAAAGGAGGAGGAGGAGAAAAAGGCTGAACGAAGGAGAAGAGTTTGGAGAGAAAAAAAAGGGTTGTTAGGATCAAGCGTTTACCACTAAGTTAAAAACAATTGCTTGTTAGTATAAATGGTAATGTGTGGGGATAGATGTAAGGCCCTTGCAGGGGTGCCCGGATTCGAGTCTTGCCAGACATAGGGAGTGCGTACTTTGGCTAGCAATTGTTTTATTGTAGCCTATGTGGCGCCCCGACTCCCATGTACCAAAAAGCCTCGAGAATCGTGACGTCAGGATGATGACAACCCAATCACGCATCCCAACGACAAGTGTCAAGTGTGTGCAACAAATAAACAGTGCACAATTAAAAACACAGCGGAAAGTAATAAAGTCAACTACTACCAGAATTTTAGTTAATACATATATCTAAAATACAAATACCTTAAAATCAAAACCAAGTCCCAAAATAAAATACAAGTCTGATAAAATAAACAAGCACAAGTGATCCCAGATCACTCTTCCAGTGGAGCCAAATCCTCAGGCTTGGCATCTGCATCATCAACAAAGTCTGCAGTACCATTAAATGGTACCACATGTAAGTTATAACCTAATCAAGTCCTGAGATAAAATCATATCTACACAACTAACCATGCATGCCCATGATGCAATGTGCAATAATGCAACGCACGCCAAAAATCTCTTTGACACAAAAATCATTTCCAATAAAATCAATTCTACCATTTTCTTTATCCATCATTTTCCCAGAAAAAGGATACACAAAAACAACTCACGCTATTTTCCCAGAAAATAGCCAATTTCCAATTGTTCCAATTAACTATATGCACCATGGTCTCCCTTATGGACCATCCGCACATCCTGGCTACTTTACGAGCGATGCCCAGTTCCGCACCCGGTGTGTTCGTGGCCAGGTCATCCTCTAGCCCCCCCCGCCAGCAGAAGGACCACGGAGTCGGCACGTCCAACGTCCGATCCCGTTATCGCCCGGCGACAACCCAGATGACGTCACTGTAACATCCCAGATTTTAGTGTATTTTTAATGAAGGTTTATTTTAATTATTTATTGTGTAATTCTCTTGTTTTAATATTTTAGAGGTTTTATTTTATTATTTTATTGGACTTTCCTATTTTATTAATTATTATTTTTGAAGTTTTAGAATATTATTTTAGAATATTTTAAATTGTGAAAAATTATTTATTGGGCTTTCTTATTATTAATTATTGTTTTATATTTAAATTGGTTTGTTTGTAGGTTTTAAAATTACTATTGTTTTATTAAAACATTTCACTGCGTTTGATTAATTTTAGTTAGTGATCTGCAATTTAATTATTCTTTATTTTAAAGGATGTTTTTGTCAGAGTTTAATATTTTACTGTAGTTAATTTTGAGTTAAACTGATTTATTTATTTTTACTGTTTTAATTAAGCATTTCATTGAGTTTGAATTATTTTATTTATCTAGTAGTTTTAAAATCGTTTTCGTTGGATCACTTTCGAAACCCAAGTTGAAAGGACTGGATCTCCTTTTTCTTCTTCTTCTTTTTCTTTTTCTCTTTTTCTTTTTCTTTTCTTCTTTTTCTTCTTTCTTTTCTCTCTCCCCGAGCCCCAGCCCCGACCCGGACCTTCTCTCTCTCTCCTCACCCACCGTGCGTCTCGGTCTTCACTGCCCAGCGCCGCCTTCGGCCGGCGGTGGTCGACACCGCCGGTACCGTTCGGACCCGCAGCCACCGGCGACCTCCCCCATAGATTTTCAGGCCGGCTAACGCCGCCAGTAGCCGTGCGAAGCCACGGTGGTTTTTGCACCGTTCCGCCGCCGTCCGGCCACCTCCGGCCACCATCTCTCTACCATATCACCACCGGCCCTCGAGCAACCCTTTGGACCCAACCCCGGCTTCGATCCGTCGCCGGAGCCGCCCCATCGAACTCAAAATCCGAACTGACTTTTCCGGCCTTAAAACCACTGTTTCGGCCGCCACCCACGGCCAACCATCACCACTATTAGATTCCCCACCTTTCTTAGGCCCTACCCTATCATTCCCAAGTCTTCGTTTGGCCCCGAGTGATTTTGGGTTTCACTGTGTATTTCGGCCACAGTGTATTTTTACACTGTGGTGTTGCTGTTTGGTGCTTCCAGTTCCTCCGTGATCCTCCATAAATTATTTTAAAGCATTGTAAGTATTTCTCCAAAAGATTTTTAATATTTAAATATATTTTTGCAATGACCTGTTTTATAAACTGTGAATTGGTTATCTGATAGACTGTGTTGGTTATTGGAAAATAGTTGGTAACTGTTGGTTATTGGTTTTTGGTCATTTTCATGGCATTGTGCACGCATGCGTGGGTGTGTATATTTTTAAAAACTGTGTTTTGTAAAAAGGGCTTTTCGGGTGTGTGTGTATCACCCCCAAGCCGAGATGGGTTATTATCTCGGTGGAACTCCTCTGGGCACTCGGGAGCGGAATATACTGAGTGTCGTCCCCTGAAGCTGTTGCTCGGGACTTGGACGGGATAGTAGCGCTCTCGATCCGACTCCGTGATCTCTCGTGCTGGCGGAGATCAGAGGATGCTTGGCTATGTACGCGGTGGGCGCGGAACTGGGCATCACTCGTGTTGTATCACTCGCATGGTCGCTACCTGTGGAGTGACGAAGGGAGCTAGGGTATGTGGATGGTCCCTAGGGGAGGCCATGGTGCATACGGGTTAAAATTGAAATAAAAGTAACTATTCCTGGTTAATAATTGTGCCAAATGGTGATTTTTGGTGTGCGTGGGAAAAACTTGTGATTTTCGAGAAATGGTGTTCTTCTCGGGTTCTGCACTTGAGTCATCATGTGCATGCATAGTGGTTGTTGTATTTTTATATTTGTTATCTTGGAGTACTTTTGGGTTTTACTTACCTGTGGTACCATTTATTGGTACTGCAGATTTTAATGCAGGCTTTGCAGAGGCTGAACCCGAGGATGAGGCTCCGCCTGAGGAGTAGGGACATTTGGCTATATTTTTATTTGGTATTTGTATTTTTATTTGATGTCGTTTTATAAACAAGAAAATTGTATTATGTTGACTTATGGATTTCTGTATTATTTTTGTATTGTATTAAATTCTGGTACTTAATTATCTGACTTAACCTTTCTGCTGCGTTTTACTTTGTACACGTGTTGCATTTCACACACTTGGCACGTGTCGTTGGGGTGCGTGACCGTGTTGTCATCATCCCGGGTGTCTCGATTTTCGTGCTGTCCGTACATGGAAGTCGGGGGCGCCACAGGTAGTATCAGAGCGGTTTGGCTCTAGGTAAAGCCACATGTCCTTAGGTGAAGTACCATAAAGTTTTAAAGTTGTGATTTAAATTTATTTGGTTTGAAGTATGTTATTTTTAATAGTTTTAATTTATTAATTGTTGTTATTTTATTGGTTTCATCTATTTTGTTGAATATTATTTTATTTTAATTTTTTTTATTATTCTGTGGTCGATTATTTTATTTGTTTTAATTATTTATTGTGTACTTCTTCATTGATTTATTCATTTATCGCATGTCCTTTTATTTATGGAATTTTATTTTATTTGTGAGATTTTGCTTTGTTTTGATTTTATGTTGTTTGAGGTATGTTACTTTAAATGTTTTAATTTATTGAATGTTGTTATATTTAGTTGGTTTTATTCTATTTTATTTGATGGCATTTTGTTATGCTTTAATTTATTTTTCATAATTAGATTTTAATCGGTTTGAGTTAGAAAAGTGGGTTAAGGGCTACGCTATGACAGGAAGATGGTACGACTGTGAATGTCATGGTTAGGCTTGAACATTTAGTGTAATAGGCCTGAACTCTTAGCGATTGGTAGGTTTTAATATCAAGACTCGAAGGGAACGACCTGGTCTAAGTGAACTCTTTAGAGTAGGAACTCAAGTTGCCGCTAAGGTGGGAATAGGTTTAGTTCGCCTAGGATACTTGAGGTCTTAAGTTCCATAAGATTAATTGTTGGGTCTAGGGAATAAGAGGTCATAAGTTCAACGAACTTCGAGGATAGGTGTATGAGAAGTTATCTAAGGTTTGAGGTCCTATAGTTTCTAGGAAATAAGTTTATAGGATCTAAGGTGGTAGGTTCAACAAGCACTTGAGGGATTAATTAAATTAGAAGTTTTAGATTTTTGCCGACTCTGTTAAGCGCTTTGGTATTATTTAGGGTTTTAGAATTTTGCAAGGTTTGTAAGGTGAGTGCTTTAGATTTAAGGTCATCGAATTTGAGGATTTCAGGAAGTGATTCTTTTTGGTTTAAGGTTTTAGAATTATAGATTTGAATGATTGATTTGTAATAATATTTAAGTATTTAATTCCTCGAGTTTGGTGTGCTAGCTTGATTTATTTTGGAGACTGTTTAGTCTGTGATCATTATAAGGAGGTTGATTAGAGTTGAATTATTAATATAGGAATTTTTAATGAGAATATTTCTTTGGAGATGGAAGGTAATGATTTAGCTCGTGTATTTTCTGAGGATTGTAGATTTGGATTGAATTCGAGAAAATGATTGTTTTTAGCTTGAGGTTACAATAGTAGGTTTAAGATTTGATCCATATCAATGTTAAGGATAAATATAGTGTTGGTTTTAGAAATGATTCTTGTTGATTTCGAGGAGATAGGTCCAGATGATGGAAATGGTAGTGATAGTTCACTTGGACGTTGGAGGAATATTGATTCTAGCTAAGGATGCACGAGATGGACGTGTAACAGTTGTGAGTTTGTAGGGATTTCGGAGAGTACAGGTTCTAGTCTCATTCTTGGCTTGGAAGAAGTAGTTTTGGTAGGTGTTGTTAAGGAGTCGTTATGACAGTATTAAGTTCAAGAGTTTTGGTGAGTTGATCGAAGAGTATTGTCGGAGCAGGTTACTCGATGGAATGATGATTGACAATAATTATTGTTTTGATTATCTAAAGGAATTAATTGTGACTTGAGGTCACATAGGAATTTAAATTTTTGAGGCTATACTTTCCTTTGAAAATTGAGTGTCCAGTTGGAAGAATCAAGTGCATTGTTATTTGACTTGATTGATGAATCTTGGAAGTTGAAACTTAGGCATCAACGGTGGATAGTATAATCAAGTATGTGAGATATTTAAACATTAGGATCCTTGGATGTTGTATAATAGTTTTTGATGGATTGAAGATTTGAATAGTAGGGCGTGCCTTGAGGTTTATTAGTGAGGTGCTATTGAAGGATCTAGTCATGCAAAAACTAGCTTATAGGAGTAGAAGTAGGTGGGCAAGTTACCAAGGTTTCTGTATTGTTTTAGTGAAGTCTTTGGTGGTTCGTAGTGAGTTTAGTCGCCGCTAGATTAGATGATATTTAGAACTTAGTTGTTAAACTTTCGGGTTTAGTTTGTCGGTAGGATTTATAGATGCTCTTTCTGGTTGGCTGGAAGGGATTTGAGCCTTTTAAGATAAGGTCTTATCTAAGATGAGCGGGTGTATTTTGGGACATTGAGGTTGATTTTGGAAGAGGGTATTTTCTACCAATTGTGGTATGAGTTTTTGGGTTAATAGGTATGGAGCTACCTTGTACTCAATGGTGTTGTTTTATGAGGACATGAATTTTTGGTATGTAGTGATTATCAGAGTGCACAGCAGGAGCATGGTACTTGGGTTGTAATTAGGAATTTAAAATTTTGTGTTGCTTTTTGAGGAATTAGTGATGATTGGGAATTTTGAGAAGATACCTGTAATTGGAGATTAATTATTGTGTATGTAATTTCGTTATTGATGGTTAATTTTTTTGGAAGTGGCCACTAGGTTACTAAAGTGTATTATTCAGCAAAGGTTTAGAAGTTTTTACTATGAGAGTTAATAGAGGTTAGTTCAGATTATCAATTGGAGCTAGTAATCATTGGAATTCCTTGGGTGTTGTGTCAAGGTTTTGTGGATATTGAGATCTTGGTTTACCTGGCCGCTCTAGGAGTGTTAATCGTGATGTGCCTTTGGGAGAATGTGCAGACCGCCTTTGTGTTGGGATGAAATTGGTGAGAGTATATTAATTGGGCCAAGTTAATAAAAGAGATGTTAGATCAAGTTCGGGTGATAAAAGATGTTATGGCAGAAGAGTAAGGTTGTCAGAAAAGTTATGCGGAATCAAGGAGAAGAGACTTGTCTTTTGAGGAAGGTGATTGAGTTTACCTTAAAGTCCCTCCTATGAAAGGCGTTAAGCGTTTTGGTAAAAAAGGAAAATTTAGCCCAAGATTTGTTGGACCTTTTCAGATTTTGGAGATGAATGGGGCCGTTGCTTACTTGTTTGCTTTGCCAGAGTATTTTGGAAAAGTTCTTGAGGTGTTCCATATGTCCTCGTTGAAGAAAAGTTTTGGTCAGCAAGAGGTGCGCTTTGTCGACCCAAGACGCATCGAACATCAACCTGACCTTACTTAGGAGGTTGCCCTAATGCCGATTGTAAATTGGAAGGCTTAAAGGTTAAGATCTAAGTCGATACATTTGGAGAAGGTAGTTTGGGGTGATCTACTGGCTTAAGATTTCTCTTGGAAAAGAGAGGCAGATATGATGAAACAATATCAGCAATCGTTTGATTGATCGGCGGTATGTCTCTTAAGACTACTTTTAGTCGCATCTCATGCCTGTCTGTAGCATTGATATTTGACCCTTCAATTTCGAGGACAAAATTTATTTTAAGGGGGGAGATTGTAACATCCCGGATTTTAGTGTATTTTTAATGAAAGTTTATTTTAATTATTTATTGTGTAATTCTCTTATTTTAATATTTTAGAGGTTTTATTTTATTATTTTATTGGACTTTCCTATTTTATTAATTATTATTTTTGAAGTTTTAGAATATTATTTTAGAAAATTTTAAATTGTGAAAAATTATTTATTGGGCTTTCTTATTATTAATTATTGTTTTAGATTTAAATTGATCTTTAATTTAAATTTGTTTGTTTGTAGGTTTTAAAATTATTATTGTTTTATTAAAACATTTCACTGCGTTTGATTAATTTTAGTTAGTGATCTGTAATTTAATTATTCTTTATTTTAAAGGATGTTTTTGTCAGAGTTTAATATTTTACTGTAGTTAATTTTGAGTTAAACTGATTTATTTATTTTTACTGTTTTAATTAAGCATTTCATTAAGTTTGAATTATTTTATTTATCTAGTAGTTTTAAAATCGTTTTCGTTTGATCACTTTCAAAACCCAAGTTGAAAGGACTAGATCTCCTTTTTCTTCTTCCTCTTTTTCTTTTTCTCTTTTTCTTTTTCTTTTCTTCTTTTTCTTCTTTCTTTTCTCTCTTCCCGAGCCCCAGCCCCGACCCGGACCTTCTCTCTCTCTCCTCACCCACCGTGCGTCTCGGTCTTCACTGCCCAGCGCCGCCTCCGGCCGGCGGTGGTCGACACCGCCGGTACCGTTCAGACCCGCAGCCACCGGCGACCTCCCCCATAGATTTTCAGGCTGGCTAACGCCGCCAGTAGCCGTGCGAAGCCATGGTGGTTTTTGCACCGTTCTGCCGCCGTCCGGCCACCTCCGGCCACCATCTCTCTACCACATCACCACCGGCCCTCGAGCAACCCTTTGGACCCAACCCTGGCTTCGATCCGTCGCCGGAGCCGCCCCATCGAACTCAAAATCTGAACTGACTCCTCTGGCCTTAAAACCACTGTTTCGGCCGCCACCCACGGCCAACCATCACCACCATTAGATTCCCCACCTTCCTTAGGCCCTACCCTATCATTCCCAAGTCTTCGTTTGGCCCCGAGTGATTTTGGGTTTCACTGTGTATTTCGGCCACAGTGTATTTTTACACTGTGGTGTTGCTGTTTGTTGCTGTTTGGTATTTTTACACTGTGGTGTTGCTGTGTATCACCCCCAAGCCGAGATGGGTTATTATCTCGGTGGAGCTCCTCTGGGCACTCGGGAGCGGAATATACTGAGTGTCGTCCCCTGGAGCTGTTGCTCGGGACTTGGACGGGATGGTAGCTCTCTCGATCCGACTCCGTGATCTCTCGTGCTGGCGGAGATCAGAGAATGCTTGGCTATGTACGCGGTGGGCGCGGAACTGGGCATCACTCGTGTTGTATCACTCGCATGGTCGCTACCTGTGGAGTGACGAAGGGAGCCAGGGTATGTAGATGGTCCCTAGGGGAGGCCATGGTGCATACGGGTTAAAATTGGAATAAAAGTAACTATTCCTGGTTAATAATTGTGCCAAATGGTGATTTTTGGCGTGCGTGGGAAAAACTTGTGATTTTCGAGAAATGGTGTTCTTCTCGGGTTCTGCACTTGAGTCATCATGTGCATGCATAGTGGTTGTTGTATTTTTATATTTGTTATCTTGGAGTACTTTTGGGTTTTACTTACCTGTGGTACCATTTATTGGTACTGCAAATTTTAATGCAGGCTTTGTAGAGGCTGAGCTCGAGGATACGGCTCCGCTTGAGGAGTAGGGACATTTGGCTATATTTTTATTTGGTATTTGTATTTTTATTTGATGTCGTTTTATAAACAAGAAAATTGTATTATGTTGACTTATGGATTTCTGTATTATTTTTATATTGTATTAAATTCTGGTACTTAATTATCTAACTTAACCTTTCCGCTGCGTTTTACTTTGTACACGTGTTGCATTTCACACACTTGGCACGTGTCGTTGGGGTGCGTGACCGTGTTGTCATCATCCCGGGTGTCTCGATTTCCGTGCTGTCCGTACATGGAAGTCGGGGGCGCCACAGTCACTCAGTATATTCCGCTCCCAAGTAACCAGAGGAGCTCCACCGAGATAATGCCCCATCTCGGCTTGGGGTCGTGATACACACGCATCCACAAATCCAGTCAACACATGAAAACCCAGTTTTCAAGATAACCACATGAACATGAATGCAATACACGAAAACTCAGTTTTCAATTTACAAACATGATCATGCGTGCATATGTAATGTACCAAACCACAACAATAAACCTCAATAACCAATGATCAACTCCTAAAATCACACATAACCAATTCCAACTCACAAGATAATTAATATCCAACAATAATCCAATCACCAAAAATCACACAACAAATACTCCGATCTATCCATCCACCCCCGAACTCCTCGGACTCAGTCCGGAAACCAACCAGGATACATATATATAAATAAAGTAGTTAATTGCAAAAATATAATTAAACCTCAAAAGAATTGTTTAGGAAATACTTACAGTGCTTTAAAACAATTTTACGAAGGATCCGAGGCACAGGAAATCACCAAAATAGCAAAATTGCACACTGTAAAAACACTGGCCGAAATGCAGTGAATTTTGAATTTTGCACGGGTTCAAACGGAGACTTGAAATTGATAGGGTAGGGCCTATGGAAGGTAGGGAATCTAATGGTGGTGGTGGTTAGCCGTGAATGGTGGCGGAAATGGGTGGTTTATGGCCGAAATTTTTGAATCGAAAGTGGAGCTCGCACGGGCGGCTCCGGCGACGGATCAGGGCCGGGTTTGGGTGGAAAAGTTTGGTATTGGGCCGGTGAAAATGTGGTGAAGAAATGGTGGCCGGAGGTGGCCAGACGGCGGCGGAATGGAGGAAGAACCACCGCGGGTTCGATCGGCTCGTGGAGGCTAACGGGGGCACAAGGTGGTCTGAGATTTTATGGGGGAGGTCGCCGGTGGCTGAGGGACCGAACGGTGCCGGCGGTGTCGACCACCACCGGTCGGCGGAGGTGTAGGGAGGAAGAACCCGAATGGCGTGGGTGAGGAGAGAGAGAGGTATCGGGTGAGGAGAGAGAGTGCACGCGGGAGAGAGAGATCCGAGAGAAAAAAAGAAAGAAAAAGAAAAGATAAGGAAAAGAAATGAGGTCCAATCCTCACAACTTTTGGGTCACAATTGATTCTTAAAATAATTATTTTTAAAACAGTAAAATAATTAAATCAATTTAAACTTAAAACTAGTTAAAGTAAAATATTAAACTCTGACAAAAACATCCTTTAAAATAAGGAGAAAATTAAATTGCAGATCACTAATTAAAATTAATCAAATGCAGTGAAATGCTTTAATAAAACAATAGTAATTTTAAAATCCACAAACAAACCAATTTAAATTAAAAAAAATAATTTAAATTCAAAACAATAATTAACAATAAGAAAGCCCAATAAAATAATAAAATAAAACCTCTAAAGTATTAAAACAAGAGAATTACACAATAAATAATTAAAATAAACCTTATTTAAAAATACACTAAAATCCGAGATGTTACAATCTCTCCCCCTTAAAATAAATTTCGTCCTCGAAATTAAAGGGTCAAATATCAATGCTAAAGACAGGCATGAGATGCGACTAAAGTAGATTTAAGAGACATACCGCCGATCAATCAAACAAATATGGATATTGTTCCATCATATCTGCTTCTCTTTTCCAAGAGAAATCTTAAGCCAGCAGATCACCCCAAGTTACCTTCTCCAAATGTATCGACTTAGATCTTAACCTTTACTCCTTCCAATTTACAATCTGCATTAGGGCAACCTCCTAAGTAAGGTTAGGTTGATGTTCGATGCGTCTTGGGTCGATAAAGTGCACCTCTTGCTGACCAAAACTTTTCTTGAGAGCATATGGAACACATCAAAAACCTTTTCCAAAATACTCTGGCAAAGCAGTCCTGTAAGCAACAGCCCCATTTATCTCCAAAATCTGAAAAGGTCCAACAAATCTTGGGCTAAATTTTCCTCTTTACCAAAACGCTTAACGCCTTTCATAGGAGGGACTTTAAGGTAAACTCAAACACCTTCCTCAAAAATTTTTCATTTTTGAAATTGTCCGAAATAACATCATTCACTTTTTAAAATTTTCAAATCAAAGTTCTATTTGTCGGAATTGTAAAAAACAATATCATTCACTTTTCAAAATATTCAAATCAAAGTTTTATTTTTATCAATTGTTAAAGACAATATCATCCACTCTTCAAAATTTTCAAATCAAAGTTTTGCTTTTCGCAATTGTTAAAAACAACATCATTCACTCTTCAAAATTTTCAAATCAAAGTTTTACTTTTTTCAAATTATCAAAGAAACATAATTCACTTTTCAAAATATTCAAATTAAAGTTTTACTTTTCGCAATTATAAAAAACAAGATCATTCATTTTTTAAAATATTCATATCAAAATTTTTCTTTCTTGAAATTGTCAACAACAATATCAGTCATTTTTCAAAATATTCATATCAAAATTTTTTTTTCTTGAAATTGTCAAAGACAACATCATCTACTTTTCAAAATATTCAAACTAAAATTTTATTTTATTAAAATTGTTAAAGATAATATCATTCAGTTTTTGAAATATTCAAATAAAAATTTTACTTTTCGTAATTTTCAAAAACATCATTCACTATTCAAAATTTTCAAATCAAAATTTAACTTTCTTAAAATTGTCAAAGACAAAATCATTCACTTTTCAAAATATTCAAATCAAAGTTTTACTTTTTTTTTTTTTGTCAGAGACAACATCATTCAATTTTTAAAATTTTCGAATCAAAGTTTTATTTGTCGCAATTGTCAAAGATAATATTATTGATTTTTCAAAATTTTCAATTCAAAGTTTTTCTTTAAAATTGTCAAAGACAACATCATCCACTTTTCAAAATATTTCAATTAAAGTTTTACTTTTCACAATTGTAAAAAACAACATCATTCATTTTTCAAAAAATTCATATCAAAATTTCTCTTTCTTGAAATTATCAAAGATAACATCATTCATTTTTCAAAATTTTCAAATCAAAATTTAACTTTCTTGAAGTTGTCAAAGACAACATCATTCACTTTTCAAAATATTCAAATCAAAGTTTTACTTTTTGCAATTGTCAAAGATAATATCATTCACGTTTCAAAATATTTAAAGAAAAGTTTTACTTTTTGCAATTGTCAAAGATGATATCTTTCTCCTTTCAAAATTTTCAAATCAAAGTTTTTCTTAAAACTGTTAAAACCAACATCATTCACTTTTCAAAATATTCAAATCAAAATTTTAATTTATTGAAATTGTTAAAGACAATATTATTCACTTTTTAAAATTTTTAAATCAAAATTTTTCCTTCTTGATTGTCAGAGACAACATCAACCTTTCAAAATATTCAAATCAAAATTTTATTTTATTGAAATTGTTAAAAATAACATTATTTACTTTTCAAAATTTTTAAATCAAAATTTTACTTTCTTGAAATTATCAAGAACAACATCATTAACTTTTCAAAGTATTCAAATCAAAATTTTATTTTTCGCAATTGTCAAAAATAAAATCATTTAGTTTTCAAAATATTCAAATCAAAATTTTACTTTTCACAATTATCATAGATAATATCATTCACTTTTCAAAATATTCAAATAAAAGTTTTATTTTATTGAAATTGTCAAAAATAATATCATTCACTTTTGAAAATTTTTAAATCAAAGTTTTACTTTCTTAAAATTGACAAAGACAACATTATTCACTTTTCAAAATATTCAAATGAAAGTTTTACTTTTCACAATTCTCATAGACGACATTATTCACTTTTGAAAATATTCAAATCAAAGTTTTACTTTATTGAAATTGTCAAAGACAACTTCATTCATTTTTTAAAATTTTCAAATCAAAGTTTTATTTTTTAGAAATTTCAAAAACAAATCATTCACATTTCAAAATATTTAAATCAAAGTTTTACTTTTTGAATTTGTCAAAAACAACATCATTTACTTTTCAAAATATTGAAATCCAAATTTTACTTTCTTGAAATTTTCAAATACCACATTATTCAACTTTCAAAATTTTTAAATTAAAATTTTAATTTTCGTAATTGTCAAAAACAACATTATTCATTTTTCAAAATTTTCAAATCAAATTTTCTCCTTAAAATTGTCAAGGACAACATCTTTCACTTTTCAAAATATTCAAATCAAATTTTATCCTTCTAACATCATTCATTTTTCAAAATATTTAAATCAAAATTTTACTTTTCACAATTGTGAAAGAGAACATTATTTATTTTTCAAAATATTCAAATCAAAATTTCTCATTCTTAAAATTGTCAAAGACAACATCATTCGATTTTTAAAAGTTTCAAACAAAACATGCACATATGAAAGATGACAATCGATCATATTTTAAAATTTTAAAATTTTAAAATTGAAATTTTTAATTATTAAATATGTCATGCACATGTGAAAAATACATTTTTGATGTTTTATTAGAAAATATTAATTTTAAACCTTAATCTAATTTCAAATTTTATCAAGAGATGTACAAAATTACTCTAAAATCTTTATTTGCGAGTTTGTACAAATAGTTCATTGATGTGCTTGGCTTCATTATGTAGGTAGCTTGAACTTGAAACTCCTTTATGCTTTAATTTATTTGTTATCATTAAAATCCATATGCAAAAATGTAATTATATGAAACTTGAAATTTTAGGTTTAACAATCTCTTAATTTTTTATGATGACAAATACTTAATAGAAACTCTTAAGCCTATAGTAATACTTAAACTCCCTTTGAGAATGTGCATTAGTTTTTCAGGTAATAGATAAACATAATTAGAAGCATATATAAATAAGCTTAAAAATTCAAGAGATGTTAATTTAATATAAAGTATGGCAAGAACATGTTAATGTTTTAAGCTAAAACTTCTTTCTTTTGACATCATTAAAAAGGAACTGCAGTAAGCAATGTCATTGGATTGATGAAAACAGTGCGTTTGTAGGAACTGTGGAGAGTTGAATAATTGGAACCGCCTGAGTCTCAACAAGTGCTGCAAAATCTGGACCCGCTTGGGTCCCGATAAGTGCCACAAAATTGGGATCTCAACAAGTGTTGTTGCCTCGAGTCCCGTCCGGGTCTTGACAAATACTGTAAAGCTCGAGCCACCTGAGTCTGCGGAGATAGTGCTGCAAAACCTAGAGTCACTCGGGTCTTGCCTGGATTAACTCTATCAACTTCTGTAGATATTTGAATGCTCAGGATTTCTATTTAAAAAGATCATTTTCACATTTTGAATACTCACAGAACAATTTATCACATTGCTTCTTGACCTAGTGTTTTGTTTATCCAAAATAATAGTATGACTAAGCAACATTCTTCCAATTATATTCTAGATTTGAATTAGAAACCCTTTATGCCTCAACCACTAATTTTCTCATGCGACCATCAACACCATGATAAGAGCATATATGCATTTTTCAAACAGAATTGATACTGAGGTTGTTGTAGGATCAAGAATGTTTATTGCTTAATATGCCACCTCTATTATGACCATATCTAAGAGGTTACTAACAAGTGTGAGTGAGGTTGATTGGCTTAACAATCAAATATCTGAGTTATCAAAGGCTTGCTAATAAAAGTGGAAAGAATAAAAGATTAAAACAAGAAAAGAATGAGTTGAAGAAATTTGTGAGTTGGTATGCTCATGACCTACAACTATGAATAAAGGAGCTAGAACGAGAGAGAGAACAAATACAAAGTCAACATTAGCAGTTAATAGCAAAGAATCAACGTTTACGAGAAAAATATAGATAGTCTGCAGTAAATCTCACTTGCTTAGCTAAATAAAATATGCATCCAACATATTTCTTGATTAAGTAAGTTTTGAAAAACTGATAGCTTGTCTTATTCTCATTTCCATCTCTATAAAATCAGTTTTGAGTTTCATCTAATTTGCATCAAATATTCTTTGCTCTCTGTAATCCATCTGTATTCTCACTCCCTAAACTTTTTTCCAATTTTTTTTTTTATGGCTTAGCAATCTTCTTTCACCAATTCCCTTGTTCACTATATGAGGTAATCTGCATCTCAGCCATCAATTATTTCTGCATCTACCATAGGTGCCATGATGCAGCCTGAGAATGATCTAACTAACAAGTCAGATGACGACGCCATTTATAAACTTGTGAATCTCAATACTCGATACTCATCATCTATTGTTGCATTTTTCCAGTAGTTGCAACCTGAGTTTGTGAGGTTGAAAAACTTAACGAGAAGATTTATGAACTTCAACGACTTGTTCATGAGTCTAA
The DNA here is from genome assembly GCA_029856935.1 of Cyclocarya paliurus. Classification (NCBI taxonomy): domain Eukaryota; kingdom Viridiplantae; phylum Streptophyta; class Magnoliopsida; order Fagales; family Juglandaceae; genus Cyclocarya; species Cyclocarya paliurus. The sequence continues at coordinate 12,382,254 of CM056950.1, forward strand.
CAAAAAAATAGGAGACTTAAAGTAGGAGAATAAAGATTTAAAATCCTTACTTGTTTCTTCATTTTGATTTTCTACTCCTTTAAATAAGGATAACATGTTGATATATAAAGAACAAGAGTGCTTAAAAAATGAGACTAAAAAGTCTCAAGTTTTTGTAAGTCGTTTAAGATAACAAAATAAAAATGTTTAACAGATAGTCATGGCATGCATAATTCCTATTTCTCTTCTAATCATGCATAGTCTATGTTTTGGCAAAGGTTTTGTGAAAATGTCTGCCAACTGATCTTGTGTGCTGTGAATTCTAGTACAATATTGGCCTTCTACATATGATCTCGAAGAAAATGATATCTAATTTCAATATGCTTAGTTTTAGAATGTTATATTGGATTCTTTGAAAGATTTATAGCACTTGTATTATTCCATTTTATTGGAATGTGATTGTACATGAGCTTAAAATCCTCAAGTTGTTGCTTCATGTAAAGAATTTGAGCACAACAACTACTCGCATTAACATATTCTGCCTCAGCAGTAGATAATGCAACATAATTTTGTTTTTTACTAAACCATGAAACAAGTGCATGACCTAAGAAATGACATGTTCCACTGGTGCTTTTTCGATCAACTTTGCAACTAGCATAATTTGCGTTTGAATAGCTTATTAGATCAAAAGAAATATACTTAGATACCATAACCTTAGGTCAATTGTACAAACAAGATATCTAAGAATATGCTTAGCTGTAGTCAAATGAGATTCTTCTAGAGATGATTAAAAACATGCACATAGGCATACACTAAACATAATATCTAGTCCACTGGCTATCAAATATAATAGACTACTAATCATACCTCAGTATACCTTTGAGTCAACTGGCTTACTGGTTTCATCCTTGTCAAATTTGGTGGATGGGCTCATTGGTGTTCCAATTTCCTTTGTACCTTCCATCCCAAACTTTTTGAATAATTCTTTAATATATTTTGATTGATTAATGAATGTTCCACTTTTTGCTTGCTTGATTTGTAATTCGAGAAATAAGTTAAGTTTTTCTATCATGCTTATTTCAAATTCTTCCTGCATACTCTTAGCAAAAACTTGGCACATATTTTCATTAGTAGCATTAAATATTATATCATCCACATAAATCTGAATCAAAAGAATATCATCTTTTTCATGTTTGATGAAAATAGTTGTATCGATTTTTCTTCTTAAAAAACCTTTTTCAATCAAGAAACCACTAAGTCATACCAAATTCTAGAGGTTTGTTTGAGTCCATATAGTACTTTTGTAAGCTTGAAAACTTGTTTTGAACAAATATAATTTTCAAAACTTGGAGGTTGTTCAATATATATCTCTTCATTTATAAAACCATTTAAAAAAGTACTTTTAACATCCATTTGAAAATTTTGAAATTTGTATAACAAGCATAAGCAAGTAGCATTTGAATAACTTCTAATCTTGCGACCGGTGAATATGTCTCATCATAATTGATTTATTCTTCTTAATTGAAATTTTGGGTTATAAGTCAAGCATTGTTTTTAATAATGACTCCGGACTCATCTTTCTTGTTTCTAAAAATCCATTTTGTTCCAATAACAGTATGATTTTTGGATCTATGGACAAGTGTCCAAACATCATTTCTTTCAAGTTGATTTAGCTCTTATTGCATAGCTAGAATCCAAGATTCATCCATAAGTGCTTTAACAATATTTTTGGGTTCAATCTGAGATAGAAAAACAGTATGATTGCAAATATTTCTAAGAGATGATCGAGTATTTACACCTCGTGAAAGTGCTCCTAGAATTTGTTCCACTGGATGATATTTTACAAGTTTTCACTGTTTGGTTGCATCTTGCATCAAGTTTTGATGATCTTTTCTGATGTCTCCATGTTATACTTCCTTAACTCTATTTTATTTATACCTTCTCTTTCTTCATCAACAGATTTCTTGGAGAGTAGATGATTAGATTCATCAAATACTACATGTATAGATTCTTGTTCAGTCAAAATATTTTTATTGAAAATTTTATAAGCTTTACTATTAATAGAATACTAGAGAAAGATGTTTTCGTCAGATTTTATATCAAATTTGCCTAAATTATATCCCTGTCATTCAAAATGAAGCATTTGCGTCCAAATACATAAAAGTAACCAATGTTGGATTTTTTCTCATTCTAAAGCTCATATGGGATTTTATCTAACGTAGACCTTAACATAACTCTATTTATGATATAACAAATAGTACTTACTGCTTCGGCCAAAAAATAACTAGGCAAGTTGTTCTCATTGAGTATTATTCTTGCCATCTCTTGAAAAAATCTATTCTTTCTCTCTACTATCCCATTTTGTTAAGGAGTTCGAGAAGCAGATAAATTATACATAAAAATATTTTCATTATAAAAAGTTTTAATATCTTTATTAATAAACTCTTTCCCCCTATCATTTCGGATACTTGAAATAGTATAGCACTTTCCATTTTGAATTCTCTTGCACAGTTTGGTAAAGTTATTATGTGTCTCATCTTTATGAGCAAGAAAGATGACCCAAATTATCAACAATAACAAATGCATAATATTTTCCTCCTAAACTTGCAACTCTGTTTGGTCTAAAAAGATCCATGTATATTAGTTGCAGTGGTCTAGTAGTGGAAATATGTTTCTTAGTTTTAAAAGAATTTTTTTTTATTTACCAAACTGGCGTGCATCACAAATCTTGTCTTTAAGGAAATTTGCCTTTAATAAACCTCTCATAAGATCAAATTTTGAAAGTAACTGTAAATTTTTTATCACATAATTGACTTATACTCAAAAGATTATACTTTAGATCTTTAATAAGTAGAACATTTTCAATTATGAGAGAAGACTAATTACCAATTTTACTTATTCCCATAATCTTTCATTTCGAGTCGTTTCCAAATGTTACGTGTCCTTCTTCTTTAGATGTAAGTTCAATGAACTTAGACTTGTCTCCCGTCATGTGTCTTGAACATCTACTATATAAAAATCATTTACTTTTGCTTATGGAGGATTTCATGCATACCTACAAAAATAAATAAAATAATTTTTATTGGTAACCAAGTTCTTTGGGTCATTCATTTATTAGTATTAGAAGAAACAAGATTTTTAAGTACACATATGACCCTAATAGTTATTGTATTTTTTCTTCTAATGGGACAGGCACAATAATTATGACCATTTCTATTACAAAAATTGCAGATGGCATGTGATATATATAAAGAACTTGAGTGATTGTAATAGTATATTTCTTTAAAAAATTTATTTTTATGAGAAGAATTTTGAATACTAGACTTTGATTTAGAAGAATTATCAATGTTTTTATAAGGCTTGTATTTTTGTTTTGGCATGTATCCCAAGCTTGCCTTGTCAAAAGCACACATTTGACTACCAAGAAGGTTTTCAAAATTTCTTTTTCCATTTGTAAAGTTTTCAACATTTTTTCTAAACCAGCCACTTTCTTCTTCAACACATGATTTTTATCTTTCGAAACGATGTTTTTTTTTCTTAAAACATCAATTTCATTTGTTAAAGAAGAATTCTTTTTTTCAAAGTAGAATATTTAATACCCAATTTCTCAAGTTTCTCATATACTTCTTCGATGAGATTTTGCAATTCATCATATGAAGGATTTTCAATATTGTCAAGATCTATTACCTCAATGTCATCTTTAGCCATAAGACAAAAATTTGCATATATTCCATTGCTTACTTCACTGTCTGGGCTGCTTGAATCGTCATCCTATGTAACTTTCATTACTTTCTTGCCCTTGTTTCGATATTTCTTTAGCAGAGGACAATCTAGTTTGATATGTCCAAACTTATTGCATTTAACAAGTTAAAGAGTCATTTTTACTTGTATATTTCTTGAAAAACTTTTTAAATGATTACCTTGAAGGAGCTTTATTTCTTTTTATGAGTCTTTTAATTCTCATTATTATCATCGCAACTTCTTTATTTTTGTCACCACTTTTCTCATCTTCAACATTTTCGCTTTTATAAGGAACAGCTTTAAGTGCCAAGCTCTTCTTTGGCTTTCCTTCTTCTTCTCCTCTTTTAAATGTGTACTCATGGGTGGTAACTGACCCGATGATTTTATTTACTTCGAGTTTCTTGAGGTCTTTAGTTTCAATAATCGCCCTCACTTTTGATTTTTAGCGTTTTGGCAGAGAGTTGTAAATTTTTCTTACTATCTCCAAGCTAGAATAAACCTTGCAAAGAGCTGTTAAGCTATTTATAATGTTAGTAAAATGAGTGTACATAGGAGAAATAGATTCATCATCATTCATTTTATACATTTCATATTCATGACTAAGAATATAAAATTTTGATTTCTTGACTTGCAAAATTCATTCATAAGTAACTTCCAAGTTATCCCAAATTTTATTTGTCGTCTTGCAAGTCATTAATCTATTGAATTCATTCCCATTAAGAGCATTATATTGGAGATTCATAGCTGTTGAATTCAGTTGTAATTTTATCATCTTCACAATCGAACTCTTCTTCTTCTTTTTGACCTTTACTTCATGAACAATTTTTGTTGGGATATAAGGTCTATTTACAACATATCTTCAAATTTCTCAACCTTGAGATTGAAAGAAAATTCTCATTTTAGCTTTCTAAAAAGTGTAATTGTCTCCTCAAAATAGTAGAGGCCAACTACTAGATTGGCCTTCACCAAATGTAGCAACAATGTTAGCCATAAGATCTTAACTCAAAAAATAGTTAATCTTATAAAAGAGCCATTACTCTTATACCATTTGTTGCCCATATGACTAACACAATAGGGGGTGAATCGAGTTGTATTTAAAAATATGAAATTATAAACCAAATATACAATATAAAATATGAATAAAATATGATGCAGTAGTAAAAATAAAGAGTAAGGGTAAGAGGAAGCAAACTCAGTATTTTAAATAGGTTCAGCCCCACTGCCTATGTCCTCACCTCAAGCTACCTCTTTAGGATTTCCAAAGTCACTATCCAATCTCATTCAGGTGGAGATAGAAACTTATTAACCTTTGAGTAGTACCACTACAAAGAATCTGTGTAGAGCACCCTCTACATTTGCAATCACCTTACACGTGGTGATTCAACATCTATTATCTGTGTAGAACACTTTTTACACACACAAGAGTTATACACATCCTTTCATTGACAAGAGTTGATAGTGAATAAGTTATCAGAAAACACTACTCAATGAGTGGAATGAGAACAATACAACGCAAAACTATATTTCCCTAAAAATGAACAAGAGTTAAGATTGAATACTTAGAGAAGAGAGATTGAAAGTTTTGAATATATGTTGTAAAACTTGCAATCATATATTCTAAATTTGAAGATCTCAAATGAGCTATTTATAGGCATATGAGATTTTATTTTCAAATTTAGAAAGATTCGCATGTCAAAAGACAACATCATTTACTTTTCAAAATTTTTAATCAAAGTTTTACTTTCCGTAATTATCAAAGACAATATCATTCACTTTTCAAAATATTCAAATCAATGTTTCTCTTGCTTGAAATTGTAAAAGACGATATCATTCGCTTTTCAAAATATTTAAATCAAAATTTTACTTTTTGCAATTGTCAAAAACAACATTATTTACTTTTCAAAATATTCAAATCAAAATTTCTAATTTCTTGAAATTTTCAAAGAAACATCATTCACTTTTAAAAAGTTTCAAACAAAACATACACATGTGAAAGATGATAATCAACCATTTTTCAAAATTTCAAAATTCAAACTTTTAATCATCAAATATGCCATGCACATGTGAAAAATACAATTCGATGTTTTATGAGAAAATATTAATTTTGAGCCTTTATCCAATTTTGAATTTTATTAAGAGATGTACAAAATTACTCTAAGATCTTCATTTGCGAGCTTGTTCCTTTTCTTACTCATACTTGGTTCATTGATGTGCTTGGTTTCATTGTGTAAACAACTTAAGCTTGAGACTCCTTTATACTTAAATTCATTTATTATCATCAATATCTATGTGTAGATATGTAATTATATGAAACTTGAAACATTAAGTTCAACAAGGATGTTGAGCACTAAGCGTGAAAGCCTGAAAGGAAGGGGAAGAAGAGGAGCATGACGACTAGGAATGAGAGAGATGTAGTGCGAAACAAACATTGGTATTTATAGTTAGGATTTTGTTAATATATAATTATATATAATATATATTTGATATTTTGACATATATTATATATATATATATATATTTATAGAGTTTAAGCGCTAGACGGACAGTTGAAACCTGGGCGGCCCAAGGCCTAGCTCGGCACTAGCGTCTCCGGCTTTCAGACTGTGGAATTAAAGCCCTCCCCCATAGTATGCAGGTGGAAGCCCCGACCTACCAAAGGCGGGGGTTGGAAGGAAGGGTCAGGGAGGTCTGATGTGTGGGGGCTCGCCCAATAGCCCTACTCTCCATCTCATAGTGGGTTAAGGTGTTAGGTGACCCATATCTCTTTCTCCTGCTTAACTTATCATTTATCATCTCATAATCTGTTCATATCATTTATCATATTTTCATGTAATCATCATGGTTAATCTCATTATATCATTATTCATACTCATCAGCATGATCATCTCATCATATTTTCACATCATTTATCATCTCATCATCTTTTCATATCATCATGGTCTCATAACACCCTCATCTTCATAACGATCATGATCTATCTCATTACATCATTATACATACTAATCATCATGTCATCATTTTTTCATATTATTATCATCTAGACCATTCTCAATAGTTTCATCATAGGCATTATAATTCCTCTAGAAATGAAACTTGAGTGTTAGAAAAGGTCTTAGTATATATAAGATGAAAATGAAAATGGAATAAATGCATAAATGAATTTTTCTCAAAAGTTGATACTGATATTTGTACCTTGTTTTTATTTTATAGGGAAACTTAATTCATTTTTTGTTTTTATATCATTGTTTGTTTGTGACATTTGTAGTTCTTGTATATTAATATTTTGATAATTTATTCTTAATGTTTGGAAAAAATTTTGTGATGGTAGGTTATTAAGAGACGGAGTTATCTTGAAGTTGTTATAAAATTGCAGGTTTGATCTACTATTTTATTGCTTTTATCCAATATATATATATATATATATATATATATATATCTATTTATAAAAAATTCAAATAAGTATTGAAAAGTTTTTATATTGTCATTGTCATTTGCATTATCTATTATTATCATTATTTGTGTGGTTTACCTTGCCTCTTACATTCTTGTGCAGATGGAAGAACTTGACCAAAGGTGTTTACACCTACTAATTTACACTCTAAAAAAATGTGATTATGTATTTTTTTTTTATTGAACAAAAATTAGAGATAGAAATAGGCATAAAAGTTTTTAACTACCATTTTGCAAAAGCATCAGTCTCTATTGGGAATGCAACCCGCACCCTAGAAAGGTGGTCTCAGACTCCATCACTCACTGCATGGGCCGGGGGGTGAGTTGGGCCCCGGCCCATATCGGCAGGTGCCCTATTCGGATGACGGGCAGTAGATTAGTGCCACCACCATCCAACCATCGTCTCTAATACCAAAACAATCACATAAAGTAAAGTTATAAATCTTACAAATCCAAATAAAAGTAAAAACAAACTTACAATTGAGAAAAATCTCACAAATCCAACAACAAATCAATTTGAACTTACACAATTACAAATCAACTTAAATAAATAATTTGTGCACTGACCCACATGTCAGAAGTCATAAAGTGATGTGAGCACAGCTCTTCAACCTATAGATCTTTATAGCCTATGGTGAACATGGTGGTAGTCATGGGCCAATAAACTAGCAGACCCAAAACGCTTGGTCAAAATCCTGGGTCTCTAAATTCAGAAGGCTACTTAAAGAAGGAGGAAGAGGAGAAAAGGGCAAGACGAAGCAGAAGAGATTTGAGAGAGAAAAGAGGATGTTGGGCACTAGGCGTGAAAGCCTAAAAGGAAGAGGGAGAAGAGGAGCATGATGACTAGGAATGAGATAAATGCAGGGAGAAATAAATAATGGTATTTATAGTTAGGTTTTGTTTATATATTATTATATAATATATATATATGATATTATGAGTTATATATATTTATATTTATATCAATTAAGCGTTGAACGGAAGGTTGAAACCTGGGCGGCCCAAGACCTAACTTGGCTTTCAAATGGGAGAATTAAAGCCCTCCTTGATGGTATGAGGGTGGAGGCCCTTGTTTGCACAAGGTGGGGACTAGAAGGAAGGGTCGGGCGGGTTAGATGCGGGGCTCGCCTAGTAGCCCTACTCTTCTTCGCACAGTGGATTAAGGTGTTAGGTCACCCATACCTCTTTGTCTTACTTAACCTATCATTTATCATCTGTTCATATCATTTATCATCTTTTCATATAATAACAATTTCATCACATCCATATCTTTATAACAATCATAATTCATCTCATTACATCATTAGCCATTCTTATCATCATGATCATCTCATCATTTTTTCACATCATTTATCATCTCATCATTTTTTCATATCATTTATCATCTTATCATCCTTTCATATCATCATGGTCTCATCATAATACCGTCATCTTCATAACCATCACGATACATTTCATTACAACATTATCCATACAAATCATAATCTCATTATCTTTTCATATCATCTGGCATCTCATCATCTTTTCATATAATCATGATCTCATCACATCCTTATCTTCATAACCATCATGACCCATCTCATAACATCATTATCGATATTCATCATCATGATCTCATCTCATTCTCATCTTCTTAAACACCATCCAACTCATTACATCATTATCATATTCATCATCATCTCATTATATTTTCATATTATCATGATCTCATCACATCATCCTCATCTTCATGAAGAAAAATCTCACAAATCCAACAAAAAACTAATTAGAATTTACACAATTACATATCACCCCAAAATAATGAAGAAAATCAAGTAATAATTGCACAAATATGTGCACAGACCCACATGTCACGAGTCATAAAGTGATGTGTCCACATATCTTCAACCTATAGATCCTTATAGCCCAGGATCAACATGGTCCTAGTTGTAGGCCTATAAATTTGCATACCTGTAACCCTTGGTCACAATCGTGGGTCTCTGAAGTCAGAAGTTGGCTGAGAGGAATAGGAGAAGAAAAGGGGGAGAAGAAGGAAGAGAGATTGGAGAGAGAAAAGAGGATGCTGGCCACTAAGGAGTGAAAGACTGAAAGGAAGGGGGAGAAGAGAAGCACAATGACTAGGAAGGAGAGCAATAAGAGGCAAGAAAAACAATCATATTTATAGTTAGGGTCTTGTTTATATATATATATATATGATATTATAACTTATATTATTTATTTATATTTATATAAATTAAGGGTCGAGTGGACGGTTGAAACCTAGGTGGCCCAAGGCCTAGCCTGACACCACCCCCTTCAACTTTCAAATGGGAGAATTAAAGCACTCCCCCGTGGTATGCGGGTGGCGGCCCCTACCCACCCAAGATGGGGATAGAAGGAAGGGTTGGGAGGGTCAGATGTGAGGGCTTGCCTAGTAGCCCTACTCTTATCGCATAGTAGGCTAAGGTGTTAGGTCACCCATTCCTCTATGTCCTGCTTAACTTATCATTTATCATCTCATCATCTGTTCATATCATTTCTCATATTTTTATATAATTATGATCCCATCATGTCCTCATCTTCATAACCATCACGATTTCATTAAATCATTATCCATACTCATTATCATGATCATCTCATCATCTTTTCATATCATTTATCATTTTCTCATCTTTTCATATCATTTATCATCTCATCATCTTTTCATCTCATCACACTCTCATCTTCATAATCATCACGATCAATCTCATTACATCATAATCTGTACTCATCATCATCTCATCATCTTTTCATATCATTTATCATCTCATCATCTTTTCATATAATCATGATCTCATCACATCCTTATCTTTATAACCATCACGATCCATCTCATCATATCATTTTCGATACTCATCATCATCATCTTTCCATATCATCATGATTTCATTAGATCTTAATTGTAATAATCAGCATGATCATTCTCATTCCATAAATAGCCATAATCATTATCATCTCATTATCTTTTTATATTATTATTATTGATACCATCTTCATTAGTTTCAACTTTGGAATTACATTGCCTTTATAAATGAAAATTTGGTGCTGAGCAAAAGTCGTAGTAAATAAGATTAAAACGAACTTATCAATGAGAAAAATCTCTCAAATCCAACAAAAATTCAATTCAAACTTACAAAATTATAGACCAAACCAAATAAATAAACCAAACCAAGTAATAATCACAAAAATCTATGCACAAACCCACATGTCACAACTCTTAAATTGATGTGTGCACAAATCTTCAAAGATTTGTGGGTACATCTTTATGGCCCATGGTCATCATGGTCGTAGTTGTGGGTCAATAAACTTGCAGAACCATAACCCTTGATCGCAGCTATGGGTCTCCAACTTACAGATCCATGTCGACAACCGTGTTCTTAGGTAGTACAGACCCTCAGCCAAGCCGTGATCTTACCACCATAGGTTGCTCCTTAGCAATGAGCCATGACCCATGATAATGAAGAGAATTCAAAAATCAGCTTAAAGGAAAGAAGACGAAGGAGAAAAGAAAGGAGAGAGAAAAAAGGAACTGAGGCGTGAAAGCCTAAAAAAAAAAGGGAAAAGGAGAAGAGGATGAGGAAGGGAGGACGACAACTGGGAAGGACATAAATGAGAGGAGAGATAAACAATGGTATTTATAGTTAGGGTTTTGTTTGTGTATATATATATATACATGATACTATGACTTATACTATTATATAATATATATTAATAGCCGGGCGGATGATAGGTCTAGCCCGGCACCAGCCCCTTAGCCTTTCAAATAAGATAATCAAAGCCCTCCCTCATTGGTATGCAAGTGGTGGCCCTTCTTTGCCGCCCTAAGTGGGAGATGGAAGAAAGGGTCAGGCGGGTCGGATGCTAGGTGTAACAACCCGATCTTAAGATTAGGCTATAGATACGTTTTATGTATTTTTTCTATAAATATTTTATTTTTATTATTTATTTTTATTATCATCAGATTTTATAGGATTATTATTTTAGAGTTCTATCTCCATTAAGATTCCTAAAACCTATACTCACGGTCCCACTCACATTCACATGCACATGCACGTACGCCTCTCTTCCTCTCAGTATGTATATCGATCCTCTCAGTGTTTGTATCCTCGTAGGAATAAGTTTTCTAAGTGCAGCCAACTCCCAACTCCAAACTCTATCCAACTCCTTATGAACCACGTTTCCTCTTCTCCTCACCTATAAATTCCACTCGAGACCTCCTGAAATACACACAAGAAAAACTTTAAGCCCGCGTATCAAACTACCTGCAAACTGCCAATCCACCGAGCCCTTATTTCTTCCGAACCACTGCAACCATCCCTTAGCCTTCCAGCAGACCACCCACACGGAAACCACCTGAAGCTCCTCCACGTCTCCTCCCCAGCACCAACCATCACCCACGACGTCACCATTCCCCAGCCAACATGAAGCCGCAGCAGCACCGCAGCCCCTGTTTTGCACCCATTAAACAAAGTAGTCGGTAGCCACCTCGAGGGATGTCGAACCACCTCCCAGCCACCACAAAAACCGCCGAACAACTCTGCCTCGTTGAGCCCACTCCTTCCCGGTCAGCCCATCGCCATCGGCACCACTTCCTCTCCTTAAGTTCTTTTTCGGTTTTACAGTTCTCTCTAAACTCTCTCTCCCTCTCTTGGTGTCGCACCACCGCAGAGAAGCCTCCAGCTACGCCGACTTCACTCCCGGCCACCCAGAACGACCATCCAGCCCAGCCCCGTCGTGTGGCCCCTCTCTCGGTGAGCCCCTGTTTCTCTCCCTCACCCGGCTTTTCTTTTCTTTCATTTGTTTTGATTCCGTGTGTTTCATGAAAGTGAAGGCCACTCTTTATTCTCTTTATTTCCATGATGGGCCTGTGGGCCTTAAGCCCATTCGGCCAAGAGCTTTGGTTCCTAAGTGAGTTTCCTCACATGGGCCTTAGGCTTCTCATTCTTCTGAAAGAGACTAATTTTATAAACTGATATATGGTTTTAACTGGGCTTGGACTCATGTGGGCTCGATTATTTACAGTAGCGTTATGCTTAATATTTCGAGTTGAATTAATTTTATTAAATAAATATATTAGTCATAAGCCCTTTTTATAATAAAGTGTTGAAAGAATTTGAAATATATTTTAAAGAATACTATCAAGCCTAATATTTTGTTAATATTCCTTTATATATTTAATAGAAGTTTAATAAAAATTATTATGGATACTTTAAATAGAAAAATTAAGAAATATGTTAAAAATTAAGAATTATGTTAAGAAATGAAACCTATTTTAAGAATTTGTTATTATGAGTTATTTAAAATAGCCCTAGTATTTTACTAAAGTATAATATGTTATTAGCATTTTTAAGTAATTTAAAATATCAAGATTTATTAATTATGGTGTTAAACAAAAGATTTCTTTGACTATATTCTAGATTATGAATTTAATTAAGTAAGTTATTAGTACATGTTGTTCCTAGATAGATTTAGTGATAGTTAATATTGCGTATAGGTGACAAGCTACGAAGTGAGATTCAAGAAGAAACACAGTGAGGTAAGTTATTTGATCACAAATTAGGATCATCACAATTCAGCTTATATATAAGTATTATTCAAGCCAGTTCATTGACAGCCATTATTTATGCACCCCTCATGTCATATGCAAACATGTCATCCAGCATAACATACGATCATGTCATTCCGCATCATATTCAAATTCAGAAATTATAATTATATATGTTTTATGTCATGCATCTCATGTGTATAAGACACATAAGCTATTTTAAGTTCAAGTACAAGATAAGATAAGATCAGTTAATCAGATGGCCATTCAGATGCATGGTACCAATGCAATTCAGTTTCAGGGTGGATGCGCAAACCACAGACTCAAGCGTGGTCCACCATAATATACTAGAATACTATCAGCGGTTCCCCTCGCGGGCGCGGGACGTGGGGCTGGTGTACAACCTCGCATACAGGGTAAAGTGTGTTGGCCAGTTCAGTCAGTTAAAACATATTAGTCAGTTAATTCAGATAAATCAGTCATGCATAGCATAAACATCAGTATGAACAGTCATGAATTTTAAACTCTCAGCATGAAGACTTTTATGAAAACCTTATATTTAGTATGTTAACATTATGATGGATTTCTTACTGAGTATTCAACTCATTTTAGTTTGTTTTCATGTTTTGCCCAGGTAAGGATGATGATTACGAGCAGACATGCCAGAATTAGAAGGAGCAGTTGATTTAGTTTGAGACCTCTTAGAATGAAAAATTGCTTTTATGACATGACTTTTATTCAATTTATTCATTAATATTTTTGGAAGATATTTTTATTAGACAAAGTTTTTTTTATGAAATAAATCCCAATTTTTTTTTTATTAAATATGATATCTCTTGCTGGGTTTATTTTATGAAAAACACGTGACACTCCTACCCTACGGGAATGAGAATTTACACTAGGACCCACCCAGTAGTCCTACTTTCCATTGCATAGTAGGCCAAGATGTCAGGTCACCCATACCTCTTTGTGCGGCTTAGTTCATAATTTATTATCTCATCTTTTCATATAATCATGATCTCATCATCTTTTGATACCATCGTGATCTCATCACATCCCTTATCTTCATAACCATCACAATTTATCTCATTACATCATTATTTATACCCATATTCTTCTTATGATCTTTTCATATCATTTATCATTTTGTCATTTTTCTTTTTCATCTCATCATCTTTTCAGATTATCATGATCTCATCATATTCTCATCTTCATAACCATTATGATCCATCTCATTGCATTATCATCTCATTATCTTTTCATACTATTATAATTATCGAGACCAATATCATTAGCTCATCATTTATCTTCTCATTATCTTTTCATATAATCACAATCTCATCATCTTTTGATATCTTCATGATCTTATCACATCCCTCATCTTCATAAGCACCAAGTTCATCCCAATAATAGTTGTACTCCTCTCGAGGGTTTCCCTGAGTAGAGGTTCCCTCACCTGCGACATGCAGGCCACCATTTCACTTCATATCTTCTGATCATTCCTTTGGGTTTGAATGCTATGTAGGGTAACCTTGAGCAGTTGTATGAACGTATGTCATTAACAAAAAAGGAAGATGATGTCTTGGTGGTGGATGAAGCATCTTTAGATGGTGCACTGGAAAAAGGAGAAAGATGTATGCTATCTAAACTCCACACTGTAAAACACTTCAACAAAGAAGCTTTGGGGTTCTGGTAAGCCGACCTCAATCAGGGATGTTAGTGCAAATCTGTTTATTGTCGAGTTTGATGATCCTCGAGATAAAGAACGGGTCAAATGAGAGGGTCCTTGGTCATTTGATAAATATTTGTTGCTGATGAGTGATGTAGAAGGGCTCCAACAAGTTCATCAAGTGTCGTTCTCAGAGGCTCCTTTTTGGGTTCACATTCATGATCTTCCAATTACGGCAAGGAACTAGAAAATGGGACATATCATTGGTAAGGAGTTGGGAAGGGTGGTGGAGGTGGTCTGGAGAAAGATGAACTTGCATGGGGAGACTTTATGCGTATTAGAGTCAGCTTGGATGTGATAAAACCATTATTGCGTGGGAAAAAAAATTTGTGTGGGAACATCCCATCCTATTTGGGTTCGTTTCTCTTATGAACGACTCCCAAATTTCTATTATATGTGTGGTACTCTTGGTCACAGTCATAAGGATTGCAGTCTAGGTATGCCAACAATGGAACAACTCTTTATTTCTGCATTTCCATATGGACCTTGGCTACGTGCAAGAAACTTTGGTGATTATGAGGGTCCTGTGGGTGATAGATAGTTTCAGCAAAAAGAAGGTAGTATTCCGGTAGCTTCTGAGAAAGTCTAGGCCATTGACGATCCTCTAGTGCAACAAAATATGGTAGCAAATGAAGATCACAGCTGTGAGGAGGATTTTGGGGCACAAATCATAGATAACAGTCAAAATTGTGATGATCCTAAGTTTTCATTACAAGAAAGCAATAAGATACAGAATATCTCGGGCCATCAACTGGGTAGCAGAATTCCAGGAGATAATTTGGGAGTGTTACGTAGTGAAGATACTACTAATCTTAATAAGGATAGTGATCAACAGAGGGTTAACTTTTTCATTCCTACTGAGGGGAATTTTGTAATTGATAAGGGCGGAAAGCACATGCAGGAGAAATCAGAAGGGTCTAAGAATACAACTCTCTCACGAAAATGGAAAAGACCTTTAAGGGCTCAGGCTCATAAGTCTCTGCTTACCAATGATCAAGGGAGATTAAAAAGGGCTATCTGCTTTGATTCTATGGAAGTGCCTAGAGCTTCCAAGAGACTGAAACATAAAGTAATAATCTATAGAGAGAATGATGATCCAAACATCCAACAGTTATCAGTGGAGGCTGGTACATAGCCCCACCGAGATCAATGAAGATCTTAAGCTGGAATACACGAGGGCTTGGGAACCCTCGTAGTATTCGTACTCTTGCTGATCGTATCAACAGAGAAGTTCCTGATGTTTTGTTCTTTCAAGAGAAAAAACTTAATACTGCTAAGATGAAGTTATGTAGAGTTCGCTTAAAATTTGATTGTTGTTTAACTATTAAAGCTTTGGGTAGGAGTGGGGGCTTAGCAATGCTATGGAAGAATGAAGTGTACTTATATGTCCTTAGTTACTCAACTTCTCACAATGATGCTAAGGTAACTTAGGGTTCAAGACACTGGTTCCTAACTGGTGTTAATGGTAAACTAGAAACTGTATGAAGAATGGAAACTTGGAATTTGTTAAGGAGGTTGAAAAAGGATGCTACTGATGCTTGGCTTGGGAGACTTTAATGAAATTCCAACATCTGAGGAGAAAATTTGGGGGGGGGGGGGGGCAGAGCTAGACTTAACTAGCAAATGAATGATTTCCAACAAATGGGAGACATGGGTTAAAAGACCTTGGATTTAGTGGGCCAAGATATACTTGGTGCAATGGGAGACATGATGCTTCTCAGATCTTTGAGAGGTTGGATAGGTTTGTTGGAAATGAATCTTGGTGCAATCTGTTTAATAGGGCTTCAGTGTTTCATGGCTCTATTTCTTATTCTGATCATCTCCCAATTTGGATTGAGTTAGAAGGTTCACGCAATAAAAGGGGTGGTTCAAAGCCCTTTAGATTTGAGGCAATGTGGCTTGAGGAAATTGAATGTTCAAATATAATCAGGGATGAGTGGATCAAGGCTGACTCTACCAGTGACTTGCAAGGTGTTATGAAATGCATTTCAGGCTGTAGTTTCAAATTACAAAGGTGGAATAAATCAACTTTTGGTAAAGTATATGTCAAGTTGTAAGAGACTAAGAAGAAACTGTCTCTAGCTCAAGAGAAAGATCCAACAGTATTAAACTCCAGTGAGGTTGGTATTACTGCTGGAGAAGTATAGAAATGGATGGATAGAGAAGAGATAATGTGGAAACAAAGATTGAGGGCACTCTGGCTTGCTGAAGGTGACTAGAATACAAAATTCTTCCATGCTAAAGCTTCCCAAAGGAAGACAAAGAATTGTATATCCAAACTGATGGATGATGGGGGCAATTGGAAGGAAGGAGAACACTATGAGCAGTTGATTATTAACCACTTTTCTACCTTGTTTACCTATGCAGGATCTCGAGAGCAAGAAGGCATCCTTGCTAAGATGGAGAGGAAGGTCTCTAATGACATGAATGAGAAACTTACTAAAGAATACTGTAATGACCCCGCCCTGCGAAGGGCGGAATCGCCACGTACATACCTATTCTTTACGTATTTTCTTTTTCCTTTTCTTTTCTCTTTTTTCATACATGGTCAAACCAACAGGGAAGACACTAAGCGTCTGCCTTTCTCTCTGCAGTAATGCCTTGCTCCCTAGCCTATTCGTCATTTCCTGGATGTTTAAAACATTTAAAACAAGAGTGAGTCTAATACTCAGTAAATAGTACACCATGCAGTGAACTTAATAGGCATCTATTCTTTTCCTTTTGAAAACATGCATACATAAACAATGCATTTCATGCGTAACATCTTTCATACTTTTCATCTTTCATGCATAAACATGCTTTTCATCTTTCATACGTAAATATGCTTTTCATCTTTCATGCGTAAACATGCTTTTCATCTTTTAACTTTCATAGGCCATTGCACACTGTTACGCCCCGCATGCTAGGGTTAGCGGCCCTATGGCCAATGGATTCGCCTGTGGTCACAGGTTGAAATCTCATTCCGTCAGGGTACAGCAATGGGTGCACTACCAGATACTACTACCCGGCATTGCAATCTGCCCATTCATTCATTGGGTACCCATTTCCTTTCATGTGGCCATTACGTATTTTCATTCATTGAAACTTTCGTTTCCTTTCATTCCTTTCGTACTTTTATTCATTTCAGTCCTTTTCATTTAACAGTTCATTCATAGGAAAGGAACGTCACTTAAAAATATGAGTTTTACATTATTTAAAAGCGTGAGTTTAAACATTTTCTAGAAGCATAAGTTTAAACATCATTTAAAACTTTCACATCATCTTAAGGCCTGAGCTTAAACATCATTTAAAGACATGAGCTTAAATACCATTAAAAGCATGGCTTAAATATCATTTAAAAGCATAGGCTTAAATGTCAATTAAAAGCATAGGCTTAAACATCACTTAAAAGTATAGGCTTAAACATCACTTAAAGCATAAGCTTAAACATCAATTAAAGCATGAGCTTAACATCGTTTAAAAGCACGAGCATAAACATCATTTAAAAGTATGAGCTTAAACTTCATTTAAAAACATGGCTTAAATATCATCTTTCAAGACATCCATTAAAGCATCAGTTCTTAGGGATATTTTAAAACGTAGTTCTTAGGGACATTTAAAGCATCAATTCATAGGGACATTTTAAAACACATTTAAAGTATCACTTAAAGCATAAAACATGAGACGTTCCTTTCCTTTGCATTTAAACATTTTCATCATCTTTCTTAGTTCAATGCATATGCATTTTCATGAACAAGAAACATTTTCATGCTATACTATATATAAGAATAATCATAAGTTTCTTGAGAGAGCATGCATGAAAATCTTATGACTTAGAATCTACATGCATGCATTACTTTATACATGTACACATAATTATAATTGATAGGGTACTTAATAGGGGCTATCAAGAAAGGGTTGTACATACTATATTCATTTATTTAGAGAAACATTTGCAATGAGAGAGATATTCTTTCATAAAGAGAGCATGGTGTAAGAAGCATGGTCATAGCTACTTACCTCTATGCTCCTTGATACATCTATCATCAATATAAGTCCTATTTCAATAAATAACATAAGCATGTTAATACTCATACAATATTCTTTAGCCCCCCTTTAAACCCCCCCTTTAAAAGAGAAAGTCATGATACTTCAATCTAACGTCCCTTCTATGCTTAACATTACCCAAATGACTACTCCTCACCTCAACTTATAAGAGAAATAACTGAAGTATTAAGACATGCTAGCTGTCCATGGAAAAGCTATTATAAAAGTTTACATGAAAAGTAGTTAAGAATTCATAGGCTTCAAGCAAGGTTTCTTTGGTTCAAGCTCACTTTGGGTTATGGACATTAGGAGATAAAATCTGGAATCCTCGATAATGAGTTTTAAAATAGATTTAGGCATCTCAAGTAGGCTAAACAAGCTTAGGGAACATGCCCTTTAATCAATTTGTGGTCCCTCATTATAAAAAGGTTAGCTCATCAATATTTAGGACTCTAGGGTTAAGTAGAATTTAACCAACGAGGGACAACATAAATGGACTATTTTTACATCAAGACATGGTATGACATGAGCTTAGGAATACTTGGACAGCTTTGCATATCATAATACATTATGCACAATTAATCTCTTATATCTAAACTAACTAAACTATAACCTATTCACATAAGCAATATTTAATTAGTTTAGATAAAATCTGCCATTTAAAATTAAAGTAGCATAAAATATAGCAAAGTTACCCATTAAGAAACTTTAAAACCTTTAAACACTTAAGCTTATGATTTACTTTAATACCTTTAAAAGCAAGATATAAAATTATAGAACCAAGCAAAACTTCTAAACCAAACTTTTAGCATCCTAAAAATAGATTACTAACCAAATATCAACACAAGACACATGGTACCAATATATATAATTTAAAATCATTTAAAATCATCACCCATGATTAAACCAATTTTAATAGCAACATAGCATTTTCGAAATATAGGAAAATACATAGCAAAACAACTATGATAACATTCGGTTTGGGCCAAAAAAATAGGGCATAAATATTTATATGCAATATAGGAAACCAAACACATCAAAACACAAGCTAAAACAACTTAGTGGGCTTCCAAAATCACATTAAAATAAATAAGTCAAATTGAGATTTTTACCTTAAGCTCTTAGCCCCTTCCAAAACACAAGTAGAAGATAAAATAGAGGGACAACCGTGTGGATGAAGAGCAACATGATATCACTGTTTTAAACCCTAAAGCCGAAACACCAATGGGTAAGGAAATGGTGAAATTCAAAATCCATATGAAAATCATGCTAGAAAGTGAACCAAGAGTTTATTACCTTCAATATTTCATCCTTTGGAAGATGAAATCAAGCTTTGGTTCCAAGTTTTGAAGAAAAATATTTTTCTTCCTCCATTTCCATGGAGTCACAAGCTTGAGGAAGATAAAGGGCCTTGGTTTCTTGGAAATGAAAAGAAAAGAGGAAGGTTAGCTCTTGGAAAGGAAGAAGAAATTTTTATTTCTTTTTCTTGGGTGAGACTGATGGCATGGGGGGAAGAAATGCCTTAGAATAGTTTTTATTTTCTTCTTCTTTTCCTTTTGTGTTGCTTTGGACAATGGGTAGAAGAAAAAGTAAGGTCAAAGGCTTCCTTTGGAAGTTTAGGATGGCTCTTGACCGATGGAGGCTTGAAAGAAATCTTTTTGGCTTATCTTGGAAGTTGAAGTTGGTGTGTAGGAGAAGAAGAGAAGGAGAAGTCCAAGTTGCTTGTTGAAGAAGTCGATGGTTTCTAATGAGAGAAAAGGTGAGTTGATAAGTCAAAAGGCTTATCTTATAAGCCAAGGGATGGATGGTGAGGATTGAGTGTGGGAAGATAATTTCCTCACCTACCAATCCAATGGTAGAGATTAATTGGGCCATTTTCTAAATAAATAAAAATTAAATGGCTTAAGAGAAATATTTCAAAGTTTTAAAAATAATAGTTTGATTTATTTTAATAAATCACATTTTAAAATAAAACATACTCATCTTAAAATAAAATAATTGAAAGTAATAATAAAAATCTTTATCTCAAATATTTAACTTAAAGAATTAATAAAATGACGTAAGGACCTACGTAGTAGGACTCAGGTATTACAAATACACAGCTTCTGAAGTCCTCCAAGCTATGAAAGAGATGCACCCTACTAAAGCTCCTGGGCCCAATGGCATGCCACCTTTATTCTACCAAAAATTATGGCATGAGATTGGTAATTCTGTCACTTCTGCTGTGTTAAAGGCTTTGAACTCTGGTGACTTCCCACAGTCTATCAACCACACATACATCACTCTGGTGCCTAAGAAGAAATGTCCTAAAAAAGTTAGTGACTTTAGACCAATTAGCTTATGTAATGTCTATATAAGCTAATATCTAAAGTTAATTGCTAATAGAATCAAGGGTATATTGCTTGCTGTCATCTTAGATTCTCAATTAGCTTTCTTATCTGGAAGACTTATTATAGACAATGTGCTTGTGGCCTATGAAGTGCTCCATTTCTTAAGAAGGAAAAAGAAAGGTAAGAAATGTTTTATGTCCCTCAAGCTAGATATGAATAAAGCTTATGATAGGATCGAATGGAGCTTCCTTGAAGCTGTTATGAGAAAACTGGTTTTCATGATAAAATTATTCAGCTTGTGATGAAGCGTATTATGACCCCCTCTTTCTCTATGTTACTAAATGGCTCACCAACTAGTTTTATAGTTCCCTCAAGAGGATTGAGGCAGGGAGATCTCATTTCTCCTTACTTGTTCCTCTTATGCACTGAAGGATTCGTTAGCCTTTTGGAAAATTGAGATTTCTAGATATGTCTTTGGTATCCAAATCTGTCGTGGAGCCCCTAAGCTTAATGATCTGCTTTTTGTAAATGATAGCTTGATCTTCTATACTGCAGATTGCTTAGACAATATGAAGAGGCTTCAGGATAGCAGGTGAACAAGGAGAAAACCTCAATGATTTTCAGTGCAAATGTAGACTTGGAGAAGAGGTAGACCATTATGAACCTATGGAGCTCATCCCAACTGCAACAATATGAAAAATATCTAGGACTGCCCCCTTTGATAGGCAAGTCCAAAGCCATTGCTTTTGCTGATATCAAACACAGAGTTTGGCTAAAATTGCAAGGGTGGAAAAGTAATATATTCTCCCAAGGAGGAAGGGAGATCCTTCTCAAGGCTGTTGCTTTGGCAATTCCATCTTATGCCATGAGTTGTTTCAAGCTCCTAGCCAAACTTTGTTATGAGATTGCAATATGATGGCTAAATATTGGTGGGGTCAAAAAAAAAAAAGAGGAAAAGAAGATGCATTGGATAAGCTGGAAGAGAATGTGCCAATCAAAATCTGTTAGAGGGATGGAGTTTAAGGATCTTGAGATTTCCAATATGGCTATGCTGGAAAAACAAGCTTGAAGATTATTGCAGGATAAAGAGAGCTTATTCCATAAGGTGTATGCTGCTAGATACTTCCCTGATGGAAACCTTTTGGAAGCTTCCTTTGGTGGCAACCCCTTATATGCTTGGAAAGGAAATTGGGAGTCCAAAAACTTGGTTGTAAAAGGGGGTTGATGGAATGTGGGAAATGGAAGATCAATTCACATTCTAAGAGATGCTTGGATCCTTGGGATTCGAAATCTGAGGTATAGGTATTGTGTGCTGAAAGTAGAAACTAGTGGGGGGGGGGAAGCTCGTCGACTGGAAAATCAGATGTCTACCTAGATTGATCCTAGTACCAACTAGTGGGATTTGTCAAAAGTTAGAGCTCTATTCAATCCCAAACTTGCAGATACAGTTCTAAGACTGACCCCCAGTACCTCAGGTGATATGGATAAATGGATGTAGGAGCATGAAAAGTTAGGCAACTTCTTTGTTAAAAGTGCCTATAGGTTTTTCAAAACCTATTTAGTGTCTGATTGTCGGGAACCCTCAAATGGTGCTCTAACGAAGAAATTCTGGAATGCCATTTGGAGCTTAAGAATCCCTCATAAGGTTAAAGTTTTTGCTTGGAGAGCATGCAAGGAAAGTTTTCCCTTTAAAGGCCAATCTTATTAATAGAAAGATGGATATAAGTGGACAATGTTGTTTCTGTCAACACCAGATGGAAGACTTAACCCATGCTTTGTTTTTATTCCCCCATGTTCGTGAGATTTGGGTTAAAAAATTTGTTGTCTTACAACACTATTTCCATTTTAGTTCCTTCATTTCAACTGCAATGGAAATATTCTTTAAGGGTTCAATTGATGGATTAACAGATTTCTTCCTTATGGCTTGGGGCTTTTGGTTTAGAAGGAATAAGATGGTCCATGACCATACCTCTCTACCAACACAACAAGTCATTGGATTTGCTTTCTCAAAGAAGTTGAGGACAGATATTGTGCTGCATCATAGGGGACTTCCTGGTTCGAAGAAGTTGCAGTATAGGTGGTCTCCACCTCTTCAGGATTTTCTCAAACTCAATATAGATGGGGCCCTCTTTTTTGAGTTGAATAAAGCTGGATTGGGTGCTATTTTAAGGAATCATGTAGGCGAGGTTATGATGGCAGCAAGTAGAGTAGAATTTCTGCATCTGGAACCAGAGCAAGTAGAAGCAGTGGCTTTGTTGAGAGGATTACAACTTTGCTTAAATATTGGTATTTCTAAACTGATTATTGAAAGTGATTGCTTGTTCTTGGTGGAGGAAGTCAAAAAGGTGGCTGAATCAAATACTTCAATCAGATAATTGGTGGCTAATATAAAAAACCTGATGCTAAGATTTCCTCATTGCACACTACAACACAACAACATATCAACTAGTGATTCTTCTCATCGACTTGTTAGACATGCATAGTCTATTGAAGATATGAATATTTGGTAGAATAGTGTTCCTTCTTTCATTGAGAATGTAATTTTCATTGATCAACACTATTGTACACTTTCTTAAGGTTTTATGTCTTGATGAAATGAAGTTTTTTTTCCCTGCCAAAAAAAAAAAAAAGTATATGCATCATGATGTTTCTAGTTTTTCTTTATCAAAGAAATATTTAAAACCTATTTAAATCATGAGTTTTCATTCTTATCCCAATCACAAGACTTTTCTAAATGCTCATTATTCAAGCCTAGGCAAATTAATCAAAACTTCATGAATTAAACTTAAATCAAGCAAAAACCAATGCATTTTTAATGATCAACGCAAAATATGAATTTATAACCTATCATGGCATGCTTTCAACCTCAAATCTAAACCTTCAAAAATTATTACAAGATATTAGTGAATCATATAAAATCATATTAAGACATTCCATAACTAAAAATTCAATCCAAAGTAATTTACTCCTTCAATATTCCCACGTTGACCTGATTTGCATTTAGCATGGTAATCCTCAATAAACTCAATTAGAATTTCATTTTCATGTCATAAATTAAAACCTAACATATTATGCTAATACTAAACAAAGGATAGGGCAAGGTTACTCACAAAACTTGTGGCCCTTAGCTCCCAACACAACCTCTCTTCAAGAACTCTCACAAACTCACTCAGTTTCACTATAGCTACACACTAAAAGGAGAAAGGCTCTCAAGAAATTAATAGAAGGCTTTGAGGAGTGGTGTGAGGAAGTAAGAAGGTGAAGGATGTATTTATAGGCCTTCATGAAGGGTGAGGGGCGTCGGTTTGGATGAAGAAGGGGCTTGGGACTGGTTGAAGTGGGCATTGGGGTGTGGAGGTGCAAGATTTAGCTTGTGTCATCCTTTGTGTAGATTAATAGTATTCAAACTCTTCATCATTTCTACAATTTAGGTGCTACCTTGTGTTTTATGGGTGTAGGTGCTGCCATGGTTCAGAAAATAAAACAAAACTGCAAATGAGGTCATGCTACATGTCGTCGAGTAGGGGTCTTCAAAGGCTGCCAAATTTCATCATCTCTTTGTCCTATCTCCATGGCTTTGTTTTGCAGGTATGATGGCACTTCTTGATGGCTTTTTTAGGTGGTGGAAGGTGGAGGGGTTGGCTGCCAAGTGATCATTTTAAGTGCAGGTCATGAAAGGGGATGAAATGGGGTGGTTGCCGAGTGGCTATTTGTGCCAATGCCAATTAGCTTTGGCATTTCTATGGAGAAAACTTGGTCAATAGTCTTATGAGTGCTTGAGAGACCTCTTAGGGATTGGAGGGAAGGGGTGGTGGCTTGTGAAGGGGGTTCAACAAAGAGCGAAAATTCTTTGAATGGTTGAAGTCCTCGGTTTGGTTTCAACTGAACTGCTACGAAAATAGTAGGATTTTGGTTTGGTTTCTTGAATCCATTTTATCCAATGCTAAGTCTAAACTTTGGGTGATGTGGTGACCTTGAAAATTTGATGGAAATGGTGTTGGCTAAGGGCTAGTTTGATGAAGTGCACATGGTGCTGCATTAAGTTGTCGATTGGTGGTTATTTGGCATTGACATGGCTTGGTTCTAATTGACATGTGTTGGATCAATCCTAACTTTCTAAGTTAGTCTAAGAACAAAAAACCAAAAATTTCATATCATAAATGTGAAAAAGAAAAATATTTTAAAGAAAACCATGCAAAAATCAAGATTTGAGGTTGCTAATCATGGTTGAGATGAAGAGTGCTTCTTAACTCAAGTTAGAAGATTAACCATGGTTGTGATGGAACCCTAGGGGCATGTGGTTCATCTTGGACTTGAGGGGAACCAATGTGGGCTTCATTTGGAAGGATGGAATGAAAGACAAGGCTTGTTGGGCTTCATGGGTTGGGCTTGTTGGGCCTTTTTAGTAAGCCTTTGTTGTGTGCTTTGGTGTGGGTTCTTATATGGACCTTATGTTCATATTTGTGGGGCTTATCTATGTACTCAAAGGCCTACTAAGTGGGGTCCTAGTCTTAGGTCTTTCTTAGGTTAGGCCAATGGCCTTCACTTTCACTAAATTAGGCGCAATGGCTTCATACCCATCACATATTGGGCCTAATTTCTAAGGTTTTTCAAGAAAGACCTAGAACCTTATAATTCCCAATTTGGTATAGGGCTTATGGCACCTATTCTTAACTCATCACATCCTCAGTGATTTAGGGCCCTAAGTAAACCATTCTTGGGCTACTTCTAAACCCATCCAACACTTGGCCTTTTAGCTTC
The DNA here is from genome assembly GCA_029856935.1 of Cyclocarya paliurus. NCBI lineage: Eukaryota > Viridiplantae > Streptophyta > Magnoliopsida > Fagales > Juglandaceae > Cyclocarya > Cyclocarya paliurus. The sequence continues at coordinate 12,407,833 of CM056950.1, forward strand.
GCTCATCAATATGCCATGTGTCATACCACTATTGGCCTCTTGGTAGATATTAAAAATAAAATATTAGAATTCTTCAATAGTTCTAACTAAACCCATTGTGTGATTCTCACGCTAGATAAAACTCTAAAATCTTTCTAAAAAAAATCACAATACTAACTAGGATCATGGATGCTAAGGTCAAGTCTTGGCAGGCTTTTTAGGATCATGGGTGCTAATGTTATCTCATCATTTTTCCATATCATCGTGATTTCATCAGATCCTCATCTTCATAACTATCACGATCTATCTCTATACATTATTATCTTATTAACATCTCATAATCTTTTCCTACTATTATTATTATTAAGACCAACCTCATTAGCTCATTATTTATTATCTCATCATCTTTTCATATAATAATAATCCCATCATCTTTCCATATCATTGTGATCTCATCACATCCCTCATCTTCTTAACCATCACAATCCATCTCGTTACATCATTATCCATAGTCATCATCATCTTATGATCTTTTTATATTATTTATCATCTCATTATATTTTCATATCATTTATCATCTTTTCATATCATCGTGATTTCATCAGATCTTCATCTTCATAACCATCACGATCCATCTCGTTATATCCATTATCCAGAATCATTATCATCTTTTCATATTATGATTATTATCGAGATCTTCCTCATTAGTTTCATCATTGGCATTGTAACGCCTCTATAAAGCAAAATTGAGATCGTCCTCATTATTCTCGAAGTTTGACAATTATATATGTACATTGTTTTATTAGTTACAGAAGCTTAATTCATTTTTTGTTTATACATTTTTGTTGTTAGTTATATTTGTTGTTGTTGTATATTAATATTTTTGATAATTTATTGTTAATGTTTTGCAAAAGATTTGTGAGGACAGGTTGTTAAGAGACGGAATTGTCTTGAAGTTGTTATAAAATTACATGTTTGATCTACTATTTATTGCTTTGATCCAATAGATATCTATTTATAAAGGATTAAAATAATTTTTGTAAAATATTTTTATTGTTATTCACATTCTCATTATTATCATTATTTGTGGTTTACCTTGATAACCATAAGCATATATGGTTGGACTATGTTACCTTTAACATTCTTGAGTAGATGGAAGAGCTTGACAAAAGGCGTAAACCTTCTACTTTACATGCTAAAACATTATGATTATATTTTTTTGTTATTGTACATAAATTTGAGAGAGAAATAGGCATAAGGGCTTTTACTATCATTTTGTAAAAGCATCCACTCTCCATTAGGGATGTTATCAGCACCCGTAGGACTTGTGGCCTCTAGCTCCGTCCCTAAAGTAATGTCATGAGAGAAAAATGAAAGATTTGACATAAAGTAAGGTGTCATGAGAGAAAAAGTAGGGAAGTGACTTAAAATAAGTGGAGGATAGGAGATAAAAGGCAAGAGAAACCTGCGGATTAAGGACCTTTTAAACACACTCTCTTTGAGACGACTTCGACTTCTTCAGAATTTGGAACTTCTCCTTCATCCAAAGAGCTCCAAAGAGAACTTATTTTTCAGTAAATAGCTCTATGACTTCCATTTTACAGAGAGAAATGAGAGGCTATGAGAGACTATAAACAAGCTTATTATAGTGAAATCTCTTATCCTCAAACCCCTGTGGATGTAGGCGGCCAAGTGCCGAATCACGTAAAATTTGTGTGTTCATCCCTTTATTTACTCTGCATTTAAATACCGTTCATTGCCATGGATATATGAACTGACATTGTACAGCCGCACCGAACCACTGCTGAGTACAGCACCGATCGAGGCCTGGCGCCTCTCAGAACGTCCTGGGAATGGATCTCTTTTCCCTTTTGGGCTGTTTCCATATTTTGACATTAATAGTTGGCACTGTCTGTGGGATCGAGATTTTTTATACCGGAAGCAGAAGAAGGATGACTTTTTGGCGCACTAAGTTATCTCTGCAGGCACAGATGAAACTCTTCTAGGTAAGTATATTCAGTCTTTCCACTTTTATTTTTATGAAAAAACTACTACAAGGAAAGGGCGATCAAAAACACACTGCACCTTATATATTCAGCATGTAGGGTCGGTAACCAAAACTTCCCGACATGTGAAGGCATACAAAACTGCATAAGTGCACAGTGCACGGGTGAATAGTGAATAGGCTACCACGTCTCGTGCATGGCATTGTTGCATGGCATGAACAGTGCCATGCATGGTGAGAGGGAAGAGCGTACGCCCATGTCCTTGAGCTTCCCTCGCCCGCCAATTGCGAGGACCTACAGGGACACTAGAGGCCACCATCTGGGCCTCCAGCGTGGTCTACCGGCATGGTGGGCTGACGCACGGACTCCATGACTACACGTTGCAGCAAACAGATGGAACTGCCACGAGGCCACCACGGCGAGGGGTGGGAGCGGCACCGGAGGTCACTTACATGACTGTCGGCACCGTCTGTCCCTGTGGGGATGGGCTGCGACCTCCTCTCAAGGAGGGGACCACACTACGCAGCCATACGCACAGAGCTGCATTGGCGAGAAGCTCCACAACCCAGCCAGACTGTGGCGCTGCGAGGACGATGGCAGCTACACCTTGCCCCATCGACCTTATTTGACTTTACTGGATTGGCCTTCGACCACCCCCAGGTAGCTCATCCACGGGCTACGGGTGTTCCTACTGGTGCTCGACCATGCAATCTCCATGGCCTTCACCTTGGCTCTAGGACACCACGGGTGGGACCACGGCCAGCTCATGGCGGCGTCCTTCTCCTCGCCCATCCATGGCCACAACACGTCTGCCACCTCACCCACAGCCATGCATTACGGTAGAAAAAAGCTTCACAGACTCCATGCAATGCGGCAGAAAAAAAAGCTTCACAAACTCCATGCAGTACAGCCAAAAAAGCTTTGTGGCCTCCATGCAGTGCAGCCAAAAAAGCTCCATGGCCTCCATGCATTGTGGAAAAAAAAAAAGAGGAATAAAAAAAGAAGGAGCAAGGAAGAAAAGGAAAAAAAGAAAGAAAAGATAAATTAGAAGTAGAAATAAAAAGGAGGAGCAAAGAATAGAAGAAACGACAAAACAACTAGGGGCAGCTTCGGTCAAGCAACAAAAAAAAAAAAAGAAAAAAAAAGAGAAGAAAAAAGAGGAAGAAGGAAAAATCAAACAACAGTGGACAAAAATCAGTTGCAGCAACGAAAAGCTCGGTTTGTCTCCTTAAAAGCTTGTGTGAATTATGTTTTACTAATGCAATTATTTTCTGTGGTGCGAAAATCAATAGTTTCAATCGGCAAAGTCAACTCTACTAAACGGAAAGGTCAGTCAACAACTTATCTCCCCACGAGGTGAAAGGGAAAGGTCAGTCTAAAAGATTACCTTATCCCTCTTGCAGAGGAGTGCGGGTTGGCCCTTGGCCACCCAAAGACAGAATCTACACCAACGAAATCTACATCAACAGGAACTCCATCGACAACTTACCTCCCTGCGAGGAGAAATGGAAAAGTAAGCCTAAAAGGTTGCCTTATCCCTCTCGCGGAAGAGTGCGGGTCAACCCTTAGCCACCCGAAGACAGAATCTACATCAACGGAAAATTTTTATCAACAACTTACCTCCTCGTGAAGTGAAAGGGAAATGTAGGTCTAAAAGGTTGCCTTATCCCTCTCACGGAGGAGTGCGGGTCAACCCTTGGCCATTCGAAGATAGAATCTACACTAACGAAATCTACATCAATGGGAACTCCATCAACAACTTACCTCCCTGCGAGGCAAAAAGGGAAAGGTAGGCCTAAAAAGTTTCCTATCCCTCTCGTGGAGGAGTGCGGGTCCGCCCTTGGTCATCCGAAGACAAATCTACACAACCGAAATCTACATCAGCAAAATCTTCATCAACAACTTACTTTCTCGCGAGGTGAAAATGAAATGTAGGCCTAAAAAGTTGCCTTATCCCTTTGGCAGAGGAGTGCAGGTCTACCCTTTGCCACCCGAAGAGAGAATCTTCATTAGCAGAATCTCCACCAATAAAATCTCCACCCATAAAAGAATCTTCATCAACAAAATCTCCATCAACAAGATCTCCACCAGCAAAATATTTATCAGCAGAATCTCCATCAAAGGAAACTTCACGAATAGAAACTAACACTCTGATAATGCAAGAATGAGCAAATAGAAATGAAAGCTAATGAAAAGTGGAGGGACAAATCGAAAGAAAAGAAAGGGGCAAACAGAAAGAAAAGCTAAGGAAAAGCAACGGGACAAAATGAAAGGAAATAGAATTGGAAGGAAAAGACAATTAAGGAAATATGAGCGAAAGGAAAAGGCAAATGAAGAAATAGGAGCGAAAGGAAAAGATGACTAAGGAAATAGGAGAGATAGGAAGGTGGCTAAGGAAATAGGAGCTAAAAAAACGAAGCTAAAGGAAATAGGAGCAAGATAGAAATCCAGCTAAGGAAATAGGAAATGGAAGGGAAGTGCGATTAAAGGAAGTAGTTAAGGAAAAGAAGATTAAAGGAAATCGGAATGACGAGGAGACGACATGAAACCTCGGCAGGGTAGAACCCCGCCTAAAGGTTGACAAGCGAAAAAATTGACAGCCCAACAGAATGAGGTGAGACAAATGAAAAATAGGCTGAAAAACTCCCATCGGACAAGTTCGATAGGAATTGGCAGGGTAACTGTTAGGAGATTTTTCTTTGGCCCATGGAATTTCCTAGACCCAACCAATGGGAAGGGGACTCAATAGAAGACAAAAGATGAGAAAAGGAGAGAGGACAATAAGAGATTAAGGCATGTAAGTGTCAAGAAGCAAGAGCTTTTAAGATTATTTAAACACTTTTGAAGACTTCTAACGTAATCCCAAACAGACCCTAAATTTTTATTGCATTGTAAAAATAAAATATGACCATTATTTGGACGAAAAGTCGGCAACTTGGTAATAGTTAATCTTAAATAATGGCAAAATTATAAAATAAGCTGTAATTTAGGGTAAAGTTGTAATTTAATAGTTTGGTAGTCAAATTATAGGAGTAATGTAAATTAAATGATTTTACAAAGTAAATATTAAAAGATAGGATTTGACAAGACATTTTGAGAAAATAAGCAAATTTAATATTAATTAAATGATTTTAATAATTAAATATTAAAAGATAGGATTTGACATGTGTCAATGTCAAAAAAGTACACAATCCAGAAGAGAAGAAAGATCCATTCCCTGGATGCACTGAGCCTCAATTAGTGCTGTATGGAGCCTCCGACAGTGGTCTGGTACTGCTGTATGGCATCGATTCGTACATCCATGGCGATGAACGGTATTTAAATGTAGAGGAAATATAGGAATGAATACACAGATTTTACGTGTTTCGGCACTAGGTCTATGTCCACAGGGGTTTGGGGAGAGGAGATTCCACTATAATAAGCTTGTTTATAGTTTCTCATAGCCTCTCATTTCTCTCTGTACAATAGAAGCTGTAGAACTATTTACTAGAGAATAAGTTCTCTCTGGAGCTCTTTGGATGAAGGAGAAGTCCTAAAGTCCATAGAAGTCGAAGTCATCCCAAAGAGAGTATGTTAAGTCACTTTCCTACATTTTCTCTCCCGACACCTTGCTTTATGTCAAATCTTTCATTTTCCTCTCCTGACATTACTTTCTCATGTTTCCTGACACTTCCATACCTTAGTCTCTTCTTGTCTCCTTTTATTCTCTCATCTTTCTTCTTCTATTGAGTCCCCTCCCCATTGGTTGGGCCTAGAAAATTCCATGAGCCGAAAAAAAATCCCCTTACAACATGTTTTAGATAAAACAATTATTTCTATGAATTAATGGTAAGATTGCTATTTTTACTATTTTGGAAAAGTGCATTGAATTTTCACTTTATTACAAATTCAAAATTATATTACCATGTCTATCTCGATTTCTAATAAAAAAATGCTAATAAAAACCTAATACATGGCATTCATTTCTATGTGCATCACTTTATTCAAAATACAATAAAAAATATATTCTTATAAAATCATTAAAAAATAAATAATATATACTTTTTTTTAGGAAAAGATAAAACCTACTTGTCCTTTGAAAAATAGTCACTCTCGTACCGAATCAAAGTGTTAATTTCTAAAATTTGCATAATAGGCCATCGGGAATAGAAGAAGGAACTATTCTCGACCTATAATGATGATTCAGGCTTCAATACAATATTCTTCGCTTTCATCCCATGAAATAAATAATACATAAGTAAATAAAAATACATAAAGAGATACATATGAATTTACGTGGTTCAGCAAAATGACTATGTCCACAGGTTGTTTGGTAGCGAAATCTACTATAATAGACGATTTTACAATCTCTCATGACTTTACATATCTTACAATACAATAGAAAAATTTAGGGATGATCTTTTCGAATCATTATATGTGTGGTGGAGTTTGCACGTAGAGAGTTTCTGTGGAGAGCCTACCAGATTTGTGGATCTCCTCTTTATATAGAGATTTATTTTCTTAGAGTGATTGAGTCCAATTTGATTTGTAAACCACTTTCTTTTTAGAAGTCTGAGTCAACTTGTCCTATCTCTTCTTGACTTTATCACTTAACTTGATTTTCGACTTTATCTCGAAACTAAATTATACGCTATTGATTTGACCCATACAAGAAGAGTTGTGCTCATCGACCACTTTAGCGTAGGGTGATGGCAAACCACCTTGCATGGTGGCTTGTACCACCCCCACAAAGGGATATTCGCCACCGTCTTGATTTGAGGTTTTAAGCCATTTTAACCATGAGTGTTCTTTATTGTGGGAATATCTTTTTTTAATTATTCTTATGCTTTTAGTTTTTTAATGAAAAATATAGATTTTTATTATTATTTAAAATGATATGTTGATGTGGAAATAAAATGCCAAATATTGAAATTTATTTTCATATCTGATCACATGACAATTGTCTTTTAGAAATCGAATCCTAATTAAGAATTTATTAAAAGTTATGACCATATTCTAACTAACTATTTTTATTTTTTAAAATTCTAACTTCAATCTAAACATTTATAAATGTAAATAAAAGTCAACTTCTTATTGAATAATTTGATAGATTTTAATGAAAAAAAAAATATACAAAAATTAGAACAACTATTATAAAATTAAAATAAAAAGAGTAGTGCTTACTTACACTTTTAAGTATAAGACTCATTTTATCAATTTTATTTTGAAATACAAATTTAAAATTTAAAATTTCATAATTTTCAGCATATTAATAACTGACATGTTGAGAATAAAGTTTTTTGTAAATTTTTCTTAAGTATTTTCCAAACAAAAGTTATCTAAAAAATTCTTTTTTAAATAGTTAATAATTTTTTAATTTTATTGAGAAATGCTACTCATCATTTCCACACCACACATTAATATGTGATTTGTTATTTTTATTATTTTATTTAAACACATATATTTACACATTAATATACTTGTTTAAATAAAAAAATAAAAAATTATTAAGGACTAGTTTGGATTCAGAGATGAGATGAGATAGTTTTAGATGAAAGATAAAAATTGAAAAAAAATATTATTATTATTATTTTGAGATTTTAAAAAAATTGATCTAAAATTTAAAAGAATTAAATTATTTATTATATTTTATATAAAAATTTTAAAAAAATTATAATAAAATTAAATATTTTTCAAATCCAAACGAAGCTTACTGATATCATAGTGTAAAAATTATGAGTGAGATTTTTCTTTTATAAAATCCAACGATCAAATAAATAGAAAATGATTTTGCTACACAACCTCCTACTATTTATCCACACTTCATATTCCATATTTTTTAATATTTTTTTTAAATTTTTTTTTGAATTTATTTTTTTTAAACTATTTTAAATTTTTTATTTACTATTTATATAAAAATTATTTAATAAAAAAAATTAATTTTTTTTTTTTAAAAGATAGAGTGTGAGTGTTGCGAGGTTGAGAAGATTTATTGAATAGAAATATTCTCAAAAATTCTTAAAATGTCACTTACCACTGCGGGCCGTAGTTACCCTGGCATGTACTGACGAAAGAAAGAAGAGTGAGTCGTATGTGTTGGAGAAAAAAACCAGGTACGCACAAATCCAATCCTCCCAATCTTCTTTAGCTGTTTAGCTCCGAGTTTTTGTCTGATCAATATCTCCTCCGTATTTGCTACCTCTTATCTCATACATAAATCTCGTTTAAACCCTTACCCTAAATTTGACTTCAACATTTCTTTGACTCCACTCCAGCTCTCTCTCTCTCTCTCTCTCTCTCTCTCATATTCTCTGCCTTCTTATTTAAGTTGGTCAAAATTATTGCTTCGAATCGTAATCGTCATTGGTAGCTGCATTTCGTGCACATCTTATGGCATTTGGGCTTTACTTTTTCAGTATATGTAAGTGATTGAATATGGATCTTAATGATTTTGGTTATATTTAGTAGCGAGAATTTTTTTTTTTCCCCTAATTTGTGTCAAGTTGTTGCATTATGCTCATGTGGAGAACGGAGCTAACCCAACTTGAGAACTTTATATTACTGATGAATTTGAATCAATAGACGTGTTCAAGTAGATTCACATTTTTTGCTTATATTGAATGGAAGTGTGTGCCGGGTTCTCGAAATGTGTGTATTAATCTGGGGTAGCAACATGTGTGGTTTTATGGATTACAACCGATAGAAAGTTAGGTTTCCTCTATACTCTGGGATGAATGAGAAGCGCAAAAAATAAAGAGTGCTGCCATTTATTTTTGGCTTTTCGTTTTTCACTTGAACAGCCTTACAGAGCGGTGGAAAGCTAATTTCTCTTCCTTAAATTTATGTTTATAACCTTGTGCTTTTTTCAATAATTATTGGTGGATTTTTTTTGCTGCATTTTACATTTGACCCAGTTTTTTATGGGTTCTGGAAACTGATTATATTGTAATGGGTTTGCATAGGATCTGATATGGTAGCTGTGTTCATTCAAATGTATTCCAATATGCTTGCGAGCTAAGCAATGTTTTGATCGAGGATATAGATATTATAGCAATGACAGAATACGTGGCTTCTCCATCGTGTGTCAAGCTTCATATGCAGAGATGTTACGTCAAGGAGAGGGGTTGCATGGCCCTGAACACTCACTTCAGGATAGCTCAAAGGTCTATTTGCTTATTTCCTTCCTGGCCTTTTACTCTGCACTTTTGTTGCTCTTGTGACTTTGGCCTCACACTCGGTACTCTATGCTTTTGTGATTTTGGCTTCACCATCTTTTTCTTATATGTAAAATAGAATTTTATTTAATCAAATGAGTAGGTATAGCCCAACTACATAGGAAGTATTCAAGAGGAAACACCTAGTGAGAATTAGGGCTTGAAAAAGAAACAAGAAAATCATGAAATCTAGCTCTATTGAAATCAAAAACAGATTCCCATAAGAATAAAGCATTGAAAAAAAAATCTTCTTAGTTCTTCCATTGAGAGTTCCCTATTTTCGAAGCTCTTGTCATTCCTCTCCAACCAAATGCACCACATAAGACATGAGGGAACCATCTTTCATACCGCTGCAATTTGGGGATTACCCTGAAGACTGCTCTAGCTGGAAAGGAGATCCACCACCCTCCTAGGCATTACCCACAAAGCCCAGTTCCTTGAAAATATCATCACATAAGACCCTGGCCACCTCGCGATGGAGTAACAAATGGTCCACGGATTCACCACCACATCTTTTACACTTACAACACCAATTAATAATAATAATCCGCTGCTTCCTTAAGAGGCGGTCCAACCAAAGAAAGCAACCTTAAGAGGCACCTTACTCCTCTAAATACCCTTCCAAGGAAAAGGGTTCTAGTTCTGGCCCGTCATAGCCTTGTACACAGACTGAACAGAGAATTTCCCTCTCTCGGACTGAATCCAAATCATCTTATTTACCACAAGACTACCTGTACTTTTAGAGTACATCAGGCTGAAAAATTATGTAATAGCACCCATATCTTAGTCCTGAGTTGCTTTGAGAAAACTGACATTCCATTGCAAAGAACCACTAGGACTTTCCCTTAGGTCCACTACTGAAGCATTCTGTTTAAGTGCAATCTGAAATAGAGCTGGGAATGTAACCTTGAGATTTCTATCTCCACCAAGCTTTTCATGCCAAAATCCAATCCCGGAGTCATTGCCAACCGCAAATCTTAAGTGTCTAGCAAAACTTCCAAATTAAGTGGTATGCTCCCTCCAAATCTAAGGTTTGAATCCTCTTGAGTGCAAACAATTTCTAGGGGCCATCGGACCTGGGGAACTTCCCCTTTAATTACCCAAGGTGCACTTGTGGGAAACTCCCTATTGAGGGCTTGCGCATGCTCGGGATTAGTTGGGACTTTGTTCTCGGATACCTAGTGCCAATTAAAAAAAATACTTAAAAAAAAGTAACAGCCCTCCACAATGCCTCCCCTTTTTTGGGGTATTGCTAAAGCCACCCTTAAGAGGAGCCTTGTTAAAAACCCTTAAGTTTTGAATCCGCAAACCACCGTGGCTTCACCACCTTTTTATGCAGGTTGTATGTTTGGTAAAATTGTTCTTTTTGTTTTTAAGAAGAACCTGGAACAACATAAAATGAATTTCAGGTCTTCCGTGCTACTTTGTTTTTGGGCACAAAATGAAAACCTCAACTAAGCCAAATATTCTATTTGGCCCTGCTGAACACATGTTTTTAGGGTCCTAAATAATGGGAAATCTGTTATTTTAGATTCCGGTGCATTTTTCTAGTTCCTTTTCAACTGAAAACTAAAGTGACATGATATTTGTCACCCTCCCATTCTATCTTTGCAGTTGTAAAAAGAATCCACATGGAAGCTGTAAGGTTGTCCAACTCTCAGCATGGAAAATGTTCAAGCTTAGTCATAATTTCTCAAATTTGAAATTAAGTGATTGTCTCAGAGAGACTTCTTTAAAGTCTACGTGCCTGGGGTCTTTGGTAAACACTGATGGTGTAACAGCCGCTGATTGGATACCTGTTATCGATCAAGTGCTCTTGATCTCCAGTGTATTGCTCACATACATTGCTGGAGTTACTCCAGTTCGGAAGTTTTATCCAAATTTTCCAAAGAATATTTACAATGATGATGTGATCTCTGAAGGCTCAAACTCTTCTGGTAGGTAAGGGTAAGCATGTCAAAGATGTCAAGATTGAAGCATGTTTCCATCAGACATTAATGGCTGTTTTTAAGCTTTAAGGATAGGAATGAATGCATTTGATTTTCTATTCCTTCTTCTCTTAGTTACCAGAGACTTATTTTGTTTCAGTGCCGTGAAGGACAATGACAAAGTGGATTCAAATTATGCCTTGGATGTGGTGAAAGGAAAACTTTTGGGCTCTCTAAATGCTCTTGAAAATGGCCATAATTTGGGATACAACAGTCTTGAATTTGAAGAACATCATGCCAAACAACCTTTAAGTGTGAATGCTGTTGCTGAGGGCCCAAGACTGCGTTTGCTGTGGGCTTCGTTTCAGCAAATTGAGGAAGAAGTAGGCACTGTCGCTATTTTTTTTCCCATTATGGTCACTTTGCTAAACTTTTGTTTTCATTAATCGAAACTAGGCATTTTACCTGCCTGCATGATCAGTCACACTAGTCAGAAATCGTTCAGGGAAAAGAAGAAAAACTAAATTTTCCAGAAGTTCTTTGAGAATGTAATTGTAATCATAATTTACTCAGTCTAGACTCGTTGAGATTACATGATTATTTCCTTTTTTGTGTCCTTGCACAGTATCATTTCTTCCTTTTGTTGGGAAAGTGAGGTAGATACCTCACTTGCTAATAATTGTTCAAGAAGAAACTTTTGAGAATGTAAGAATTCTATACATAAGGATAGATATTCTTAGGTGTGTGTATATACTTACAGACACGTTTCTCTGAATGTGCCTTGTTACAAGTGGTATGTTTAGATGGAATTAATTGAAATTAGGGTTCCATGGCAAGGTTTCATTCAATGTTTAGCTGTCCAGTTGATTCTTGTTCTAACCAATATTTGAGTTATATTCCATATTATTTGGCCGATACTTTTTGTTCCAAAATTTTGAATATTTTCCTAAACAGATATGGCAAACCTTGTAGGCTTGGGTCATAGAATGAAAGATTAATTGTAATATTGAGAATCCACATCTCTATTTGATCCTGATATTTTTCTGCCATTGGTATCCTTCCGAAGTTCGACATTTGTATTCACCTAGTATTTTTTTTACACCTCACATTTCCAAGATTGGCTGATTTTGTAAATAAAATCACAAACTGTCCCCTTTCATTGTTTTGGGTGCTAGTAACTAGTCCCAAACTGCTAGAATTGCTGGTTGAAGTCTAGAGGACAAGCTTTTTCTATCATGTAGAAAGATATATGTAAAGCGAAGAGTGAATATAAGCAAATATAATCATTTTATTTAAGAGCTACTTTTCATCGTAAAATTTGTCATCCCCAGTTCCACTTGGGGATGTGGCACATTTCAAGTGGCTTCTTATATCAATCACTTAAATGGAAATCACTTAAGATGTGCCACATCACCGAGTGTAACTTAGAATGACAACATCTAGGATGAAGAACATCATTACTCTTTATTTAAACTCCATAAGAATGAACAGTTACCTAGATAGTCAATTTAAGTTTTTGTTCTGTATTGTGGGACCTGTATGACCTTTACAAAGCTGCAAGCAATCTCTAATTTTGTTGCTTGTACCATGAAGTACAATTGGACCATAATGAGTTGTCTTTATTTCTCTTTGTTTGCAATGAGTCTCGTACACTACCTTCTCAAATAAATATTTAACACTTTCAGTTGTTTGAATTTATTTCCGTTTTCTGATTGGTAGTTGTTTGAATATATTTCGGCTACTCACTGATTAAATATGATTTTATTTTATTTTTCAGGTGAATAAAATCACAAAATATTCTGAAACTAAGATGGACAATTGGATGACAGTTTTTGCTGGAATCATTCAAAAGTCCTGTCACCCTATATGCGTGGCATGGCTGGGAAAGGAGCTTTACCTCAACAAGGGTGATCCTAACAATGTATATTGGGACACTACATGTACCACTTGTAGTTTTTGCAATATTTAGCAAGTTGAATGAAATACCTTTCTTATTACCCATCTTGTCAGGCACTTGCTTCTCTGATATATGAAAAGTTAAAGGGAGATGATACTGTTTTACGGAACATCAGAAAGTCAGGCAAAGGAGATCTATATGCAGAACTTTTGTGCTTTCTAAGTTTTGGTTCTCTCAGGTAAATTCGGTTTTATTATCCGTGTCTTGGTTGTCTCTCCTAAACATGTTAATCAATCATTGGGATTATACCATGTTTGCTAATTTGCTTAAGTCGTCGTTTCAGCATTCCATTTATCTTCTGCAATTTTTTTTTTTTTTTATGTTGGGAAACTTCTCCAAGGCAGGGCCCTTTAGACCCACCCCTGCAGAGTAAATCCTGGTCCCGTGCACCGTACCCTCGGAAGTTTTCCTACACGGAACTGGTTAAATTGCTGGTTTTTTCACTAGGGGTTGTGGCCCCAAAGGATTGTTTGCACCCATGAGGTGTTGAACTTTGGACCTTGAAGGGAGTGATACCCCAAGACCAAGGCCTTCACCACTTGGGTCAACTCCTTGTGGTTTTCTGCAAAATTTGATCAAGAGTTTTTTAGAATACTCCTTCGCCACCTGAAGTATGGTTACAAATAACATTTTTTAGGCAAGTGACATTAATTTCTCTTACGATCTACACTTTTTTTTTTTTAAGTTTCTTCTCACTATTTCCTTCAAATGTGGATCTAGTTGTATTGTTTGCAATGACAAATGGTGTTGGGATAAATATAAAAGTTTGAACTGTATCTTTTAGCGATGGACAATAATGGGGAGTATAAATGTGGGACCGAGTAAGATTAGGACATAGTATTTGGTATTAAAATTAGGATTTCCTGAAGAGTAAAATGTATCTTACCTGCCTGATTCAACCAACTTTTGGATAACAAGAAGGTGAGTTGATCTGCTTTGATCCGGGAGAAAGCCCAGTGGGATTATCGGCTAGAATTACACTGGCAGCATTTACTGGATGTCGGATGACATCTCAAATAGTTGCCTTAGTTTAGAATTACGGTGACAGAACCCTTAGGGGTTGTGGTAAAGGCCTTGGTCTTGGTGATATGCTCCCTCCAAGATCCAAGGTTCGAATCTCACTGGGTGCAAATAATTTCTAGGGGTCATCAGACTAAGGGATTTTCCCATTGAATTACTCGAGGTGCACTTGCGGGAAACTCCTTGTGCTATGCACCCCCAGGATTAGTTGGGAAGCTGTTCCTGGACACCCGGTGCCAATAAAAAAAGAAAAGAATTACGATGACAGCATTTACTGTATGACGTCTCTGATAATTGTCTTAGTTTTCTATGCATGTTTGTGTTGCTATTTATGATGCTAGATTTGTTTACATATTATGCTGTTCGTGGTTTGGTTGCTTGTTTTTAGTAGATTCTTGGAGAGCCTTTGAGATTAATGTCACAACTTGCTTGCTTGTTTGCATTCCAATGTCTAACCAAGCTTTATCTGGTACTTTCATGCTTACATTTATGTGTTTTAGCAGGGAGGGCTGCTGTTATGACAAAAACTTATTTATTTTGCATGGAACTTCCATATTGGAAGATATGGTGATAACTTTAGCTGACGGGGTTGCGAGCATATTTTTGGAGCTAATTTCTGTGGATGGCAGTTTCTCAAATGAAATGAATAGCCTTGGTCTGCCTTTGTGTACTTTGTCAACCCGGGCACTCCAAAAATTACGTAATGAGGTATAATGTTTGTCAGCTTAGATTTGAGTATTGATTCTTGTGCACAACTGGTTCCTTAAACTATACTTCTAATTTGATGTTGTGTTTGTGTTCAATGCTCCCCCTTCAAAATATATATGGATGTAAAATGATTATTAAATGGTGAAGAACTGGACTGCATCAGTATTAACGTTAGTAGATTTTCTTCTTTCTTTCTTCTTGCATTTTCCTTTTCCTTCTCTTCTGACTCTATAACTCATTATTTATTGGGCATGCTTGCAGCCATGGTCTTACATCTAATATTCCAGCTTTTATTTTTTCTGGACTTTACCAATAAAAGGAAACCTGTATTTTTACACTTATCTCAAATATAATTTTCCCATACATGAGAGCTAGTTATTGGTCCGAGTATAAGGTCCTTTTCCTACAGCTAGGTAATATGTATTCCCTCTATAATGTTGTGATGCATTGAGTGTGCCAATTATATTGACCTGCTGTTTAGGCACCATGCCATTTCATCTTTCAAGCATTTGACAATCTAGGCTTTAGATAGACTCTGCTAAATCCACTTAATTCTAGTCCTAACTACTTCCAGTAGGCTTTAGAATTGTACGAGGCTGTGTTATTTATCATTTTATCTGCTCTTCATGGCTTGGGGACTGCAAATGGTGGTGGAGGGGTGGGGGATAGGGACGGAGCGAGGATTATAAGTTTGGAGGGGCCGGGTACTTTAGGTCTAGAATAAATAGTTGAATTAAAAAATTTTAGGAACACCTTTAACAAATTGATAAAAAAACCTGGTAAAATAAGAAAGAAAAAATAAATTTCAAACTTGGCATTCTTCCATGAATAGCGGTAATTTTACATCTAGCTTTTCATATGAATTTTGAGAAGATGTTGGACTATGGAAACGATCTATATAGGAATTATAAAAAAAAGAGGTAATATATGTAAATTATAAACTAAGTTTTGTATTTTGCTGAATTAATATATAGCAGGAAGTCATATATTTAAAAGTTTTTAAGTAGTGCAATTGCAGACTGCATAACCAGCTATCTAGTGAACGTGAGGTTTTTTGTTAAATATATTTCACCCAGATAATTTCAAACTTTAAAAGAGAAATAATCTAATATGATTATTATATTTTAACTTAATTTCTTGAAATAAAACAAGAAAATAAAATGTAGTTACCTCAAAATTGTAAATGAGACCAAATTCTAATTTGATGATATATAAGAAAAAATTATTAAAAAGTTGTTGACATTTTGCAAGGCACCTCTTAAGACTGGCCATCTAAGAGCATTGGCCAGTGCTAGTTATGAGTTTTGGACAAACGAGAACATAAGTATCAAAAACTAATAGAGAGATATAACCACTAGGGGTTGGCTCAAATGGTAAAGGCCTTGGTTTGGTGGTATGCTCCCTCCATGTCTAAGGTTCGAATCCTCTTGGGTGGAAACAATTTCTAGGGGCCATCGGACTGGGAGAACTTCCTCATGAATTACCTAAAGTGCACTTACGAGAAACTCCTTATCGAGGGCTTGTGCACTCCCGGGATAAGTCGGAACTTTGTTGTCGGACACCCAGTGCCAATCAAACAAAAAAATAGATGTAAATTAGATACAAGATTATGATATATATATATATATATATATATATATATTTTTCGGTCAGAGCCTTGGGGCAGCCAAGGTCCCCACTTGCCGACCCCCCCCCCCCCTGGCCTCGTCCCTGGTGGCGGAGGTTAGGTTTTGAGAAAAAAGTGGGGGATTTTTTTTTCTAAATGTATGATGTTATATTACTATCAGAATAATGATTGTTTGCCGAAAAGTGCCTTGCCAAGACTTATAAGTATTTTTTCTTTTTAAAACTAGGTGGCTTTGAACCAGTGGCTGTATCAAAATGTGGAGGCAATTGTATCAATGTACGAGGATCGGTTTGACCTATGCACCCTTAAGAGCCAACTTATTGAGGTGCCAAGAAATAGCCAGACTGAGAACAATAGTTGGTGGAAGAGGATTACATTGCAAAACTCTGAAACTATGTCATCTCAAGTACATCATACTGTGATAAGCCGAGTCTCGATGCCTGTAAAGCGGATGAAGGAGTTACGGGCCCTGAGAGGATGGTATGTTCTTTCTCTTTGCCCCAGATTTTTTGCAACCATCACTGCTCGATGCAACCTTGAAATAGTTGGAGATGGTATAAAAGGATTGCTGGTCTTTCATTTTTAATTTACCTCTAAATATTAAAGGAAGCAAGAGATTCCTGATTTTAAATTCACCTCTAGGGGTACGTTTGGATATTGAGGTGGTCTCAGATGATTCGTAAATAATAGTGAAAAGTAGTGAAAAAGTAATGATAAAATATTAAATAATAGTGAATAGTAGTGTAATGATCACTCCACTACCCAAACATAGCCTAATTACACTTGCCTGATTATGTTAGCAATTTTACCCTGTACTGGAGAATTTCGTGGATTTGAAAACTTTTTAGACATGTTGCATGAGGGGATATCTTGAGGTGATCCAATACGTTGCATGTTTGAGGATTTCAATTTAGGAAGTTTGATCATGTCTTGAGTTGACCTGGTATGGTGCCGGCGAGAAGAAATTAGTTGGTGCTTTTATAGGTTCTTGAGGAAGACAAGTGACTTAAATGAAGATAAATTTAATTTCATGGGATGAATGATCATTTTCTGGTTTTAACTTTTAACTGCTTGAGGGAACAGAGCATGATATTTGTTGCCCCTATTGGATTTGAATCTCAGAAACTCTGTGCATTCAATTTTTCCAACCAATATCAGATGAGTTCTGTTACAATTCTGCTCCATAATATCCCTTTCTGAAATTATGGTAGCGGATTTTTAGGCCAGATTTTGCCAACTTTTAAATTAAATGCACATATGTAGTTGCAATGCTACTAAAGAAAACTGATGTCTCGTCCCAAAAGCTGGAGCCAAAAGACTGAACATAGTAACTTCCAATCTATTAGTTTCTGCTACAACTTCAAATTTTATTCGTTGGTGGTTCTGAGGTCGCATGAGCGGTGTTTGCCTTCTGATTACTGTTAATTGATGTGTCGCAGGAGATATTACTTCAGCCTATTGCTTGAATTATCTGACATTAGCATGCCATTGATTAGAGCTGTGATTAACAAAGTCAGCGATGCGATCTCATTCTTCCTAGTTTCCTTGATTGGGAGGTCATTAGGACTCATCTATACTGGAATCAGGCAGTCACTGCGATGGAAGTGACATGCAAATGGTAATTCTTGTTGTTCATTGAACGTTCCCTTTACATATGTTTGGCTTGATGAGGCACTTGGCATTCAGGAGAATGTGATTTAGAATTCCTCAACGAAATCTTAGCTTTTCTTAACTGGGCCATTTGAGACTTCTCTTATATCCATTGATTACTACACTTAGAATCCGAAGAAATTTGAGGTTGGCATCAGTTGTCAGAACTCCTATCAGATGGACCCTACTCCAGTTTGTGAGAATCTGAATTAACTGGTTGAGGGATTGTTTTGAGAGGTGCTTCTTAATAGAAAATTTTCATGATGTCCATGAAATTGGACAATGTGTTCTGAGAGAATGAAATAGTACCTGCCAAGACTCTTATTAAGTCACCAATTATTTTAGAAGTTTGAATGGATGGAAAGAGGTATATTTTATCATTTAAGTAATATTTTAACGACCTTCATACGTAGACATGTATGTCCATAGGAAAGAGTTAAAAAATAAAAATTCAATGAGGGTGAAAACATTTTTAATAGAAGATCCACAATTTGAATTGAGGTTGTCAGTTCTATTGCATTGGAAGTATTTGCCTCTCAACTTGGGAAGCTCATGATTCTGTTAGCAAACTTAGCACATTCAACTTTTATGCTGTACAATATCTGACATTTTCTTTCTCTTATATAGCTCGAAATACTGTTGTACCTTTTTTTTTCCATATATTTTAGATCGACTACCTATTTCAAATGTAATTGAGATGATCTTTTTCTTAAGAGACATTTGTAAAACTAGTGACTTCCATTTAATGAAATGCGAAACCTAATGATTTGGCTAAACTAATCATCCGTTGATGAAGGAAATGGAGGCAACAGGAATGAACATGAGATAATGACAGGCACATGTGCTATTACTTTTCAGAAGATCACAAAAGCAAAAGATCATTTGGGTGGATAATCCTTGTGCCCTACCTTCTTTACATGATAAATCTCTTTTGTTAAGAAACTTCTTATTATACACTAATCAATTCATGGTGTCCACACCTTTCTATAAAGCAAGTTATCCACTTTAAGGCTTTGCCTTTTAAATGGCCTACTTACATAGAGCATCATCATTATTGAGAAAGCTTTGGGTCGTTAAATGGAGCTCATTGTGCTCTAGGGATTTAGTCTGCTTTGAAATATAACTGTTATCATATATTTACATACTATTTTATTACTATTCATAAATCATTTGAAATACTCTTAATATCCAAATGGAGCCACATGTGAACACATAAAAGTATTGACACAAGGCCATCGATCAAGAGCTTGAAAAATACTTTCTCAAACATACTTTGTCTCATCCCATTCAAATATTCGTTATAAAATATGATGTCACATCAAGAAATGATGGAATAATGATAGTTAAAAAGAATGATGAACAACATGGAAATATTCTAGCTAAAGTTATCAAATAAACTCATGGTGAACTTTTTAGGGGTTTTAAATAACCTCTATCTACTAGCCTAAGAGCAGTACTAGAACTCAAAAACACTAATATGAATTGAAACAACATTTCTGTGCCTAGGAAATATGTGAAAGTCTACCTTGACCAGCCCTGCATGCAGACTGTGTTATCTTCCATCAAGAACTCTAGAGTTAAAATGATTGACTGAGAAAAATGAAAAAGCAAAAGATAACAAGAGAAAAGGGCATGATTTCAGGTTGATGAAGCATCACTATCAAAAGTACTGTAGGAAAGAAATATAAAGAAAAAATAATAATTAAGGACCGGATATCTACCATAATACCAAATTTTATTACAAAATTATATACCTTTTCCTACCATATCCTTATATCAATATTTAGGAAAAACATATGTTTGATTAATATACTGTTCATGTCAGTGTGGACCACAAAATTGTGTGGTCTTGTCGACTTCACAATTTTTATTGCACGATTGCCTGGTCATGAAAGGAACACTACATCGATCAGACCATGCATGGCATGAGAAACTGTAGTGATTTGATGTTGATAACGCATATCTTGATATGAGATCCATCGATCTTTCATGCATGCAGGATTCTTCCTAGATATGAGCGTGTTGGTTCATATGTCAATTATATATAGATATATGTCTCGTGCATGTAAGTTCACGTGTCAATTGTTTTGTCCTAATTTTCTTCTTCTTCCTTTTTGCTCTCTTATTTTTTCCATTTTTTTATTCTCAGTAGCAAGGATGTCCAAATCAAATCGATTTGCATCTTTAGAGATGAGATTTCCCCCAATGAATTATATATATATATAGATGTAAACTCATGCTGGTTACATGCATGTGTTCTATAGCTGGCTAATTCATCCCAATTCAAGCTCGAAGTTTTTCCAACGGTAGATATTCCTATATATAATTAGGTCACAGTTAAATAGATTTTCCTATTAGTTTATTTCTTCAGGGGCTTATTTATTATACAAAACAAGATTTCCATGGGTCTAAATTCTAATTAATTATGTGATCATAGCTTCAGCTTTTTAGACATATATTTTCAAAGAATAATAATAAGAAAAAAAAACAGGTCTGATATATATGAAACTTACAATAAGAAAACTGATTATTTGTGGTCAGTTATTTCCTGCAAAAATAATTATTTCATGCTAAAATGAGTTTTTTCATCGTAAATAATTCGTCACAAACTCTTTTTTTTTTTAATTGTTTTGTTTTTTCTAATTCTTTTACGTGCAGTTCACGATGATGGTAGAGTATATATGCAGCGAGAAAATTAATGAACATATCTTCAAAGTATGTGTACTGAATATTCAAATATATTTATAAATAAAGAACAAACAATATATATATATATATATATATATATATATATATTTATATATATAACATATGTTAAATGAATTTTATAAGTCAATTTTCTTCTTATATGAGAAGTTATTTAAAATGTGATATACTCACTGATCATGTAACTTGACATTTCTGTTATATACAGTCACTTTTGCGTACTCTTTACGTACTTCACTGATGTGATTGGCTAAAACCGTTATTTTCTATTAAAAAAAATATGTCGCAAGCAATCACATTACTGGAGTGCACAAAGAATATGCAAAAGTGATTGTACATAAAATTTAAGAAATTTTAAAATTCAAGATAAAAAAAAAAAACATTTCTCAATAAAAATAAGATATTGCTAGTAGTGGTTAATGCATGTGATCATGGATGTTGGCAATTAGTGGATGCCCATTACAAGCTAGATAACAATATCCCATGCATGCACGTCTTCAATATTATTTTAATTCCACCCTTGACCGAAATCAGCTAGCTTTGATATTTGACCATATTTACATGTATAAAGGACTTTCTTTTGAAGGGGTACTGCAGATTTGACTATATATAATAATTAATTATTTGAATGGTGGCCCGAAATTTAGGGGCATCATATTTTATATATAAATTAAAGCAAGAAGCTGGGTATATGCCCCCCAATTAAATCGTAGCACTATATATATTTTATCAAAATAAAACTAACTAGCTAGCTGCATGGCACCTCCAATAATCCTTCTATATATATATATATATATATATGCCTCTCAACTGCTCGATCTATTGTTTCAAAGCCTTGCATTAATTTGCAAGCAATATATATGAAAGAGTACCAAACATTAGATCAGTAGCTAGCTAGCTCATGTTGGATGGCATCTAATATCTCTGATCTCCGGCCTCTCTCATTTGGCATGCATTTAGTTAAAGTGGTTGTCAATTTCAGAATTAATTGAAAATATTTATAAATTAGTGTCCGTACTCCCATATATATTCAAAGGCCTCCGCCACTTAATCCAAATTTCTTTTTGATCTTTTATTATTTTTCTTTGATGGGTGATCAGTTTTGCCTTAAAATTAGAAAGGGGATCGATCACTAGCTAGATTATATATGATGATCATTAATCTCAAATAATTTTGTTTCTCTTGATCTATGCCAATTGATCACATGATCATTTAGATCCATTTTCTAATTTATTCATGTAGTCATTCTATATAATAAATTAGGTACAGCTAATTCTTAGACAAAGTCATTACAAGCAGCTAGCTAGAGTAAATGTTGCTACCTATATATGAATTTGCTTTTCAATAGTCAAGATTCACTTTTTTTTTTTTTTTTTTGCTCTTTTTTTCTGGACTTATATAGAGGTAATTAATATCGACGTTGTAAGTAGCTAGGGGACATATAGGGGACAAAAAGCATAGCTTGGATTCCAAAAATGCTTGAAACTCGTAGTGGACATTAGGTTTCCACTGTTTTATATATATTGGTCTTTATTTTATGAGCCCTATAATTTTTTGTCCTTTTCTGGGTTCTGTACTAATTTGCCTTTATCTAACCAAAGCCCTACGAACAATGTATGAATACAAATCTAATTTTTTGTCTTTTTCTGGGTTCTGTACTAAGTTGCCTTCATCTAACCAAAGCCCTACGAACAACGTATGAATATAAGACAGTTATTCTCATTCCCCCAAAAAAAAAAAAACAAAACAAAACTTAGAGAGAGTGATTATATTCAGAGAAATGATATTTAGAGTGTGTAAGTGTAATGTAATTCTTTTAAAAAAAAAAAGTAAATATGAGATTCATATGAAAAAAAATTATTTTTTTAATAGTAAACTTTATTCTTTTTCAAAATGATTATACGTCGGTGCTTATACATTTTACTACTGTATCTAACATTATTACTCTTATATATAATTACAAATTAGTATATAGAGAAAGTGATAATTGAGGAAGAGAGAGATCAATATCTTGTATATATATACAAACAAATTTATGCGTCATCTTAATTGGTATCGAGGATAAAATCAGATTGAGAATCCCTTCAATTATTTCTCTGTCCGAATTAGATAAATTATTTGAAATATATATAAATATATATATATATATATAATATATATATATATAAATATTACATAATACTCATGTGGGGTCCAGATTTTCCAGATATATATATATATATATATATATATATATATATATATATAGATGTCTTAATTGGCTTATGCATGCATGGTGAATTAATTATAATTAACTTAGATCGATGTAAGGATAAAACCCTAAAATTTTGTTATAAATTAAGGTGAATAAATAGATCAGTACCCTTAAATCGTGCTACTTTAATTTAGATATATAAATTAGCTTGAACGAGTAGTACTACTACTACGTACTTGATTCCAAATTAATGAACAATTTCGGTCCAAAATTTCACAACATATATATATATAATCATATACATATAATTATTAATTTTTCTAATTACTGCTGAATGACAAGATCAGATCATGATGATCAGAAGATTTCTAAATTGGTTATGCATGGGAAAATAAGTTAAGCCACTAATTCATCTTGATCGATCATGTCCAATTTAACCATCATTTCGTGAACTTCTATATATATGTAGACATCGATCAAAGTCAAGTGCATGGATGATATTGATAGTAATTATTATTATTATTCCTATAAAAAAATTATTATTATTATTAATTATTATTATTATTATATGCTTTTCAAGGACGCGTGATTCCTCACACCAAAACCTGCTTCCTTGGATATTCTTTTCCCACCTCAAAATGCCATGAGAATATATATATATTTTTTCAAACACCCAATAGGCAAAAAGAAAAGTGTATATATAAATATAAATATATATATATATATATATATATTATATTTATAGGATCGATTAACGGCAACTAGCGTATATAGTAATAATAGACATCAAATTACTCCATCATCCATAATGTCTACTATTAATTAACCCTAAATGCCATTGTCTGTATCCTGTGATCTCGAATATCTGTCGTTTTGTGAAACGCCTAGCTAGCTAGCTACAACTTTAGATAAGATTAATCATGGCGTCTTTATAAATTATGACAGTGAATTATACCAAAAAGAATGCATTTTCCCATATGTTTCCTAACCTATATATTTATATAGTGCCCATTGCCCAATATTACATGATTCATCATAGCCTTGTTTAAGCCAGTAGTACTACTTTTGTTTCCTTTTATTATTATTATTTTTTTTTAGCAGAGTGAGGATTAATGTTTGCCCCCAAATTTAGTTGCATGCTTTTCGTACGTCGACTACGTTTTCGATATGATCATCACCATGACCCCTTTATTTGCATATATGTCCCATATATATTATATCTTGATCATCATATCCAACGTCGGATCAGCGTACCCCATGCACGTTTCCCTCATGATTTGTACGTCGTCCATTAATCCTGGCCTGTGCCAAACAAAATAGTGATTATTTTTTGTGCCAATGAGTTAAATTAATAATGAAAATTTATTGATAATTGTACTTTTTATATGTTGGTTTCAGTACTGATAATCTGATAATTTATTCATTTGGGTACCCGTTTTGAATGTTCAAGTCCACACACACACACACACACACACACATATATATAAGTACGTACTCCTCATCAAAACACCATAATTTTATGATCTTGCGCTCTCATGATCATATCGCGTTTTCAAACTATTTAGTGATGATCATGACCTTATAATAATCTAAAAAAGTGCCATAGCATTAAGATACGGACTGATCATGATCATGAAGCTAAGGCCATTAGAGCATAATTCTCAATTGTTGTTTTATCCTATCCATTAAAATACATCACTAAAACTTATTTTTTTAATTTTACATACTGATTTTTATAATAGGTCATACATTAGCTTATTATTATTTTTTTATATCATTTAAATATTTTTTTATTCATTTCAATATTTCTTCTAACTATCAATGAACTTGTAAATTAGAGAGAAAATAATTAAAATATTTTAGAGTTGTGAACAATATTCTCTACATCTAAAAGATTATTGTAATAAAATAAAAATAAAAATAAAAATAAAAATACAAAATTCATTAAAATGGTCTTTTATCAGCTTTCTTTATATTTTTCAGAAAAAATATATTTTACATGATAAATTATGAATGCTTTTATAATTTGCTGACATTTTGCCTTTAAAATAGTAGGTAGGTAGGTAGCTAGGATATTACTGATCTTGGGTTTTGATCTCTGCCATGCATGCTTCTGCCTACCTAACCTAAGAAAAAGAGACATTATTTAACCTACAAATTAAGAGCTTGACGGCGTGTTGGTGTATTATATATAATAATATATAATGTGGTGTATGATTAATTGGTCCAAAACAAAAAGCTAGCAACTAAAGCAAGATATATCTTGAGGTCCACTCCAATTGACTTTTAGCACCAAAATGTGATGATCATGGAAGCTCCCTAATTGCAAACCAGCAGTACGTATATGCGATCGATGGAGGATCGGATGGGTTTAATTTCTTAGTGATTGGGCAAAGATCAAGTACTTCAGTAGCCTATATATATATATATATATGCTTAATTTGTTTATGAAAACATGACATAAGATCATGTGAGTGATTGATCTTCTTGATCTACTTTATCTAAATCAAGCAAAAATATATAACGTGCAAATCCGGCCTTTACTTGTCTTACAACCAAAATCAACACCAAATTTAATATATATATGTATATGTATGTATTAATAATTTATATGAACATGATCAAATTAGGTGGGTGGGAAGTTAATTTTTATGAACATAATCAGGGTCGAATCACATGACTTAGCTATTTTTAAATTTGGTGCGGCATTAATGTGTCTAAAAGTGGCTTTAGTCATGTCCACTGAATGGCCTCTTCTATCTTTTGTTCGCATCTCTCAACTATATATAATCTCAAAAATATTATATATTGCATTAATATTCATGACTTTACAGCTAGCTAGCTAGCTGCTATATTTTAAATCAACAAGAATTAATATTATTCGGCTTCTTTTTTCCTCTAATATATATATCATGTTATTTTCTCATCGATCATGCATCATGCATGCATGGACGACAAAGAATTATTATTGCCAAAACTATTTTTTTTTTTCCTTTTTCAAGACCAATAATATATATAGAGATCGAGGATCATGAATTTACATGCATGCATACGTAAAGGACTTAACGTTCCATATATATATATATATATATATATGTATATATGGTTACTGATCATGAGGCATGCATGCATCATATTCACCCATCATGGAAGACATGATGAAAATAAATATCTATTGGCTTCTTTTCACAATATATGCAGAGAGCATGCAGCTGCATGCATGCGTCTGAATGACAAAAGAATACGATGCTTTGCGTAATTAATTAATTTCCGTCATGTGCTTTTTCAATTAATTAATTCCAGATTTTAGTTGCCTCATGAAAACCAAATTAAAAATGCCATTACATATACACACACACACACACACACATATATATATATATATAAATACAGACCCACTGATCTCCTTTCAGGTGCTTTGCTAAATCTATCACGTACTCTCCTTCTGATCCGTCCACATAAAAGCATTAATTTGCGGATTTTTTTTCCTTAATTTCTATCTTTTGCTTGGAATAAAATTCTTAAAAGTCAGCATATGGATTTTGGTGCTCCCTTTCAAAAGCATATTTTTGCATTTTGTGAAAGTCGAGAGCACCTCTCTGCTGCTGCTGCTCTCTTTCTCCGTCCAAATTAAAGGCTTCAAAGATTCTTTGCTAATAGGGAGATAAAGCGCAGCAACTCTTCTTTTATAGAGATATATATATATATATATATATATATATATATATATATATATGCTCAATAAAATGTACGATGCATATAT
This sequence comes from Cyclocarya paliurus, assembly GCA_029856935.1. NCBI lineage: Eukaryota > Viridiplantae > Streptophyta > Magnoliopsida > Fagales > Juglandaceae > Cyclocarya > Cyclocarya paliurus. The sequence goes on from CM056950.1 coordinate 12,434,564, forward strand.
ATATATATATATATATATATATTTGTTGGCTTGTCTAAAAGTAATTAAGTATAATATATATATGTGGGATCAGTTTCGATCAATTGCAAAGTTTACAATAATATTGTTCAAAGTTTTTTAAACTCTTTTGAAATTTGTAGAATTTCCTTAAAATCTTCTTCATAAAGAATAATATTCATTTAGTGATGTTGAACAATATTATCACAATGTTGATTTGGACAAAGTTTTCCTTCGAAATTATTCAATTAGTTGATCATGATGATTAGCTAAATTGCAATCATATATATATATATATATATATATATATATATATACACACCATTTACGCAAATAATCCGTGATAATTTAGTCCCTTGGTTTGGAGGAAAGAAATCTTTAATTATTTTAATTCTTGATCATCTTATCAAATTTATTTCATTTTTTTTAAATAAAAAAATTCAGCCTTGTTTTCAACTCGTAAAATTTGGACATTATTAATTGATGATCATGATCAGTTAAATTAATTAATTAATAATTCTTTATTAATTCTCATGTGTGATTTGAGTCATGTACGTACGTATAACGTGCACATCACGCACCGAAAGAATATCAAGGCCGGCCGCGGTGTGAAACAAACCTATATATATTTCTTAAAAAAGAAAAGCAAAGAACAAGATAGCCTATTTTTCCTTACTTATGGTTCTCAAGTCAAAAGAAAGCATGCAGATTTGTTGGGCAAACCGGCCAAGTTATTGAAAAGGCAACACAAACCTATAAGCTTTCTTTCTTTCTTTCAATTTGGTGCCAATATTGGCTTTTCCTTAATTCCCAGATACTTTATTATAAATAATATTGTTTGATTTACAAGTAAGTAAGATGCAGCATGGCCCATTTTTAAATGGCGCATTAGCTAGCCTTTGAAAATATGACTCTATTGTCCTCGATCGATCCATCGTTAAATAGTAATGCTTGTTTCTACTTGATCAATATGTACTAAAACAAAAATAAGGAAAATTACAAGCATGCATCTATATATTTATTTATAAATAAATATAATATATATATATATATATATATATAACACCCGCGTGCGTGCACACACATATATATAATAACATATATATCTATATGATGATGGTCACCCACTTCACACTAACAATATTAACAAAAACGCAAATTGACATAGTTTTATGAGATACGTCGGATTATAAAGATATTTTTATTGTAAAGTATATCTAACGGATCACGCTTAAGCTACAACAGTTTGTAGATTTACTTTTATATAATCTTAAATTTGTGTCTATAGTATTTCTCGTAAGAAAAAGGTGACTTAAATTTGCAGCCGTGCAGCCTCGAACTAGCTACTAGTAGTTTTATACTTTGCATTTGGCTTATTAAAATTGATACGATATTGCAGCTACTGTCAAACTACCAAAAACTTGTACTATTCTCTCCAAATTAATTATATATAGTCAGTTGAGATAAATGAAAAATAGATGATGTGGCACAATCTTGACAGTATATATAGTACTTAATTAAATCTTAATGGATGGTACAAATTCTAAATAGTTTGTAGTAACGTCCGAGATTGATGGTTTGGGTTCAAAGCACAAAACCTAATCTGATGGGTGAAAAGTTTTTTTTTTTTTTTTATCATTAATAATAACTGAAAAGAACTAATATAAACAAAGACAATGTGGCATGAATACGTACTACTAATGGTAAATATAAGAAAGAAAGAATTCATGATCATTGTAATTCTCCAATGTAGTAATCTAAAAAATGTTATATATATATATATATATATATATATATATACTAGAATAAGATTGCAAGTTCCCTGCAGAAAAAGTTGTGGGCTTGCCCAGTAGAATGGTAAAAAAAAAAAAAAACAAAAGACAAATCGAGTACTATTGTGGTTGTGAATCAATATGTTTTACAAAAAAATCATGTTTAAGTTATAAAGAGATCATACAAAAGTAAACCTATAAACTAACATGGCTTGATATGATACGTTAGATTATAAGTTTATTTTTATTGTAAAATAAATCTAATGTATCATATAAAATCACATCAAATTATAAATTTATTTTTATGAAATCTCTTTGTGACTATAGTGCTAATACTCCTCAAAATATTACTAATTAGAAATATCTAAATATATATTTCCAATATTAATATAATTTTAACCTTGACACATGGTCTTTCTGGTAAATATACCCCACCCATTCCAGCACCTTTCATATATGCTTCCATGTTAAGTTCATTCTTTGTTCTCAGACAAATGTGCATCGAATTTCAAACCCTCCTTTCCAATATTCACTTTTGCTGAAGCTTCTTCTCCTCTCTCTCTCCTCGCTTTCCTTCTCTTTGACAGTTTGTCTCCCTTCTTATCTTAGCCTTGGTGCTGGTTCATGGATTTTGAACCCTTGTGGGCTCTTGGGGGGTGGTTAATTTTTCCAAATTGCATGGCAGTGCCTAAAACATCATCACCATCGATCTCTGAAATCCACGCAAAATCTCACCCTTTTGTTCTCTTTCTTGCAATTCTCTTCATTTTCCTTCTGCTCGTTAATCTTATATCCAACCCAACGAATCCATCCATGGCCTCCTCGGCCCCTGTCAAAAGGCTTCTCTTGGAACCCCAGCAAGCATCGGCTGCATCTACTGCAAACTTATACCCGAAGCAAACCAGAAACAGGCCGCATACTTCTTCTTCCTCCTCAAGTTCCAGTACCAAGAGGGAGTTTGGAGCTGAAGCTCACGAAGTTCCTAGTGGTCCAAACCCCATATCAAACTAGAAAGTCTGAAGCATCATGAACCACGCATGGGAAAAAGCAAAAAGATGGGATAGATCAGTATGTAACGGCAGATTAATATTAATTACTCTCATCTCTATGGTTGCTGTTGGAGTCCACATTTATTAATACTACTTCTCCTCATGAGAGGTTCGTTTTCTTTGTTGTCATCTTCATAATAGTTATAAATTAGCATTAGCCTTTTCTCTTCTTCTTCTTCTTCTTCTTTTTTTTGTTTGTTTGTCTTGATCTTCCTTTGTTTTGGCTATAAATCATGTATAGCAAGAGATACTCTATATATTTTACTATGTACTGTATGTTTCCATCTATTTTGTTTCATATAAGGACGAGGATTGTGTGATTATCTTTGGTATGCAAGTTACAAAATATAAAGCCACATAGTATATTATTTGTGATTAGTAAGGCTTATGATTCTGATCTCGAAAGGGTTTTTTTGGCTAAATCTATGGTTGTCAAAATCCTGAAAATCTAGAGCCGAGGGAGCCCAAAAAATGCATATACGATTTGCTTGGTTCTATGAAGGAATAAGAGATCAGCAAGCTGAGTGTCGCCGTGAAAGGTGGCATGTGAATTCCTACACATTTGTGATGAGGCCTGAGTCTCACACTGATCCTGTGTATCCAAACTCGAAGGCTGGCATTAGGTGGATGGAACGGGTATGCATATTTCAATGATGGGGCGCGTGTATGATGGTGGTGAACGGACGAGGACAAATTTGACTTCCAATGTCCAACAAAATGAGAGAAAAAGAAGAAGGTAACAGGGAAAGAATGAAGACGGAGAGAGAGAGAGAGAGAGAGAGAGAGTGAGGTAAAGGATCGATCAGGAGAAAGCAGATCACACCAGTGACATATTAAAGTTTTTTGTTTTCTTTCTTTTCTTGGGATAGTTTGGGTTGGAGATAGAGAGACTTCTTGCTGCATGGGTAGGTATAGAAGCTCTTAATAGGTTGAGCTTTTAATAAATTTGCAACAGATTAAAACCTCAGTGAGATAAAGAAAAACCATGATGGAAGGGATATATAATAATCTCAAACTAGTCATCAAGATGTTCTAAATGATCAAGAGTTTCTTTGTTAGTTTCATGATGAGTTTAGTACCTATATATAGCTTCTTCCAAATCAAGAAATTAAGAGCGAGGAAGAAGATCGATCGATGCATCTGTCATGGGAGACCTCATGCACTGCCTGGGTTTCATTTCATTCCATCCAGAGATCAGCTATGGCAGGAAAAAGAGGAAGATAAGAACGGAATCTGAGGTAAAGGGCGCAGCTGAAGCCATGTTCATTGAGAGGACATGCACTTTGTTTTTGCAGAGAAATTATTTCTACGGGCCTTTGGACTTTGCTTTTGGTCTTTTCAAACACATCATCCAAGAAAAGCTAGCCGATACCAACCAACCAATCAAAGTGATGAGGCAGCACTCCCCCATGATTTGATAATAATAACAGTATCATCATCATTTCCTACTACCGTTCAATAATAATCTGTTACCAAATTAATCATATGCCATATAATGGTAGTACTCATGCTTTTGTTCGAAAAAGAAAAAGATTCATTCAACCAAAGTGCATAGTGTACGATCTTGACTTTTGTCAGTTCAGGTCATATTATTAATAATATTAATATTATTATTATTATATGTATATATATAATTGTTAGCTACTAATGCATGGTCATATGACCATAAAGGTCCCCATAATGGAATATAGAGCTAGTCATGACTATGAGGAGATGACAGTTATGGTGACAAATTCTAAATATTTGTGGGTCGGAATAAAAAGAAACATATTAAGTGGTTTGAAAAATATTTACTTTGATATCTATCTCCCGCTTAATATGCTGATCTCTGAAATATAAACATGTGAGCCACATGTGCGGCCTAAAGTTACGGGCCATGAGCTCGTGTAACCAGAGTACTTTTCTGTCGCCATGAGCGACTGTTCTGGGTCTTGGACCACCGACTATTTCATACTTGACTATCCGTCATACCTCCAAGGTGCGCACGAGGCCTTCACGCGCCATCACATGAGCCGCTGTTTGTGTGTTTTTTTGTTCCTCCAAAGTTGAAAATGCAGATCCCGATCTTCCTAAGATGCAATTTGTTTTTTCTCATGTATTTTTAATTTCTACACTGTTTTTTGTTTTTTTAGAAAAATAAAAAACATTGTCTCTTTGGACTTTAGTCCAAAGAATGTGTCCTCCTTTCCACTTTAGACGGAGTGTGGGGTTTGGTGCACCCTACTCCGCTTAGTCGGGATAGGGGCTTTGTTACCTCTATCTTGAACGGAGGTGTGCTAGCTTTTAGACTTAAATCTTTAGAAATTTACAGTTTAGACTAGACCATGTTAGTCACAAAAGTGTACTGAGAAGCGATTAACGTTATAATTGGTTTGTATTGTTTGTTTCAGATCAACTTTGTAATGTCTGTTATTAATGAATGCATTGTGCTCGGTTTATCAAAAAATGAGGATGATCTATTATTATATCATGTCCTTGCATTATATGTAGTATTCTTAGGGGGAAAGAACAAAGTAAAGTTCATTACTTGAGTATCTAGCTAGCTTCTGGGTAAGAAAACTACATCTTATAAACTCTTAAAATTAAACTATAGCTTGTTGTTCTAATTAATTATATCATATCAAGTCCGTTCATCAAATCGAAAATTTTCACTAGCTTTAGTCTAGTTATGATTGATGGTGTAATGTACGTAGTCGATCGGGTTCTTTTAAATGTGGAGATAATTATTCTTACTGATCTTGTAAATGTTACAACATATGTTAGGTATTATTTTTTTCGATTGAACTCGTTAAAAATTAATGTGAGTGATCAATTATATACATTATTTTTAAAAAAAGGGCTCTTTGTAGTTTTAAAATCTGGGAGCAAGAGTAAATATAAAAGAATTAATGATCAATAATCTTTTTATATATATAATGCAAAATAACATTCTTATTTATCTAAGAAAAATTATTAATTTGATACTTCTGAAATACAGATGACGTACTGATATTTGTATCATATAACAAGATGTGATAATATCAGTTATGATTGCAAAACTCTAGGAAATCGAGATAACACTTATAAGAGAGATTATGGTAATCAAAATGTTAGGTTTATTTGAAAATATTACAGCAAATTGATCTGATGATCACAAGAAGATCAAGAACATGATTAGATATATATACGGCCAGCTAATTATTTTTTATTCCACTCCGATACAATACATTATTCATGCGAAGTTTGATAATATTTGCTAATTAATTACAACTAAAAATGAAAAATTCATGTGAATTAAGTTTGAGGATATTTGCTTATATATAACTGGCTTGCAATTTAGATCTGATCTTTAATTTTGTCGTATGATCAAAGCAGTCAGATTAAATATATATATATATATATATATATATATATTGAACATGATGTGAAATGCAAGAAGTAATAATGTCTTGATCTTATAATTCAACCTTATAAGCTAGCTAGCTAGCTAGGGTTTAAGCCATCCTGCAGGGGTACTATATACATACTGTCGGCAATGATGGATCATGTTATAAAAGCCTAGACATAACGCCGTTTATATATTTATATAAAAGCTGGCATAGAGGGGAGGTCATAAGCCTCATAAAATCGAATTGTCGAAGACATAGATGATATAGTAGAATCATAACTATAGAATATAATATGACATTAATCGAAATGCATACATTTATCTCATACACTATGGGAATGGTGAGAAACGATATATTTTACATCCCTAAGAGAAACCTCCAAAATTATTTCAATATTAGACCTTGGACATATAATAGTTAATCCGAATCGAATCTCTTTAGAAAGAAGATTTTTTTGTCTCATAGTAGCATTCTCTTGTTCCCTCACGAAACTTTTATTATTGAGTTAGCCATACACTTCACATGTTATATATATATATAATCTTCGATCCCCTTTTATCTTTTCCCTTCAGAAATCATGTTTTTTTGGACCAAAAAGGTCCGAATTAAATAGTTTGGACATCCAATCCCTGGCGCCGCTTATATAGAAATATCTTGACATTTTGGCCTGGAAGACATCGATCGATCCGGCCTTCAGCTAGCTAGCTCAAAGATTCATTCCTTTTGATCACTTTTGCCCATATTTATAGAGAAGGATCGAAATTATGATGACGTTCCTAACCATATATACATATATACTAGCTTAATCAGCATCTTATAATATTAATGGTGCTAATTATTTGGGTAATAATGAATGTTCTAATTTCTACCATCTCCCATGCATGCATGCAACTCCCTAAACATATATACAGTACTAGGCCCCACCTAGCTAGCTACACTAATTTGGATAAAACAAGCATCCCATGCATGTTTTTGAAGTTAATTGATCAAGAACACAGAGTAGTTAGCTCTCTCTCTCTCTCTCTCTCTATGTATGTATACACTGATGATCTTCCTTATATTTATAGTTTTTCAAGCTTGGTTTTTACTTGTAAACGACATTCTCCCCTTAAAAGTGAGGGTTGATCGTTAATAAAATTGGGCTTTCTTTCTTGTTTTAAATAAAATATCTAAAATAATTTTTTTATTTTTAAGCAAAATAGTTTGGTTTTAAGACACGACGTTGGATCATTGGTGTCTTTGGGAAAATAAACATGGCAGTATATCAACAAAAGTATATATATTCACTAAAGATAGTTTAAAACAAATAAAGCTAGGGATCTAAAATCAACATGTAAATGAAAATAGTAAACATGAGTGATAGGTACATAATTATTTTTACAACTTTTTATATAATTTTATACAAAAGAAAAGACAATTCTTGCAATTCAAATCAGATGAAAACTCAAACTTGAAAAAAATAATAATATTTTTTATAAATATTAAAGTAGATAAATTGTTAAATAAATTGTAAAATAATTATGTCATTATTATTATTACTCATTTGATTGGGTTTTGTGGACTCATGAGCATCATTTATATTTTATGGTCAGTCTAGGCTGTGTCACTGTCACTCATTGTGCCTAACATTCTGGGCTTTATGCTCACGGCCTTTATCAATCTCCGAACGAGGTTGGGCTTTATACTGGTCATTTTTCGTGGGCCGTTTAACCCGAATAACTTTCCACTTGATCCAAACCCGCTAGTCGCTGTTTGTTTTTGAGAAATGCCCGTCTGAATTTGTCTCATATTTTGACCTCATGTATTTTATTTTATTTTTTATTTTTTTATTTAATAATAAAAAGTGTAATGATATATATTTTTTATTTTTAAAAATATTAAAAAATATTAGAAAAATATTAGAAAAATATAAAAATAAATAAATAAATAAATAAAAAGATAAATTTGTACACAAGACGGTAGTGATAATTGTGAACGGCAGCCCACTACTGTTTGTTTTTTCTGCCTTGTTCTTTTGTGAGAAGCTTTTTTATTGCGTTTGTCTGACGGGAAAAATCGAGTTACATATAGGAAAGGTGACGATGAAATTTTGAGATACAGAAAAGGAAAAAATGAGTGCGGTTTCAGCTTCAGCTTCCCCACCTACCTTTTCTTCTCCACCGTCTATACGCCAAACCACCAGTTACTACTACGCATCGAACTCCCTCTTTCCTCGTACTCTATCTTTCTCGAATCTCGAGTTTAGAGGTCTCAGATTTTCTGGAGTGGAAGGACCTCATAGAGTCAGAATATGCTGCAATAGCAGCACCCAACCTGGCGGTTCTGGCTCTGGTACAGTACCCGTTTTCTCAAAATTTATATATCTTTTCAAGTGTTATAGGTTGCTATATAGTGGTGAAATGGCCTGAGAGTGGTTAGTTGTTAGAATATGTGAATTGGGTATCTTAGAGAAAGTGGTCGGATGACTTTGTTAAGAAATGAATAAACTCGATTCTTCATGTGTGCTCGATAATGACATGGGCTTTGCTCTTTGATAGGATGAATATATTTCTTTATATCTTAATTTTGAGCCTTACGAATTGGTTGAGGTTCCTTATGGCTTCCACCTTATATTTCGTCCTTTATTCGCATATAGGTTTGATATTTATCTTCTGCTTTACTTTGTTGTGTCATATCTGAAACATGCGTCTGTCCCATCCGTTGCTGCTTTTTGAATGTAACTGGGGAGTCAACTTATGTTTCATTGAAAGCTCATCTTTATATGGAGTTTGCAAATGTTGTATTTTTTAAGAGATGGGTATTTAAGTAGGTAGGCGAGGTTTTGACATTGGCTATTGCTGATACCAGATGGGAAAGCTAGAATATCAATGTGGAGTTAATCCATATATTTCAAATGTTCAGACAAAAACGCATAAATTGCTTTTGGTGAGAAAGAATTCATGGTTTTCGACTTAAAAAATGGCACGGTGGATGTGCACGCCATGAAATTAGAGATCTCCTAAAGGGAAGTCAGAAACTACTTGGGTGTTTTGAAGATAACCAATGTGAATGATCAATTCCAGTGAATAAATCCTTATGTGCCATTGTGATTGAGGAGAGCTTTGATTAAGTCTTTCCAGCAACCAGCTTGTTAGGGGATAGTTTGGTTATGCTTTTTTTATGATGCAGATCTGCCTTGTTAAATTGGTAGACTAATGATGAAGGGACACGTGAATGCTGTAGGACTTACCATATTTTGTACTATCTGATTGGATTGAAGCTTGTTTGGAGATCAGGAACTTAATTGCTTGTTAGGAATTGCATCTGCGTGCAGCTAAATTGAAATAATAATAGAATCTTGGGTTTCGAGAACATTTCTAGACTTGGTAATGACTTTAGAAACATTGTGTGCTGTTGATTGAGACTCGGTGGTATATATTTGACCAAAGTGTCGGATTAATTCTCTCTTAAAACAACCAAGGCAGGTTTTTTTTACTCCATTAACTCTGTAAATGCATAGTCATTTCTATTTTTTTGGTTCGGGGACTCCTTCCCATCCCCACCCCACCAAAAAAAAAAAAAAAAAGTCACAAAGTAATTTGCTTACATGGTTTGAGGAACTTAATCCCAAGAAAGTGCCTTTGTAGGGAACAACCATTTGGATATCCTAGATAAGATCTGGCAAGAGAACCTGTGGTGTCCATGAAAGCACTTGTTATTATTGGGTCCTTCTAGCTTTTTTTTTTTTGATAAGTAATCCATAATATTATTAATAGAGATAGGCAAAGTCCGAGTACACAAGATGGTATACAAGAGATAAGACCTATCTAGGTTGAAGTAATGAACGCTAGAAAGTCATGAAAATTCAGGCCATTAAAATCTAAAGCTATGGCCCATAGAAATAAAGTACGGAAAAATAAAGATCGAAGTTCCTCTGGTGACCGCTCCTTATTTTTGGGTCCTTCTAGCTTCTGTCACTTTTGTTTTGCTTTCTCGTTTTGATAGGGGAATCAGGTCAATCAAGTAAAATCCACATATGGAAAACACTTGTGTATGTGGATTTTAGTGTTTTCCATACGTGGATTTTAGCAAGGAGGGGCAAACAAGAAGAGTAAGTTGATGAAGATCCAAGAAATTGAGAGGATCCAAGAGGATAGGTCCCTTACCCAAGATGAAGTAGCTCAAAAGTCGTTGTTAGGGGAGGAGCTTGAGAGAATTATCTTGCTACAAGAGATTTCGTGGCGACAAAAATCAAGAGCTTAGTGGCTCAGGGAAGGAGACCGAAGCACTAAGTTCTTTCATCGAGTGACAAATTCTCATTGAAGAAACAATAACATTGAGATGCTGAAGATTGATGGTACTGAGTGTAGAGATGAACAGGTTATTCAGGATCATATAGTTGGTTTCTATGAGCAACTCTTAACTGAATCGACGTGTTGGCAACCGTCCTGTGATGGCCTGATTTTTGACATCATTGGAACGAGTGATGCCTCTCGGTTGGAGAGGGCTTTCGAGGAAGAGGAAATGGCGGAGGTAGTGCAGAAAATGGCTAAGGATAAGGCACCGGGGGCAGATGGATTCTTTATGGGTTCTTCCAAGATTGTTGGGACGTCGTAAAGGAAGATATCATGAAAGTGTTTCAAGAACTTTTTGTGGCTGGAAAATTTGAGAAAAGTTTAAATACTACCTTCCTTGCACTGATCCCAAAGAAGGTGGGGGCACATGAGATAATGGAGTATCGTCCCATTAGCTTAGTGGGAGCAGTTTACAAGATCATTTCCAAAGTCTTAGCCAACCAGCTTAGTGAGGTGGTAGGGAAGATCGTCACTAAGTCTCATAATGCATTTGTTAAAGGTAGGCAAATTCTTGATGCGGTTCTTATTGCCAATGAATGTTTGGACAATAGAATTAAGGCAGGCTTAGCAGGGATCATATGCAAGTTAGACATGGAGAAGGCGTATGATCATGTTAATTGGGATTTCCTTCTCTATTTTCTTGGGAGATGTGGTTTTGGTGAGAGGTGATGGTCATGGATCCGATGGTGTATATCAATGGCCAAATTCTCTGTGTTGATAGATGGCAGCCCTATGGGTTTCTTTCATAGTTCGCGAGGCCTAAGACAAGGAGATCTGTTGTTGCCTTTATTGTTTGTTTTATTGTGATGGAAGGATTAGGTTGGATGATCTCGGCCTTGACCCATCATGGCCATATGGAAGGATTTTTGGTTGGAACCCCGGATAGGGGCATCATTAACATATCTCATTTGATGTTTGCAGATCATACGATTGTATTTTGTGGTCTAGATCGAAATCAGGTACGGGCTTTGAAGGCGTTGTTTTTGTGTTTTGAAGCAGTGTCTAGTTTAAAAGTGAATTTTGATAAGTCTGAATTGGTGCCAATTGGTGTGGTGTCTAATGCACGGCAGCTGGCCCATGCATTGGGTTGTAAGGTCGCCTCTTTACCTTTGAAGTATCTGGGTCTTCCGTTGGGGGTCGGTGCAAGGATGCCTGCTATATGGGAATCAGTGATTGAGAAGATAGAGAAGAGATTAGCATGTTGGAAGAGATTGTATCTGTCGAAAGGTGGTAGGCTTACCTTGATAAAGAGTACCCTTTCTAACTTATCTACATATTTTTTGTCACTTTTTCCTATACTTGCAAGTGTGGCAGGCCGAATTGAGAAACTCCAATGTGACTTCCTGTGGGGTGGTTTGGGGGATGAGTTTAAATTTCACCTGGTCAAGTGGGAAACGGTTTGTCGCCCAATATCCAATGGTGGTTTGGGTGTTAGAAATGTGAGGACTTTCAATCGGGCGTTACTCAGCAAATGACTGTGGAGATACAATAAAGAACCGGAAGCTTTGTGGAGAGGGGTGATTAGGTGCAAATATGATGATATATGGGGGGGATGGTGCACTAAAGAAGTTAGAGGAATTGATGAAGTGGGGTTGTGGAAACACATTAGAAAATGATGGATGGTCTTTCTTTGTCACACTCATCTTTTGACGGGCAATGGATCCAGGATTAAATTTTGGAAAGATACTTGGTGCAGAGATAATGCTTTACAAGATGTATTTCCTTCATTATTCCAAATTGCCAGTGTCAAAGAGGCTTCAATAGCGGAGGTTATGGGAATAGTGGGTGAGCAACTTCATTGCAATATTAGTTTTAGTAGGGTTGCGCAAGACTGGGAGATGAACAGTTTTACTGATTTCTATAGTCTTTTATATTCTGTGAAGCCTAGTAACACACAGGAAGATGGATTGTGGTGGGTACCTGCTGGGAAAGGTGATTTTTCAGTTCGCTCTTTCTATAAGACCCTTACACAATATCCCAATATTCGGTTTCCCTGGAGGAGGATATGGAGACACAAAGCGCCCCTTAAAGTAGCTTTCTTTGTGTGGACAACATCTTTCGGCAAGATTCTCACAACTGATAACTTGAGGAAGAGGAAGATTATTATAGCGGATTGGTGTTGTATGTGTAGGGGAGGGGGTGAGTCCGTGGATCATCTCTTGTTACACTGTGACATAGCACGGGCTTTATGGGATAGGGTTCTGGGTAGAGTAGAGTTGGACTGGGTCATGCCAGAGACTGTGGTGGCAGCCTTGGCCAGCTGGCCAAGTATTGGAGGGGTACATCAAATTTCAGCAGTTTGGAAGATGATTCCAATGTGCATCATGTGGTGTCTATGGAAGGAATGTAATGTGCGCACGTTTGAGGACAAGAAGAGATCGCTAGAGGAACTTATAGCTTTATTTTATAGCACGTTATGTACTTGGTCCATTGCTGTTGATTTTAATGGCATGGCCCTTCATGATTTCCTTGTTTCTATTGCACCCTCCTAGTCAGGGTTGTCTTTTGTATATACTGGGCTAGGCCTATTCTTTGGAGTAATATAATTTGTTTTAATTATCAAAAAAAAAAGAAAGAAACTCACAAAACTAAGAACTTGGGATGTCTTTAGGAAGTGGATTTGTACAAGGGCCTACTAGGATCATTACTACACACTTTTCCAGACTGTGCTTGGCAGATTTGATTATATGGCTTCTTTATTTCTTTTGTCACCATCTTCTATTATTGTTTCTTCGCCTACCATTATGCATTTTTTTAAGCCGTTTGTATCTATGTGTGGGGATTTGGGTGGTGGTGAGGGGACCTTACCAATTACCCCATGTGGCGAACTGTTTTTTTTTTTTACAGCTTTCTTTAATTTTTTCATTTTTAAAATTTTTTTAAAAAGTTGTTAGTGATTTACTGTCTCAGGCTAATAAATTGGGGTATTTTTTTACATGATTAGCCTCCCAAGAAGAGAGGTAGTGATGGAAGAAAGAAGAAACTTCAATTAATTGGAAGAATTTTTCTTTGCTTTATGAATATCTTTTTACTTATGAAAGAAAAATGATGTTGATCTTTTATAAACATTTCGAGTGTACAATAGCACTTATGTTGTTTGCAAACAAGTGAGGAACTGAATCTCGCAGGTGATAGCGACAGCAGGAGTATTCTGGATGCATTTTTCTTGGGAAAAGCTGTAGCAGAAGCCCTAAATGAGCGTATTGAATCTACAGTTGGGGAGTTCTTGAGTTCAATTGGTAGGCTGCAAGCTGAGCAACAAAAGCAAGTGCTGGACTTCCAGGTAATGAGCAATTCAACTTGCAATAAATCAACAATAAATTCATTACTAATTCAAGGCTTTATTATTTTGTTGGAAAGCAAAATCTGAAAAATAATTATGTCATCCCTTGGATGAAGCTGCATATCAAGGTAACCACAATATTGCTATTCTGCTTGCTACCAGTATTGTTAGCTTGATTATGGAAAACAGCATGTAAAAATGATGAAAATTTTTATTTTAATCATTATGGTGAAATTGATTTGTTCTTCACATTCAGTCTCATTCTTGTGCTATAGACGCATTTTGTAATATCGTTTGATTCATTTCTAGGATGTACTTTTCCAAATCTGTTGGAGCTCTATTTTTTTTTTGTTTTATAGGTAAAAGTTAAATTTTATTGATATAAGAGGCATCGTCCAGGTACACTAGTAGTACACAATGAACATGCCTAATTACATCTAAGCACTAGTGAGAGGTACAAGCAAATCATGAAGGTTGTCCATATTACAAATAATGGCCGAAGCCCAGGAAAGTAATGTATTGTTAAAAAATCGCTTTAGCTCATCCATAGAATGCTCAATGTCTTCAAAGCACCTCTTGTTTTGCTCCAGCCACAAGCACCACATAATGCAATGAGGGATCATTCTCCACACAGCAGCGATGTGGGCATTTCCCCCTGCTACCTCTCCAGCAGCACATAATATCTCCAACTCTTCCAAGCATGACCCATGCCACCCCAATCCTATTAAAGATCTCATTCCATAAACACTGGACCACTTCACAATGTAACAAAAGATGATCAATTGATTCCCATCACTCTTGCACATAAAGCACCAATTTGAAATAATGAGACCACGTTTTCTTAGATCATCCGAGGTGAGAATCCGCCCAAGAGATGCAATCCTAATGAAGAAAGCAATCTTGGAAGGTACCTTGCACTTCTAGATAGCCTAGGATAGCTATGATCATTAGAAAACCCCAAGAGAGCCTTATAGAAAGAGTGCGCCAAGAATTTTTTATGTCCACTCTGATTCCACAACAGCCTCTCCCTCATCGCATTGTCAATCGACATTGCATATAATGAATCAAAGAAACCAACAAACATGTCCAACTCCCAATTTTGAGCCACTCTCGAAAATCTCACTTTCCAATGGACAGCACCATTGGATAGTACCAATAAATCAGCCACAGCAGGCCTCTTTGTCACAAGCAATTTGGTAAAGCATAGGAAACACCTGCTTAAGAGCCGTGTCACTGTACCACACATCGTGCCAAAAGTAAACATTGTTGCCTCTTCCAATTACGAATTTGAAAAACTGAGAGAATCTTCCCCATTCAGCTCTTATGTTTTTCCACAATCCCACGCCATGTGTCCCCCTAACTTCATAAGAGCACCAACCCCCCAAATGCTCCCATACTTAGACTCTATGACTTCTCTCCATAAGCTCTCTCCTTCCCTATTATACCTCCACAACTATTTCCCCAAAAGTGCTTTGTTGAAGACCCTTACATTAGGCACCCCCAACACCTTTGTGCAATGAAGCTTCTGGAACCCTCCCTTGCTGTTGTGTAAAATTCCTTCTTTTCACCCTTCAGGCAATCCTCCAATATTTTTGCAAACCACTACACCGTGGGGATTCCTAAACTCATCTCCTTTACCACCCTCCTACTCCTCTTAGTAATGAACAAGAACTTCCCTTCCTTCGACAGGGCAAATGCCTTGGATTCTATCACCAAATTTTCAGAAACCCCATAAACCCCCTAAATGCACTTCAAAAATACTCAACTCAACAGTAATTGCACTTAAAAAAGACCATCATTAACATGACATTTAGGGCTTGTTTGGAAAAAGTTTCCATCCTAAAATTCTCATCTCATCTCATCTTATATTATCACATTTCATTCCCAAACATCACTCAAATACAAATACTTTCAAACTAATCATACAACTTTTTCAAACTAATCATTACAACTTTTCTAAATTTTCAAACAAAAAACAAAAAATAATTCAACCTTTTCAAATCTCCAAACAAAATAATATTAAAAAAATATATTCTAACAATATTTTAACTTTATAATATTTTTTATTCAACTTTTTCTCTCTCCTTTTCTAAAACCCTGTAAAACATTAACTCAAACTATCTCATTACTATTCACAAACTATCTTATTAATATTCACAAAATTCTTATCTCATCTCACTCCTCAAACTTGTTCTTAAACTTAGGAAGAGATCCACCATATATCCACTGCTAGGCATAAGAATGCATGCACACACAAACCCGACCGGACCAAAGTGGGGTTTGGTTGGTTTCGATCCTAATAGATGGAAAATTTCGGGAATCGGCCCAGTCCCGAGGTGGGGTTTTTCACCCCAGACCAGACTGTCCAAATCATAATTATATATATATTATTTTATATAGTAGTTATATAAATGAATTATGTAATTTTCATCTAACCTATCACCATTGACAATATAAAATGTTAAATATATAATTATTAATATGCTGTCAATTAACTAGTATATTATATGAATGATAAATGATAAATTCATAATTTTATATGCAAATATACATACTCTAGTATCTACACCTAATTAAAGTAATTAAGTAAATTTTTTGTAAGATACCTAAGTTGCAAGTAAAGTATGAAGTATCTATGGTCAATTACAATTATTCAACTATATATAAAATGTTAAAATTTTAATAAAGGCCGTTATACATTAAACATCATAATACAATTTACATAATATTAGGTACTAGGTAAGTAACTATTAACATCATAAATATATTTATAATTAATTATTTTTTTAATGAATTAGATACATAATCCACATTAAAGAGCTCACTTAATTTTAATTTTATTAATTTAATTAATTCCTTGTATTAATTTATCTGCCAAAAAAAGAAAAGAGAAAAAAAAAATGTTCCTAGCTCATATGGACTGGACTGAATCGGACCGATTGCTAACAGTCCAATTTGGTCTATAGGGATAATCAGTCCAGTACAGAAAAAGAGTGGATCGAAATTTTTGGTCCATAACCCACCCCCTTGGGGACCGGACCGATTACACCCCTAGTTGTAACTAGTATTATAACTTGCCAAGAAGAAGATTTTGCCCCTGCTTAGGCTCAAAATGATGTTGAAGTTTAGATATTTCTGTATCTATATTTGATGTTTGTCCAACCATAAGTTCATATTTCAGTTCACAGTGGCCTGCCCTATAAAGTCAACTGATTACAACAAATCTAGCATTATTGTCGGTGACAAATTTATTTAGGTGGTTCTAGATTTGTTGTGAACTTCAGTAGGGAAATGGTAAATGCAATAAAATTTGTTATTGGATTCATAACTTTTTTTTTTTGAGGGGGGGGGGGGGGGGGGGTATTCTTAATTTTATGATTAGAATCACCAACATTTTATTTTGAATCATAATCGCCAAACCCTTGTAATTCTTCGTTCCCGTACAGTTTGAAATGGAGGATATATTTATTTATCGGTTGAATGCAGGATGAGGTGCTGGAAAGAGCAAAACGAGCCAAGGAGAAAGCAGCAATGGAGGCCATGGAGGCACAAGGCATTGTTTCCTCCAAGTCTTCTACAGTAAATCCAACACCAGTCACTAATTCTGTTAATTCAGTTACTTCACCCTCGGGTCTGACTACGCCAACAGCACAGTCGGAGCAGGATGTCTCAAACGAGGAAACTGTTACAGGGGTATCAAATGATGACTGATTTGTGAGTTTGCTGGAATATATGCAATGAATTTTTATCTTGACATAGGCCCGACCCTTTCATCAAATTAGTCTTCATAATTTCCTATACTAATGTGGTTCGTCAAATTTTCATTTATGCTACCAGATATGTATGATTAAAAACCCAGCACATAAGCTTTTGAACTTAAGCCTTCCAGTTTCAAGTACATGCTCTCCCTCTCTCATGTATGCAGTCACAATCTAAGCTGCGCCCACTTAAAATGCTAACAAGTGGGTGAGAGAGAAGGTTAAACTGAAAAAGGGGCGAGTTTTTTTTCGAGACTCGTCTTCTAGAGTTTCTATCCGAAGTTTAGGGACGAGTAAAAGATAGACAGATACATGAAAATAGACCCTGTAACAATTATTGTTGCCTGATCGATTTTTTTGGGACAACATTGAACGCTTTGAAACACATCCAACATAAAATTTTTGGATGGTTGACAGGTAAATTTTCTGCAGGTGTGAATAATAATTATATCCTTATCTGCCATTGTACGTATGAGGGAGGTACATTCTTCCTCACACAAAGGGAAGCTTCTATGTACATCCATCCATATGAACACAGAAAAAATACAACAAATAAAATCGGCCAGCGTCATACGACGACGTACGCTGCCATCAACTGATTATCTTACGGCATTGTAGAAGTTTCCCACGCCATATTAATATATTATAATGAGAGGGAATGGACAAGAAGTTCAACCTCGACTTGGGATAATCTAGTCGTCCTTTTCAACCAGTCTGGCACCAATTTCATGTTCAACTTCCTTTTTTTTCCTGTCATTGTTCAAACTTCAATAGAAGAGGCAAAAGATCTCTACAATTACCTAGGACATATACAGAGGATATTTCGGATCAAGAAGATGTTCTTCATCCTAGTGGATTACAATATTGACTACAAAAAAAATCTCCGCGTATTTTTTTTTTTTAAATTAGGGTCATCATTAAAAAAATAATAATTATTTTTTTTTAAATTTCAATTTTTTTGTTTTAAAAAAATATGTCGAGAATGCAGAATTATAAATATTATTTCTCTTAAAAATCAATAATATCGTTAAGTGGTTTGAGTTGATAGTCCAGTAATATGATTGTTGAGAATATTTATGTCAGTCGTTATAGAATATGGGAACTGTTGTGAAGTGAGGTATCCTAGATCTAATCTAAGTGAATTTTAGCGTACACAATTATTTTCTGTATTTTTTTTAACCATCTAAATTATTACTTTTTTGTAACACAATTTTCAAAAATCCAATTTCAATATTTGAAAGCCCAATTCAAAACCTAGGTTGTAAGGAACGTTCAAAGACATTATCAAATTGCAATCACTTGCAGAATTATTGTTTTGGAGTAATAATATAGGTACAATTACTGTTATATTTTTTTATAATTATATTTTAAATTAAAGGAATTTTTATAAAATGATTAGTTTTATAAATTATTTAATAAAAATATTTTTTAATTAAAATAGGATTATGTAAATAATTCATGTGTATATTTTTTCTATTGTGTTTTCATATTTTGATTTCTTTTAATGAACCAATTGAATGTAAAAAGGTTGCACATTATAATGAAGTTTAAAATAATCTCACAAAATCATAAAAATATTTAATAAAAATATCTTTCTTCCACTAAATTTTAAAAATTAAAAATAATAATTAAAATTTATTATATCATTTACGTTTAAATTTTAAAATTTATTTTTTAAATTAAATTATAGAAGGGATTCAAATATAATGGCTCTGAAGTCTGAATTCCACTTTTACCAGAAAATTTACGTCGAAACACACGTACCAACCAAGAAGACTCCTGCAGTGTTGCTGAATGTCGCGTGAGGCGGCGTGGCATTTCAGTTATTTAGCGAGAATTGGAGGGTAAAGTGAAAGAAACAAAATCACGCTACCTCTCTGCCTTCCAATCTAAAGCAAAAGAGCAAAGCAAGCCATTGATCGAGTTCATCTCCCTAGACTTTCTCTCTTTTTTTGTTTTCATTTCTCTTTCCTAGGGTTAGGGTTGAGGTGATCGATTCGATGGGGCAGCAGTCGTTAATCTACAGCTTCGTGGCTCGAGGGACGGTGATCCTGGCCGAATACACGGAATTCAGCGGAAACTTCACCGGCATCGCCTCGCAGTGCCTTCAGAAACTCCCTGCTTCCAACAACAGGTTCACCTACAACTGCGACGGCCACACCTTCAATTACCTTGTCGACAACGGCTTCAGTATTTCCTCCTCTCTCACCCCTCATCCCGATTCTTTTCGCTCTGATCTGCTACCTATGTCTTTATCTTCTTTTTCATTTCTTTATGTCGGGACATCTTTTTATTTATTTATTTTGTATTCTTCTTGAGTACTTTGTGGCCTTTACTTCTAATTTGTTCAACAGACGTGGACTCTGTTTCTGCTAGCTTCCGTTTTTGCTTTCTCATAGTTGAACACTTACTCCCGTTGCTGTTACGTTGCCACCAATGTCATTTAGCGTTTGCCAATTCCAATCTGGCCATGTGGAGTTCAAAAAATAAAAGTGGTCATTTGGAGTTGTTCTTTGGACTACCATTTTTTTTTTCACTTGAAAGAGTATTAATGCTTTAACAATTAGGAGAACAAATTTCCCTGCTGATCCGACTTTTACAGAATACTCTTTAAGTAGGTAGCCTTTTCCCTTTTTAAAGATTTTTTTTTTCCTTGTCATTCCCCCTGTTGGATTTGTTCAAATGCTTTGCTGTCCGGGTTTTTGGTTCTCTCTTGCAAAGATTTCATGCTTTAGCAAGATGGGTATAACTACTCACGGAAATTACACATTCAAAATTATAATTAGAGCTTCTTGTAATCATTATAAAGGGCAAGAAATTCTACTTTGCAGGCGATGTGGGTCTCATTCACTACCCTTACTTCCTTGTTAGGACATTCTGTTCTAGGGAACATGATTCAGAACCCACTCATCTGGTTGGGGATTAAATCTGAGTCTTTGATGCCATTTGTAACAACTCAATGAAAGTTAGTTCAAGTCATATTTGAGTTAATGCTTCAAAAGGACTAATCAAGATTATAATGAGAGTCCATTAAAATCGTTATAAAGGACAAGATCTTTCCATTCCTAAGATAATGTAGGACCTCATTCTCCACCCTCTTATGCTCATTTTGGGGTTTTACATGGTTCGTGGTTTTACCTCCCCCAACCCACTGTTTCATGCTAGAGAAGTTAGATTGTAGTTTTTCAGTAAATGAGATGTAACAAGTGAAAAGAGGAAGTAAGCTATGATACATCATAAGCATTAGTTAGGTAGTAATACCCCTTTCTGTAAAGTTTTCCTTTGAGTTAATGGTTTGGGTTATCTTTGAGTTAATGGTTTGGGTTATTAAAGTTGTTTTCCCCCATTTTGCTCAATTATGGACTTGTATCCACAATAATTTTAGTGGTGCTAACCTCATCTTTTGAATATTGCAGCTTACTGTGTGGTTGCAGTTGAGGCTGTTGGGCGGCAGATGCCAATTGCCTTCCTCGAGCGAATCAAGGAGGATTTCACCCAGAGATATGGTGGGGGAAAAGCTGCAACAGCAGGTCCCAATAGCTTCAACAAGGAGTTTGGGTAATCTTCTCTTCTTCTACTTATCCCTTTTTCATCTTTTTGAAGTATGTCATATTGTTGCTGTAAAATAGGATGTTCAATTTAAATTTTTTAAGTTACTTTAATGCCAAAAATTTGGTCCTGATGATTTAGGCCCAAATTGAAGGAGCAGATGCAATATTGTGTAGATCATCCAGAGGAGATCAGCAAGCTGGCTAAAGTGAAAGCTCAGGTTTCGGAAGTCAAAGGAGTTATGATGGAAAACATAGAGAAGGTAAGGGGGTGTTGCTTTCTCTTCTATATGTCAGCTGCAAAGACTTATAAAAAAATGTCAGTTTCAAAGGTTATATTCTAAAATGTCAGTTTCAAACGTTATATTCTCTTTGGTTGAATCTTTTGTCAGTGAAACTTAAGAAGCCTGATTTTTTTTGGAACTATGGTGCCATTTCATTTTATTAACAATTTTTCTGTATAGGTTCTCGACCGTGGAGAAAAGATTGAGCTTCTGGTGGATAAAACAGAGAACCTTCGTTCTCAGGTTAGCGACTTTGTATTGTTGATTCTTTTTTCTTGTTTTCCCTGTTTTTTAACCTCCCTATCTTGTAATGACGACGGTATATATATTATAGAAAAGAATGAAGAACCCAGAAATGAATTATAGATGATTTTGTTTCTAGTTGGCCCATGCGTTTCAAGGGTGCAAGGTTTTGTTATATAGTTTATGGAATGAGCAATCTAAGATAAGATGTATTTGGTAGTGGGCATTGATGACATTTCTTATTTTAGATCTGAAAATCAATGTATTATCTACAAATGCAAGACAGTCCGAGCATCTAGACATGGATACTGTACTTCAGAAGTGGCCTACATTTTTTTTTTCTGCTTGGGAAACAATAGTAACTGTTTAAAAAATGAACTTCATTGTTGGGCAGGGTTTTGTTTTCTTAACCTTGGCCTCTGTGAATATTGACATGAATATTGGCAAGACAGTCCGAGCATCTAGACATGGATACTGTACTTCAGAAGTGGCCTACATTTTTTTTTTCTGCTTGGGAAACAATAGTAACTGTTTAAAAAATGAACTTCATTGTTGGGCAGGGTTTTGTTTTCTTTAACCTTGGCCTCTGTGAATATTGAATTGAATTGTTTTCTTTCCTAGTTACATTTCAAATAATTATGTGGTTGCTTGTATTTTTTTTTATTTTCCAGTCGCTAATGATGCAATGTGATTGTCCATCTGTATGGTGTTGCAGGCACAAGATTTCAGGCAGCAAGGAACCCAGATAAGGAGAAAAATGTGGTTCCAGAACATGAAGATAAAGTTGATAGTTCTGGGTATCCTGGTTGCCTTGATTCTCATCATAGTTCTATCCGTTTGTGGTGGTTTCAATTGCGGTAAAAAGTGAATGCTTCACGATTTCATTAATGCCGGTTTACCTATAGTGTTTTTGGTTACACAGTCCACTTCTACTGTATGTTGTACGATGATGCTTGTATAGGTTGTATTCCTGAATTTTTTTTTTTTTTTGAAACGATTCTGCTGCCTCATGACGTTTTAAGAAGCTTGCCATTCATGTCTTGAATTATAGTTCTGGTTGACAATCACTATTGGTGTGGAGGTCGAAGCAATTACATACAATCAACCACTGTCTTGCATTTAAAATCTGAATGGCAGTTGGAGCCTTTATCTGCAACTTAAAATCTTAAATTTGCAAAGTTGCATTCATCTTTGTGCGTAAACCGAGGTGAAGATGCATGCAGTAAAATATTAGATAAAACAAATTAATTACACCGAACTCTGAGTATTGGTAGAAAGCTGAAAAACCAGATAAAAGCTCGACATATGGTGTCTGGGACTCTGGGTACTGTCTATGTTTCCTGACTTGACAATCCCATAATGCAGGTTGTCCAATTTCTCGCAAAATAGCATGTTTGCATAGCCACTGGGAGGAATAAATCTATTTATAAACTTGTCTAATGACACACCGTCTAAGGTATCATCAATTTACATATGAAAAGTATTGACATCTGAACATTTTTTAAGAATATAATGGGCTCAAGCACAAGCCCATACGATTTATATATACTTAAAAGATTAATTCTATTTGAAATTTTTTACTCTATATCTACAAAATTTTGACTTCACAATTTGATTTAAAAATAAATTTTAAAATTTGAAACTTACCAATCATGTCATGTCAGAAAGATGTAGAGTGGAGTAAGAGCCTTCTAATAACACTATTCTACTTAAAAACCTTTTTAAACGTCTACGCTTACAGGAGGTTTTGAATCCATGCAGGGAAAAACAAATCTTCATAGTCCCTTTTGCTGGCACATAATTACTCTGGTATCAAATCACCAATAATCTCACATTTACGAGATGAGTAGAATCTCATCTCCTCCTTTTACAAAGAGGAATACAATAAGGCTATAAGACTATTGGTAATCCCTCTTTCCATCCTCGAACAATTTTTTCTTGTTTTTCTTTTTCTCAAACAAGTTGAAGATATCAGCAATCTGTCTTGCACCTTACAAAATTGGATTCTGACTATAGTCTTTCCTTTCACGGGTATCATATAAATTAAATTTTGTACGTACGATACATCTAACATGACAGAATCTGTCCAACAAAATTGCTGAACTGCCCAATGTCTTGAAATTGGGAGAGGAAATTTGTGACGAGTTGTCAACGTATGCAGAGTAAACCAATTGCTTTCATATATTTATTTCCATGTTGTCTATCAACCTGACCTTCCCAAACCAGGCAGCAATGCAGAATACAACGGGGCTCTTGATCTCTTCCACCGCCTCCAAAGACTCCTGGTCTACAATCTGATAGCATGAAGCATACATAATCAATACACATTGTAACTTGAACTTTGTTAAACTCCAATATATAAGTGCTAGGGGTTCTATTTATGATGTTGATTGATAAGCACCCACTCAGATCAGAGACATGGGTTCCAAACATGCATAAGCGCCATCATTAGGTAATACAGCCCGGCCAGTTTCTTGTGGAGCTAGCATAAACTATATAGTGCATATGTTGCAAAACAATGACAATAGTCAAGTGGCTCCAAAACAAAGACCAGAAAAAAGTGAACATAATTTAAATCATAAGTGGAGAGGGCAAATATTCCCTTCATGAATGTCAGATACTTGGACTTTGGAGAGAGTGACAACCCTTGGATAGGTGGATCAAAAGTCCACCAGCCCATCAGTACCCCCATTCCTGAGTCCGACCCCTTTTTTGGGTCAGGCTTTGGCAATCTATGCCTGTCCCACTTTGTTCTTGAGAACCCAAATGGGCATAGTCTGTCCTTATATCCACGAGATAGCTTTTTTAACAAACGGGCAGTTAAAATCCTCTTCAGAATCCTCTCCATAATTTCTTGATTTTGCAGTTCAAGGTTGTACTTGCAGGACAAAATTTAGATTGTTATCATACAATTGACTCAAATCTCTAGTACTCACCAGAAGCAGTGATATCATGCACTGCAGCCATAAATTACACTGACTTATTACAGCCAGGCTCCTTATTAGTAGG
Organism: Cyclocarya paliurus; assembly: GCA_029856935.1. NCBI lineage: Eukaryota > Viridiplantae > Streptophyta > Magnoliopsida > Fagales > Juglandaceae > Cyclocarya > Cyclocarya paliurus. The sequence continues at coordinate 12,459,209 of CM056950.1, forward strand.
AGAGGATGAAATCAAGAACTCTCTGTTACTTGTTTTCATTATGTTCAGATATTTACACTCGAGTTAAAAGGTCAGTGCATTTGACTGTAAGTCCTACCCCTAATAAAGCAACAATCTCAAGTTAGAACAGACCCTGCACACCAGGTAAATCAGCAAAACACCTTGAAGGTTGACTCACTTATGGCCAACAGCAAACCAATGATAATCAAAGAGTATACAGCTGACAAATATTTGATAAAACTACTGGAGATGATCATTTGTTCATACATACGACCAGAGAAATAAAGTCACCAAAGAAGTTTACTTTGTACTCATAATATTACCAGCAAAACAAGCCCTTTCTATCTAATTAGCAAGGCATTTGCAAATACCCAGGCTCCAGCAATCAAACTCAAGTTTCAACTTTTGACAACCTTTCTAATAGAAGAGGAAAAATAAAAATCCCTGATTTATTATATCTAAATTTATAATTTGTCCAAAACAGACAACAGTTAAGGTACCTCACCTCGGCATAATCAATTCTTCCACCAGCTTTATCTACTGCTTGGGTCACCAAGTTTCTTAATTCTCTACAATTTACTTGACCCTTTTCTGCAGAAAACTTAGCTCTCAACAATGACCTGTTTATAGATAATGCCTGCAGAATACAAAGAAGCAGTTGTACAAGAATAAAAAATAAGATGGCTTTTCAGAGCTGTGAATATAAAATACTGATAAAAAGTCTCTTAGCTACTTTAGATAAGATGCAGGTCTTGAAAGTAAACTGTGTGTGAGAAAAAAAGAAACGGGCAATGGTTTATGCATACTACGTACCCTGATAATTTTTATTCAGAAAATAACTAAAATCATTTTCCTGAAAAAGAGAAAAGATATCTATATGCATACTAGAAGCAAAGCTTAGTGAGAATTCAAAAGTTAAAAGGAATAACGGCATTAAGAGAACCTTTTCCCTCTCTTCAGGTGATAGATGCACATTGCGTGAACTCATTGCGAGGCCATCATTATCACGCATGACATCAGAACCTATCACTTCTATGGAAAAATCAAGATCTCGAACCTGTAAGAATTCAACTAGAAAATTAAACGATGAACAGCACTCTCTGACAAACTAGGTGACATTTTTTTTCATTACTATCAAGCAATATATTAGTAGAAATACTTAGTTAAAAGAATGAAACAAGACCAAATTAAGGGCTCTGGAAACAGTATAAACCCAGTCCCAAAACCCATTTTTTCAAGGTCAGAACAGGACCAACACTAACTTTCCAATCTGAGAACTAAATGGTTGACTGAAACTATGATTTCATTTGCATTGCATAAGTTGAAATTAAGCAGAGTCTGGCACAATAGAAAAACCTAAAGATTAAAAGCAATATGCCTAACATAAAAGTTTCGTTTCTTTTCACAACTCCTCTCAACTTATCTCATCTCATCTCATATAATCATTATAACTTTTCCAAACTCCCACACAAAATATAATAAAAAATTCAACTTTTTCAAATCCCAAAATAAAAATAATATTAAAAAAAATATATTCTAACAATATTTTATTTAACTTTTAACTTTAATCTCAATTCATCTCATCTCATTTGCGAAAAAAAATGTAAAGCTCTTCCACTTTCCATGCTTTTTAAGTCCCCTATTGTCTTAGGCCCCGTTTGGATTGCAAGATGGCCTCATCTCATCTCATCTCAACTTTAAAATACCACAAACACAAACACTTTCTAATTTCAAACTTTCAACTTTTTCATTTAATCATTATATAATTATTACAAATTTCCCAAACTTCCAAACAAAACACACAAAAAAATTCAACTTTTTCAAATCCCAAAACAAAAATAATGTTAAAAAATTATATTCTAACAATATTTAACCTTATAATATTTAATACAACTTTTTCTCTCTCCTCCCAAAACCTCATAAAATATCTTAATTTAAACCATTTCACTATTATTCACACACTATTTGACTACTATTCACAAATTTCTCATCTCATCTCATCTCAATATCCAAAGGAGGCCATAGCTTCTATACATCAAGTAACCAAGACCAGAGATACTGAGACAATGGAAGGACCTCTCTCTTCACAATGCAAGAACTAGATAACCCTTGAACAGCGGGTACAGGTCATGGTGAATTAATGATTCCTTTAAGCCTCATGCTGTTCAGACTCCATTTTCTTTCATACAAATAAAAATATTGGTAAAGATAAAGCATTTCTGTATCATTTTCCCAAATTTCCCAGATTGTTTCTTTTGATAAAATAAGGTAGATGACAACCATAATCCCAAACATGAATAATATAGATAATTTGGTTTCCAATTAGCGTAGGAAAAGAAGGGGAAGATTGGACTCTGCAGCAGCCATTCCAACAAAAATTGAAGTAACTATTGCATAGTTGCTCTTCTTTCCCACAAACCAACAAACTTAACGTTCTTCTACTAGAAACTTACCCTCAATTCAGTTGTCAAGAAAACAAATGGAAAAAGAAAGTCAACTTATAACAAGCATTCGTGCCTCACATAAATCACAAGATTCCAAGTTCTTCTCCCAAAGCAACAAATATCATATGCCTGTAAAGAAAGGCTATGATTTCCATTATCTGGATTGGGTTCAAAGAATCACGGTGCATAAATAATTTTGAAGCCTTAAACTAACCTGAATTACTCCATCAAGTATATTATACAGTCAATTGCATTTAACAGTTCAAAACGGTTCTCGCAAAGAACAAAAGAAAAAGAAGGGGCTATTTTTTTTTTTTAAAAAAAAAAAAAAGCCTTTCATTTCTTTATCAATAACGAAAATGTTCCTTTTCTTTTCAATCACTCTTCCCAAATTCAAACAAGAACTTGATGATTCTCTGCAAACTCACCATCCGCTGAATAATTCGCCATTGCTGATAATCCTTCTTCCCGAATACAGCGACATCAGGCTCCACTATATTAAACAACTTCGTGACAACAGTCGCAACCCCTCTAAAGAACACTGGCCTACTCTTCCCACACATACCCTTTTCCAACCTCTCAACTCTTACCCATGTTTCATGCCCCAACCCTCTCTCCTCCACACAGGACATCACCCCTTTTTTCTCTACCTCACCATCAACACCACCACTAGAGTTCTCACAATTACTGCTACTACCTCCATTCTTTAATCCAGTTGTTTTACTTTTTCCATAATCATATAGATTGTGGGGATGGAAGACCACATCAACGCCACCAGGGACAGCCATGAGTTTCCGGATATCACCATGAAAGTCAGACGGGTAGGTGGAAAGGTCCTCGGTGGGAGAGAACTGACCTGGGTTCACATAGATCGAGACGACTATCAGGCTGGTGCGCTTGTGCGCTTCTTTGATTAGTGATATGTGGCCCTCATGAAAGTAACCCATGGTGGGTACCAAGCCTATGGTCTCGCCTTTGGCTCTCATGGCCCTTGACCATTTCCTCATCTGATTCTTTTCTGTTATTATCTCTGGTTCTCTGCCTGCCATTGCAAATCGGGCGACGGTTTTGTACTCCTTCCTCAAAGCGTGGGATTTGTGGGTCTTTCGGACCAAAGCTATCCTTGAAATTATGCACTGAAAGTGACGGGAATTGATGTTGGAAGTTGTAAAGGAGGATGCTTTAAGGTCTGTAGAGAACTACGAAAGGAGAAATCAAAGTTCCTGGCGACCTCGTGAGTTGAAAACGGAATTGTCATTTCAGAGATGAACCATATGGGGCGGCTTGTATGAAAGTCGCGTCCTTTGTGGACCAAATAAGATATCGTTGTTTGATTGCATTTTACCTCTGTATTTCCAATTAATTTTCTTGTTTTCTACCAAACAAAGATATTGTCATTTGTTTTGAGTAATTCTAGCTTAAAAAACAGATTTGACATCCAGAGTAGAATATTCATGATCCGATCATTTATTGGCATTTATGCCTCATTTGTATAATGAGATAAGGATGTAATGATTTGTGAAATAATAGTTAAATAATTTTTAAATAGTAATAAAATAATTTGAATTAATATATTATATGATATTTTAGAAAAAGAGAAAAAAAATTAAATAAAAATATTATAAACTTAAAATGTTATTATAATATTATTTTTTAATATTATTTATTTTAGAATTTAAAAAATTTGAATTATTTTTTATATTTTATTTAAAATTTGAAAAAGTTGTAATGATTAGATAATAATTATATGAAAAAATTAATTTGAAATTAAATTTTTTTTTTTTTATATTTAAATATTAAAATAAGATGAGATGAGTTGAGTTGAAATTACATGTACATATCTCCTGATTTGTTGCCCATATCGTTCCTCATCAATGACTGCGACAATCTCTCTCATTTATTTCTGCATTGCATTATTTTTGCCTACTGTAAATAGCTCATCAGTGTTCTTGTAATTGCTCCAGTTGTATATTTCCTTGTTTAGTTCTCTGTACATAGGCCAACTGTTAACATTATATAAATGGATTACTAGCCATGCTCAAGGCAAGCTATTCTCCCTACATGGTATCAGTCACTAACGGGTATTTTCATGGCTTCCTCCTCTGCCACTTCAACCATCCCACTTGTGGGAGAACTTGCTTCATTTGATCTTGTTTCCTCCAAAACAAATCTGCCAAAAATGTCAATTAAACTCCCTCTACAAAGTACCTACTATGGGAAGCTCAACTGGTACCGGTTCTACGTGGCTATGGTCTGCTGAGTTATATAAACAATGAGTTGCCTTGTCCACCGATTTCCATTGCTAATGAGAATGGAATCCCCATTGTCAATGCTGCTACAACCAAGTGGATCCGCATTGACTAGTTGATTCTTGGCTGGATCAATAGTTCTCTCTTGGATGTGCCTCTCTCACAAGTGATAAATTGTGAGACATCCCATGAAGCTTGGGAGGTCATTGAAACATTGTATGGTCAACATACACGTGACCGAGTTCTTCATATGAAAGCTGAACTCCAATCCCTCACCAAAGGGACTTCTTCCATGGAGGAGTATCTCCACAAAGCCAAGTCTCTTGCTCTTGCCCTCATAGGTGCTAGAAAACCTTTAGATGATGATGATTCCATCATCTCTATTTTAAGAGGTTTGGGCTCTAAGTTTGACCCAATTGTTGCAACCATTAACACCCGTGATAGCTATTTAAAGAAATTCAAAAGCTTAACTCATTTTATAAAATCAGTTTTATAATAGAGAATTGCTCATTCCTTATAAACATGCCCAAGACCTTGTCTGCAAGCAATGTAAGATTATTCCTCAACACCCTGCTTCACGTGCAGGCCATTATTTTTTTTTAGTTCTTGTCACGGGATAAGAAGTGTGGGCTCCCCATTCGTCCTATGACAGGCTCTAATATCATGAAAAAATTCATGTGCCTAATTCATCTAATAAAATTGATTATACAAGAAAGGATTGTTAATTCTTTATAAATATGCCCAAAACCTTGTCCACAAATAATGTGAGATTAGTCATCAACACTTTCCATCCCTTGAGGCCGTGATAGGCAAACTACGTGATTTTGAGCTCTGTATATCTACTACACGAGAGGCCAGTTCCCCTATTGCTTTATATACTCAACATGCTTCTTCTCCCACTCATCCTCACAGCAACTCCTCTGGTTGTGGACGATCACAGACTTATCACAACAAAAACAAAGGAAATCGTGGCAGCAGTCGTCCTGATCCATTCGTGCACGTGCTGGTCGCAAACAACACACACCATCTTGAGAAGGTGGTCGTTCTTTTGGCCGCGGAGGTCGCAATACTTGCTTCCGTTGTGAAGGCCCCAATCACAAAATACTTTGAGTACTTTGCTATCCAAAGCAGACCTTAGAGTCCATTGGGAATATATGATTTTGTTAGATTGTTTTTTGCCAATTTTGCACATGAGCTATTTAATGAAATATTAATTTATACAACCTCGTTTTACAAAGTTCTGTACTGTTAATGTATCTGTTTTTTTTAGTTAACTAAACATAATAAAGTTAAAGAACACATGCAGTACTCAACCCATTTTAATAAGCAAACAGAGAACTCGATTAAACGTAGGAATATTTAGTTTTATTACTCTTTGATCGGAACATCAACCAACAGGAAAAGAATGGCTATTATCTCTTGTAATATTGTTGTACACATTTATCCTTTTTATAAAGTAATTAAACATAATCACATACCATGTCGTACGTCATGTACTGTACTGCATTTTCAGAACGTCAGCCCCATCAGTACAAACACTACATTGGTCCTATCTTTATCCATTAGGCTGCTGCCTCTCATCTGTTCATTTTCATAATCTTTTATAGTTTAGGTTTACAACTTTATAATAAAAACGTAACACAACTTCGGGATTTCATGGAAAAAGATTATTAGGAACTTCTAACACTTAAATCTTATCACAAGATATTATGTAATTAAAATATTTAAGGGAGAGACACCTTAAATGAATTTTTTTTTATCACAAAAATTTTATGTACAGTCTCTTTTATATATTCCTTTGTGCACTTCATTAATTTGATTGACTCTTTTTTTAATATAAAATAATTATTTTAACCAATCACATTAATAAAATGTGTAAAGAATTAAAAAATAATAATTATATATACCAGAATTCTTTTTACAATTCTTTTTTTTTATATAGGAAATAGATCTCATTCATTAATATCAGAAGAAGTTACATCTGTGACTCCACATTACAAGTCAACCTAACAACTGTAGAGAGCTCCCCGTACGCACAATGTGCGACGACAATGTCTAACTTCAATAACTCTCCAAAGAGAGTATCACAATCAACCCCATCCTTTAAAAAGGAGAGGAGTATCCAACCAGCCAGCTATATGGACATAAGTCCAATAGCCTATTTCATCTTTATTCAAACTAAACACCATCCAACCAAAACCACTAGGCGGTCCGCCCACTGGAAGCATCCACTGCACAAGACAAGGCAGAACGAGCACCCAGTACCCACTGGCCGTAACTTCGCCCTCCTAGCTCTACCAGCACTAGCTCCAGATTGTAGCCCACCAACAAAAACCACCAACAAAACCCAACAAACAAAAATAACAACAAAAGCAGATCCCAACAAATAAACAAACAAACAAACAACAATAAAATCGAAAAAGACAAAAGAAAACACACGGGTGGCATGTGAGATACACGCGCCACGTTGGGAAAGAACCGATCGGTCGGTCAGGCGGTACCGGAGGCACAGGGTTCTGAGCTGCCGCGCATGGCATCAACGGAAGAGATGAAACGCGCCGCTCGAAAGCAAACGCGTTCCCTGTAAAAACCACGCGTCGGTGCAACGCGCCGCTCCTAGTGGTTCCCACTCCAAGGAAATAGCAAGATTGGTGGGGGGAGCTTTGCCCGGTGTAGTGCATGTCGGACGATGATCGCCGGAGAAGCTCGAATCGGCTCCATCCCTTATTCGGCCGAAACTGTAAAAAAACCTATAAAAAACCCACCGGAGACAAAGGGCCGGCGAGGAGGAGGGAATGAAGAGGAAGAAGGAGCCGAAGCTCCCCTTCCCCTCAGCAGGACTCCGATGAGAAGGTTTTCAGAGAGAGAAGGTCTGGGTTTTCGTTCGTTAGAGAGAAGGCGGCTTTTACCGGATAATGTTAAACAATAATTCTTTTTACAATTCTACTTGTAAACTACGGTACCGCATTTGGAGACCGTGGCCGGCCAGTCGTGTGGCACTACATTTTGTTGTTTTGAGTTGATTGATAGAAAGACCTACTTCAGCCAACTTGAGTTGAGAATGGCCGAAGAACTCATTTGTGGTTGTGAAGGAACGTGGGAACCACGCGCCAAGGGTGTTCGGGTGGGTCAGTTATTTTTTAAACAGGCATAATTCACCTTCTTCGCATCAATTATATATTTTGAAAAATACTACTCTCTTACCGATTGTTTCTACCATTAATTTTTATCGCTATAATTTTTTTATTAATATTTTTTACTTAATGATTAATTAATTACTTTTTAATAATATTGTAAATTTTTTTTTTAAAAAATATTTAAATGAATTAAAAAAATACATGTAAAAAAATACAAAAAAAAGAATCTCAAAACCATTAATAATAGCTCCCAGCGGTAGCTGAGAGCAGTAGGTGTAGTGCCACTCATATATTTTTGTTTCCTACACATGATTGCCGTCACATGCACAACCTCTTCTACTTCAGTTTGGTGTTTAGAAATTTGTAACTAGCACACTAATTTACAAGGACAAATTGCCTGTGTTTCAGTCTGTCCATTTGGAAACTTCACAAGTGGGAGGCATTAATAATTGTCTCATGAAAGGCAGATTTTCACAACTGCCTAAATAATCAAGATTTCAGTCATGATTATCAGAATTCTTCATCTTATCAGTTTTTCTATATATATATATATATATATATATTGCTCTCTTACTTGGAAGATAAGCCAATTTAGTTGAAACCCAAAACAGGTTGGTGATTGGTTTCCCAAACAACTCCACAGAGAACAATATCGTACAGAACAAGCATCGATCATAGTCTTTCTTTTGGTCCATTTATTTTCAATAGAACCTTATACTATTCTTCCAAGAAATAACAATTTTCTCAACCTCCCCCTCCCCGGCCACAAACCACCATCTGAAACCCCCGTATATATGAACAAGTAAAAAAGAAACAAATATTGTCTAACAGGCCGGCTCATCATTCCTAAAGGGAGAGATCTCTTCAAAGATGGGCAGTCTCTTTGATCTCAATGGACCCCATTCATTCATCAATTGCTCAAGTCCCTTAACAAAATCATCATCAAGGCCTGGTACTATATGATCATGATCATCTGATGACTCCATTAATGGTAGTGAAGGGTGCCGTCTGGATTTAAGCTCCATTATCAGTTCCTGGGCTCGTTTCCTCGACTTGCACTCATCTGAACCCTGAAGTCTACCTTGCAATACATCTTGAATAACAGAAAATGCTTCATCATATCGAGCCTGTTTGATCAGGCAAAATACCAAATTACAGGCCTTATTGGCGTCTGGATCGATCATCTGTGCTTTCTGGTACACCACCTCTGCCATCATAAAGTTTGATTTCTGAATGTACGCCCAACCCAAATTTCCCTGTCATCATTTCATGTAAACTAGTACTTAATTTGAGAGTCGAGTACTAGTAGGAGAAAAATATACAAACTTTCGGAATGAATTATTTTATGTACGTGTTTATCTATCTCTCACTTGAGAAAATGAACTTGAGGCTAACATCCCTGGTAAATTGGTAATCACGACAATGGCTTCAAGTACTTCAGATTTGAATGTATATATTGACATAAGTGTTAAACACGCATGGCTATGAATTTCTGTATATATATATATGTGTGTGTGTGTGTCTGTGGATCATGTCTTTTATATAAACCATGAAAGATACGAGCTATACAAATGCATGTTTGTATAAATGCAAACGAATTTATAAGCTGGTTATATCTTTCCTTTTTCTAGGCACTATGCCATTAATTCTATATATTAATATCCTACATATTTTTAAGCATTATGTGAAGCTACGATATTCATTAAAGATCTAGCAGTCCAATAAGTTAAAGTGATCATCAGATACGTACTTAATGAAGTTATCACGCATGCCTGCATGTAATTAATACATTATTAAGGTGCATGCATACCAATAATCTTGAAGTTTCTTGTTTGATGGAGACTTGAAACTTTTTTCCATGAGAGCGTGCAGTCTTTGTGGGTTTTCCATTGAAGGCCTCTCCTTGGTAGATCAGTCTTAGCTTCCGCTTTAGCAGATCAATCTGCTCCTCTATTTTCCCACACTTCTGCATTATAATACATCCATAGAAAGCCATGCACGATCAATGATACTGATATGTGCATGCATAAATACAATAATATTACATACATTCATATACCTTGTATAGATCAATGAGAACGTTATCGAGGGATTCCTGGGCTTGTTTGGAGCAACGACCTCTGAAAGACTTTATCGCTTCAATGGCTTCTTCAGTTCTATCAAGTTGCTTCATCACTACAGCCATGTCCTTTAGGGCACTGTCCACTCTATCTCCTGCATTTATTGCCTTCCAAAACAATACTATGGCTGCTTCTGGATCCTTTTCGACTAGCTGATCATGATCAAATTGCCATGCCAATTGTAGAAAATAATTAATTAACCAATATTATTTAATTAATTAGCTAGTGATGATCATGATCATGTTAATTTCTAATCAATTGATTAAATTTAACAAATAGATATCATGACTTCTATGTTTAGCATAAATATATGTTGTTTAAATAGATGGAGGGAGAGGAAACCCAATATAAAATAAGAAGTGTTACAGCCATTAAGAGATCTCACAAAATTAAACTCACAAATTAATATCATGAGTCATGATTTTATATGATATGTTAGATCATGGTGTAAAGAGACACTTTACACACTGTTGATATTGTAGAATTTGATTTATAGGAGGAGTTTAAATCATGTCACATCAACAACACTGTGGAGAGTTCGTCTTCCATACTAGTTTGAAAATGTTAATTTTCTTGTCAAAACTATGCTCAGCAAGTGTGATAAACTAATTTAGCTATAAATCATGCAAATAATATCAGTGATCAAAAGAATTTTCATTCTTTCTTGTTCAAATATTTGCAAGTGTTGATATTGCAAATATATTCTCTTGTAGACTGAGGTTACCATTCCCTCATCTTGTTCGCGACCTACTCGATCGCCTTGCATTGGCCACCTTTCAACTCCACCCAAACACTTAGAGGACTTTAATGTGTTGTTGCATCCTCTAGCGGTGAGCTTTGTCGAAGTCAGATCCGGAGCACGCTGACCTTACTAGTTGCAAGTTTCTTTTGACTCATAACATCGTAAAGTGTAAAGGGAATATTTGTAGTTTCAGGGCGATGCACGCCCTTGTTTCTCTAGAACCGCACTATCACAAAGTCAAGGATTGGACTCCTAGGTTTTTTTTCGTGTCCTGCCGTGGATGAGAATTTTCGGTTGGGCAAGTGAATCTCTGCGAGTTCCCCGTTTGGGCCATATGGGGGTGGTTCTTGTCGACAAAGCGGTATAGCCGAAGGCCTCTCCCGAGGAGCTGCATTGTATTGCTCTGGTCCAAGAATGAGTACAAAGACACCCAGTCGATGTCCTCTTAGAGGCTCTCCTTGTGGAGGAAAACATAAGGACCTTATTGCCTCCTCTCAGCCACACTGTTTTCGACGACCGCATCATTCCCATGCAGTCCAGAGCCACCCCGGCTCGAAAGAGTTCGGCGAACTCCCTCCTACGAGCAAAGGGAAGAAAGTTTGCACGGAGGCTGCCAAGGCCTACAACAGCCCAGTTTCCCCTCCTCTATTTCCTTTGGGGCAGTCCTCGACCTTGATTGAGGTGCGACACCCTCCACCATTTGTGCCTCCCCCACGGCTGACTCCATCTATCCATCAATCGAATCTACCAAGGAGCTAGGGAGGAAAAATCTCTACCGTCTTGGAGGCACTGGCCACTCCTCCTTCTGTAGACGCTTTGACCACTAAGCTCGTCACGGTCGTGGTCCCCGTGGTGCCAGCCGCATCGATGGGTCTGCGTAGGTTGGCCTGCGAGGCAAATATGCTCTCAACGCATTTCTATGGAGCTTTCTTGGAACCAGCTCCTCATCGGTCAACACTGGTGGAGCCTCGTCCCAAGGTGAACGTGGTGATGATCCCCTCCTCCCCATCCATAGCGCAGTCCACCATTGAAGGTCAAGTCTTCTAGGGTGCTGCTGAGGATTGCATAGGGGGTTCCAGTCCAAGTGTGGAGAAGATGTCTTCCTTTAAGCCCTTCCATGCCCAGCCACCACTAGAGGACCCTGCTCCTGCCACTGCAGCCACTGAGATCCCGGTGGCCTTGACTGAGGAGCCTGTCGGGAGAACCTCCAGACGGGAATGGGTGGAGCTAAAGTTGGTCGTGTTCAGTGACCTTGCAGCGGAGAAGACGGCCACTACTCTCTCTCTCTCTCTCGTGCCTATCACCAGCTACTGAAATTGAGGTGGTTGTGAAGGCGAGGAGCAAGGGAGATAGTTCGTAGAGCTCTAGTGAGAGGGGGGGCCTCAAAGTTTCGATGGTGAACTTCCTTCTGCCACCGAGGGCCACTTTCTTTCCCAGCCATCCATCAGCCTTGCCGAGAGGGTTGTGGGTGTCAGTGAAGATGTGGGGATGACTACCCGGCCATCCCCCGAAGAGAGCCCTGTGGAGGCCACTCATTTCTTCGTTCGATAACAGGGGGAGGAGCTTGAGTAGAGTCCCTCAAACGGGGGGCCAAATCTTTGACGGGCTTCTTCTCCGAGGTCTTTCGCATTGGTTTGTTCTTCTCTACTTTTTTATCACTTAGGAATCCTATGCTAACTATTCGCATTTTTGCTCTTGTTGGCAATAGGGTGCATCTCAGCTAGCCACCTTCATTGTAAATGACCAGGAAGTCATTGAATGAGAGAACTAGGCTCTCCGCTCGTGGCGCGACAAGCCCTGCGATGTGCTGGAGGGGAGAAGGAGAAGAAGGAGCGGCTAGAAGTGGAGCAGGTGAAAGTCCAAATTGCTCACAAAAAGAGCTAGGGGCAGGTCAAGCAGCTCTGTCATAGGCTGAAGACATTAAAAGTCAAGCTTATCACAGTGAAAGAGCAAGGCAAGTTGGCTTGTAATTATGCCCTTACTGCGTCAGCGGTGAAGAGCTCGACCAAGGGGTCAGTTGATGAACTGACTGTGAAGGTGGCATGTGATAACCCGAAGCATAGCTAGATTTCATCTGTAATTATATTCGTTGCCTTGGTATTATTTTAGGGCCATGAGAATAAATCTAGTTAGATAGAGGCCTTGGATTTGTAGTTAGCAACCCAAGCCTAAGAGAAGGCCAACCAAGCCCATGTATATTTGGTCATCATAGAAAAAAACCAAGTCTGAAAACCCTAGAAACATATAATCCATGACCAAAGCCATTGCCACTAGTGTCATATGTCATGTATACATAGGACTATGTATCTGGACGTGATAGTGGGCTAAGGGAGAGAGAGAAAAGTGTTTGGGAAGCCAATGGAAGGCATGCACGCCAACCCTAGCTGGAATTAACTAGTCTTACATGCAAGAGACCTTCTATAAGAAAAGATGAGGAGATGACCTAGAGGAGGCCAAAAGCCATTTGTCCAACTCACCCAACATGCCCACACCATGCCACTTGGCAAAAGTTTGAGTTCCAAGATTGATTTCCATAGGGAAGTGGCGCCTAGGGAAGACAAAGGGGATTCTATCAAAGGATTTGCATAGGGAAGTCCAAGGGACAAAGAGAGGTTTCAGTTTCCTACACCACATGCCCACTCAAGTGTTTTCTTAAGACTTTGTCACTTTGTCAACCATGCAAGGAGTTTCTAGAAGGGAATGAGAATGGACAATTGCACAAAATGACCAACCAACCCTCATATTTTTGGCCACTACACCCAAAGGCACCCTCACACACGAGACTTTTCACATTAGGGTTACAAAAGGAATCTTTGGTAAGTGAAAGGTCAACTAGGGAAGGGGCACTAAAAGATGAAGAAGCACCATGGGATTTGGAGAAGGAAGTGGACGACTAGGGCAAGACACACGCCTATGCCATGTGTCACACATGTAAAGCTTCACTTTTGGAAGATGAAGAGACTTGGTGATTGTTTTACCTTTCTACCCTAAGATATATTGCATCTAGACGAAAATGGAAGGGGCTTAAAGGACAAAGGGTTCGGCCAAGGCAAGAGCCTCACGCCACAAGCAAGCTTTTTTACCTTCCCAAGGCAATCCAATAATTTAGAATGGGAAGAGGCATTCGGGTAGAAAGAAGAAAGAGAGTACAATTTTCCTTCAAACAATGGATCACAAGCAACCAATGAGAGATTGAGGAAAGTTCTATAAAAAGGGGAAAACAGACACACGCCCAAGGGTTCTTCTTTCTTTGCCATTTTCGAAATTGCTCATGCACTCATCTTCTCCATACCACTTTACACAAACACTTGAAGATTTCTCACTTTCTCTCACTTTCCTTCCAACCAAACAAGAGAAACCACTCTTCTCTTCACTCAAGAGACGACCCCGGAATAGTAAGGAGGAGACCTCGGTGAGAATCTTGTATATTTTTCTATTTTCTCTTCAGACTATTCACACCTAACTCAAGGAGATGATGAAATCTCCAAAGAGTTCTAGATTCTTATAAAGTACACACGAGTTCAAGGTTATTTCATTTTGAAGTAACCTAGGATTTTCCAAGAAAGGAGAGGGAGCCGAGGCTTTGAGGGCATAGATCCTCTACACATTCAGCCACCCACATGAACTACACATACGTTTACGAGTTAGCCATGAGTCACACAAAATTTGAAGGGTTTTCATGTTTAAGAACCCTAGAACCGAATGGTTTTGATGTTTCCAAAAATAAGTGACGACCTTGAAAACCTCACACACTCATGCACATGGATTAGGGTTTTGAAAGCCTTGTTCTAACGAGTTGTACATCCAATTTACAACTTGCTATTTGTTTTCCCGAAAGATTTTTGTAAGTATACACTCAACTTAGTTTGGTTAATATATATATATATATATATATATATATATATATATGTGTGTGTGTGTGTGTGTGTGTAAATCTTTCCTTGTTATCGTTACCTTTGATTGTTAATCTATGTTTTGCTTGGTTGAATATATTGTTTTAACTTTGTATAAGATCATGAAAGAGGTTATATGTTTCAAATCTGTGTTGAAAATGCCATGAATCTCATGCATATGTTCCGGTTTTACTTGAGGTTATGTTGATGTTTCACATATCATGAAGATTCGGTTATTGTGATGTTATGTGCTTTGGATTTTTGAAATGTTGCAATGATCTCATGTTTGTTTCACCCTTGCCATGATTTTTATCTAATATGCTTCAAGTTCGGATAATGTTAAAGTGAAATTTCTCTATGTTATAAGCCTTTGATGTTTTGGCCAAATTATATTCTTCTATGTTCATGAAGTTGTTTTGATATTTCACATGTCCTATGTTATCATGCCATAATTTGAATATGTAATGTTTGATGAGTTCATACATGGCATCTCATGTGTCACATGTCTAGTGTAAGAAGGAACACATCTTAAGTCTTATGTCACATGTATTTGGGTAAATGGACTTCTTAAAAGAAAAAAGAAGTGTCCAAAAACGTTTTATCACAACCCAAAATGCTAGGATGGTGGAATGTCCTGGTGGAACTCCTCTATCTACTCTGGAGTGCTTAAGAATATAATGGTAACCCCTAGGTCAACAAAGAACCGTCGGCGTGCCTCAGATGGATTTTTTTGGAAAGGATGCCAGAGCGAGGTAGCACCTAATACTAGTGGGTGCCATGACTAAAGCTAATAACTCGATGATGTACTGTTGTGTTATAATAAATATGAATAAGACATATTTACCACGATGTACGGATCGTTGGTGGTGCTATAACAAGCAAAAACACACGGTGTATAAGGGAGCCATGATGTGTCTACCATGTATTATAAGAACAAGGCAATGAGCTCACATCATACGGATCACGTGATAAGAAGTACATGATATGACATGATATGATATGACATATACGATATGGATCTCATGATATAATAAGATATGAAATGATGTCGAAAGAATTTTTTCCCAAAAAGTCCAAAGAATCTGTTACATGTCATTTGAAAAAGGTCAAGTGCATAAGTCAAGTTTTGGGTCACATCATATGTCAAGTACATGTTTATGCACGCATTCTATGGTTTGCCAGTTGTATGCTTATGTTAATCAGTGTATGTTGTATATCTACTTGTTGAGATTTCTTGAAATCCCATTATAGTAATTTTCATAATCATTCCCGGTGGGGAATGCTAGAAGGCTTAACAAGTACCCCAGACACCATAGAACTATGAACCTAGATGGCTCAATGATAAAGGATGAGTTCATCGTGAAGCCTCGTCACGACTTTACAGCAAACGTCTAATAGAGGACAAGTACACAATCCTGCTTCTTAGGGAAATATTTGCTAGTCTTAACGAGGCCGAGATTAGTACTACACCTATCAACCCAACGAAGAACTTAAGATTTTGGTGAAACATGGATCAAGTGTCAAGTTTCCTTAAGCGAGCTTTTGAGACTACGGTTTAGGCAAAAGAGATAGCAAATGACTTAGGACTTCTGGCACCCAAGCCTCAGAAGTCACATGGGATCTTTTTGTGCTTGACTCAAGATGGAGCTATAGTAATGAAGAGATTGGGAACCTAAAATATTTTGTGGTGAAAAGACATGACTTGAGGTTTTACTTTTGTGAAAACAATTTTTGATGGTCCCGTGTTTTGGGAGACATGAGCATATCCTTCATTTTGGGTAATTTTGCTATGAAAATCTGTGTTGAAGGCAATGTTTGGGTTATGCATAATTTTACAGTACCATGTGCTTAGGCAATTGCTTTAGGCGTTGCCTAGTTTCTCACGAACCTTATATTTTTCGCTACATTAATTATTACATACTGCTAGTATGCCTAGGAGCATTGCATATTATATGTCGTGTACGAGGGATATGTTGCCATGTGTTGCATATCTAGGCTTTTCAGTTACCGTCCAATCCCAAGTGGGAGTTGGGGCCACCACAGAATACGATATCAGTGCAACTACGAAACCCACACATTGTCTTAGGAATACATGGTACCACTCAACTAGGTTTGAGATTTGTAGTTATAGGCTTGGATCTTATAGCTATAGGCTTGAATCTTGGAGAAGTTAGAAGTAGAAGGAAAGTACGCACGCAGAATCACGAATGCCAGTTGAAGAAAATAGCCTATCTCTAAGAAGAAGACTAACCCACGCTGATTTTTGTACATTTCAGGAGAAAGAAAGAACTATGGTACGAAACCAACGTGAGGATACTTATCTGAGATGTAGAGACCAGGAGGCTGGAAACCATCCATTGGAAGGTGGACAGGCAATAATGAAAGCTATTCGCCAGATGATTGAGGTAGTGTGCAGTCAGATAGTACAAAGGCAGAACGTTAAGCAAGAAATGCCCAGATGAGGAAGTCAAGGGTGTTCATATGAGAAATTTTCAGTTTATAGATACCCTAATTTTATGGGAACAGAATGACCTTAAGGGCCAAAAAGTGGCTGGTGGACTTGGAAAGAACCTTCGATATCACTGGATGCATGGAGGAACAGAAAGTCCAATATGTCTAACATATGCTCCAAGGAGAAGTTAGTATATGGTGGGACACTAAACAACGGTTGTTGATTCAAGACTTAAGAGATCTAGCTGCACTCTCATGGGATCGATTTAAGATGAAATTCGATAATAGTTTCTTTCCAGAAACCACCAAACAGCAGAAAGCCCTTGCAAACAGTGGGGGATGGGGATGCCACATGGCGGCTTTTGAGGAGTCACTAAGTCAGTTGTAAGGGGAGAATGCCAACTTAATGGGCAATCGAAACTCTAAGGCCCACGGCTTAAGCAGTTGGATAAAGACTAGCAATCCCTTTTTGCAGTTTTGAAAGGATCAGAAGACTCGTTGGCGATCGCCCAAGCCGCTGTCGACCAAGAGAAGAGGAGGGTTGACCAAGCATCCGACGATTTAAAGGGAGCTCAGAAGAGGCTAGGTTCCCAGATGGTGGTAATTAAAGCTTTGCAGAGCAACCTGTCTCAAGTTCAAGAGGTTGTTCCTTGCTTAGCAGGGTAGCTAAGGTCAGCTTTGTTCATCCGCAACTAGGCTTGGTCGTACGAATACATTGAAGGCCTTAAGAGGATGCAGGACCACATCCTGGAGAACCCTCAGGCAAACTTAAGAGCCCTAGAGGCACACTTATGAGCCCTTGACCCCCGTGACCTCTCTCCAGACTCTGACATGCTCGAGCATGGCTGCACCTTGGGAAGGGACATGATTCCTAACGCCTACTCTTCCAATTCTGGAGCTCCCAACCTAGATCCTAATGCGTCTGCGCCAGACTCCAATGCTCCCGAGCAAAACACTAATGTTCCCGCACCTTAGTTTTTGTTCATGTTGCTCTATTTGTAAAGTTAAACCATTATTTCCTTTTCTTGTAGGAAACTCTGATCAAGTATATTTAGATGTCCTTGTGGCCATTTGCTCACACTTTTTATACGTTTAACTTGTCAATAAAATTTTCTTTTTTTCTTTTTCATTTGCTCTATTCCTTCCTCAATGTTCTTTTTCCTTTGATTTTTCTTCTGTCATCTTGGCTGGCCTGATGCAAGGGCTAAGTCAAATCTGGGGGGACACGATACTTGACTCTCCGGCCTTCTTCGCTGATGTTGTAGACTGATGCAAAGGGTGGGGCAAGACCGTGGGAACACGGTGCTTGGCTCCCCTGATCTTCTCGTCGACCTCGTAGACTAACAAGTTTATGAAGAATGGAGACGCCTGGAATCACAGCTATCTGGAAGGTTTAGAGAGAGTGAGAGATCATGTGCTCCTGAATCCCTAAAGCAATTCAAGGGTACTGTAAGTACTTCCCCCAAACTCGTCGACGCTGGAGCAGGGGGCCTCGATAAGGAAGGAGCTGATGCCAAGCGCACTCTCAAGCAACCCCACCTGTGCCTACCCTGCCAGCTGATCATTCCCCTCCTTGTATCAATGCATTTATTGGGTTGTGGAGAGAACGGGCCTATATTCCCCGGGGGGCGTGAGCCACCGCGTTGTTGAGGGGTTGTCTTGCTCTAGCTTCTTATTTGGTGGAGGAGGAGTTTGGCACGGACTCTAAGGCACTATTTTTCTAGTGTTCGGTCGTTGGAGATGGCGTTATGTTGGGTAGTTGAAAGACTAAACCCGCTCTCCACTAGGGGAGGGGTCGGGACGCCTTTGGTCAAGCCTGCCCCTTTTGTCCCCTCGAAGAGGTAGTTTGCCAGACGGCTGAAAAGGTAGTCTGCTCTTTGCCGTGAGGTGAGTGGGATGTCTAATATATCGCTAGACAAAATAAATAAACTAGTATAATTCATCCTCTAGGTGCAAAATTTGTAAACTTGGGTTGTTTAGTCAGAGATGTGAGGCATTAGGTGTTTTACGTCCCATTTGGTGGAGAAGGAGCGAGGCTTGGAGTCTAAGGCGTCTCTCATTTGGCATTCCGTTATTGAAGATGGCTTTGTGTCGGGTAGTCGAAGGACTAAACCTGCTCTCCATTTGGTTAGGGATTGGGATGCCTTAGGCCAAGCCCGCCCTTTTGGTCCCCAAGGTGGTAATTTGTCAGATGGCTGAGAAGCTGGTCTACCCTTCATCGTGAGATTAGTGGGGATGTCTAATGTACTGCTAGACAAAATAAATAAGTTATTATAATTCATCCTTGATCTATGAGTGCAAAATTGGTAGACCTAGGTTTTTTTGTGGGAGATGTGAGGCGTTAGTCATTGGAGTCCTGTTTGGTGGAAAAGGAGCGAGGCGAGGAGTCCGATGCGTCGTTCGTTTGGCATTCCATTGTTGGAGATGGCGTTATGTCAGGTAGTCGAAAGACTAAACCTTCTCTTCATTGAGGGAGGGGTCGGGATGCCTTAGGCAAAGCCCACCCCCTTGGTGCCCTGAGGAGGTAATTTGTTGAATGGCGGGGAAGTCGGTCTGCTCTTTGCTGTGTGAGGGTGTGGTAAGTTGTCCAGAATTTTGAAACTAGATCTGCTCCCACCCGTTGACATCACACCGAAGGTAAGTGTTGTGTTAGGCTTACTCTGATCCCACTCTTCATCGTGGTGGAGGTCGGGGTAAGTTATCAGGCAACCGAGGGGCTGGGCCCGCTCTCCGTCTTAGGAGGGACGAGATGGCCTTAAGGTGAATCTCACCCTCTACCTCCCGTGGGGAGGTAAGCTATCGGGTAGTTTGGGACTAGACCCACTCTAGCCCTGTTAACGCCTACAAGGAAGGTAAGTGTCGGGTAGCCAAGGGTTGACCCACTCTCTATTGTGAGAGGGATAAAGCAGCTTTAGATATAACTCATCCATTTGGTACCTCGAGGTGAGGTAAGTGTCGAACGGCTAAGCAGCCGATCCACTCTTCACCATGATGGGGGAAAGGCAAGTTGTTCGGGGAGCCTAGAAGTTGGAGCCGATCTCCCCACGAGGGAGGTTGGGCCGCCTACCCACCCTTTAGCCCTAATGGGGAGGTAGGTAGCTCGGTAGTTTGGGACTAGACCCGCTCCCATTCGTTGACACCACAAGGAATGTAAGTGTTGGGTAAGGTTGATGTTGACCTCACTATTCATTTTAAAGAGGGTCGGGGTAAGTTGTCAAGCAACCGAGGAGTTTGACTCACTTTCTGTCGCTGGAGGGATGAGATGCCCTTAAGGCCCTTCTTGCCCTTTATCTCCCACGGGGAGGTAAGTTTCCGGGCAATTTGGAACTAGACATGCTCCCGCTTGTTGACGCTCATGAGAAAGGTAAGTGTTAGGCAGCCGAAGGCTGGCCCGCTCTCTGCCGTGAGAAGGATAAAGCAGCCTTAGGCGTAACTCATCCCTTTTGTACCTCGCGGGGAGGTAATTGTCATCGATGGAGATTCTTTTGAAGGAGATACGTGTGTGAAGATTACGTTGATGGAGATTACATTGATGGAGATTGCGTTGATGGAGATTGTGTTGATGGATGTTACATTGATGGAGATTACGTTGATAGAGATTATGTTAATGGAGTAAGGAGTCGAGATAGGCGAGGCACATTTTATCCCTGAAAAAGCCACATTCTCATTAATGGGATTTACACCATCGACATGGAAATATAAATTACAAGTCATAAGGCTCTTTTGCAGTAAAAATCCCGCAGACGCTCAGCGTCCTATGGGCGTGGACCATGTGCACCCTGCCATCCCTCGGTTTTAATTCTTGCACGTAACACTCCCGTGCTAGGACCTGTTCTCCTTGAATTTCTCCCACCCTCTGAGAGGTTAGGAACTTCATCTTCAAGTGGGTGGTTGATATTACCGCCCTTAAGCTGTTAAAGGTGAGTCTACCGATTATGGCATTGTATAAGGAATGAGCCTTCACTACAAGGAAGTTGACCATGATAGGAGGCGTCGAAAGAGGGCTGCCTGCCAAGACAAACAGTGTGATGGTTTCAATCGGCTGGATCATGTCCCTGGAAAAACCCTTCAGTGGCATGGGGGCTGGTTGGAGTCGGGAGGCATTTATGCCCATCGTGTAAAGGCTTCCCATAATAGGATATCTCCTGAGCTGTTGTTATCGATAAGGATCCTCCTAGTGGTGAAGTTGGTGACCAACATAGTCATTACTAGGGCTTTGTTGTGCAGGTAGAGGACCCTCTCCTTGTCATCCTCTCCAAAGGAAATGATGGGGGCCGAATCGTTTCTTCTGTACTTGGTGGGGTGGCACTCTGCTGGATACACTTCTTGGTATCTCACTCGTCTGGCGTGTGCATTTTGCCTAGATGAGGTTGTGCCCCCACTGGCGAACCCTCCTGCGATGGTTCTGAATTCCCCCAGCAGTGGCCTTTCTTGATGTGGTGTGCGTGGGCGATCGAGTTGGGGTCCCTGGGCAGCCAAATTTTGCCTTGGGCTCCCTTCCCTCCTTGTCCTAACTCAGACTCTTTCTGCACTTCTTTCTCGCAATCTCTGCCTCCAATCCCGCTTTGGCCTCCAGGCGAGAAGGTACCGCAGCCTTGGCAGCCCAGCCTGTTCTCTTCCCTCTTTCAAGGAAAAGCAATCTTCGATGTTATAAGTGGGGGACTGGTGGTAGGTGCAATAGCCGCCTGGTGCCTTTGTAATCATCTTCTTGGGCGGGTTGGTAGTCGTCTTTTTGGATGGAGAGCGCCGATTGGTCAAATTGAAGCCCCAAGCCCTTTCTCCGGCTTCTCACGAGCCTTACCCCTGGTTGGCGCCTTCCATTTCTTCTCTGCCTATTCCAATTCTTTCCTCCTTGGCTCAGTCAAGGCCCGAAGCGTATCCTCGGCATTGATATAGTTGTCGGTTTGATCCATGAATTCTCGCAATATGACGGGAGTTCTCCTCACCAATTCTTCCTTAAACTCGGATTGGGGCCACACTCTTCCCAAGAGTGCCACCAAAGTTTTCTTTTCATCTTGGTCATTTGTAGTCATTCGTTCTTGTTGAACCTGGATATGTATCCTTTCAAGCTCTCGTCTTCTCCCTGCTTAATGGTGAGGAGGTACGCCGCAGGGCGTCTCCTTCTTCGGCTCAACATAAATTGTTTGAGGAATAGGCAAGCCAGCTCCCTAAATCCATCTATGGACCCTGGTGCCAAATACCCAAACCATACTCTCGCCGGCCCCCTTAAAGTCAACGGGATAGCCCTGCAGGCCATTTCTCTTGGAAAATCATGCAGAGTCATGTGGGCTCTGAAGGTTTCCAGGTGTCAAAGGGATCTCTAGTCTTATCGTACATGTCCATAAGGGGCACTTGGAACTTTAGTGGTAGGGGCACCGCCATGACCTCCTCCCTGTAGGGTAGGCCCGTACTGGTGAGCAATTGGTCTACTGATGATGGTGTGTCCATCTTCCTTATCATCTCTTTGTACTTCCCTTGAGGTAACCTAACTCGTCCTGCATGTTTTTTCTTTTTTCCTCTACGTCACCTCTTGCTCCTGCGTTCTTGGATCCCACCTGCTCATTGTTGCTTGGTTCTGCTTCATTTTATGGCTTGTTCGTGGCTACTTTGAGCATCTCAATCTCCTTCTGAAGGATATCCACTTCAGTAGTTAGTTTTCCCACCAGTTGTTCCATTGATTGCTTCCATGTTTGTCGCCATTGCTTCTTCTTGTACCCAAGTTGTCTGAGAACGGGTTGTCGCATGCATACAAAATACACGCGAAGTCTATAGAGATCCCACAAACAAAGCTACTGTTAAAGTCGTATTTCGTACGCCTTTGAGATGGGTCCCAGCAACTCAGGTTTTTGAGTTTTAATCTACACACTTAAGCAAACACAAAGAATGGGGGGCCTTGGTGGTGGCTGTGGAGTCTCCAATGCCAAAGTCAAGATATCTACTTAGTAGTTTGTGTTTAAGTGAAGAGGGATTAGAGAGAGTTTTTTATACCTGGGGATCAACTTTTATACTAGGTTTCGGGTGGAGACAACCCATTCCTCACTTTAAGGAACCTATGTCATTTCCACTGTTCATTTGTCAAAATCATTTAATGAGGCGTGGCTTCTGGGGCGGTGTCATTAATGCGATATAGAGTCCAAGTAGTGGTGTCATTAATCCGGCGAGACTTCCTAACTCACTTTATCCTACGGGAGTTCCCGGCCCGTTAAGCCTCTCCATGCTTGCTTTCAAGAGATTGAGGATTCTCCATCCTTCCCACCTACCTACCTATATAGGTTCCAGAGGACAGGGTGTCATCAGGATGGTATCAGGGCGGCGAGTCTCATTTGCCCCTACCATCCGCTTTCTCTATACATGAATTACTTCGGGGGTGGATTTTACTCATGGGCCGAATACTCTGCAGAGGCCCACTAACTCCTTTGGAAGAGGGTTGTTGGCCTCGATTGGGCTTGGCCGGGCTCCCTGACTTCTCCAGGAGTCCCTCATAGGCTTACTTTAAGGGATAGGGGAAAAAAACTCCCTTACAAGACCAATACTGAGCATAAAATGACAGTGAAAGAGAAAGGTTTCCACAAACTGAAGGGATTGGTCAATACTGTAGTTTATTTTTAAATACACCTTCTTGATCATGATCAACTCAGATTTATGACTTCCGTACTGTAGAATTATCCTTAAAAACTAAGAGGATCTGATCTTCAAACAATAAATCTGATGTTGATCATCTCAGGAATCCAAGCTAGGTTTATGTAATACAATGACGAGAAACCAAAAGATCATCACTATTCTAATTGTTAGTTTGCATAATTATATCTATGTCCATTATCTGTACTATATATAATATATGCACTTACTATATATACCGATGGAGATTAACTTGATTAGATCTTTCAACTTGTTCTGGCAAAGTTTTGGGAATTAAAGGTCAACTGTTCAAGCTAATTTTGCCAATTACTTCATAAATCTTATATATATTGCGTAGGAAAACTTATAATATAAAGATATATATATATATATATATATATATATATATATATATCATATCAAAGGCAGGCTCATGATGAAGTAAGAAGTAATCTGAAGGTCTTGTTATAACATTGATTAATTACTTGCCGTTTCTAGCTAACATTGATCTTTTAGTACTGGGAAACCGGAAACCATTAATGTGCACATTTAGTACTCTTTTTGCTGATCAGAAAGCCAAAAAGAATAATGGGTTGGACGAAAGAGAATGAAATTGGGAAGCACAGATCACCTGGGCATGCTTAGCTTTAACATAAGGACTATCGCCACATGGAACCTTGTGTATGATATGATACAAACTGCCTCTCTCTTTTTGCCCTAATTTTGAGCTCTTCTTTGAACTTCCTTCCATGTTATTTCTCTGCGTGTGTACTGTGTGCGCGTTTTCTTTCACAGACACCAACCATAAAGAAGAGAGAGATGAAAGAAAGGTGGTTTGTTTACTCCTAGAAAGGGAGACAAAGGACGGAGAGGGAAGCCCATATGTAGAGCTGTGAGTGAATATTAGGTGTTGAAAACATGAATCTGGACCAGGGTTGTGTCTATGTTCCTCCACGTAGGTTTTAGCTCAACTAACAGCCAATCAACTGCTCTGATATCTGTCTGTTGGTACATGTGTCTCTCAATGATTCAACCTTCGCATGATTCTGAGCCTCCTCCTGTATGATATGAATCGGTCTTTCTATATATATATGTCAACGCCCACCAATTATTCAGTCCTATTGGCTTCTATATAATTTAGTCCAACTTTATCCTCACAATTTGATCTATTATCTCCTTGAATGAAGAGATTCATCATGTGTTTAATTTTCAACATTTTTATGTCGAAATCCCGGTTGTTGAAGGCATCGAATATTGGGGAATGAAACTTCCAAATAATTTTGTATATCATAAAAAATGGGTTATGATCTCATGCATGAATGCATACCATAACCAATATGGCGTGGTTCTCCATATTCTATATATATATATAT
The DNA here is from genome assembly GCA_029856935.1 of Cyclocarya paliurus. Classification (NCBI taxonomy): domain Eukaryota; kingdom Viridiplantae; phylum Streptophyta; class Magnoliopsida; order Fagales; family Juglandaceae; genus Cyclocarya; species Cyclocarya paliurus. Next base: position 12,484,236 of record CM056950.1, read on the forward strand.
ATAGTCTCCCAAACCTCGAAGTTATCCAATCCAAATTAGATGAACCCTAGTAAGAAGTACAATCCTATATATGTGAATACAAAAATTATTGAGTACGCGGTACGAAACTACGAATGATTCTCATCTTACCATAACTGCATGCAATGTAACTAATATTTATGTAAGCATAAAGTTTAGTTGACATGGTCTCGTATGATAGAATAGGAACATCATGAGTAAATGTCTGTATACTTCTTATGTGAAACAGTGCAGGATACCAGGTCAGTATATAATTTGTTATTTTTTCCCTACGGATCATGAGCATATATATATATATATATGGATGGCAAGAAATACAGTAGTTTATGAGCAGCAGCTAGCTCCGGCCGGCCAAATCAAAGCCAACAATATATAATGTGTATATATAGAACACCACGTACGTATATATACTCATGCATGCAGCTTCGTACGTATGTTTATATATATATATATATATATATATATATATATATTAATCAATAGCAATGGCCCGACCAAAACAAGGCGCGCATGTCAAATATATAATTCCATAGTTCAAGCGTACGGTGATTTCAATGAATATGCATGCAGCTATCTCCATGCAACGATTTACATTATCTATTTTTGACCAAAGACAACCCTTTTTTAATTCAAAATACCCATTCAAACAGTAACTAATTCATGAAAACATCGATATTGGATATTGCTGTCCTTGGAGATTTGATTGATAACATGATTCATTAATCCCATGCATCATGGCTGGCCAATTAACATATATATTACATTGGTAATTTGCAGGTGTCGTTTCTTAATTTCCTGAAGGCTTGGCTCTGGTTAGTGCACGTACGTTATGTTGTTGATCTTACGCTATCTGAGCTTATTTTTGTTTTATTTTTGCAAAAACAACTAACCCAAAATCAGAAACATAATAAATTTTTATGGGAATCATGCTAAAGAAAATAATTGTTGTTGTGTTAATTATGACTGCATGCATCACGTGGTGTGGATGAATCTGGCCTTTAACGTTGTCAGATCCAGTTTGGCCGAGTACTGAAGTCCAGCTTGGATATTTCATGATATTCGATAAATTAATTAATCTTGCATATTGAGAATTATCATCGATTAATGTTACTTGCCAGAGAATTTATAACAGGTCGTATGTTGAAGATTCCTGGAAAAAATTGACAGCTTTCTGCAAATATTCTGTAAAATATTATGATTATTTTGAGAGTTAATTAAAAAATTAGAAAATAGAATAAAATAGAAAAGGAGATGGAGAAGAAAGAATGAGAGAGAGATTTTAGAGGCTACATCTTTGCTATTATCAATTGTTCCTAAATACATATATCCAAACTATAGCTATCATAAGCAGAATTGAAAGATGCACATATCAAGGTCGCTTGCATAGAACTATAATGGCATATAAACCAAAGTCTAAAATCAACCCATGATTCTCTAAAAGCAATTCATTCTCAAACTACAAACATGGTTATCTACACAATAATTTTTAGCATACTTTGTAAGAGATAAATTCTCAACTACAACATGAACTGATAGCATCAAACAAGTTTTCCGTTCTTTTAAATGAAAGTTACTACTCCCCTAATATTTCAACAATCGTACCCAACACAAAAATCCCAAAATCAAAAGCCTATTGTTGAAATCAAGCTTGCAAGCCCTTTACATTTTCTTCCTAAACTGCAGAATCTTTCAGTATCTTAAGGACTTGAAAAGCGCTAAACCCCATCTAACAACGCTCAATAAAGTAGTCCAACAAAAACCTCAAAATCATAAGCATAAAGATCATTCTATTTTACCCTAAAATTCTGAAATATTCTGGAAAAAGCAAACAAAAGCTCAAAATCAAGAAAACCTCATACCTATTTGAGTTGTTGGTTCTCATCCAAATTCATACAGGATTTATAAGCTCCTTGACAGACCCTAATCGAGGAGCTAACCCTCTGTACTGCTTAGGTCAAGACCCTCCACATACAATGATGAAACTGAGAGAGAGAATTAAGGCAAAATCGAGAGAGAGAAGAAGAAGAAGAAGACTTGGGGATGAGACTTGGGGATTTAAGTGACTACCTGATAAAAGGTGTCTCTAAGACGCAAGTAGACGGCATGCAAAAACAAATGTAGGAGATTGATTATGAAAAGGAGGGCCACAATCAATTAAGTGTATAGGAAGCCTTTATAAGACGTATAGTGAACTGAAAAGAATACTAAATAATACGTTGAATGTAAGACTTATTATGAACAACGTCCATTTAGTGTGTAGAAGCCTCTAGAGTACATGTGGTGAATGAAAAAGAACATCAAATAACATGTTGAATATGAGACTTATCACGAACAACATTTGATCCGTTAAGTGTGTATGAAGCACACTTGGAATATGAGACTTATCAAGAACAACGATTCGTTAAGTGCACAAGAAGCCTCTGGAGAATATATGGTGAACAGAAAAGAACACCAAAAAACATATTGAATATGAAACTTATCACGAAAAAATTAAAAACGCTACAAGAAACACTAGAAAATTGGTGGCTCTTATGCCAAAATGTCAATGACAACTCGTACTAGTCAACTGGTGGTCTAATATGAGAATCGTACCAGGATCGGATGAATATATCTTGATTTGATAGAAGTACACTGAAATAGCAGTGCTCAGAACTAGACCACTTGGTAGTACGGAGATTTTGTGGGCTCAAATGTAGGGAAAGACTGAATCTTATGATGGGTCCCTTGGTACGAAAGGAAGCTTTGAGAATTGCTTGGTGGTAGGATTGCACACGTAGTAACGATGACTTTGGTCTAGTGGAAAAAAAAATAGAAAAAAAAAAAGATAGAGAAGAAAATTTTGTGAGAGATAAAACTAGCAGAAGAACTTTAAAAAAATAGTTCACAGAATTGAGCCTGGTGTTAGCCAATGGTTCTGATACCATGTAGAAAATATAATAAAATAGAATAAATCACAGAGGAGACGATCTATAGGTTGTGTTAAAATGTCTTGGTTCTATATATAATCATAATGTTAAGTTATTGAATACTTATAGATGAACGACGTCACTAAAAAGGAAAGGACTACCATTGGATAAGTGTCGATATGAGTGCGCTGTCGTAAATATTAGATTCGGAAACATGATGGAATATTATGGTCATAAGGATTAAAGACGTAATTAAATTAGTATCCAAGAGTCCTAATATTTTTAATCAATGGCTGGACATTTAACAATAACCTCTTAATGTTGTAATGGTTTAGTTAATCACTCTGGGTTCCTAAGATCTAACTAAAAACGTCCAATCACTGTCGTTTGAATAGTGAGTTGGGATATGATGAGTTAAGATGAAAGTTGAAATTTTAATAAAATATTATTAAAATATTTTTTTTAATATTATTATTGTTTTGGAATTTGAAAAAATTAAATTATTTATTATATTTTATGTAAAAATTTGAGAAAATTGTAATAATTAGATTAAGTGAGATGGAAAAGTTGTAATAATAGATCATTGTTTGGAGCTAGTTTTATACTTCTTAAATGAAAAACTAAAAAAACATGTAAATAAAGTTGAAAAACATTAATAAATAGAAAATGATATTTGGCTCCACGATTTTGGCCCCTCAAAGTTATTGGTCGGGTATTTAAATTTTTTTTCTTAATAGTTTATGAAGTGACTATTAATAAAATTGTGTATTTTTTTTAAATTTTTTAAAGACTTTTAAAAAATATTGAAAAGAACAAAAAATACAATTGGCTTGGTGATAAGTTTGAGAGGGTAAAATGATGGGGTTGACTAGCAGCACCCTAGAATAAATATGACATAAGAGAGAACAGACTGAAAAAGTCATGGTAAAATGATGGAGCTGACTAGCAGCACCCTAGGCAGCACGTGGTGGAGGATGGGTATGCATGACAATCAAGCCATTTATTACTATTGAAAAGGTTGAAATGTATAATGAAAAAGGAAGAAATGATCAGTGAGCATTTAATTTGAATTGCATTCCTAAGTAATTAAGTGGAAAATTATTTCTATAAATTATGGTCGTAAGTCTTTAGAAAAAAAATGAAATCTACTAGAGAAAAATATTTACTTCTATTAAAGTGGGAATCTTTTTTTTTTTCAGAAGACTTGCATTTATTGGATTATGCATATCTAAAATTTTACATAGCTATAAACAATGTTTCAACAAGTTTGCAGATGCACTATTCACCCTACAAATATTATTTTACTAATTTTTTCTCTCTTCTCCCTCTCTCTCTCAATCAACATCAACAAGATTATTTTTTATAGTTTCTATATCATTAACTCGTGCTCCTTTATCGTCCTCTGGGTCTCAAATTCTCCCCATTTTGATACCACATATTAGGGCAAAATCCAAATCTTGCTTCCTGAAGACCACCACTCAAGTTATTGAGTGTTATGAACCTGATGTGAAAATAATGGTTATTCTATCATCTGAGGTTTGATAGAATATAATGGTTGCGTAATTACTTTAAGTTGTGCGTTTTGATTAAAGTTGTGGGACTTTTGGTTTGTCATTTAGTACTGTTGTTTTTATTAGTCATTTTACCGTTACTTCCTTTCTGTTATGGGATATGTTGTGAGAATTGTATTGGGTATAAAGAGAGAGCAAAGAGATGGAAAGGATTATTCTAGAACCTTGAAGATCTTGTTGATTTCCTAGAGGTTGGGGTATCTCCAATATCTTGTATTTTCAGCATATATGAATATTTGCAGTGGCTTTCATTTCCATTTCTATTACTTTCATCCATTTATATTCATCCATTCCAATTCATTCTATTCAAACTGTGGGGGTTCATAATATCGAGCATATTCCGGTAAGTAATTCTTTACCCTTTCTTACGGTTTTGGATTTTTGAATTTCACGACAGATTTGGTTTTCATGGGGAGGATAAGGTTGCGATTCTTTGGATTATTTTTTGCTTTCATGTATGTGTGCTCATATTATCTAAAGATTACTTGTGGTATTTTGCTATGGTCGTTCTTTCCTCGTGTTCTTTTCTCAAGAATTTAGGAGCAAAATATCTTCATCGCCTTCTAAATTTGTTAAAATAGAGTTAGAGGAAATTGGGTGCACACTTTGTGTTCACAGGTAGATGCAACCCTTAGAAATATTGGCCTAATAAATAAGATATTGAGCTACTACTTGAGCTCTAGAGAATGCAGAAATGATAGAAGGGTGTGAAAGCATCCCAAAGGTTTGATGCACACATCTGACTCTGTATATATGTGTACTTATCACCATAAATACTATGATCCCAAATATTTACCTCTGTTAAGTTGCATCCATGAGTGGTCCATGAGTGTATTACCAATATGTAGTAACTATACAATTCTTCATATCTTGAAAAATTTTTCTAGTTGTGTATGGCAATAGTTACCTTACAAAGTGCTACAAGCATCAAATAAGAGGTGAGCTAAATTTTTTATAGCTCACCTGTGCCTCACTTTGTTGGGGGGAAATGTTATTGCATTTTTTTTCCTGACCACATAACTAGTTCTAGGCAAGTTCAAATCTGTCCTCCTTGATATGTGATTTGTTCTACCTCAGACACTTGTGACTATATAAAGAGAATATTCTAATGAATTACTCCAAGTTGTTCTCCATGCACAAAATCTCATATTGCAAAGAATGATGTGAAAGGATATAGAAATCAAAATGTTTGCTATGTTTATGTGGTTGTAATTTCTTATTTATTTTCCTTAGCATTGTAATTAGAGACCTTTTTAGAAACTGTTTGGCCTATTGGCAATTGTAGAAGATAATAGTTAAAATGACATTAGATTTGTGGTATTATAATCATATACCAGTATGCCAAGAATTGGTATTATAATCATATACTAGTATGCCAAGAACTATTTGGCCTATTGGCGTATTGGATTTGCTTGCATGGACTTGTATGTTTATTAAGAAAACTTTAAAATATCAAGCACATTTTCAACAGTTCTGGCAAAATATGAGGAAGTAACAAAAGAATACCCATCTTAAATGCCTAATTGTTTCATAATCAGTTGGAATAATGTGGTAACATCCCATGCACATAAGCACATTCGCACGTGTAAAAGAACCAAATCCATCAATTTCTTTCAACTTGTTAGCCAATTTATCGTAGCTCGATAATTTTGCTCCATTTCAGGCTTCTTCAAGTTGTGCTAGTTGAATCTTGCCTTCAACAATACCCTGAGCAAGTTTTAGCTGTTTATATGTATTTGTTGCTACTCTCTCTCTCTCTCTTATTATCTATGGGAAGTATCTACCATTTCAGTTCTTAGCATGCCTCTTGGGAGCTGTTCGGAAACTGTTTGGCATGTTTTAATTGCCAATATGACTATGAGTGCATTCTTGATACTGTTGAAGGATGACCATTTTGTCCTTCAATACAATAGTACTATTTAATGTGCTATTTTAGTAACATTTTTTCCTTCAATATTTTGTTGAAGGATGAACACTTTAATTTATGAGAATCTCTTCTTCACCACACTGTTGGAAAGTGGTAAGAGTGGTATTAACAAACCCTTATGGATAGTGCAAATGTTGATGTCCAAGCAATACAACCCCAATGGAAAAAAACAAAAGTCCCAGCAGGTGTGTCATTTACTGCAAAGGAAAATACTCTCCTCGTTTCTACTTGGCTTAACATTAGTATAAACTCCATACGGCAGACTGACCAAACTCCACACAATTGTGGAGTAGAATTTATGATTACTACTCCACCTATAAAAAATCGAACAGTCAAGAATGGTATATACCCTCTTTGACCAAGTTGAAGGAGTGCATCCTAGCAGTGCAACCGAGCTAGACAAGATATAATATTTTTTTCAATATTTTATTGTTCTAATTATTAAGTATTTGCAATGATAGAGCGTACTAATTGTTCCACTATTTTGTAGATTGATAAGGCAAAAATTTTGTACCGAGAGACCCAAAAAATAAACTTCAACATGGATCATTATTGGAATCTTTTGAGGTACCAACCAAAATGGCAAGCACATATGGAACTCATAAGAAGAACAGACAGTGTGTCATGTTCAGATATTACTCCAAACTCAATACTTTTAGGGCAAAACATGGAAAATATCCCCGTTGATTGTGAGAGACCTCCGGGCAAGAAGGTTGAAAAAGAAAGAGAGAAATAAAGAAAAGGTAAGGAAAGGTAAGATAATAAATTTAATGAGCCCTCAAGGCAAATGAAAGATGATAGGAGGACTTGTATGATGGAGAGAAAAAAAAATTGATAAAGTTTGATAATGACATATCTGAGTTACTACTTCTTAAGAAGAGAAAACTTGATATGGAAATTAAGACTAAAGAAGATCGATCTGAATTAGTAGCTCTTAAGAAGAGAAAAACTGATATGAAAATTATGAAATTAGATATTATTCCATAAATTCTGTACAGCAAGAGTATTTCCATAATATTCAAATAGAAATTATTGAGGAACAAATGAATAAGCTGGTCATATCTCGTACATAGTTGTATACTTGGTTTTGGGTGATTTTGCAATTGTTTTGACTGTGTGGTGACGTGTTTTGGATATTGTTGTACTTCTGGTTGCTATCAAATGAAAGTCATTTATTGTACTGCTGGTTGCTATCAAATGGTTACTGCTTGCCGAGAGCTGCTGTTTTCTGCTTGCTGGTGGTGGAGCTATTGCTTCTATTTTCATTACTGGTTGTTGTTTGCTTTTTGGAAATTTTGGTGTTGAAGCTACTAACTTTGATACTGGAAATTTGTCTTCTAGACAACTTGAAGGAACTTGTATTAAGTGTATGAATTTGTATCAAAATCAACTTTGTAGAATTTGTATTAAGTTGATTTTGATACATAGAATTTGTATTAGGTTGATGATACAAAGTGCTTTTGAGCACATGTTAATATTTGTTGATGATATTGGTGTATATATAAAATTGGTCATTTTGATATATGAAATTAGTAATATTTGGATACATGAAATTGGTATTTTTTTATCACAGGTTAAATAATAGAATTTGTAGTAGGTGTTAATTGTAAAATATAAAAAGATAATAATAATTTCGGAAAAAAATTAATAATAAAAAATAATAACATTTTTTTATTATTTTAGTTCAAATATACATAATCCAATGTGAGAGTTTTTGTTGAATGATAAAATTAATCTCCAAAAGATGTGATTTTACATATGCATATAGAGAACCAATGCTAGTGCTCTTACACACCCTAACCTTATATATAACATTACTCATTTACCCAAATATTAAATCTTCCGTACGGACCATCACGCCGGCATTCAAGCCGGCTAGTGGTGGTTTTGCCAATATAGAGTAATACTTTTCATGTATTTTATTTTTCTAATTTCAATCATATTATGTTGACAATAAGTTGGTCCATCATCTTTTGATGGACAATGATCACGACCAACTTGCATATGTAATTAGAAAAATGTGATTCGGTTCCTCTCTGGAATGTACCTAGATATTGTGTTTATTTATTTATTTTTTATGAAAATAGACTTCATTTAATTTAATGAAATCGAAGTTACAGTTGTGACTAATCAATATAGGAAAAAACCCAAATTACAAGTCGAACTACTCATCTGTTTGGGGCTCCCCCTCTCACAAATTTATTTGTGGCGAGTATTGTTTTAACTTCTATAAACGCTCTCCTGACAAACTTTCCGGTTTGTTTAAGAGAAAAGTTCCCTGTAAAATAGAACTAAAAGACCCCTCTTCCAAAAGAAGAGAGGTACTATCACACTTTGTCCTCCCAATGAGAAGGGTTACTATCACCCACCATCCTCCAAAGGAGGAGCAAGACTCTTCTGCTATGGATACCAAGTCTAATAGCCTATTTCTTTTTATCTTTTACCTAAAACAAAACAACAGAACTGCAAATACATAGAAAATACTGAAAAACAGATCTACAAACAAAAAAGAAACACTTAGACTAAAAAAAACACTAGAAAGGGGGGTTATAGTAGCGCATGAGGGCCACGCACCACTCTAGGAGAAAGCCCGCCTGCAGATCTTGAAAATCCCTGCGTCGATGTCTCTAGAAAAGCTGTCGTGGCATCAGCAAAAGACTCTTTATGGTGGCGCGTGCATGCTACCCGCCGCTCCTTTTGGCATCACATTCGGTAGTATGGAAGATCAGTGGCTGGGGAACACCATGCTGGGGCGCATATAGGCTTTTGGTCGTCGAAAAATTCCAGATCGGCGTTTCTCCCTTATTTGACATAAAAATAATATATAAAATAAAACAAAACATAGAAAGTAAGAGCTGAGCAGAAGTGAAGGGAAGGAGGGAGGGAGGAGCCGAAACTCCCACCCCCCTCTAGCTGCTTTTGTTTTTGGGAGAGTTTTAGAGAGAATGGAGGCGTTCTCTCTCTAACTTGGATGAGAAGTTGTTGAAGGGCTTCTTCACCAAGACATTCTGCTGTACAACCAAAGCAGAACCTAGACATCTTCTTTTCTTGCCGTCATGGAGAAATAGCTGGAGCCTGGAATAGTTAGTTCCTAGAATCACAAGCATGGCTGGAATTTTTTGGTGGTGCTATTGGAACCATTGGTTTTGATCGACAGTGCATTTTTATTTTTTTTATATTAAAAAAATATAAATAAAAACTCTAGTGGTCAAAACCAACGGACAACATAACATATTCAGGAATTTTTTTGTCACTCCATGATACTGTTGGCTTTTGGGATTTTGCAACCATCTTTCCCTTCAATCTTCGTTTGGTTCCCAAACCAAACTCATCTCATCCCACTCATCATTACAATTTTTTCAAATTCCAACACAAAATATAATAAACAATTCAACTTTTTCAAAATCCAAAACAATAATAATATTAAAAAATAATATTTTAACAATATTTTATCATTTAAACTCAACTCATTTCAACAACCAAACGCACAAGAATGACAAAGGGCAGGAAACAACTAGCTAATTATACCAATAAACATATCTCATAAAATAATGTTATATACAAATCTAGAGCGTATAAGTCTTGTGTAATTCTTTCTAAGAAAAAAAAAACCCACAAAATAAAGTAAATTTTTTCAGATGGGATCATATTTTCCTTCAAAAGACCAATAGGCCTAGGCATGCACAAATTATTTTATTTTAACTAATAACAGATTACTCAGAAAAAAAAAATAGTTACTCTTACAAGCATAGAGAACTAGAAACCTCATATTGGCTATAAAGATAACTTTGTTTACAAGGAAAAGATAATTAGAAAAATATTCAAAAGAAGTTTCCAAAAGTCTATGCTATAGGGAAGGAGACCAATTAACATTAACTTACTACTGTCAAAAGTGGACTGAAAAATCATAACCAATTTCCTGTGAATGGGAGAAAAGATCAATAACAAGCTCTAGAAACATGGGCAACCCAACATATCCATCCCAAGGTGTTTAATTTAGTTCAAACACCTAACTATAGCACTCATTGGAATAGATAAACTCAAATTCAAGTTTTAACTAATATGACATGAATTTGTCTTTATCTATTCCATTCACATCCAATCACCACATTGGATTATCCATATATTCTTATATAATAATAAAATAATATTAATTTATTTTTAAAAAAATTAAATTATTTAATTTCATTATATTTTACCATTGTACCATCATGGTAGGAAATAAGAATGAAAATATTTTTTTATTCATTTTGGTCATGCTATAATAACTATCAAATTTGACCCACAACACTAACTTATTGTAGCAAAAAGGCATCACTTTTTACATTTGCATAATCCAATGCAACATATTTTGAGACTCTATTAGCCAAACATCCCCATTAGATTTGCATTTGCATAAACCAATGAGAGTGTTCTTAACACCTAATTAAACTGTGATGCACATTCAAGTTCAAACACCATCTAAAGGTATTTATAATTTAGTATTAAAATTGTATTCATATTATATAGCTCCTGTATTGTCCCAAAATTGAATCTCAAACAAAAACTACTTTATAATTATTTAAAATGTTGCAGCCTATTTTTGGAAAAATAAATATTTGCAAGTCATTTTTTTTATCTGTTTTAATTTTCTTGTTTATAAGTTTAATAGTTGTAGCCCATTAGTATTTCTTCTCATTCATGGATGAGGTCTAGAATTTGATCCAAAAGTCTCTTTCTTTTGATTTAAGAAGAAGTTTTCCTATTCAACCCATCCGAGATGGATGGTTGTCCTTTGCAAAAACAAAACTCTTGAAAATTAGCGTTTTAAACCAATATGATAATTAATTATACATTCTGACATGAAAATAATAATAATTAATTGCCTCATATATGAAAGAAATGGACGGTAGAAGATTGTTTTCTTGATGACGATGGTTAACCTACTTGATTTGATATAAATATACAAAAAGAAGAAATTTTGAATTGATGCGGATAATATATATATATATATATATATATATATATATATATATATATATATATATTATGATGTGAAAAGTTTCAAAAAGTGTCTTTTTATTCTATGAACCAGCCATTCTGAATGAGGATAGAAGACATTGGTCGGCAGAGGCTGAGCTAAAAATGTTGGAGCGTTTTGTTTTTTAAGTTTTTTTTCATTAATTTATGGACTAAAATATAAAAGAAGGTGAGAAATCCCAACAAATACTTGGATCGTAAAGAATTGAATGACAATTTTAATTACAGTACAGACTCATTATTTGAACTATGGAAATATCCGTCTCCTGGTTTATCTAAAGTTTCATCTTACTTTGTCCTCTCTGCCAATAGACATGAATTCTCCTACATTTTCTTCCCCCATTTTGAAATGGTTACTCTAGTTTTACTTTTTCCCTTTTTACTCATGGGTTAAGGTTTATTTATTAAAAGATGTTTTGCCAGCATTTCTCCTACTCAATTGAAATATTGGACTTTATAAAAGAGATGTACCCACTCTATGAAATATTTCGAACAATAGTTATGAGAGTTGCTTCAACAAAAAAGCTTTTCAAGACCAACATTTTTTTTTTATTGATTGGCACCAGGTGTCCAGGCCAGCATTTCGACTAATCCCGAAAATGCACAAACCCTCGATAAAGAATTTCCCGCAAGTACACATAAGACAATTAAGGAAAAAAATTCTCTAATACCATGGCCCATAGAAATTGTTTGCACTCGAGAGTATTTGAACCTTAGACCTAGAAGAAGCATATACCCCAAGCACAAGGTCTTTATCACTTGAGCCAACTCCTTGGGGTTTTAAGACCAAAAGTTAGCACCAAAAGTTAAAAATCCTATCGAGTAATGCTCTTCTCTATTCTAATGCTTGATGATATGGCATATTTAAGTGAATAATAATATTCAAGTACCCACAAACTAACATGATTTCACATAATAATTTAGATCTATTTTACAATAAAAATAACTTTACAATCTAACAAAACACATCAAACGTTAGTTTATGAATTTATTTTTGTAAAACTATTTGTAGCTAAAACAATTCTAAGTAATTGATGGAAGTCATTTGAAATGTTACACATCACCATGTGAGTGAAAAGTAGCATTACTCATTCCTATCCATAACTTGCTGTAACAAAAACCAAATAAATGAATCTTAATAATAATAATAATATAAACAAAACCCGACTGCAAAAACTTGACTAGCAATCTTGCATCAAGAACCGGAATCGCATTTTGTGAAGACACTGCTGGGAAATTGGTGTACAGTAATTTGGTATGTGGCTACTATGTGGGGGACCCAGCATATAATTTCTCTTTCAACAATGAAATTCATGGATCACACGACACAACTTCAAACCAGAAAAATGATCAGCCACATCATAGAGGCCAACCAAAACATTACAAAAATTCACTCAAATGGATTATAGAATATCTTTGTGGCTATAGCACTTATCTGTATCACATAAATATTGGAATCTACATTACCCACAGGTAGCATTTAACAATTAATACAATGAAATCTACAGTGTTGTGTCCATCTAAAAACTGTTTAGGCCAGAAAATTAAAGAAAACTCAATCACTGGACTACCTCAAGGGCAAATGGTGTCGAACATTTTTCAGTAAGCATTCTTCACATGAGGATTATGCATGAAAACGATTTGTTGAATTTATTGTGGCCAATTACCTAAGACGTAAGAAGCTCCTCCTTTTATGCTCTTTACCTCGGATCACCTACCTGATAGTTATTCTTCTTTCCAACAGCAAACCAGACTCAAATCCCACAGAAACCACTAATTAAAACTCGTGGCTAGATTTTACTTCCCACCCTTTAAGTTACCCCCCTTCAACCATTGGGTCTGGTGCAGCTATTTCAAACCCTAATTACAGAATATCAGGCTGTGATCACATCCTATAACATTCACCAAGGGGAAATTCAAGTGAACATGGCAGAAGACCAGTAGGGAAGGAAATTCTATCAAAGAAATAAACACATATAAATATAAATACAAAAGTCAAAAGGATATTAGCAACCACAAGGGTAAAATGAATTACAGCAAACCAACCACATTGATCTTAGGGCGGATGCAACAGATGAACAGAACAACCTCGCCCACATCCATACAACGATGAAAGAAAAAACCACTGAATAATAATGCTGGAGATTGTGAACCACATTTCACGCTATTAAAACCCTATTCATATAGATTGAACCCACAGACCAAGGCAAGAATTTAGCTAAAGCAAAAGGTAAACAGTCTATTCCTGGTTCTCACCACGACTTGCACGGCCACCCATTCGTCCCCCCATACGTCCCTGGCCACGGCCATACCCTCTGCCTCCACCTCTACCTCTTTCATATCCAGTACCTTCAGGAAAAGCAAGGATCTTAAAATGGTTAGCCAAAATTTTAAAATTGGACCAAAATGAATTATTTTCTATAGCAGCTGTGTACATGCTTGCAGAACTAATCCCACTACCAAAGGATTAGTTCCTCACTGTATATACCGAACGACCTATCAATATCCAACAATGTGCAATAATAAGTTTCACTTGCACAATTAGATAAACAAAGAAGAATAATGCTACTATGCCGCCTCACTTTGCCCCCTCATTTTGACCACTCATGCATTTATTTATTTTTATTTTTTTCTTTTACTTATTAAGGAAGTGACTATTAGTGTATTGGTATTTTTTTTATTTTTTAAACATATTTAAATATGTTAAAAAAATGTAAATAAAAAAAGAAGAAAAAAATAAAAAGTAAGATTTGTACTGGTGGGCACGCCCAGCGGTCAAAGCTGGGCGGCACACCAGCATTACTCAAACAAAGAAACGTACCGCGATAACCCCGACTTCTGCCTCGCCCACCGCCTCGGCCCCGGTCTGAATATCCATCATTATCTGCTAGTAAAAAGAGTAACAAAGGAAATGCTTCAATAAAATATGCATCATAAATATCACCATCTGCTCCCATATAATAGTCCAATAACCAAGATTTATACCTTGATAGTCTCCATATCCACCTTGATAAGGTCCGTATCCACCTTGATTGTTTCCGTATCCACCTTGATTGTTTCCGTATCCACCTCGATTGTTTCCATATCCACCTCGATTGCTTCCATATCCACCTCGATTGCTTCCATATCCACCTCTATCGTTTCCATATACACCTCGATCGTTTCCATATCCACGATCGTTTCCATATCCACCTCGATCATTTCCATATCCACGATCGTTTCCATATCCACCTCGATCATTTCCACCTCGATCGTTTCCATATCCACCTTGATCATTTCCATATCCACCTTGATAGCTCCCATATCCACCCCTGCCCCAACTCTGACCTCTCCCTCTCCCTCTCCCTCTACCTCTACCTCTCCCACGACCCCGTCCTTGTCCATATGAATCTAGAGATCAAGAGCAGGAAACATGTTACATATTACACAGCAGATGGAACGCAATAGAGGGTAAACAAAAATAAGTCCTTGCCTAGGCAAAGAAAAAAAAAAAGAAAAGTTCATCTAAACAATCACGTAAATTATTCACTTGCCGCTCGCACCACCTTCATTAACAGCATTGTATGGGGCACGTGCTTGTTTAGGTGGCTGTTGCTGTTGATAAGTAGATTGTGGCTTTGGTTGTTCAGCATGACGTGGAGCTTGGTACCTGTGGACAAAATTTTCAGACATTCTCACAGCATGCCATGAAAGCCAAGTTGAATAACTCGGAAAAGAAGAAACATTACGCATTATTAAGTCTCAGTGGTGCGCTTGTGAAAATTGCATCAGGAAAGTATGGCATAAAATATTCAATAAATCTTCACAACTTCCCAACACTCCACCACTCCATCTTTTTTTAAAATTTTTTTTTAATTTTTTTTATTAAATAATTTTTATATGAATAGTAAATAAAAAATTTGAAATATTTAAAAAAAAAATTCAAAAAAAAATTTTTTAAAAATATTAAAAAATGTGGAGTGTGGATGAATAGTAGGAGGTTGTGTAGCAAAACCCTAAAATATTAACAGTTGGTCTATGAAGCGAAAAATTGAACACCGCCAAAGATTTGTAAACTTACCCAGGAGAATTTCTGTTTAGCTCTCTAGGAGATAAGGTGATTGAAATCATTGAGACATGGCGAGTCATCTCCACACTGCATCAGTCATTAATACTCAGATATATTCGATAGGTAATAAAAGAAGATTAGTAATGTAAAGTGTATACAAGGATCAGTTATCTATAGTATGATGATAACTTTTGATCATAAATATTACTAATAAAAAAAAGTTTTGATCATAAATATACAAATTTATGTGGATATGAAGATCTGATTGACTTAAAAACTCACGGTACAAGACCCTCCTCAATGGGTTCCCATACGTCAGTTATGCTTTCTGAGCTAATAGCAGTATCTTGATGCAACATGGGAATTCTCTTCTGTTGCAGGACATAAATATTGAATTAGTTCCCGAGGGGTGTGTGTGTGTGTGTGAGAGAGAGAGAGAGAGAGAGAGTCTTAGAAAGATCTTGCCAGGTATACCAACCTTCAAAATCTCAGCAATGGCTACTGTCTTGCTTATTGCCTGTCCCATTGCTTTCAAAACGATCTCTCTAACACGTTTTTCCTAATCATAAGATGCCACCAAATTAATAAAGGCACATCAGATTTTTAATAAAATAATGAAGCAACATACTACACACATGCAAAACTATAAAGACATGACATCCGATGAGTAACACATAATGTAAGACATTCAGATAAATCAATATATGCAAATAGGGGCAAAATCAAGAAGAGTCATGAAAACTCTGAGAACAAACACAATGGTTAAAGAAACTAAAGAAAGGAAAAAACCTCAACAATAAATGTTTAACAGATGCACGCAAAGCTCTCAAGATTAAATGCACGATGTGCATGACTGGTCTTAAAAAATTCAATGGCAGGTTCCAACTTTTCTTTTTTTGGTACGTAGCAGGTTCCAACATTTAACTAGAACTTTTATTATTAAAAAAGTTGGCCCCAGATTAAGAATGAGTTCACGAGCACAATGGCTTGGAAACAC